>JAEHOE010000004.1:1800000-2398233 GCA_016858145.1 Edaphochlamys debaryana
GCCCGCGGCTACGACGCTTACGCCGTCAGCATGCGGGCGCAGGGGGGGAGCGACCCGGCGCCCCCGGGCACGGTGCGGCACGGGGGGGGGGAGGGGGCGGGGGCGGGGGCTGGTTGGGAACGTCCAGATGACGGGTTCGGGCAAACGCAGCCAGATGAAAGAAAGAAAGTACGCCCTCGCTCGACTTAAGGGGCTCTTCAAAGCCTCAGGGTTTCGGGCGCTTCCGCACGCCCCCACGGGGGGGCGAGCCGACGGCCCCTCCAGGCGCCCTCCGTGGCTCCCTCCGCGCACCTTAGCGCAACCCTGACCCCGCCCTCGGGGGGCACCAAACTCGATTCCCCCTACCGCTGCGACCCCAGGCGGTGGCGGGCACGCTGGACACGCTGGCTGCTGACGTGGCCTCCGTGGTGACTGCCGTACAGGTGTGCCGTACAGTGGAGGGATGAAGGTCGTAGCGCAGGCACTGTGCAAGGCAGTGGGGGTCTTCCTTCTCTTCCGTGCAACGAGGTGCGCCACGGATGTCCCTCTGATGCCTCTCCTTGCTTGCTCCTTGTCCGGCTGTCCGGCTGTCCGGCGGCCCTGCAGGCGGAGTCCGGGGGGCGGGCCCCAGTGGTGGTGGGGCACAGCTTCGGCGGCCTCATCGTGCAGAAGTGAGGAGCGGGGGGGGGGAGAGGGGAGGGGGAAGGGGGAAGGGGGAAGGGGGAAGGGGGAAGGGGGAAGGGGGAAGGGGGAAGGGGGAAGGGGGAAGGGGGAAGGGGGAAGGGGGAAGGGGGAAGGGGGAGGGGGAGGGGGGAGGGGAGAAGGGGGGAGGGGAGAAGGGGGGAGGGGGGAGGGGAGAAGGGGGGAAGCAGTGGCGGGTGAGGGCATGGGGGTATGGCAGGAAGCGGTAACGGATGGGCTGTGAGGGGCACGGGTAGGCGCGGGCACACCGACCGACGGAGGGCAGACGGCTGCGGCCGAGATGCCAGGCGATGAGCAGCCTCGGGGTGTGAAGAACCGGGGCAGCCATGGCACCGGGCCAGATATGGCAATGGGCAAAGGGCTGCGTGTGTTGGCTTCTGGACGCCGGACACCGAGTAAAGGCTCATGTGGCAGCAGGCGGTCACTCACCCCACCATCACGCCTTGACCAGCCGCGCCGCCTCCATGCCCCTCCTCCCCCTCCGCCAGGTACGTCCTCGCCTCCGCCGCCCCCGGCGCCCCAGCCTCCCTGAGCCCCGGCTCCTTCCCGCCCCTGCCCGGCGTTGGCTTCGTGTGCTCCGTGCCCCACACCGGCAACAAGCAGCTCGTCATGCGCTTCCTCATGCGGGACCCCATCTTCTCATTCAAGCTCACCTGGTGGGTGTAGGGGGTTGGGATGGGAGCGGATGAGGGATTCTCGCTACCCGTTTTCTCATTTCAGCTCACCTTGTGGGTGCCGGGTGCCTGGGATGGGGGTTCATGCGTGCTTCTCGCTACCCGCAGGGGATTCGTGGCCCGGTCCTTCGCCCGCTCCGTGGACGCCTGCCGGGAGCTCTTCTTCTCAGCCGACATCCCCCGGGACCAGCTGGAGAGGTGTGTGTGGGGGGGGGGGGCCCGGGACCAGCTGGAGAGGTGGGGGGGGGGGGGGCCGGGACCAGCTGGAGAGGTGGGGGGGGTAGGGGGGGGGTAAGGGGGGGCGATGCGTGGAGAAGACGGGGGGCTGACGGAGCCGGTGTGCTGCAGAGGTGCAGGCTGGAGGGTTGGGGGAGTCGGGAGGTGCTGGAGAGTTGGGGGTGGCGGCGGAGGGCAGTGATGCTTGGCAGCGCGGGGAGGGGGAAGGGCGGACTGCACGGGAGGAGGAGCAAGCTGAAAGCCAATGCCTCTTTATCGGTCTTTCACCACAACTCGCCCCTGACCCTCGCCTGCCTCCCCCCCCCCCCCGAGAAGATACCAGAAGCTGCTGGCAGCCGCCAGCCCCACCCGCCTCATCGACCTCAAGTGAGGGGGAGTGGCAAGAGGGGGAGGTGTCGTGAGTCGTATGTGCACTAGGGAGGGAGCGGCGGGGCGGTTTGAGAAGGAGGCGCCGGCCGCCCCGTGTGCCTGTGCATGGCTTCTCTTGGGCCCGCCCCGCGCCCCTCTTCGCCTTGCTTGCATTCCCCGCTTTGCCCTCCTGCCCCCACCTCACCGCGTGAACCGCGTGCCTCCCCCACCCCCGCCCCCCCCATGGACATGGGCACCCCGGTGCAGCTGCCACGTCCTCACCTGTGCCCCCCCCCCCCCCCGCGCTCCGCCCCCCCCCCCCCCGTCAACCCCGCTCCGCCCCCCTGCCCCCCCCCAGGGACATGAACGCGCAGGTGCCGCTGCCCGCGCCCCCCGCCCACGCCCCCCCCGCCCTCGTGCTGGGGGGCACGGACGACGCAGTGGTGGACGTGCAGGCGGTCAAGGTGGGGGGGCGGGGGGGAAGGGGGAAGACGGGACGAGGGGCCGAGCTGTCCCTTCCACTCAGTTCCAAACACTCCCTCCCTCACTCCCGCTCTCCCTCTCTCCCTCTTACCCCCCCCCCAGGAGCTTGCCGCCTACTACGGGGTGTCCCCAGTGGTGCTGCAGCGCATGGCCCACGACTGCATGCTGGTGGGGGGGGAGGAGGGAGGGGGGGAGGGCGCACGACTGCATGCTGGTGGGGGGGGGGGCCAAGGGGGAGGGGCCAAAGACAGCCTGAGACACCTGAGGGCAGGCTCGAGCACTGGGTCACTCACTGGCGTCACTCTGCTGTGCTGTCCGCAGGACACGCGGTGGGAGGAGACGGCTCAGGCGCTGGAGGGCTGGCTGGCCAAGCTGTGAGGCCCTGGCCCTGCCGGGGGTTTTTGTGGAGGCAGGCGCTGCGCTGGCGCTGCTGGGCTTTGCCGCCAGGAGCTGCTTGGCGCGGGGCGGCGCGGCGGGTGGTTGGAGCTGGGGGAAGGAGGGTCGGCGCCGGGCGCTGCAGGGCGAGGCAGGGCGGTGCCAGGGGGCTGCGGCCATAGGGGGCAGGCGCTGCCGGGCGGAGGCGGTGCCAGGGGCTGCTGGGCGCTGGGGCACGGAGCGAGCGCTGTGGGCTGCGCGCATGCACCGGTATGTAGGGTATGGAGAGGCTTTGGCGGAAGGCACTGCTCGCTACGCGGTGCCGCCTGCCTCCGCAAGCATGCGGCCTGCGTTGGGACGTGGGGGTGACGCGGAGCGGCGCGGAGCGGCGGGGCCCCACGGCTGCTCAGCGGCCGTTGGTGACCCAGCTGGGGCGGGGTGGGGCGCATGGGGGCGGGATCTGGATCCGGAGTTCGGACCATGACGGGACCTTTCGGGCGCCTCGAGGGCAGGACGCCTTTGGCGGTCGGACGGGGCCCGTGCTGGCGGTGCGGGCTGGGTGTGGGGTGGGTGAGGTGGCTAGCTGCTGCCACTGCCCGTTGGCCGTTTGACCGAGCACGGGCGGCTTGGGCCAGGTGCTTTGGAGCCCGGAGGTGGTTAGGAGTTGGTTTGTGCCCCGTGTTTGGACTGAAGGAGGGGGGGAGTGAAGGCCTGGTGGAGGTGTGGGGCGAGGACGGGGGCGGGGGCGCGCGTTCGGGTGCTCAGGCGGGGGGGTGCCTCCATGCCACATGGCAGCTGTGCAGCTATGAGCATGTGTGGGGTGATATGGAAGGATTGTGGATACATGGTAATGGAGAGCAGTGGCACGAGATGGTTGTGCGTCCTGCAGGGGTACGTGTACTGGCGCTGGCTTCTGTTCCCACAGCCCACGGGAACCTGCGTGCCCCGGGTAAAGGCCCTTTCGTTCGTCTCATGCGCAACATGCAAACTGTTGGATTGGTTAGGGGCAAGCCATGGCAAACCTCCGCGCAAGTCATGGCGAGCCCCGGAGGTAGGAGTCCGGGGCTGCCAGGTAGGTAGCCTGGGTACGATTCGTGTGCCTCTTAAGGTGGCCACCAGACTCCCCGCATACGTCCCGCACATCAGGTATACAGAGCATATAGTGGAAGTGTAGTGTGTGTGGCGACAGGCTGCGAAGACTCCCCCAAAATGTGTTGGTGACTGGCTTGCACCGAAGCCTGTGTAGCCCGACCAAGAGCGACTTTGTTCCTCAGACAGCATAAGCTGTGTACCACAGCAACACTTGGGGCCAGTCTCGCAAGAAAGCCAGCCCGAGCACACTTTCCCCAGGGAGCGCGGACCTTCTCAACTGTTTTCAGCCCGTAGCCACTACACAGGTACATCGAAAGTCTGCTGGAAAAGCCTCCTGCCTGCCTGCCTGGCGTCGCATGGAATGCGCACGGGGCGAGCTGGCCAACACACGCTACTTGTGCTCCTCCTGTGGCTTTCCTCCAGGAGAAGCAACCCTGCTCTCGCGGAAAACGCGGGCGGCTCTGCCATGGCTCTGTCCCGGCGACGACAACCCTTGACCCTGCTGGCAGTAGCCGCGCTGCTCATTGCCTCGGGGCAGTGGGTGGCGCCAGCCTTCGGGCAAACAACGTGAGGCTGGGTCACACTCGGGCAGAGGGGTGCAAGAGGGGCGCGGCCCCCGGTGAAGGGGTCTCCCCACCGCCACGTGCCGCGTGCCTCGTGCCCCTTCAACACTGACCTCCCCCCCCTTTCCCCCCTCTCTGCGCCCCCGCCGCAGCCGCCTCCCAGCTGGGTCCCATCAGTGCCGGGCCGTGGGGCGTCTTCCGCTTCGCCGACCCCCTGGCGCAGTGGATTTGGAGCGCCCCGGGGGCCGCCAGCGACGCCCCCACGGACGTGGTGTCGGTCTTCAGCCGCGTGCTGACCCTCGACGAGCCAACGCACGCGGCCATGTCAATCATGGTGGACAGGTGGGGCAGGGCGGCGGGTGCGGGGGCGGCGGTAGCTGTAACATGGCGTGCAGGCCCCATAAGCCCTGAAGCAAGACAGCCGAGGCGTGCGGCTCAACGGGGCCCTTCGCACGAGCCCCACGCCACCCCACCCCAGCCGCTTTGAACCCCTTCAAACCCTCTCCCACCCTACCTTTCTCACGTCCTTCACCCCCCATCACCGCCCTTCCCATAGTTACGCCGATGTGTGGCTCAACGGGGCCTACGTGGGCAGCGCCAGCACCGGCTGGCCGCTGTCGGGACGAGCAAGTGCCGTACTACGCGTAACCTTAGTCTCGGGGCGCAACACGCTGGTGGTGCGGGCCACCAACACGCCGCAGCTGGGGCCCACTGGGGCTCCACCCGGGACCCTGGCCGGGCCCGGCGGGGCCCAGGAAGGCCCGGGTGGTGGCAACCCCGCGGGGTTGCTGCTGACGGTCATTAGCAGCGACGGCAACTTCCTGGCGCGATCGGATGAGACGTGGGACGTCACCAAGTCGACGTCGGCGCCGGCGCCTTCGGCCGCCGTGGCTGTGCGTGAGTGTGGGGGGCTGGTCGCGGAGGACGGAGAAGCGGAGGCGCGGCAGGGAGCCAGCTGGGTCTGTGGATGTGTGGTGGAGGCAGGCCGTAGAGGCGTAGCAGCGCGGGCGCACGGGTTCACGTGGCGGAGCTCTTTGGGGAAGGGAGGCACCGTTACGGAGGGCAAGGATGCCTCCCTGACCCTCATCCCCTCCCTCATCCCGTCGGGTCTCACCGTATGCCGACCGTGCCTTGGCGCCTCACAGCTGCGACCGAGCTCGGCTCCTGGACGCCGCCCAAAACCGGCGCCAACGCAACAGCGAGGTCCTTCCCCGACCCCCTGGCTAGATGGATCGGCCCCGCCCCCGGCTCCAGCGGCTCGGGGGACGCCACCCTGACCCTCGCGTTTCGGTACACCGCCGCCGCCGCCACCACCGGCACCCTGTACCTCGTGCCCAGCAGGTGGGGCCTGGGCGGGGCCTGGGCGGGGCCTGGATGGGGCCGGGGTCGGGCTGGAGGATGGATGAGGGCCTGGCCTCGTGGGTCCCCTCCCGGGCCTGCGCGGCCCGCTGCCACGGCCTTCGGTCTGCGCTGCCGTCCGTCCCTTCGCCCACAACCACCCGCTCCCCCGCCCCAACCCCATCCGCCCCCACTCCCGCTCACACCGATGTCGTTGACTCCTGACTTCACCCTCCTTCCCCAACGCCCCCTCCCCCTCCACCCCCAGCCACGCCGACGTCTTCCTCAACGACACCTACCTCGCCTCCCTCGAGTGGGCCGACACTGCCCTCACCACGGGCCCCTGCCCCTCGCTCACACTCCCCCTGGCCGCGGGCACCAACTCCCTGGCGCTGCGGACCTCGGTTGCGGCCAACGTGCCGCCGCCGGGCGGCGGCGCGGGCGTGCCCATGGTCCTGGCGGCGCTGGTGGTGGAGGGGGTGGGGGTGATGCGGAGCGACGACAGCTGGGTGGTGGCGCCCTCGCTGGCGCCCGTGGTGGCGGCCACGGGCAAGCGCGCGCCTGGGTGGGTGGGCCGGCCCAGGCGGAGCCCCAAGCCGCCGTCGAGGCCGTCGCGGCCGCCGCCCCGGCCCAAGCGGGAGAGGAAGAAGACGAAGAACAAGGGCTCGCCGAGTCCGGGGCCGAGCCCGGGGCCGGAGCCGAGCCCGGGCCCTGCCGGGCGCAGGCAGCTGCGGCATTGAGGGCTGGAACCAGCGCGTTACGGCGTGGAGGTGGATGGGTTGGAGGGCAGCAAGCAGGCGAAGTAGGCTAAGAGGTCTTGGCGAGGCCAGTGGGATTGCAGGATTGTTGCAGGAAGGAGAGCTGTGCAAGGGAGGGGCGGGAAAGAACTGATCCTATCGTTGGGTACAATCCGCGCAAGTATCACGACATGTCCTGGTAGGTTCTGTAGTCCATGCGTCGGTTAGCTGCTGCGGGCTTTCCGCCTGCCGCACTGGCTGCACGCGTCCTCATCAGCACACGCCCAGAGTCAACCAACATCACAAGTTTATGCGCTCCTTATTGCGTCCCCGCCCGCTGAGACTGGATTGTGATCACTGTGTGATAATGAGTTGCCAGGCACGCACGCATTCATTGCCCCTGGGAAGGCGGCGACATACAGTAACGTGCAAGGCTGGCATGCCTGCATAGGATTGAAGGAATTGGGCTTGGAAGATGGAGAGGCGTTGGGTCATCGAGTTGCTTGCGCCGAGGCTGAGGACGGTGTTGCTCAAGGCAGGGTCTGTGTTGGGACGATGAGGAGGTCATGTTGGTATGTAGATATGCCTTCACTCATTTGGAAACACGTGGGTGATGAGAGGTTGGGGTGAGGGCATTGGGTGCGTGACAGCGCCGGGCCCCGCCGGGCCCTCTGGTGGGAAGAGGTAGCGGGCTTCTTTCTGCTGGGGCTGTGGTGGTTTGGGGCCTTGGGCTTGGGTCAGGGGTTTGAGGCCTGGTAACGCACACTGCTGAGGCTTCCCGCAGTCGTTGAGGTTAGTAGCGAAGGCATAGCAAGACGTTTAGGAGCCAAGAAAGCGGCTGACGGTGTGTGCCTGTGTGGAGGCCCGAGCTTCAGTAGCCGCTGAAAGCAGCTGGTGTGTGCTGCGGGCGTAGCATCGAGGCGTAGCATGGGGTGGACATACGGGACATACGGTACAGACAGGTACAGGCAGGTACAGGCAAGTCGTGACGAGGAGGTCAGGGAGGAGGTCACCCCGGACTGCCCGGAGGCCGCCCAGGGGGCTGAGCCCGGCCAGCTAGAGCGGCAGCTGCGCGGGTCAAATGAGGACCTGAGGGGCTGTTCGCCGTGGTCGTTGCGGTGGGGTTGGGTCATGCGTCTCGTGTGTTGACAAGGCCGCCCCACTTTGCCCCAGTATGTGCCACTGGGACTCAGCTGAGGCAGTCCCGCCACAGCCAACCCTCGCCAGAGCGGGGTCCGGGGCGACCGGTGGGGGGGAGGCGGGGTCCGGGGGGCAGGCGTGTGGAGTTGGGTCGGGGCACGGCACGCGATTAGGCTGTACGCAACGCAACAGAGGGACGGAGAGATAGGGCAGGGTCCGGGGGCCTCCCTTTTGTCGCATGTGTAGTACATACCACTGGTACGGAGGTGGAGCAGTCCCGCCACGGCTTACCCTCGGCAAGAGCCGCTTCAGATGGATGGGGGGCAGGGGTGACGAAGTGTGTCGGGGAAAGGCACGGCGCGTCGTGCCACGCGTACCCGCAACTCAATCCTACCAGTCCGAAGCCCTCCTTACTCATAGTATCTATTTGCGTGCGCCCATATGCGAGCGACAGTCCTCGCCTCAGCGACAAGGAGTTGCAAAGTATTTAACGCGACCAAACTTCCTTCGTCACGGTCTGTGCTTACACGAGACGTGACTGCTCCAGCAACAGCAACGATGCCCAATCCTCCTATCACTGTCGTGAGGTGGGGCGATCGCATGCGCATGATGCCCGCGCAAGCAAGGACGTGCGAGATGGCACCTGCCACTCGCAAGCCTTCTTAGGAGGACTGGGAGCTGGGGCCGAAAGCTGGTCTATGCTCCCTTGCGCCCGGGGGCGGGTTTTGGGACCACCCTACTCGCGTGCCCGTTGCCCCACCACCCTCCGTCCTCGCTTCGTTTCCCCGCTGGCCCCTTACAGCTTTGATGTGGATGGCACGCTGATCCACTCCGTCGGTCAAGCCGCCAACAAGCTGCACAAGGACGCGTTCGCGGCGGGCTACAAGGCGGTGTTCGGGATCGACACCAACATCGACGTGGTTGCCCACCATGGCTCCACGGACCCGCTCATCAACGTCATGGTCCTAGAGCACCACGGCATCAGCAAGGACCAGGTGAGAAACATGTCTCACCATCCTGACATTCTGATGCCCAGGCGCAGGCCCAGGCCGATCAAGCTGCCGCAGCTCTCACCGTACCGTACCCTCTACCGTGTGCCCGCAGTTTCTTCTTCCTGTCGCAGCACCTAACTCGCCTACAATGCTACACTGTGAACTTGCCCACCCGCTCCCCCCCAGGCCATGGCCAAGCTGCCCGAGGTGAACGCCGCCATGCTGGAGTACTTTGCCGCGCACCGGGACCAGGCGGCCATGGGGCTGGAGCTGCTGCCGGGGGTCAAGCAGCTGCTGACGCGGCTGCAGGTGTGTGGGGGTGGGCAGGGGCAGGGGCAGGGGCGGGGGCAGGGGCGGGGGGGGGGGGGGGGCGCTACAGGTGGGGGGCGAGGGGTGAGGAGTGGGGGGCCGGAGGGGGGGTGGGGGTTAAGGGGACTGCAGGTGGGGGGCGGGGGTGGTGGTTGCCGGGGTGTATGTGCGCTCATGCTGGCACGGCGCCCGTGTGCTCCCCTGTTGGCCCCGCACCCGCTCCCTCCCCAGGCGCTCCCGCACGCCGCCACGTGTCTAGTGACGGGCAACCTGGAGCCCATCGGCTGGGGCAAGATGGAGAAGCTAGGTGGGGGCCCAGGGTGGCGTGGCGTGGCCGGTGGCAAGTGCGTGGGGACATGCGGCAATCGGGGACGAACGACGGAGCGGGCCTGTGTTGGAGGGTGGGGGCTGTGGCCCTGCATTCCGGCACCCCTGCCAGCCAGGTGCACTAAAAACATGAAGTTGCCATGCCGTGCCGCAGGCGTGCTCGACCTCTTCACGGCCCCCCGCTTTGGCGGCTTCGGGTGCGCCGGGCGGGGCTGACTGTGCGCCAGGGTCCTCGGGGACCACCGCTCTGGCGCCTTGCGCCTGCAGGCCTAGCAGGAGCAGCCCCACCGTGCCTTGGCATAATCTCCTACTGTCCGCGCTCGGCCGTCGAGCCCCGCGCCAATCGGGGCAGCAGCCACCTCCTCCCCCACTTCTCCCCTCCTCAACCCGCCTCCCTTGCCCTCCCCTCCCCCTCTCCCTCCCTAGCTCCGACTTCTGCTCCGGCAACACGGCTGAGTCATGGAAGGACCGCGCGGAGCTGGTGCGGCTGGCGGCGGCCAAGTGCGAGAAGCTGCACGGTGCGTGAGAGCTAGGGCGGGGGCGGCCTTGGGGGTGGGAAGGGGCGGGAAGCGGGGGAGGACGGGGGAGGACGGGGGCTTGGCGAGAGGGGCCGCACAGCCACTGCCCCCCCTTGCAACCTGCTCCCTCCCCAACTATGCAGGCCACGTGGCGAAGCGCTTCCACGTGGGCGACACGCCCATGGACATCAAGGCACGTGACTGCCGTACGGCAGGGCTGCCGTTCCTGCATGTGCATGCCTGGTTGCTTTGAAGCGATGCGGTGTGATCCAACCAGGGCAGGCTTTGGGCTGGGTCTTGAGGGTCCAAACCCCTGCCCGCCCCCCTCCCACGACACCCCCACGCCCCACCCCGCAGGCCGCAATCGACGCCGGCGCTGTGCCCATCGGAGTGTCCACGGGTGAGCGGGTGAGGGGTGGACGGGGTACAAATGTGTGGTCGGATGGGGGGATAAGGGGGACAGGTTCATGAAGCGGGGCTCAGTCGGGGGCCCGGATTGCCTGGCCCTCACGCCTCCTCTCCACTCCCCCCCTTCCCCCCCCTTCCCCCCCTTCCGCCCCTTCCCCCCCCTTCCCCCCCCTTCCCCCCCCTTTCCCCCCCCCAAGGCATCTATTCCAAGGCCCAGCTGGAGGCGGTGGCCCCGGGGCAGCAGGTGGTGGTGCTGGAGTCCCTGGAGGACGCGGACGCAGTGCTGGGGGCCATGGGGCTGTGAGGGGAGGGAGAGGTGGAGGGGCCCTTGGGGTGGGGGCCGTGGGGAGAGAAGGAGTCGCTGCCGCCACCGCAGCAGCAGCACTGCCGTGGAGGACGCGGACGCGGTGCTGGGGGCCATGGGGCTGTGAGGGGGGCCGGGGGACCCTTGGAGTGCCGTCTGTGAAGCTGTTGGGCTGTGGGCAGAGGGCACGCTCGAGTGATGGGGGCCGTGATGGGCCATGGGGCTGGGCGAGTGGAGACCATGGGGACAGGCGGCGGAGGAGCGACTGGAGCATACCGTGGATGGGGCGGACGTGAGCCTGAGGGTCATGGGGTTGCTGGAGTGGTGGGGCTGTGGGGCTGGGCGAGCGACAGGGCGGACAGGGCGCGAGCGGCTGTGCCCGGGCTCCGTGCTGTGGGCCGGGAGTTTCTGCGTAGTCGGGATGACACCGACGGGGAATGCCGCTGGCCCCAACTAGGCTGCGGGACGGGGCCCACGGGAGGATGGGGCTGATGGGATGCTGGGCCAGGGGCCAGGGCCCGGTTACTCGGATTCGAATCTATGTCGGCCGGGGGCACGTGCTCTTCCGGCATGTAGTAGACCGAATGGATGCCCGTCCACCTGGCCATCCTATCATGCGGCACGCTGCCATCATCCCACTATCCTGCACGCTCCCCGTCTTTGCACGCACGCCGATGGGCCAGGCTGCTGCACACCTTCCAGCATTAGCACCACACCGCCCCGCAGCCCGCACCCTGCGGCGTACGTACCGTGCACCCGTCCTGTCATGCGCCCCTGAGTCACCAGCAGGCTAGCGCACTTCGTCCGTCTCCTTCGTCCCGCTCCCGCCGTCCCGTTGCTGCCCCTCCACGAGGCACTCCCTCCCGCTGTGTGTGCCCTCCGCCCCCAGGACGAAGGGGGCCTCCTCCCCGTTTCTCCCTTACCCCTGGACGAAGTAGTCCGTTTGTCCGTCGCGGCAGCCGCGTCCCCCTTGGGGCAGGTTGGAGCGGTGCACGGAGCAGGTGGTGGCGAAGCGTGTGCAGCCGCCCTCGAGTCGTGGTCCGGCTCCTCAGCCGCCGCCTGAGTGGGGGCCACCGCGGCGGCTGTTGTCGGTTGTCGGGGCGCCGCCGCCGACAGTGCCGAGCCGCCTCCTCCTGACCTCCAGCCTCCTCATCAGTGCCTTCCAGCGCTGCTTCCACCTTCCGGCAGCACACGCATCTTCCCGTGGTCATAGGCTCAGCCCCGCCCAGCCAAATAGAACGGCGGCGGCAACGGCAATGGCCGCGGCGGTCCAGAGTGCCCCGACCGCGCCAAGACGCTGCAGGGCCGCAAAAATGCTGTCGGCTGGGACGTTGCCGAGCGTGGACTGCCAGGCGGCCGCGAACGAGCCTCTGGCCACGCCGTTCGTGGTGAATCCCAGCGCGAGGATGATGAGACACACGCCCACCGCGCCACACATCACGGCGCTCTGCAGCGCGGGGTTGATGAGACACACCGCAGCAAGGGCCACC
Organism: Edaphochlamys debaryana; assembly: GCA_016858145.1. Classification (NCBI taxonomy): domain Eukaryota; kingdom Viridiplantae; phylum Chlorophyta; class Chlorophyceae; order Chlamydomonadales; genus Edaphochlamys; species Edaphochlamys debaryana. The sequence continues at coordinate 1,812,017 of JAEHOE010000004.1, forward strand.
ACGCAACCTAGCGCGGCTCTCATTGCTCTCGCCAGGAATGAAGCGTGGCAACCGGTGGGGCGTGCGTGGAGGGCTGCGTGTGGAGGTGCTTGCGGGCTATTTGATGCTGGAGTGATGCGCAAGAGCCCTGGCAAGAGCGTGCCATGATGGCTCTGTGCGATAGCTCACGGGCTCACGGGCCTCACGGGTACGGTTAACACAACCTGTCCCAAGCAACCTGTGCGCCAACGCCACCCTCTCGATCGGAGTCGCACTAGTCCAGTCGCCATTCCTACCGTCATCCTACCCTGCAAACCCCCATTCACACCACAATTGACATTGCCATCTCCCAAGAAGGGGCAAGCCTTGACTGCTGCGCAGCTCAGTGTTTCTTGGCTGAGCCGCCGCCGTTAGGCTCTTCCTGGCGAGGCCGGCGGCTCTCAATCGCGCTCTCGTGCGCGCTGCGGGGGGCGCGGGCGGGGCCGCAGCTGCGGGTGGAGGCGGAGGTGGAGGGGGCAGTGTTGCAGGATGAGGAGGGCGGAGGTTCCCGTAGCCGTAGCTGCGGGTGGGTCCGGCCGGCTATGTCCAGGCCGAGGCGAGTAGACGCCTGACTAGCGCACCACCTCGTGTAGTGCGGGGTTCCAACGGATTAATGGCCGGGTGCGAGCCCGCGTGCCGTGGTGCGGGCTGGTGGTGGAGAGGGTTTAGGGCTCCACGGAGCCACACTCGAACATTGGGCCCCCTGGGGGGACCACGGTGCTCAGCCCTTTTCCTGCCTTCGGGCAGCCACCCTTGTCAACCCCCATCACGGCACGGGCCCCACCCTGCCGTCATCTCAGTTTCCCGCACGCCCCAATCTTAGCACGCCATAGCTCGGGAGCTTGCCAGCGTGGGCAACGGCAGATTATTATTACTGCACACCCTCCATCATCAGCACCACGCCGCGGACTGCGGGAGGGTCCGTCCCGCATGCGACTGGCTGGCCATGACGGCGGCGCAGCCCGCGCCCCTGACTGCCCAGGCTGCCTCTCCCTCTCTACCGCGTACCGCCGAGGGCTACCAAAGGCCCATCGCAGTCCGCCTCGTCCGCCCACTTCTTCACCACCGACTTGTGCTCTACGGTACTGCCCTAATGCCCCCTGATGCCCCTTGCCCTTACTGTCTGCCTGCTCCGTCCTTCTCCTCCATCCGTCTCTCGCCATAGTGCTCCGCAACCGTCCTTCGCGAGCTCCGTGCGCACGCGCTCCCGCGCCAGCTTGAGCCCACGGACGTGCCGTGGCTGCCCCTCCTTGCGGCCGCTCGCCGCCGAATCCATGCATGGGGGCGCCGCGAGGCAGCCGCCCCCTCAGCGGCCCCACACGGATGTGCGGTTGCGTGCACAAGAGGGATGGGGGACCAGGAGCAGTCCCCACGCAGCTGTCCTCACGGCTGCTGCGGCTGCGCTCGAGAGTGGCGCCTCCTTCGCAGCCAACCCGTCCAGGCATCCACCCCCGTGCCTGCTCCCACTGTCAGCACGGCCCCGACCGCAGCAACGGCTGTGCCTACGGTCCGCCATACCCCGACCGCGCCAATGCGCTGCAGTCTCGCGAACGTGCTGCCGGCTGCGACACTGCCGAGCGCCGACTGCCAGGCGGCAGCGACTGAGCCTCCCGCCACGCCTGTCGCGGTGAATCCCAGCGCGGGGACGATGAGGTACACGCCGGCAACGGCCACCGCACCACCTATCACGGCTCTCTGGAGTAATACCTTCAGGTTCATTGCTGTCTTCCAGGAAGCGCGTCAGCCGGTGAGGCGTCGGCTAAGTTGCGTATGGCTGGCCGTGCACTACTCCTTGAGTAAGCGTGAGTGCAAGCGTAATCAGTATGTACCCTGCTACGGTGGCGCGCATGGATCAGCGTCAATGGCGTTGACGTGGCTGATCGAGGGTGTAGATAGAGCTCATCGCGAGCCCTGCCCACCGAGCACGACTTACTGCCGCCTGCTGTAAGAGCCCAAGCTAGTGACACGTGATGAAGATAGGTAGGAGCCACTATGCGTATGAAGGCGCAGGCCCCCAAGAGAGCCCGCGCCCTGCGGTTTCCTGTGCACAGTCCTGGCTTTCCCACGGGCCCGCGTGTCACGAGCCGGTACGCCGCCGTCACACGTCCGGGGGCAACTCCGTGCCCCTACGGCCAAGCAACCGACATGTCACTCCTGCACAACCGTCCGCCATCATCCGCCGTCGGTCAATGCACGTCTGCAACGTCAACCCGCTACCTCCAACCTCCCATGCTTGGTCATCGTCTGAGTCTCGCGCGCCCCGGCCCCCCCCGCCCCCCCCCCCCGCCCGTGCATTCGGCCCCTCCCATGACACACGCCAGCAGCCATCCAGCAATGGAGATTGATACCTCCACTCCGCCCCCCCCACAGAGCCGAACCTCCCGTGTAGCCGCTCCACTTAACCTTCTTGGCCCCCTCCTCCTCGTACTGTAGCCCTTCAACCCCTCCACTTGAGGCTCTTGGACGCGATCTCACCCCGCACGTCCTCTGCCCCCCAGGCAACCCGCCACCCCAGCACACAGGCTCCAGCCGCCCTCAAGTACTTGACCCTCTTGGCCTCCTCCTCCTCGCACTCGGGCCCCTTCACCCCTCCACTTGAGGCTCTTGGAGGCGATCTCGAACACCGAGCTGGAGCCCCCCAGCCTCGCAAGGCCCTCGGCCACCCCCGTCCATAGAGCCTGAGCCCTGCCGCCCCTCAGCCCCTCTACTTGAGGCTCTTGGAGGCGATCTCGAACACCGAGCTGGAGCCCCCCTGCCTCGCAAGGCCCTCGGCCACCCCCGTCCATAGAGCCTGAGCCCTGCCGCCCCTCAGCCCCTCTACTTGAGGCTCTTGGAGGCGATCTCGAACACGTTCTCCGACAGCCCCTTGTGCGCCACGATGCGCTCCAGCTGCGCCCGCATCATGGCCTGGCGCTCGGTGTCGTACTGCCGCCACGTGGTGAAGGCCGAGACCATGCGGGCGGCCACCTGACAGGTAGAGGGGGGGAGGGGGGGGGGTGGGGGGGGTAAGGGGGGGCTGGGGGGTACAGGGTTGAGGGGAGGGGGGCTTAGGGCGGGCTTGGGGACGGCGTGGAGGGCTACCGGTATGCAGTCTGGGGGAGAATGCGGGTGATAGGCTCCCCCCCTGCCCCCCCCCCACCTGGTGGTTGATGCCGTCCACCCGCAGCACCGCATCGCCCATGAACTGGTATCCGGAGCCGTCGGCTGGGGGGGGAGGGGGGAGGGGAGGTGTCAAGGTGAGCAGGCAGGAGATAAATGATTACCGCAGCTTCTTGTCTTGTGTCTAGTTCGCACACAGGCAGGATATGCCCACGGTTCTTGGGGGTTGTGCAGGCTTCAGAGGCATTCGGGCGCTGTTCAAAATGCGGCACGCACGCGCACGCAGGCACCACTTCCTTGTACCCTGCCCCGTGCCCGCGCATACGCCCTCCCTACCCCCCTTCCCGCTCACCCGCGTGGAAGTTAACCGGCGAGCGGCCGAAGCCCAGGAATAGCGAGTAGCAGTTGTTGGGGTTGGTGATGTTGAAGGCTTCGTGGTCCACCAGGGACTTGACCAGGGCCAGGTTGCCGGGGGCGTTGGAGGTGGCCTGGGGATGGGGGGGGGGTCGTGGGGATGGGGGGGAGGATCAATGGGTTGGTGTTGTGAGCTACTTCCTGTCTCAATAGTGTGTACACGGCCTCAGTTGCCCCCTGCCTGCAGTGCACCCCCCCCCCACACACACGCCCCACAGACTCCTTCCCCCCACACCTGCAGCCCCAGCCACTTGAGGAGCACCAGGGGCTCGCCCTTGAACTTGTCGTAGAAGGCCTGGGGGGGGGGGGCGGGTGTAACGTGTGAAAACGGAGGCTACTACACGGGAACATCACCCATCAACTCCTCAGCGAACCCCGCGACGGGTCAGTTTCCCTGCCGCTTTATCTCCCCCGTCGCCCCCGATACTTCGGCAATCCCCCCCCCGGCAAGATAGTGCACTCTCAGCCCCCCCCACCCCCCCCACCTGCAGCGCCTGGTCCCGCTCCGGCCCCGCCAGCTCCACCAGGGCGGACAGCGCAGAGATCTCGTCCGTCATGTTGGCGGCCTCGCTGGGGGGGGGATGGGATCGGGGTTGGGGGTTGGGGCTCCGGTTCACGAGCGTTGCGTCACGGGCCCAGCCGCTGCCTTGCCAAGCGACGGTCAAGGCGGCCGGCAGGTCAAGGCGGCCTCCTGCGGCCCTCCGCTCCCTCCTCCCCAGCCGCCCTCTCCACCCCCTCTCCCCCTCCCCCCCCCTCACTTGAACCTCCGCAGCAGCATGGCTGTGATGCCCGGCTCCTCCAGGGTGGACAGCATGGTCAGGCACCGGTTCTTGAGCGCGCGCCGGGCGCAGGCGGCGGCGTTGAAGCTGGGGGGCGGGAGGGGCGGCGTTGGGGGGGAGGGTTCAGGACAGGGAAGGGTGTGCACGGTGGGGAGCGGTGCGGGGACGGGGGAGGGGGGATGGGTGGCGGCGCTGCGTGGGGCCCCGACGCCCATCACGGTGGGGGGAGGACGGGTTATCCGCTGCCCCGATCATGCAACAGCCCCCCTCCAACATCGGGGTGCGCACGGGCGGGGAACACAAACCCACGCACCTCCAAACACCTCCAAAACAAACCAAACGGGCACTCACATGTAGGGCGTCCCCGACACCTAGCACAGGTCGCCGACACACCACGAGCCAGCACACGCACTGTACCCCGAGAACACCCCCCCCACACACCCGACACCCCAGCAGGCACTCACACGTAGGGCGTCCCCGGCGCGTCGTCGTTGTCCTTGATCAGCTGCTCCAGCTCGGGGCGGAGGCGGGCGGCCAGCTGCCGTACGACCCACGTGCGCACGTGGTGCAGCAGGGGGGGGTCGCCGCCCTGGATGGCGTCCAGCAGCTCAGAGCCTGACAGGGGGTGGAGGGGGGATGATGATGTGGAGGGTGTTGGGAATGGAGGGTGGTGGTGGTGGTGATAGTGGTGGTGGTGGCGGCGCAATATGTCGCGAGAGGCGTTAGAGTGGCGGCCGGCGAGCCCAATGCGCACCAAGGTCCAGTTACGTGAGGAGAGGGGAAAACCGCCCGCCGTGCGCCTGCTCCCTGAACCTCACCCCACGCTCGTCCGGCCCCAGATCCCATCACGTCATTTCCCCCTCCCCCCCCTCCTGTCCCTACCCGTGGGCAGCATGACAGCCATGGACTTGAAGGAGCCGTCCAGGTCCTGTCAGGGGGGGAGAGGGATGGGGGGGTTGAAAGTGGTCCGGGGGGACATGGAATGCGGTTGAACAGCACGGTACGGCAGTACGGCGATTGTACGGCACGTGCATCCTGCCGTACCCACCGGGTCCGTGAGCACCGCCCGGAAGGCCTCCACCAGGTTGTCGGGGACACCGCCCGCGGCCGCACAGCGCTCGGCCACGGCCTGCGGGGGGGGAAGAGGGGTGGGGGGGGGGAGCAGGGGGGGGGCGTGGGGGGGGGGCAGGGCGGGAGTTGGGTGGGCAAGTAACGGGTACGTTGCAGTGGCTAACCTGGAGCTTCTGCGGTTCAGCTCTCCCGCCCACGCCCCCACGCACCTGCGGGCTGTGCGCCCCGCCCCCTGCCGCCGCCGCCGCGTAGAGCTGCAGCAGCAGCTTGCGGGACAGGCGCTGGCCGGCCTCCCACCTGGGGGGGGGCGGGGGGAAAGAGGGGGGGAGGGGCGTGTGTGTTTCGTGTCAAGGGGGAGGGGGGTTTAGAGGTGCAGCAGCAGCTTGCGGGACAGGCGCTGGCCGGCCTCCCACCTGGGGGAGGGGGGCGGGGGGAACGAGGGGTGGGAGGGCGCGTGTGTGTTTCGCGGCAGATGGGCGGCGCACGCATGACCGAGCGCGCACACACAGGAACATGCGACGAGGACTCTGCGACAAGCCACGCACACCCCACGCAACAGGCAACATCCCTCCGTACTGCCGTGCCGCAATACCGTACCGCACGCCCCTAGCACAGCACGCCGCCCCCTCCCCACCTGTTGAAGGCGTCCGCGTCGTTGGCGAGCAGGAAGGTGAGGTGCTGCTCGCTCTGCCCCTCGAGCTCCATCTTGACGGGGGCGGAGAAGCCGCGCAGCAGCGAGGGCACGGGCTCAGCGGGGACCTCCAGGAAGGTGAAGGTGGCCTCGGGGGTGTCGAAGCGGAGGACACCTGACAGGGGGGGAGTGCGGGATAGGGGGGTAGAGGGTAAGGGGGGGGAGGGGTAGGGGGCAAAGGGGAGGAGGTAAGGGGCAAGGTGTGTGTGTAAGCACCGGGCGGACCCCTGCCTCCTCCCACCGCGGCAGCATCACGGCTTCCAGCCCCGCCACTGGTGCTGCCGTACGCGTACGGCGCACACTCACCCTCTGTCCCCAGGTCCTGCACGGAGCCGTCGGCACCCTGCAGCTTGAGCGGCAGCTCGGAGCCTGGGGGGAGATGAGAGGGTCGAAGAAAGGACTTTGGGGGCCAAGAAGGTTCTTGTATTCCTTTATCGACAAAAGCTACCGTAGACATCCTGATCTAATCATCAACGCGCCTGCTAGCCAACCTCTAACGAGTGGCATTGGTTTCCGATCTACCGTCACTCTACCCGGCCTCCCCCCTACGTGCTTTCTCTCCACAACGCCCCCCCCCCGGCCACCCCCTCCCCACCGTCAGGGCCCAGGAGGCCCATCTTGATGGGGATGAGCACCGGCAGCTTCTCCTCCTGGGTGGGGGTGGGGGTGGGTGGTGGGGTGAAGAGTGGCGGGGACCGCATTGTCTAGGTGAGCTGAGTTGGGTTGAGGCAACTTGCTCAAGCACGCACTGCGCATGTCCGCTTGTCGGAGCAGCGCCGAGCCGAGACAGATGAGCGGAGTCCGGGAGGGGGGCGCGCATGGGGGGGCGGGGGGTAGGGGGGGCGGGGCCGCACCTGGCCGGGCGTGGGCGGCGTGCGCTGCTTGCAGTGCAGGCGGTACGTACGGGAGGCTGCGTCGTACGAGGTGGTCACGTGCAGCTGGGGGGTGCCCGCCTGGGAGTACCACCTGATGGGGGGAGGGGTCGGCGAGGGGGGTCAGCGAGGGGATGTTAGGGCGGGTGTGGGGTGAGGCCGGGAACGCCGGAGGCCAGCACGTACCCAAGCCAACACCAGCTGCTACCACGCTTTCCTCGCAGGCTCCCATACGCCCCTCCCTCTCCCCCTCTCCCCCTCTTGCCTCCTTGCCTTCCCCCCCCCCACACACACACCTGCCCAGCGCCTCCAGGTCCACCCCGTTGGCGTCCGCCATGGCCGCACGGAAGTCGTCGCACGTGACTGCGTGGCCGTCGTGGCGCTGGAAGTACAGGTCCATGCCTGGGGGGGGGGTAGGTGGGGTGGTGGTGGCGGGTTGGGTTGTGGGGGAAGGGAGCGCGGGCGTTCGATCAAGGCACACGTCTGGGGGCGCGGCTGCTTGCACGCAAGCATTGCGGTAGTGCCTACCTCCCTCCCTCCCCCCCTCCCGTCCCCCTCCCGTCCCCGGGTCCGAGTTGCGGAATGTCCTGCAAAGCCATCCAGCGGAAGCCGTCCCCTCTCCGCCCTCCCTCCCACCCACCCTTGCGGAAGCCCTCGGCCCCCAGCAGCGTGTGGTAGAGGCGCACCACCTCGGAGCCCTGGGGGGGGGGAGGGGGGGGGTGCTTGGGGCTTGACGGAATCGCATCGCGGCGCAGGGGTAATGCTCAGATCCGAGCTGGAGCAATGGATCCGAGATCCGAGCTCGAGCGACGCGGTGTGCCGTACAAGTGCCGTACCTTCTCGTACACAGTGACGGTGTAGAAGTTGTCCATCTTGATGTACGACTCGGGGCGGATGGGGTGCGCCATGGGGCCAGCGTCCTCGGTGAACTGGACGTAGGGGGGGGAAGGGTGCCCAAGGCGGGAGAGGGGAGTGAGTTCCGGCCCTAACTCTCCCACGCTGGCCGACGCCACGCCACCCCCCAAACCCCGTCACCCCCTCCCCTCCACTCGTCCAATGCCCCCCAACAACTATCCACCCGTCGCCCCCCCCACCTGGCTGCTCCGCAGCATCATGACGTCCTCAATGCGCTTCACGGGCCGGGAGTTCATGTCCGCGCTGAACTCCTGGGGGGTGGAAGGGGAAAAGAGATGGAGGGATGCGGGTTAAGCCAACGTTTGCAAGCTCGGCCGCGCGCTTGCTCCCTGCCGACCCCCTCCTGGTCGCGGAACACGGGGCCTTGCCCATCCCCCCGTGCCCGCCCCGGCCCCTTGGGCAGAGCGTGTCGGCACCGTGCCGCGAGGCGACAAGGCGTCAGCAGGGCCTCCCGCCCAACTGCTCCCCCTTCCCTTCACACATCCTTCAGCCCCCCCCCTCCTCCCTGCCTCTCCCCTTCCCCTCCCCCCACCTGATCGCGGAACACGGTGAGTCCCTCCTTGAGGGTCAGCTGGAACCAGTCCCTGAGTCACCACGGGAGGGGGGGGGCGAAAGAGGGAAGGGGCGACCGACTGAGCCAAGCGGGCGCGTAGTCCACGGGCGGCCCCCTACCCTGCCCAGCTGCCCGTCCCCTTTCTCCACCTCCCTTCCCCCCATGGCCTCTCTGCAACCCCTCCCAATCCCGCTCGTGCCCCCCCCCGTCCCCACCCCCCACCTGCACGTGACCCTGTTCCCGGTCCAGTTGTGGAAGTACTCGTGGCCCACCACCCCCTCGATGCGGGAGTAGTCCAGGTCGGTGGCGGTCTGGGGGGAGGCCAGGACCAGCCTAGGGGGGGGGAGGAGGGAGAGGAGGCAAGGAGGCAAGGAGGCGAGCGTCATTCGTGAGAGCAAGAGTCGGTGGTTTCAGAGCATCCCAGACCCCTCACATCCCTCCAGTTTCCCGCCCCTCCCTCGCCCGTTCCACCTTTCCCCCGATCCCAACCAACCCCTCTACCCCCCTACCTGGAGTTGAAGATGTTGAGGGACTTGTTCTCCATGGCGCCCATGTTGAAGTCGTCAACCGCCACGATGTTGAACAGATCCAGGTCGTACTCCAGGCCGTACACCTGTACGGCGTACGACACAGCACGCGTGAGTGCATCAACCGGGGCGCGCATGATGAGCGCAGGGCCTGGCCCCTCTGCCCGCTCCAGGCCCCTGGCCCCACTGTCCGCGTTGATGGTCCCGACTTGGCGTGCCCCTTGCCGTCAGGAGCCTCCTCAGCACCCCCGATCCGCCGTGCTCCCGATCCGCCGTACACCCGTACGCACCTGCTCGTCCCACTGCATGGACTTGACGAGCGAGTCCAGCGCGTGGTCCACCTGGGCGGTACGGCAGCAGCAAGGGTTCACGAGCTGGCACCGCCTCGCCCTACCCCTACCTTTCATCCCATGTATCCCATGCGCATCGTGCCCTCAGACCCTTGGCCCCTATCCCTTCCCGCCCCTCTCCCCTTTGCCCCCCCCCCTCACCCTCCCCAGGTTGCCCTCCTGCACGAAGATGCGCAAAGCCACCTTACGGCCGCTGGGGGGGGGGGGGCGAGGGGGAGCACATAGGGGCGAACTTGGTTCCCACCTTCAACGGTTTCAAGTCCGGACGGAGACAAGGAAGCAGGCACATCAGGGGGCTCAAGGGCCCTTGTCCCTCGTCACGATGAGGCAAGAGGCGCAAAGGCCAAAGGGATGGGGGTGGGGGGGAACCTTGTCGGTTTGGAGTTGAGACGGACGGAGAGGAGGAAGGGGCGAGCCGGCGGGCCTGCGGCGGTAAGCAGGCACACACGAAGGCGCCCAGCAGCCAGCGTGCTGCCCTTGACCCCACGCGCGCCAGTCCCCTCGCCCCCTCCCCTCCCTCCAACCCCTGCATGCAAGGATTCCCTGGCGTCGGCGCGATCCCGCTCAGCAACGGACACCCTTCAACCCTGCCCCCCCCACACACACACGCACCTGCCGGTGGTATACTCCCGCTCCTTCATGGCCAGCTTCCCCGCCACCAGCGCAAACAGGTAGCAGGGCTTGGGGTAGGGGTCCACCCACACGGCGTAGTGCCTTGGGGAGGGGGAGAGAGGGGAGGGGCGGCGAGGGGAGGCGAGGGGAGGGAGCTCGGGGGTCATCAGGGCAGCTAGCAGCGGGCTCGCCGCTTTCACACTTGAGCGCAACTGGGGCCGGTGGGCCGGTCTGGTGACGTGCAGCCCCTTGGGACAGCCCACCATTCAACTCGTGCGGGCGGCTATGTTCAGTATGCCCCAACGATGGTCAAGGCATCATGGTCTGAAATTGCGGAGGCGCCTCCAGGTGTCAAAGTGTGGTGGCGCCTCCACACTTTAAACCATGATGCTTTCAACATCGTTAGGCTCGTATTGAACATATTCCCCCCCACCACCAGCCCCCTTCGCCCCCTCCAGCCCCCCCCCCCTCCACCCCAGCCCCCCACCTGCCCCCCTCCATCTGCCCGCTCTCCGCCAGGTTGCCGTTGCCCAGCAGCACGGGGTACAGAGAGGCGTCGGCCTCCATGCGGGTTGTGTACCTGGGGGAGGGGGGGGCAAGGGGGATGAATGCAAAGGTCGGTGGAGAGGGGCGATTGGGGGAGCTCTACCCGAGATACATCACCTCCCCAGCACATTCCGCGAAGCACAGACACGCCACCATCCCTCTCTTCCCCCTTAAACCCCCACCTTTCCCCGCCTTTCGCGCTCCAATTCGTGGAAAAGTCATTACCCCCCTCTCCGCCCTCTCCCACTTGGCCATGACGTCCGGGCGGCTGGAAGTAGGCCCCCACGCGTCACAAAACACACACACACACACACACACGTTCCCCGTCCTCCCTCCCCCCCTCACTTGGCCATGACGTCAGGGCGGTCCAGGAAGTAGGTAATGCCGCGGAAGCCCTCGGCCTCACACTGGGGGGGGGATGTGAAGGTAGTGGGAGTGGGGGGTGGGGGGGTAAGAGCAGGTTGAGGCGGGACGATTCGGCAAGGAGCAGGACGGACTTCATCCTCCCGCTCCCCAATCCCACGCCACCAATTCCGTCCCCACCTGTAAACCCCCGACTCCCACCAGCCCACGCCCCCCACGAGCAGCGCCTAACACAACCGGACACCAGGCTGGCCTGCACCACCCCTTCCCCCCCACACACACACCCCACCTGCGTGCAGAAGTTGCCGCTGCTCTTGTACAGCCCCTCCAGCAGGGAGTTGTCCTGGGGGCGCAGCTGGGTCACAATGACGGCCTCGAACTCGCCTGGGGAAAAGGGGGGGATGAGGTGATGGGGAGGGGTCACGATGAGGGTTTGGGGTTCCATTCCTACTTCCTCCCCCTAAGAGGCCCCACCCGGCGGCGGTGCCCTGGCGGTGAGGTGCCTGTCTCCCTCCTGCCCCCACCCCACCCTCCCACTCCCTCTTCGCTCTCAAATGTGTCCGCAAACCACCCCCTACCCCCCTCCAGGCCCCACCGGCCGGCGGCGCCTTGATGGTGAGGTGCTTGTCGCTGACCTCGTACTCCCCCTCGCCCAGCACCCGGCCGCCCAGGGCCACGGACAGGAGCTTGATGTCCTTGCGACCGTCCAGGACCAGGGGGGGAGGGGGGGCGCCTGGGGGGAGCAAGGGGAGGGGGAGGGCAGCGTGTGAAGGGCTGCCCGCATGAGCAGGGGAGGGGGGCGTGTGTGTTTCGTGACGCGTGGCGTGTGCTGTGCTTGCGCCGGTCCGGTTGTCGGGCGTTCCGGGCTGAGGGACGGTGCAGGCAAGGCCGGGAGGAAGAGGAGGAGGGGGAAGGGCGTCGTCGTGGAGCCTTGCGAAGCCCCACGCGGCCCACAGACCCGGGGCCCGCGTAGGCCCCGGTCCAGTAGTCAAGCCCGGGACCGCACAGGCCCGGCTGCAGCGCGCACGCGAATTCCCTACGTCTCTGGATCCAGGGCTATCTCACCTGCCGCAAGCTGTCCGTAGTTGGGCACAAAGTGGATCTTTGCGGTGACATCGGTGGTCTCCTCCCCGAGGATGAAGTCCAGGTGCACGGTGGTGACGGTGAAGGGGGGCGCGGTGTAGTCGGCGCGGAACTTCTGCTTGGGGCCCTCGGGGTGGGGCGGCTGCTTGTGCTCCTCGTGCTGGATCTGTGGGTCGATAGCATGATAAGAGGGGGCTTAGGAGGGGCTGGGCTGGGCCGACATGTGGGATGGCGTGACGGGCAGCTGGCGCGTGGGCCCCGGCCCAACGAGCAGCATCCGCATCACCCCGCAGGTCCAGAAGGTGAGCTGTGAGAGAATAAGGCGGTGAGGCTGCGGCGAGGGCCACGACTCGCGGGCTCGTGCAGCAGGATCTGCCGGGCGAATTGCACGCCTCCTGCAGGCAGCACCCGTAATTCGTACCTCGGGAATCTCCTCCGTCTCAGTAGCAGCGGTCGCCATGGTAGAGCAGTGGGGGACGAAGCTGGCTCGGGAGAGTCGGGCCTGAGCAGCGCTGGGGGCGACGCCCGCGAGAGACGATACTGAGGTCGGGTTAGGAGTGCTTCCTGTACGTATTCGGTTTGGGACAGGGAGCGAAGTGGAGTACTTTGTGGCGAGAGACCGGAAAGGCGACGGTCGCGACTCCCAGCGACGAACCAGAGACGTATACAAGTTGCGGTAACAAACGAGTACACAAATGGGCCTTGCTGGTGGGAGACGGGCCCGCTCCGGATTGGCAAATGCCGCAAGTTTGTTTTGGTCGACAGCTGGCGCTTGCCGCACCTCGCACGAGGACCGTCGGCAGAACCGCAATGTGCCTGCCACGAGCGACCTTCGCGAGTCGCGCGAGCTGCGCCGGCGAGCTGAGCCGCAGGAGCATGTTGGCTTGGCTGGGAGACACGCGCTGTGTCGGATGCTAACGGTGACGTAAAGAAGAGCTCTCGATACTGGTAGATCGAGTCAAAGCGGCGCAAGTCGGCGTCGAAAGCCCACAGCCCTAGAGTTGTGGCTGCAAGTCCTGGCTGCGCGACGCTCGCTCTAACGCGTGGGGGGACCCCTGTGAATGTGGCGCGACGAGAGTAACTATGTTTGGTAGGTCGGAGCGACTCAATTGGGAGCGCGGGCACAGGCGATGGCAATTGTGACGCCGTCCGACGCCCGCGCGACACGCTGGCGCGTAACGACGACGCGACCGCCACAGCCCCCTCCGCCCCCTCCCCGCCGAAATCGCGGTAGTGCCTAACGACATGCTTGTGACAGCACGCTGCCTGCCTGCATGCCTCTCCAAAGCCCTTGCCGTGTCCCGCCACCCTGACCACAACCTCCGTGCTTGCCCGTTGCCCGCCGGCCCCCGCCCAGACGCTCACAGGTTGCGTACCTCGTGTACCGTGGCCACGCGGGCCACTCACCACCGTCCTGCCTCCACCATGCTGGGCAACGTCCACTGTGCTCCCGTTCCTACGTGCACCGCCGCCCGCCCGAACGCCTGAACGCGCGAAAGCAACCACACGCTGTGTGGCCCTGAGACGAATGCCCGTGTGCTACCTGCAGCGCTGCACGACGCCCCGTGCTTGCCCCCGCCCCGCCACCCGAACGCTGCATGGCCTTGGGACGCCTGGGTTTGCCGGCTGAGCCGGCTTGCTACCGGCTTGCTGTGCTCCTGCGCGTGCTCGCCCAACCCGGCTTACACGCATGCCGTATGCTTATAGGGTTGCCCCCAACTGGCTTACGTCTGCCACGTCTGCCTCTGCCCCCACCGACTGCATGCGCTTGAGCCGGTTGAACTAGCCCTGCAATGCTCGCCACTCCCGCATGCCGCATCCACGGCACTTGTGCAAAGCAGCATCCGCCTTCCCAACCTCACGCACGTCGCGGACTACGGTAATCCGAATACCCCTACGGTAAGCAAGCCCTCGGCTCAGACGTCAGGTCCCTCGCCCAATCTCCCGCTGCAGCTCCTCCTCGGAGAGCTCTAGGTAGCCCCCGCGCCGCCGGTTGCGCCTGCACGCGGGGGGCGGGGTGGGGGGCAGCAGTCGCAAGGGGAGCCGGGGATACGGTGGTCAGCGGGGTTATGGGGGAGCCCGCACCTGGAGGGTTGGGACCCGCCCTCGGCGCCTCCTTAGCCCTGCGCTCCAACACGCGCCCTACCCTCCGAGCGCCGCATGCACCCGCCCCCTGCGGCTGCGATCACACCAGCCGGCTGCACCCCCCCCTCCCCTGCGCCCTGCGTCCACCCAGCCCCCTTCCGCGCGCACCCGAACCGCCCCTCACCCGCTCACTCCCCCTCACCCGCTCACTCCCCCTCACCCGCTCACTCCCCCTCACCCGCTCACTCCCCCAGCCCAGGCCACCCACCTGGCGCAATCCGCGTCCCCCTCGCCGCAGACCTCGCACGCACCGCACGCGCGCCGGCACGTGCCCATGAAGCCCGCGCCCCCCACCATGTACAGCCGGTTCTCCTCACAGTCCCCCTGAGCCGCGTACTTGGCGCACCTGCCGCGGAGGAAACGGGCGGAGCGGGTGGGTGTGCTCTGTGCTGGCGGGGTTAAGAGGCAGGGGAGGAGATTGACAAGGGGAGGAGGGTGGCGGCTGGGATCACGCGGGGCCCACGAAAGGGCACGCAGCATCTAACCCTGGACCCCGGAGGGCGACACAGCCCGAGCCCGGCTCTGCCAAGCCTAATCCCGCCACCTTCAGTGCCCGTGCCGCTGGTTCGTGCCCTGGTTCAATCCCTCACCTCGGATCTCGCCCTCCCCTGATCCGCCAGCCCCGGCCCTGCCTCACTCGCTGTCGTAATCCCCGCAGTGCCCCGGGTCCGGGCGGGGTGGGGCGTAGCCCTGCCGGGCGGCGGCCCAATCCTCCGCTGCGACCGAACGCAACGCGGGTCCGGGTTGAGACGCGATGTTAACCAGGAGCAGGCGACCGATCTGCACACAACCCTAACCCCTAACCCCTAACTAAGTTTTACTGCGCCCCCTCCACTCACGGTCAAACTCCTGGCCGTGGATCCACGTGACCGCGTTCCACTTGACGCCCCTCACCACGGGGCAGCCCGTGTGCTCCGAGTGGCGGTCCAGCGAGCGGTAGTCGGGCAGCGTGTCTGGAGGGAGGGGGGGCAAGCAAGGGGGGGGGTACAGGGGTGGGTTACAGGGGTGGGGGAGGCATCAGGGGAGGAAAGATGGGTCATGTCAGGGAAGATTCGACATGTGCGATACGACCCAAGGAACCAGCCCCTGACCAACCGTAGAAGATCAGGGCGTCTCCGCGCTGCAGTTGTGCAGGGGACAAGGGGGGCCCGGGGCAAGTGCCATGAGAAAGGGTGCACTTCGAGTCTTCGTCTCTGCTCAAACCTATCCCGAGCTACTGACGGTCAACGTTCAATGCCAGCAGCCCACGTTGGCCCCGCAGGCGGCACAGCACTAGGCCTAGGCCGACCGCCTGCGCCCGGCCCGTCCCTCCTTCACACGCGTACCCTGGGCTTGTACGCCACCCGCCCCCGGGCGCACTCGGACAGCCCCCCCTCCTCCGACTGCCGCCGCAGTTCCGGGTGCTGCCACTCGCTGTGTGCATGGACGGGTTGGGAGGGGGGGGCAAGGGAGTGCGGTGCAGAGAGTGGGGAGACGCGGGGAGGGGTGGGGAGGGGGTGGGGGAGGGGTGCCGCTTAGGGGTGCATCTCGGGGTGCTGCCACTCGCTGGCGGGGTGGTGGGAGTGGGGAGACGCGGGGCGAGGCGGGGTGAGGGTGCAACCCCTCGTTTGCGAGTAGAATCTTGAGTAGACTGCAGGCATGGCATCAAGGCCTGGTGATCTCACCTATTCACAAACGCCGTCTCGCCGCCTTCTTCCGGCTCTGCACGGGCGGCGGACGGGGATAGGCATGTGGCACGTGGCCATGTGCGCCATGTGACAGAAGCTGGGGCGGGGCGGCCACCCCATGTCTGACCGCTACGCCTCCATGTCTGACTTCAAAACTGCATGGCTCGGGCGAGCGTGTCACTGGCTCGCTGCCTCAGCCTCACATTCCACACGAAAAGCGTAACGGTGGAGCTCTCCCTACGCTTCGTGACTGGGGAGGAATCCACGTCGGGTCAACGTCGTCGTCCCTGGCTTGATGCCTCAGCTAGGCTAGCAGTTTGTGGCAGAGCCGCGGCAGGGGCTCCGCCCAATGCTCTCACCGCCTCTCCACGCCTCGATCCGGCCAGGCTCAGCCCACCCCACCCTCGCCGTGTGGGGTCACATCAGCCGGCCCCCACCCACCCACCCACCCACCCACCCACCCACCCACCCACCCACCCACCCACCCACCCACCCACCCACCCACCCACCCACCCACCCACCCACCCACCCACCCACCCACCCACCCACCCACCCACCCACCCACCCACCCACCCACCCACCCACCCACCCACCCACCCACCCACCCACCCACCCACCCACCCACCCACCCACCCACCCACCCACCCACCCACCCACCCACTCCCCCACCCACCCACTAGGTACATGAGCACGGTGGCCACCCGCCCCGCGGCGTCGAAGTGGGGGCTGTACTTGTCGTTGACGCCGTAGCGGAGCACCTGCGGGGGGAGGGGAAGGAGGGAGGGGAGGGGGTGGTGGTGGAAGCAGGTGGTCGGAGCAGGTTGGCAGCCCGGCGCTTCCACCCGCATCCACGCTTCGGCCCCGCACAGCGCGAGCCCACCGTCCCCTGCCTAGCTCGTGCCTCGCGCCGATGCTATTTTTTCAGGGCATGCCTCAACACGGCCCGGCCGGCTGCCAGCCGCGCCCTCCACGGTTTCCTGGCCTACACGAGCAGCCCCACCCCCCACCCCCCCACCTGCAGCGCCTCCTGGTGAGCCACGGGCAGGTGGCTCCACAGCGCCACCCGCTCCTCCACCGCCGCAACCACGGGGTCGAAGCGGCGCCTGGGGGGTAGAGGAGGGGGAGGAAGGAGAGGCAGGGGGGAGGAAGGGGAGGCAGGGGGTGCGGTGGAGGCAGGGGAAAGCATGGAGGTGCGGGAAGGGCTGGATGCTGTGAGTTTCGTGGTGGGAGTGCAGTGGTGGCTACAGAGGACAAGAAGACGCGCAGGTAGCTTCCTCAGTTGTTGGTCGCCAGGCCGCGGCTGCCACAAAGCGTGCGGCAGTACACCGTGCTGGCAGTGCAGAACCGGTACGACACGCACCTGAGGAAGGTGCCGTACGAGGTGCGCGCGTCCGTGGCCCCCTCCTCGTCCCCCCCGCCATCCTCCTCGGATCGCTGCATGTACGGCGCCGCCAGTAGCAGGATGTGGCGGGCCTCAGCATCACTCAGGAACTAAGGGGAGAAGAAGATGGAGGGGGGAGAGGAGGAGAGGGGGAGGGTGTTGTGGGGAAGCGAGGCCACGGCGGGAGTGGGGGGCAGTCGAGGTAGACGCGTCAGTCGGGTGCTGGCAGGCACCGGCCAGGCAATGCCGAGCTAAAGCAGTCTTACGTTATGGAATATGGCTACCCGCGGCTTCCAACTGACGACCTGGATCCTGGAGGGGGCACGTAAGGCACAGGGGCTCGGGCCTGGTGGGGCTGGCAGGTCCCTGGAGACCGCCCTGGGGTGTCCCCCTAGGCACGCCTGGGTGGGCCCCCAGGCTCCCGGAGCAACCCGCCACGCACCGTCCACCCATGTCCTCGGCTGTCCCCTTCGACTATTTGTGTCTTCGTGCGATCCCTACCGTTGGGCCCTCTCACCATCCCAGGCCCCGCGTGCCATTGCCACCGCTCAGCGACTGCTGCCGAGGATGGACCGGGTCCCTCCTGTACGTCTCCCCCGCCCAGCCGATGAGCCGCTCCTCTTCATCAGCTACATCTGCATAAACGCCACCAGGGGTGATACAACAGGAGCTGGAAGAAGAGCGCAGCGATGCGGTTGACCGATTTTGCAGAAGCCGACAGCTACGGTAAAGTTGCAGCCGTGCTGGACCTTGAGATCAGTTGCGGAGCATCAGCGTACCGCGAGCGAGAAGGGGCCTGAGTAACCAAAACGCGACCAGAATGCGCGGCAGCTTCGTCAAGGCGCGGTAGGTACGCATCAAGCTCGCTAAGTGGTAGTGACAGAACCATGAAGACTTACAAAGGCAACTTATGCCTGATGGGGAGGACCGCCGGGTCCGTCACTCCGTCTTCCGCGATGCGGCCCCCCCTCGCCCCCCTCCGTGCCCATGGTCGCCCCCACGATGCGACTCCTTGCCACGTTGTTATCTTGCTAGCTGAATAACAGTATGTGTGGAGCGATTGATGAGGACTCACTAAAATAGGCAGGCAGCCACTTCTGGTCGATGCTCCGGTCTGTGGGGGACTGACCCCGGGGTCGTCAGCCGCTAGACGTATCAAACCGGCGCCCCAACTCCTCGCACACGTCACTTCACCCACGGCATCCAGACCTTATGCACAAGCATATTCTTCGGTGCTCAGTGTTCTAGTCCTAGACTCCGCCTTCCTCCGCAGTGCTACGTAGACAATAGAACAACAAGAGTCGGGTGCCTACTAGAGTCCTTACTTGGCAGCCGGCCAGCCAGCAGTGCTACGGGGCAACGGCCTTGGAGCGAATGGAGCCCACCCGCCACCCCACGCCAAGCGAACGACGTTAGTTCACCCGCAGCATCACGGCCCCGAACCAGTCGCCACCATGTTCAGCTACCCACTCAGCCTGCCTTTGGCAACCCCCATGCCCTATAAGCATAGCAATAATGATTTCTCTGCCATTCCTCTTTGCTTCCTCCATCCCCTTCAGGAATCCGGGTAATACCAGGAATACGACGGCCCAGATGGGGCCACCCGAAGCCCCGAGCCCGCGGCCACCGCCACAGGCCCCGCCTCGGAAGCCCCTCCCCCAGCCCCAACGGCCGGCCGCGGAGACCCTGCTGTGCCTGCGCCTACGGCCGCCAGGGCCAGAGCGAGGAGGGCTGGGACCGAGGGCATAGTTCTTGCTCCGGCTGGCCGGCCTGATGTGGCTGCTGAGATGGAGGCGACGGCAGTGCTTGCAGGTGCGCAGCTTGCGAGGGCTGGGAGCCCAGGGGCAGCACAGCGGCCGCTGCGGCCGTGCCATCGCTTGGCGGGCCTGGACTCATCCGCACGGGTTCCGCAGCCTGCCCTGTCGATAGCGTCACGGCTGAGCTGTCTACCTCCGCATCCTCGCCGCCGCCCGCCTGCAGCGGCGGCATTAGTAATGGGGCGGACGGCGGCGGCACCAGCAGCAGCTGAGCAGGGGCCCCCGCCGCCACGACCGCATGACTGCCTGGCGGCGCCGCTGCAGCGGCGGCAGCTCCGCCACGAGTGGCAGCCACCATAGCCGGCGAAGGCGGCGGGATGTGGTACGCCGCCGGACCGCCCAGGCGCACCATGTCCGGACTCAGGACCGGAATCCCGCCCGAGTCCGGACTCGGTCCGGACTCCAGAGCTCCGGACGACGCCAAACCGGACGAGCCGCCACTGTTTGTGCTGGTGCGCTCCTCCCCGGTCTTTTCCTCCACCTTTTCTGGATCTGGAACCAGCACGAGGGACTGGCTAGAGTCATCAGCACCCGCCGGAGGGTCACCACCCTCAGCGGCCTCCAGGTCACCCGTACGTGTACTGCTGCCCTTGCACTTGGTGTCGGCTGTGGCTGTGTGTCCTGCCCTTGTCCCTGCTGCGGTGAAGGCGCCGACCACGTCATCCTGCAACGTGAGCACCTGGCGGGCGGGCGGGTCGCAACATGAAGGTTCGGAAATAAACGAGTGGCCACGTTGCCATACACTGAGCACAACGCCCGTGATGGGGCAACCTCGCAGGACAAGCAATAATGTTTGCGTGTCCTTGTTTGGTTACCTTGATCCAGGATCCAGCCTTGTAGACGCGCCACGAGATGGACAGCACGGCGCCTGTGATGTTGATGGCCTGGAGCACAGCGCTGAAGACGTAGATGGGGGAGAGGATAGCCTGGATGGCACATACGGGGTAGGTGAGGGTGAGGTTGAGACCGGGGACCAGGAGGCAAGGTGGCGCCGTCCAGGTTCGTGCCAACAGCGGGTGCTAATACCCCACGCCATTGACCCCATCTTACCATCCCGGCGTTGCGCCCGATGACGTAGCAAGTGGTCTGTACGATGGCCTGGGGGAATGACTCGGTCAGGGGCTCCAGGAGCACCTGCGTGCGTGCGTGGCAGGGTAAGGCAGGGCAGGGCCAAGGTACGGCCAAATGGTTTGGGCAAGACAGGGCAAACGGAAGGACGGTGCGGACCACGGCGGACGGAAGCTGAACCTCATCTGCCGCTCGCCGCATGCTCACCGTTCGCTCGAACACCCTCATGGCGCCCTCGTACTGCAGCCGCTTGGGCATGCCGCTCGTGAGCCGTTGCTCGGCCCAGACCACGTGCGATGCGCGGCCCTCGGCCGTGTGGCGGCCCTTCCAAGCCGACCAGGTGGTTAGGTAGGTCACAAGGGTGAGGCCGCCGTTCCACACGAGCTCGAGGGGCATGCCGAGGGGGGCAGTGACGATGCCGATTACCACGCACTTGAGCTTGGACCAGCCCCAGGTGTGTTCTTGGTGTAGGACGTGCAACACCCATGAGGCAGTCATGTTGGCCAGCAGGATGAGGAGGACGGCGATGGCGGGCGCGGGCTGCGTTGTCCAGCCTTTGTAGCCCGCGACGAAGACCAAGTCCTGAAGGTACACAAGGAGCGAACAACAGAATGAAAGTCGGCCTTTGCGGTGGGACGCGTAAAGTCACAGCTTCAAGCGTGTGGAGCGCCTCGTGCGTTGCTGACCGAGGATGGTTGCGGGGGAGGAAAGGACGAGTAGCGCTTTGTGCGCACGACGCGCCGTACACAGTACGGTAGATCTGTACGTACCGAGATCATGTCGACCCAGTACAGCGTGACCACGAGGCGGGGGTGCACCACGTCCCACATGGGCCTCAGCACGCCCTTCCACGCGGCCTTGACGCGGTTCCAGAAGCGCCGCCAGCGCGGCGGCTGTCGGCCGGGGGCCGTTGTCCCGCCCTTACAATCTGACTCTGCCGCCCCATTGTGCCGCCTGAGCTCGTCAGCCTTCCTGCCTTTGTAGAAGGCACGCAAGAGGTGCATGGGCACGGCGAGGGCGGCGGCCAGGAAGGAGAGGATGATGGCGGGGAGCCACACCTTGAGAGCCACCTGGCCCTGGGGATGGGAGGGGGTGGGGTGGCAGGGCAGGGTCCGTGAGGATGGCTGGGTTATGGTACGCGGTGTGCAGTTGGTGGCAGACAGGAAGCACAGCACAGGCCGGTGACAACGGCGAAAGAGGAAATAAAGGCTTGCACGCTGCCCATTGTGCCGAACCCTAAGGGCGGGCCAAACACATGCGCGTGCATGAACCGCAACCCCAAGCTGCCGTCCGTACCCACCCGCGCCTCGGCTCCTCCGTAGCACCATACGGCTGGGTCCGGCTGCCAGTCCTTGTATGACTCGTGCACCTGCAGATGCGTGCGGACGCGGGGGATTGACCCCAGCAGGCCGGTGAAGATCGATGATGCCTGGGTGCCCTGGCTGAGGCCCTGACGCTCCAGCGCCCGGAGGTTATCAAGGGCGGCGCAGATCTCCATCACGTCATCCGAATCAATCGTACGGTCCCGTACGATCACGGTAGTGATGGATTGCCGCTGCTGGTAGTCCACCTGTGCGCGAGGTTGGGGCGGGACGGCAGTTCACTTCTGCAAGCTCCGCCCCCCTACCCCTAGCTCCATCACCGGCAGTACTTCTCATCACTCCTGATCTGCAAGATCTGCCGTACTTGGCCCCCCTACCTCATGCGCCTCACCTGCTCGAAGTCCATGAGACCCGCTGCCGTACGGTTGACCACGTAGGCCCATCTGCGGTCCTGCTTAGGCAGCCGCCGCCAGTGGAGCATGAGCCTGGTGCCCTCAGTCCTAAGCACGTCATAGTCGGCCGTGCTGTCGAAGCTGTCCGTCAAACCCGAGCAGCCGGTGAGGTCAAGAAGAAAGGCCCTCTCGGGTCCTCTACATGGTGCGGGGCCCAAGCATACTGCGGTGTCGGCGGTGTCGGCGGTGTCGGCCAAAAAACGCCTTCTGCCGTGTGCTGAGCTGGGGTTGTGGGCAGCCCTGATCCACTCGCGGGGAACGGCGCCGAAGAGGCGGGGGTTGTGGGTGATGACCAGGTCCAGGGTGGACAGCAGGGGCGCCCAGTCAGCAGGCAGGGTGCCCTCCAGGTTGTTGCCTGCGGGGAAGGGACGGAGGGCCTGAATTCACGCACTGCATGCAGCTTGCGTGGCCTGCTCACGCACGTAGCTCTCGCCCGCCGTGCGCAGCTCCCGCCTTAGCTAACCTACCGTACTGCCATTAAAGACTCGCGGTTGATAAGTTCGAGGAGGGGCCCCGTATCGCAACTACCGGTACATGCGCCGCTGTACGTCACCCATCGATCCCACGCACCTGACAAGTCCACACGGACCGCCCTGTCCAGCAGCGTATTCCAGGCCGATCTGCTGTGGTCCAGAGCATCTTGACGGGAGGGCAGGGGCCCCGACAGGCCATTGGAGCTGAGGTCGAGGACGAGGGTGGAGGCGTAGGCGGCGTACGGCAGGCCGTACACGAGTGCGTCCCTCAGGCTGCCCTGAAGGGCGTTGCTCGATAGGTTGACGTACAGCACGGGCACCGGTACGGCTGGGACGGGGCCGGACAGAGCGTTGCCTGCACGGTAGGGCAGAGGCAGGCAGGGAGCGAGGTAGGGAGGCAGGAGGTAGGGACACGTGGCGGGCGGAATAATGTTGATACGCTCACTCAGCTAGCCAGCGTGCGCACGCCACCATGCCCCACCCCTCTCATGTGCTGTGCATGACCCACCCGACAAGTCCAGGAACGCAAGGTTGGCGGCGGGCAGCACCGGGTCCTTAAACAGGGCGGCGGGGTCACCGGCATCGAAGGGGCGAAGCAGCGTGGCGAGGGCGCTGTTGGCGTTCCCTCGGAGGCCCAGACCGGCTAGCCGCACGCCTGCCACCACTCGTTGCGCCTGCCATGGCATTGGGAGGGGGGAAGGGAGAGGACGGTCTCAGTGGCGGCATCTATCTGCTGAGAGAGCGAGGGCGGGGAACTAAACGGTCTTAGCGGCGCGCGGCCCTCAAAGCTCTGTCACGGCAGAAGGCCTGGGCAGGATCACATGCCATTGGCCTTCGGTATCCACAACTGTCAATGTGTGTCTCTCCTGAACACCTGGACCACCCGCTTGCCGTACCGGTTGCTTTTGACACGTGTCCAGAGTCCCATTCGTCTCGGTCACAGGGACCCACGCGGGGGTGCCATCGACTTGGGTCGCACGGTCTGATCCGAGAAAGGCCAGCATATCTACGCCACGTGCGCTGTCCCGATACGCTGACGCAGCAGAGTACGACACGCACGTGAGACGGTCCATTACGTAAGCGGGCGGCGGCTGCGGTACGGGTGCAGCAGGCGGGTCCGGTGACCGTGGCGGCGGCGGCGTAGCGGGGCGGACGAAGCCTCCGAGCAGCGGCAGGTCCAGACCCGAGCCTTCCTTCCCGTCGTCGTTGACAGCGCTCAGTGCTGGCGGCCGGGGCGGCATGGCTGGCGGCCGCGCCCTGACCGGAGGCGGGGTCGGGGGCGAGAGCTTCGGCAGAAATGCAATCGTCACTTGGTCGAGCACGCCAGTCGACACCAGGTCAATTCCGCCGGGCCGGCTGAAGGACTTGAGGACGGCCAGCATGTGATACCTGTCGCCCACACGAGACGGCGTCGGCAGAGTTGTTGAAAGGTCACGGGCCTCCTTGACGGCCTTACCAAGGGCAAGCGCCAGGGCGGTTGCGTTGACCAGGATGTACGGCGACCACGTGCCCCGAAGGGGGTGGGAGGGCGTGAGCCAGTCCTGACGCAGGCTGCGGCCGGTAGCGGTTGTACTGCTGCTGATGACACTGCTGTTGACAACCGCCCCTGATGACTCGGACTCGGACCCTGGTGACGTCTGCTGCTGGGAAGCGTCGAGGAGGCTCAGGCCGCCGAGGCTCGTGCCGGTGTACTGGCTGTTACAGGTCGAGTCGAGTGGAGTGGGGCGGGCGCTGGACGCCGCGTTGGGGTTACCGAGGACCATGAAAGTGGTAGGTTCGGGGCCCGTTGTCGCAACATCTGTTTGGAGTTGTTGGGCTGATGATGAGGAGCTTTGGGAACTGGTTGGGCTGGCGGCGGCGGAGGCAGCACGGCGGTCGGCGGCGGTGGGCCACGGGGCGACGAAGGCAGGGCAGGAGGCGCGGGTACCGGGCGGAGCTGGGGGCCCCGGCGGGGGCGGACTCGGCGGCAGCGGCGGCGGCGGGGGCCGCGGCGGCCGCGGTGAGGGAGGCAGCGGCGGCGGCGGCAATGGAGGGCGCGGCGGCTTCGGCGATGGCGGGCGAGGCGGTTTGGGGGAGGGCGGGCGCGGTGGCGGCGGCGAAGGCGGGCGTGGTGGCTTGGGCGAGGGCGGGCGTGGCGGCCGTGGTGATGGGGGGCGGGGAGGCCGCGGGGAGGGGGGCCGTGGAGGTCGTGGTGAGGGCGGGGGCTGCGGCTGACTCGGCTCGTCCGGCGGCTCTAGCGCTGAGCCCGGCGGCGGCGGTGGCGGCGGAGGTGGCGGCGGAGGCAGCGGCGGCGGTGGTGGCGGCGGCGGCGGCGGTAGTGGTGGCAGCGGTGGCGGCGGCGGCGGCGGGGGTGGCGGCGGCGGGAACGAAGGTGGTGGCGGCGGCGGCGGCGGCGGTGGCGGCGGCGGCGAGGGGTTGGACAACGGCAGCCCGCTTAGCGAGTCCATCCACTCAAACGTTGTCAACGCGCAGCCGGCGTCCTCAACTGCCCATCCCCACTCGCTCAGCCACTCCAGTGCTTGCGGGCCAACGGAGGTGTTGAAGCAAGGGATCTGCAGTAGCTCCTCAGAGCTGAGGGGCATGCCGGGGAAGGCGTTGCCCAGGAGCGTGGTGACGTCAGCGGCGATGGCCAGGAGCTGACCGCAGCGCGAGGCGGCCGGGGCGGTGCGGGAGGCGGCGAAGGGGCTGTAGAGAGCGATGGCGTCCGCGGCGGTGGAGCAGTAGGCTGCAGAATGTAGGAGCGGGAGGTGGGAGCGGAAGGGTTTCAGCCCTTGAGGTTGGGGCATGCGGCCCTGGGGTAGGGTCTCGGGGTAGGCAGCAGGGTCCCCCACTCCCCCACTCACCTAGTGGGTCGAACTTCGGGTAGCAGACCAGGCAAACAGCATCCTGAGGGCCCGTGCAATCAAGAAGAGCGGATTACCACCGGCATGGCATCACGCGGGAAAGCATCGCAAGCCCTCTTCACCCCCTCTGTTTGCATCCATGCACGCTTGCTCCGTCCTGAATTACCCCTGCCCCCCTAGGTAACATGGCCACGGCAGACGGCACCCGGGACCGGGGCGCAGGTTACCCACACTCTGAGCACAGGAGGTCTGCGACTCTTGGGCGTCAATGACTTCGTACGGGCAGTCTGTGGCGCTGGCTTCCGATCCGGTGCAATTGAGGCTGTCCAGCACGAAAGAGGACGCGGGGCCAAAGACGGCCCCTCGGTACGCAGCGCCGCTCACGAAGCCAAGCCCACGGCACAGGACGTCGGCCGAGCGGCGGGAGAAGGAGCGACCTGCTGCGCAGGCACGCGGCATGCACGGGGGGCATAAACCACTCGAACCAGCCACGGATCTGCGCGTACGCGTCTAGACGTACGCAAACAGGACGGACCTGGGACGCGGGAACTCTTACCCCGAGCAACCCCTCGACCATCAACCTGTAGTACGCGTCGCCCCTACCTCTTCCCCCCTATCCGTCCTTCTTTCCAGGTGTTCCCCATCCGGCCCTACACATCATCCAGCCCTTTACCCTGACAGCCCCAGCGCAGGCTCACCGCAGATGGCCCCCTCCTGCCACAACACGGGAGAGCCGCCGCCGTCCGACGCGCCCACGAGCACCTCGGGCCGCCCCCTCTGCAGGCGCCCACTGGAGTCCGTGAGATTGTCCGCCAGGCTCACCACGAGCCACTCGTCGAGGAAGGACCGGGAGCCTGTATGTCCGGGTGGGGAATATGTACAGTATGGTATGGCGAGGGTGCACACGTGGGAGGACGGCGGCAGGTTTGATCTGGGTCGGGTCATTGGGAGGAGGAGGAGAGACGATGTCCGGTACCTCAGCCGATGGATGCGCAGTGCGTGCCACCCGCACCAACCAAGCCAGTCCCTTTGTTCTTGACTTACTCCTCAGAAGAGCTCGCCGGCTGCCGCCTGAGGTAAGCGCGTTCGCTCGTGCCGGGCGGTGCTTGTTGGCATCGCCGAGGCGGCTCGAGCGCGCCCATGCCCGCCCCGCTCCGGCACCCGCCGTCGCTGGGAGGAGCGCCTCCGCCTCCGCTGCATGCATCCCCCGCTGCTGCCGCCGCCAACGCACGCCCTCGCCACCACCAGCACCCCCTGGTGTGACGCGTTTGTCCAGAGCCCCCGCCCCCAGGGCCATGCGGCGGCGGCTGCCGCCGTCAGCAGGCGAGGATGAAGTGCTCACGGCAGGGTCGATGGTGGCGTAGGCTAGGTCCCAAGTCAGGGGCCCGTCCTCATCGTCTGGCTGACCCCAGTCACCTGCGTGCATGTGGGTCGCGTGCAGCAGGAGCAGGACGCACCGTCATTGCGT
The DNA here is from genome assembly GCA_016858145.1 of Edaphochlamys debaryana. NCBI lineage: Eukaryota > Viridiplantae > Chlorophyta > Chlorophyceae > Chlamydomonadales > Edaphochlamys > Edaphochlamys debaryana. Next base: position 1,838,546 of record JAEHOE010000004.1, read on the forward strand.
GCGTACTCATGCCCTCAGGGCAACCCACCCACCCAGCCACACGTGAAACGCCGCCCGATCCATCGTGTTCCTGAGCGCCCTGCACCTGACCACAAAACACACCTGGTATGCCGCCGTTGCAGTACTGGCCACTTAGGCTTAAGAGACTTTTGGCAACGTCTCGGAACCCCTCCACCAGGCCCACGTCAGCAGTGGCCTGGAGCCTTAGGTCGTCGTCACTTCCGCTGCTGGCCCGGAAGCAGCTTGGCCGCGCGTAGGCCCGTACGACGGCGTCCACCAGCCAGCTGAAGAGGCTGTGGAGCGTGCGGCATGACTCGACGCCGGCGGGGTCCAGCATCCGAGACTGTGGCCGCACGAGCGTGGCCTCAAGGGCGGGTAGCAGCGATACGCTCACTTTGCTGAGCGAGAGGGCGAGGTTGGCGCAGAACCGGGCCTGGGTGCCATCGGGGTCATCTCCCGGGTTGAAGGTAGTCGCGAAGTCCGCTGCGATCACGTCGGAAGCAAACTCGTCTGTCGAAGGGGAGGAGGCACTGCAGGGCGAGGGCCAGGCAGGCGGCAGGAGGGGGGCAAGAGAGGGCGGGGGTCAGGTATGGTCGGCGGGGGCCGAGGGCCTCCGAGCGCGTGGGCGGGACACTGAGGGGAAAGGACGCTGCGGAAGGCGGCTGACCTCGCGGTTCTCAGAACAACTGCCATGCTCAGAAGAGCGACCAGATATGGAAGAGAGAGCGAGGGCGCGGCTGCTCTAACCATGCTGCCTTCGGTGCATCCCTAGCTCGGCGCTAGTGCCTGGCAGCGACCACGCACGCCGCTGACGCGTGCCTCGCGAGATAGCAACAAGTGCACAAATCCAGGCGACAAACAGCGCTCTCTCGCGCGGGAGTTGGTTGATTGCAAGGCCCAGCAGCGTCGGGTCGTCACGCGTTTGTAGCCAGGCAACAGGCAATAAATAAGGTTGCGCGGAAAGGTCCCTGCTGTGACGGATGCGGTGCTTTAGCAGACTGCAACTCCACTGCGCGACGAGTACGGAGGCCCCGCCTGGGCCCCAGCCCTCGCCCCGGGCCAACAGCGCCAAGCGATGCTCCCGCTGGCTCCTTTGATCCTGCATTGCCTGGTAGGCTGGGGTTTTGTAATGGCTCGCCCAACCAGTTACTGGGCCTGTTCGGCCATGCAGGCCTGCAGGCATCCTGCCGGACGCTTATTTAGATCACACTCGGTCTTACATGCCTAGATGAACGAATCAACTGGTGACGGGAGCAACGCGATGGAAGCCAGAGCGGGCGAATACATCCTTGCAGCCACAAAGCTACACCTGCATCGATCGCACCGCGTTATAACATACAAGCTATTCAGCTAAGGTTGCGACTGCAGGAGGCGCTCGCGCGTATGGGGTCGCCGGTTGGCCTGGTCTGGACACGCGCGCTGTCGAGGAGGTCTGTGCGACATCGTGGGTCACCGTGGGGCTTATCCTTCTGCCCATTTCGAGGGCAGTTTCGAGGGCAGTTCGGGCAAGTGTCTGGGCAAGTGTTGGGGGTCGGCGGGGTCGTTACTGCCTAGTCCACTTGCCGACTTACGACTCCGCAAAACCACCTAAACTGATGTTAATTGACAAGAGAGCCGCTACGAGGGGAGTGACACGCCGGGGGATCACTTTGCCGAACGCGATGCGCAAGTACACTTATGACCCCAGTGTGCCTGCTAAGGCCGGGAACACCTAGGCCCGCGCGCCTACAGCCCCCTGATAATATCTGGACCAGCTTGGTGCGGGCGTGTTTGCGCGCAGGGGCTTAGGGTCGCCCGGGATTCCCAACCCCTCCCGGCGGCCGGTTGTAAGTCGGCACGCCTAGTACCCTTCCCCGAGCTGCCCTCCGTCCCCATCCACGCTGCGCCGTGACGATGTGCAGCTGCCTACCTTGCGGTGAACCACCCTAGAACTTATGACACACAGGAGGCCCCTCAAAGCCTCCCCCCCCACACACACACACCGACTGCTGGTGGCGTGCGCCGGGCGGTGCCCACCAGCCCAGTTTCGACAACTGGATTTAGCGTCACTTAGCCTCTCAGAGGACCAACGTTGCCCGGCCCCATCCTACCAGCGGGTGCTCGTTTACGTGTGCTCGGACGACGACCGTGCCGTATCAGCCGCAAGTGGTCCCCTCGGGGCGAAATGGAGCGCCTGAGGTGAAGGGAGGGGCAAAACCTCAATCTCACGGTGGCACGGCAGCATAAGCTCATCCGCGTCAATTGCTGGTTGCAGCGGATGTCATGCATAGCTAATCTGATTAAAAGCCTTCATAAAACCTTCGTTACGCCCTTCCCCGATCGCACCCCACTTCGACCAAACCCCACCTCAGCGTCCACCGTCTTGCCCCCCAGCCCCCCACCTGCAGTCACCACAGTCCTGCCTGGGCTTCGGCCACCTGGTCGCACGGTCGCTGCTTCACAGCGGATAGTACCTCGCCAGGGTTGTAGGAAACGATTTCCCGTTGCAATTTGCTGGCCTGCTTTTCGCGTCACCTCGTCTTTTCCCCGTTTCTCATTCCCCCACCTGCAGCGCCTCCTGGTGAGCCACGGGCAGGTGGCTCCACAGCGCCACCCGCTCCTCCACCGCCGCAACCACGGGGTCGAAGCGGCGCCTGGGGGGTAGAGGGAGGGGGGGAAGGGGGAGAGGCAGGGGGGAATGAGAAACGGGTTATGGGGGGCAGGGGGGACGCAATATGCTGTAGGTGGTCACATGGGATGATTGAAGGAAAGCCGGAGCTCGGCATAGCGCAGGATTGACCACTCGGACCGCGGGTTGTACTGCCGTTAGCCAGACACCCCACGGTCGTAGCATGCTGGTGATTTCGACCTGGGGTTGGGGGGGCTGGGGCAGATCGTACGGTACCGGAGTTGAGCTTGGGATGGGCCCAGCAGCTCACCCGCTGTAGTCCCACTCTATAGTCCCGGGTCCCTTTGGTACGCCTGCGCCGCCGGCGAGTCAGCCGATTATCGCCATGGTACACCCTTACAGCTGGGTATCCAATCTCACCGCTCGCCACTATGAAGACAGCTTCCCTGCATCATCATCACGGTTACATCACAACAATAGTCTCCGCAACAACACCAGTTCGCCAGCGCCGTTGTCGTCCTGGGTACCCGATAATGGCAAACGTACATTTTGCACACAAACGCGAACGCAACTGAAGCCAGCCCTTAGCAATTGCACGCTACGTTGCTGGAGTACCCCCCTCCCACCAGCATTTGCCTACCCGTAGCTAGCAACGCAAACCCATCAGACCACCGTAGCACACATACCAAGCCTACCTAAGCCAACCACACAGAACAACAGTCATGCCCCCATGCCCGACATCGCATCCAGTCCTCTCTGCCCGGCGTCACTCTCTTGGTCACCCGCCGTCCGCATGCCCCAACCAGGCCCCGGTTGCAATGCTGCCGATTTACTATCTCCCATCTTCCTCCATCACACAGCCGCCTCAATGTAAGAGATTGCACTAGCTGGATGGAGCCATAGGATATATGCACACCGCCCTTGACCTGGCGATAGCCTGAGCCCCACAAAGGTTGTCCTCCAACCCCCATGTCCCCACCACATCATACCAGTACTGAGACGGCGGCCAAACCCTCAGAGCCCCGCTCCTCCGCAAAATCGTATGAATAGCAAACTTGCAGTTGGCGCAAAGCAGCCAGCTCAGTTCGTACCAAGACAAGCATCAACCAACAAGCCACCCACTGTACCCTCACTCGTTCCCCCACAATACCCACACTCGTCACCTCCCACTCCAAGACTAGATGACGGCTGGCGCCGACCCAGATACGTCTGAACCAGCCGCACACCCGCCAGAGCGAGAAGGCTTCACCCCGCCAGGGGCGCGCTTGAGTCCGCCACTGCCGCCGCCACCACCGCCACCTGGCCGCCCGCGCCGCCGCCGGCACCGTCCTTGCTGCCGCTCAGCCGCGTGCCGTTCGCTGCGTCGTACCGTACCTCGATCAGGTCCCGCCCCTCCAGGACCCAACCGTTGTGGCCGTTGGTGCTGCCGTTGTGGCCGTTGGCCACGTGGACTCCGTGCCCGTTGGCGCTGTGCCCATTGATGCCGTGCCCGTTGCCGTTATGCCCGCTGCCGTTGTGCCCTTCTGCCCCGTTGCCGTTGCCGTTCCCGCTGCTGCTCGGCGCAGCGCCGCCGGGTGCTGTTGACCCGTTGCCGTCCGTGTGGTGTACGGCAGACGAGGATGGGCCCGGCCGCGAGGCGTGAGACGAGACGAGAGAGTCAATCATATCCGGGTTGATGTCGGTCGCTGATGTGGCGGCGGCCGCCGCCAGGCACATGACGTCCTCCTCGTACGACTGAAGCACGCCCGGCATCAACCGCTGGGACGTGGACGGCTCGCCAGCCGCCGCCCGCCCAACCGCCGACTCGACCGCGCTCGCCGCCGCCACTGGCAGAGCAGCCAGCGCCACGTCGGCGGCGGCGGTTGCGGCCGTTGGTACGGGTACGGCAGTGGCTGGTACGAGATAGGCGCTGCGCGGGGAGTGGTAGTCCCGATAAGCCCCGCCCAGAGCGCGGACGAAGGTCATGATCTGGGGAGAAAGGGAGGGAAGGATAAAAGGAATTGGAAGGAAGAAACACGGTCACAAATAGGCAAGGGCGATTGCTGCCAATAGCCCTCCCCCACCCTGGGCCTCCATGGCCAGCCCCCTCCCCTCCCCTCCCACCCTCCCACTACTTCCCGCCCCCCGGCCTCCACCCCTCCCCACCTTGAGCGCTGCCCACACCGTGTACGTGGAGACCATCCCCGCGGGCGCCAGGGCCACCAGCATAGCGTACTGGATGATGGAGCCGGCGATCTGGGTCGGGGGGGAGGGGGAGGGAAGAGGCAAGGAGGTTTAGGTAAAGGGGCACAGGGGCCTCGGCCGCAGATTCCAACCCCGGGACAAGTACGGCACCCTGCGGCGTGCTGTCGTACCTGTACGACAGAAAGGTAGTTGGACTGCTTGGCGGCCAGCAGGGAGCCGTCTAGGATTGATGCCACGGCGTCCAGGGGGAACAGCACGCAGATCATGGGCAGCGCGGCAAGGGCCTGGGGGGGGGGTGAAGGAGTTGAGAGAGAGTCGGGAGGAGGGAGGGTGAGGAGATGAGGTGAGGGACAGGCACCTGCCTTCCTCGCGGCCATACCGGTACCCGCCACTCATGTGGGATAGGCACCAAGAGAAATCGCCCCACCCGCACGTGCCCCCACAAGTCCCCTGGCTCACGTGTGCCTTGACGACTGGGTCTGACGTGAAGATGGCGATCAGGGGGTCCTGCAGCGCCCACACCGCCACACCTGAGGCGGCGCCCACGGCCGTGCCCAGCACCAGCAGCCGGCCAAGGAGGTCTCGGGCGGTGGCGCGGTCCTGGGGGAGGAGAGGGAGGGGGAAAGGGAATCAAGAGAGGGAGGTGTAAAAGCAGCGTGGGAGGATTGTTGAGACCGAGGCTACAAGGGAGCGGCAGGCAGTCCAGTGCCGCTTCCGCAGATCCCAGGTTGGGGAAAGGGGCGCCACGATGTCGCTCCAGCACATCGCGCCTGCGCTTGGCATCTGCCACCCCGACCGCTCCCCCCTTTCGACCCTCACCCCCAATGCCCCAACCCCCCCACCTCGTTGCCCAGGTACGTGGCGCACAGTGCCTGTGCCGCCACATTGAGGCACTCGAAGAACTGAATGGTCAGCACCCACACCTGGAGGGGGAGGGGGGGGAGAGAAGGGAGGGAAGAGCGGGGTTGGCCGGAGGGCTGAGGGAGGAGCGAGCTGTACTCCTTCCGGACAGCGGACAGCAAAGCTCGTCGACCTACTCCCTTCCCCGGGCGTTGCACCTAGCATCCACTGCCTCACAATACCCACCCCACCCCCACCCCCACCTGTCGAATGATCTCGAATGAGGCCTGGTGCACTGAGCCCATGCGGATGCACAGGGCCGAGGCGTACAGCACCATGCCTGGGGGCCGGAGGGGGGGGCGGGGAGGGTAGGCGTCAGCGGTGGAGAAGGGGTCGGCGGGCAGGGTGCTGACTGCCACAAGCAGGAAAAGCAGGCGATACCACTGGGCCCTGACAACAGGCCTCAGCTGCTTTGCCTCAGGCCTAACCGTCATCGCCGGTCCTCCAACCGCCGCCAACCGCTCCAACCGCCTCACCCATGGCGATGATGTTGCGCGTGCCTAGCGCCGCCCCCAGGCGCAGCGTGGGCAGCACGGTGGCCAGCGGCGGGGGGCGCAGCATGTGCCGCGTCTGCACCTTGCCGCCGCGGAAGAGGGAGCCCACCAGCAGCGCGCAGGAGATGATCTGGGGTGGGGTGGGGGAGGTTGGAGGGGTGCAGGAGTGAGGGTGAGGAGGAAGGAGTAGGGAGCGACAGGTAGCGGGAGATGGGGGAGGAGTGGAGCAGGTTAGATAGGACCACCTGGAGACTTAAGCCCCCGCCCATACGACAACAGCACTCGGACCCAAGACCCCCGGTCCCAACCCCCTGCGCGAGCCCTTCAGGTCCTGCTGGCCCCTTGCCCGGGCCCCTGCTGCTGAGGAGCTACACGCCTCCTGTGCGTCGGCGCAACCCCACCTGTGCGCAGGTGGTCGCCAGGCCGCTGCCCACCACACCCCAGTTGAAGCCTGCAGAGCGGGGTCGAAGGGGTCGCGTTACGGCGGCGACCCACTTCAGCCTACCACAGACCCAGACCCCCACCTTAGGCCACCGACCAAACCTCCGGGCCCAACCGTCAACAACACCCACCAACCGCCCAACATTCAACCACCAGCCGCCCAACCGCCTGCCGCCCAACCGCCCTGCTCACCGTACAGGAAGAGCACGTTCAGGCCCAGGCTGGCGGTAGCCGACACCCCCGCCGCCAGCAGGGGGGTGCGCGTGTCCTTGAAGCCGCGGAACACGCCCGTCGCCACAAAGCCCAGCAGCACGGCCGGAACGCCCAGGGCGCGGACCTGGGGCCGGGGAGAGGGGTGAGGAGGGGTCAGGGTGTGAGGGGGAGTCGCTGAGAGCCACACGGCACGGTAGGCAGGGCGGGGCAGTCCAAAACGAGCGGCAGGGACCAGATTGGACGCGAACGGACCGGACCGGACCGGACCGGACCATGCCCCACCCGGCTGCCCCAGCCCGACCCGGCCCTACCCGGATGAAGTCCACTGCGTAGGCCGCCACCGCAGCCTCGGGGGGGTTCATGGCTGCAGCGCGGGAGGGTGGAAAGTGTGTGAAAGGACCCCACAGCATGACTCCCATGCATCCCGCCCCATAACCATGTATCCTCCTACACAGTCCCTCTCCTGCCCTTCTCCTCAGCCGCCCGAGGCACAGCCACCCCTTTACCCCAGCGCCTCCGCGGCCTGCCCCCTCGCCCACTCCTACCAATCCGACCATCACCCACAGCCGCCCTGCCTCCGCAGCCACGCCCTCGGCCGCCATCCCTCCGCCACAACCCCCTCTCCCGACCCTCTCCCCCCAAACCCTCCCGCCCCCCCTCGCTTTCACCCACCCGCGATGATGGGCCCCGCGCACGCCGCCAGCAGTCCCATGGTCGCCACGCCGGCCACGCCCGCGATCCACAGGCTCTTGGCGGCGATGCAGGATACCTGGACGGGCGCCGAAACAGGTGCGCATGCGGGATTGAGAGGGAATAACTCGTCGTCGGGACAACCCCTGGTCCACTTGACGCAGGCGTATTCGGTCCCTGCCTCTGTGCTACACGCAAGCATCGTCGCTGTGCTACACGCAAGCATCGTCGCTGGCACCCTTTTAAGAGAAGTACCGCCGACGCCCTGCCCACATCCCGACACGGACGCACGGACCCAGAACCTGCCCACCTGCTCATCGTCCTTCTTAACCACCGCCGCCGCAATCTCCGGCACGGTCAGGAAGAGCAGGAACGAGAAGAGGAAGGTGGAGAAGGACACGGAGAGCGTGCCTAGGGACACAGCCGAGAGCTGCATGGTGCCCAGGTGCCCGACCATGCCTGGGAGGGGAATAGGTGAGGGGGAGGACGGGGGGCGTGGCGATTCAGGTGAGGGGAGGGGGAGGGGGGTTTGGACACTCAGGGCGGCCTCGCGCCAGCCACGTGGTGCAGGCGTTGACCAGCACACGCCAGCCTCAGGCCAGCGTGCCCCCCTCTTCACAACGTGGGGACTGTAAGGCTGGACCTGTGTAGCTCCCCCGTCACAGCTGACGTAATGAGTTATGAGTCCCCAAGTGGTGAGCAAAGTCCCAGGTATGTGTGAAGTAGCAGCTCGGAGGCTCAGTCCCCTGCAGCCATCCATCCACCGCATGCGCCATGTCCTCACCCGCGTTGAGCACGTTCATGACCGGCTCCAGTAGCATTGCCACCAGCGCTGGAAGGGCCACGCTCCAAATCTCTTTGTCGTGCTGCGAAGACAGCGCTGGTCGCCGCAGGAAGGACTGCAGCCATGTGGGCTCATTACGCCCGAACGGGGCCGGTATGGCAGCCGCCGCAGCAGTCACAACCGAGGCTCGGCTCTGTGCTCGTTGGTCCTGGGCGGGCTGGGGTAAGCCGCTCGGGACAGCCGGGACTGCGTGACGATGGACCGGACTTATCCGACGCGAGTTACACAGCCCGCAAACTGCCGGTGATGCAAGTGGGTTTCGTCGCGCCGCCGGGCGCAGCGCTGACCGCTGGCCTGCCGCGAGCGCCATCGTGCGTGTGGCCGAGAGCAGCCGGCAGGCAAAACGCCGGGTTTGGTCAGAAGGTAAGGAATCGTGGTGTAGGTGGCAAGGTACAGCACGCGTTCAAAGATGCTGGAGTCGCGCTAAAGGCCACGACTGACGTTGGAGCAATAGAGGGCAGAGCTGGGCCAGGGTTTGAGGTCAAAGGCAGTGGATTTAGCGCTGTGTGAAAGCGAGGAGAGTAGCTACAAGAAATGAGGTAGAAATGGCGCTGTGGGGTGAGGCGAGGTCTGGGGCCATTCGTCACGCGGCTTCATCAGGTGGCGTCACACACGACGCGGGGTCGGGAGGGGAGGGGAAGAGAGGGGAGGGGAGGGGAGGGGAGGATCTGTCAGCTCGTGCATTCTCGTTGCAAGAGCTGCGGAAGACGTCGTGGCGTTGTGGCAAGCGAGCGCCCCGCGACGCCCCGCGGGTCCGTGGTCGGCCTCGGCGCAAATAGCGCGCACTGGAACCGGAGGTTGAGGCGCCAAGCACACGAGCAATATCGCTAAACGTAGCAACAAAGGAAAGAGCCTGCCGTGCCCAAAGCGCGCGACGCTCTCGGGGCCACCGCGGCATTTCCGTCGCCCTTGAGCCCCCTCGCGACTCCGCAGCCTAGCACCCTCGCCTGTCGCGGAAAGGCAATGAACGACCAGCGCGGCCGCAGCGACGCGGCGGCGCCGACACAGGCGCCATCCGACGTCCTGGGTCGCGCGCCCTCGCCCCCCGCGGCCGCAGGCGCCCCACTAGAGCCCAGCAGCACCACCGTCGAGCCCCAGCCCCAGCCTCAACTCGCGCTAGCCGCGCTGCTCGCTGACTGTTGCAGCCACGACGCCTCCACCAGCCACAGCGAAGTCCACAACGACAGCAGCGACCGCAGCAACGCAGGCGGCATGTCGGGGCCGCCTTCGAACCTGGTGGTGCCGCCCTTTGTGGACGGCGGCAGTTGCGACCTGGCGCTGTGCCTCCCCAGCGCTGAGGCCCTGGCCTGCCACTCCCAGGTGCGGCCGCGGGGACGTGAGGGGGTGCAGGGGCAGGGGGCGGGGGGCGGGGGCGGGGCGGGGAGGGGAGCCACGCGGGGCGGCGGTGGGATGGGGTGAGCGCTGGTCCACGCGGGGCAGGGCAGCGGCGCAGGTTACGGGTGTGCACAGTGGGGTGGGTGCAGGAGGGGAGGACCTCGCGTTGCCGGAGCGCCGGTCGAAGCCCCCGTGCGTTACCCCGGCGCCCCTTCATTGTCCGCCTTGGCAGCATCCACTTGACCTCCCTCCCCTCTGCACGCTTGCCCACTCCCTCTCTGCCCGCAGGTCCTGACCGCCTGGTCCTCCGTGTTCCGGGACCTCCTCAGCGGCCTCAGCCTGCGCCCTTCCCTCGGGTCCGGCCCTCAGTCCCCTCAACCCCACAGCAGCTACGGCCCGGGGCCCCACCACCCGTCCCCCACCAGCCCGCCGGCCCACCCTCCATCCACCCCTCGCCAACACCCCTTCGCCTGCCCCACCTCCACCACCACCACCACCACACCCTCCGGCACCACCCACGCAGGCATCCAGGAGCCTGCGCCGAGCGCCACCGAGGGCCGGGGCCGCCCTGCCCCTGCCCACGGCCCGGGGGGTCAGGAGCCGGGGCAGCACCTGATGCCCCTCCCCCTGGGCGACGACTGCCTGTCAGACTGGTGGGCCTGCCTGGAGCTCATGTACCCCCCCACGGCGCTGCCGCGGCCGGCAGTCGGCTGGGTGAATAGGGGAGCGAGGGTCGGGGGGGGGGGATTGGGGAGGAAAGACGGGGGAAACGTGTAGTGCAGATTGGGGACCCGCATCGTCATGCGGCGAGGGGCCCAAATGTTGATCCATATCATGCGGACACCATCCCACCCACCTGCGTCGTGCCTCGGCCCTCCCACCGCCCGACCCGGCAGGCCAACATCGATGCCGTGATCCGCATCGCCGACAAGTACGGCATGTACGGCATGCTGCTGCTGGCCGAGGAGTTCCTGCTGGGGCGCTGCCCGCCCTGCACCGCCGCCACCCCGGGCGGCGGCGGCGGCCCCGGGCCCGCCTCCCCTTCCTCGAGTTCCTCTGCACCTCACGGGGCCGGCCCCGGCTACGGCTGCGGCTGCCCCTGCCGCTGCTGCGCGGCGGCTGCGGCGGCCGGGTCAGCGGCGTCGGGGGCCGCAGGGGCGTCGGCTGCGGCCGGCGCCGCCGCGGCTGCTGGGGCCGGCGGCTGCGGCGTGTTCAGCGCTGCGCGGGGGGAGCCGGGCTACGTGCTGAAGTGGCTGGGCGTCGCCGATCGCCTGCGCATGGAGCGGGTGAGCCGGGGTGGTGGCTTGTGCTGTTCTTCTTAGGGACTTGGACATTGGGGTGGTGCTCTTGTTCGTATGGGAACCTGGGATCAACAAGGGTGTCTGTCCTCCTCAGGACAGGGAAAAGGGCCGAGCCCCAAACCCCACGAGGCCGGAAAGCACTGGGGCCGCGCAATCAAGCACTACGCCCCACAGCGCACGGACTGAACCCACGCCGCCATAAGTTAGGGGCCTTACGCAAGCCAGCAATGCCGGACTTCGCCGGTTGGGTTGGGCGCACACATGCACCCTCCAGAAGATAGAAAGAGAAGATGTCCGTCTCCCATCCGCTACTGCCCACCCGCCACCCGCTACATCTCTCCCCTCCGCCGCCGCTGCTTTTGGGCGCTCAGCCCGGGTCCACGGCCGGCGGCCGCTCCAGCGCGGCTGGCCGGCTGAAGCCCAGCAGCTTCAGCAGGAGGAGGATGCGGATCACGTTGGCAGCGGAGACGTCGCGGTTCTGACGGGGCGTGGGAAGGGGTGCGGGTTAGTCTAGCCAAGTCCACCCAAGCAGCCCTGGGATCAAAAACAGGAGGAACTTGGGATGGCTGGCCGTCGCCGATCGCCTGCGCATGGAGCGGGTGAGCCGGGGTGGTGGCTTGTGCTGTTCTTCTTAGGGACCTTAGGGAACTTGGGATGCAGAAGTTGTGACCAGGATGAGCGGGTTCCGTGACCTGCTCAGCCCTGCCTGTGGCCAGTCGCGCCTGCGCATGGAGCGGGCGAGCCTGTGTCTCATGTGTCCGTGTTCCCCAACACCCATCCACCACCACCATCCCGTACCATGCCTCCATCCTCCTCATAGCCACCCCTTCCTCCTCCTGCCCTCTAGGCCACCGCCATTACCTCCTGAGCCTTCCGGCCCTCCTCGGCCCCCCTGCCGGCTCGCAGGTGGTGGCCCGCTGCATCGACTTCCTCGCCTCTGAGGCCATGGCCCCGCCGCCGCCCTCCTCCGCGTCCTCCGCCCCACGGCCCGCGGGCGCGCCTGGGCCCGCGCTGGGCGGCGCGGGCCCGTCGGGGCCCGGGCCCCTGGCGGAGCTGGGCCTTGACCCGGCTGAGGAGGGGGAGCTGCTGGCGAGGCTGAGGCCCTCCACGCTGGTCAAGTGAGTGGCGCTCGGTCCTGGCGGCTTCATGACAGTAGCGGGGCGATCTTTCATGAGCCTCAGCCCCATCAAGTGCTATCAAAACGGAAACAACCCTTTCCGCACCCCCTGCCAGGCTGGTCGGGCGGCTGGCGGGAGAAGCGTCGGCAATGAGGGCGGCGCTGAGGAATGACGCGAGTCGGGTTCGGCGGGAAGATCAGGGGGCTGTTGAAGGGTTGCGTGCCCCTCATGAAGGTGACGCCGCCTTAGGCTCGCAAGAGCGGGGCTGCGGATAGTTGCCGACCAGTGCACTTGTCGCATTTGCTGGCCTTGCTTTTCGCGTTACCTCGTCTCCCGTGTCTCCTTTCCCCTCATGTCCCGACCGGTGGTCCGTCTGCTCTGGACTCCGCCCCGCTGCCTTCTTCCACGCCTCTCCCGCCCACCCCTACCCTTCTCCAGCCAGCAACAAACCCCACCCACAACCCTGTAACTCCAGGGCATGCGCCTGGGCTCCAGCTACTCCCCCCAACCCCCAACCGCCAACCCCCAACCGCCGATCCCCACCCCCAACTCACAACCGCCACCCCACACACAGGGCATGCGCCTGGGCTCCAGCTATTCCTGGTCGTACGCCCCCGGCAGCCCCGGGGGGGCAGGCGCAAGCATTGCGGAGCATCGCAGGTGGGTGCGCGGGTGGGGCCGCGCAGGGCGTGAGCACCTGACGGAACGGGTAGGTGGAGGCGGCGAGGGACAGGAGATCCCGGTGGGGGACCGGGGGGCGGGCCGCTGCCCCTACCGCAGTACCACTGCGTGCGGGGCCCTTGATGCCCTGCTGGGTGAAGGGGGCCGCGTTAGAGCACTCGGCCCCAGCGGGAGGCGCCTGCCACCCCTGGGCCTGCTGCTCTTGGTTCGCCTGCTGTCGCTGCTGTCCCTGATTGGCCTGCTAGGATGGACAGACAGGACTCCAATGCTTGTAGGGCTCCCTGCATCGCCCTACGCCTACCGGCTTCGTCGATGACTTCTCATTCCTGCATCGTGGTCCCACAGGTGGCAGCTGGCCATCTCGGACCCGAGCCAGTGCCGCTGGCGGCTGCGCAGCGGCTGAAGGAGAGGACAGGAGGAGAAGCGAACGGCCAGACGTTGGCAAATCGAACGGCTGTGCGCACATTAGGAGGAATACCGTAGACAGGGGGGAGTGGAGGGTGCCAGCGCACACCGGGAGGGATTGGGAGGGACCGGGAGGGCCAGAGTCGAGCGGGCCGGGGTGGGGTGCAGGACACGGCTGTGCGTGTGGCGGAGACCGTGCCCAGGCACAGGATGCGATGGTTACAGCAGGAACCGCCTCCAGAAGGGGAGGGGTTGAGCGAAAGCGCCACCTACTGGGTGTGCCACCTGCACACCGACACCCACGCAACGTGACTGACTTTCGGTCGTCACACCACGTTGCTAGGGTCGGGCCCGTAGAGCCCCCCTCAGTACTCAGCACAGGCCACTGAGGCCAGGCTGTGCGTGCTCAAGCGGCGTGCGCAGAGGGGGAGGAGAGGGAGAGGAGAAGCCAGGACAGGTGCTGGTGAGTGGTGGAGAGGAGGGAGCACGCCTTTGCATGTCGTGCAGAGCCTTGGGGCGGAGGGCTACGCCAGGGATGGAGTTAAGGGGATGGCATGCAGGCGTGCACCCGGGGGGAGGGTATGGATGGGGCTTGGCAGGGCAGCGTTGGGGCTTTGGATGTTGGCCCAGGAGTTGAACCCCTTGAAGCTATTAGGAAGGGCTCTTGACTTATGTTGGAGTGGCAGGTTGCGTTGCTGAGCCGATTCAAGACTTGCGCCGACCCACCTCTGGACCGGAACGTGCCGCGCCATGGGGCGTGCGGGCAGGGGCAGAGGGGTCGCCCGGGTCGGGCCAAGGGGGCCTGATCTACAGGCCAAACTCATACCTGTTGACTGGCAACGCTTGAAACCACACATATCTCGTAGATGAGGTCCGGGCTTGCCATCCGTGATACATGTTGCCTCGTGACCGTCAGCGCTGGGATTCGTCCTACCATGAGCGTCCTATCACCTGCGTAGGCTCACGGAGGAGGTGACCTCGGCGTTGCTCAACGGGACGCGGACAAGTGCAGGTCCGCATTCTCGCGCCCTCCCGCTCCTTGTTCGGTCTCGCACAGCCCGCTCCCATTCATAGCCGACGAAATGATAGGAGACACCTCACGATGACTGCTGTTCTGCTCGCCTTCCCCGCCGCAGGGGATTCGCCATCGTCGGGCCCATCCCCTCGTTGACCAGCAACAGCGAGCTCCCCCATCATGCAGCAGCCGCGGCAGGGCGCAAACCCGGCACAGGCTGTCCTTAAAGCCGCCCTCGTGGGTCCCGACGAGCCAGCTGGCTTGGTCACGCGCCTGCTCCCTCCTCCCCCGCCTTCCGCGCCCGGCCCTACGCCAACCTCAGCCTCAGGCCAGAACTCCTCACAGCCTGCCTCATCCCGACTCCAAACCCTGGTCGTGACGTATGACGGCGACGCCTATGAGCTGGAGGGCGCGGAGGGGCCCGGCGTGCAGCCCGTTGCTCTGGGCAGACATGTGGACCTGTGGCGCGTGGTCCCTGCGGGGGGTCGCGTGCCGGCGGTTGATGACGCCATGGAGTACGGCTGGCCCGTGGCGGGCGTGTCCGGTGACGGGGCCTTCTTTTGTCTAGAGGAAACCTCCATCATGAAGGTGGACGCGGAGGGCTTGGTGAGTGCGCTTTGAGGCCTTTGCAGATGGGGTTACCCCGCAGGTTCAGTGATGCCGGTGCATTGGAGTGTCAGATTGCGCAGCACAAGGGTTGGCAGGCCCCAACAGGGGCCAACTGGGGTTAAGTGATGGGTAGAGCGCTCCGCTGTGTGACTGTTGTGTTGCTGCCGCCAGGTGACGACCGTGGCAGGGAGCCGGGACGTGGAGGGCGACACGGACGGCCCGGGCCCCGCGGCCCGCTTCGACCACCCCGCCTGCCTCACCAGCGATGGGGCGGGGGCGCTCTACCTGGCCTGCCGTACACGCGTGCGGCGGGTGCAGCTGCCGATGGGCGGCGAAGGCGGGGGCAACGTCGGTGCAGCACTGGGGACACCGGCGGCAGGGCCGGGGCCAGGGGCTGGTGCGGGAGCAGCCGCGCAGGCTGGGCTCGGGCCAAACCCTGGACCAGCAGCACAGACCGGAGGGACGTCGGAAGCGGCGATGGCGCTCGTCTCGACGCTGCCCTTCACGGCCCCCGACGAGATTGCCGGGCTCGCGTTCGTCCACCCCAGCCCCATCACCCGCCCCACCGCCGGCCCTGGCCCCAGCTCCTCCAGCGCCCCCAGCCCCACCCCCAGCCCCGGCCCCAGCCCTCCCGCCGGCGGGGGCCATCTCCTCTTGGCCACTCGCACGGCCGTCTACCGCGCGAACCTCGGTGCCGGTACCGGGCCTGCTGCGCTGACGCTTCTGGCAGGGGCCGAGCGCGGTGACGACGGCCCGGTGGACGGCCGTGGGGCGGAGGCACGGTTCAGCAACATCTGGGGCCTGGTGGTGGATGGCGAGGGGGCGGCCTACGTGATCGACTGGGACCGTGTGGACGTGACCACGGCTGTACGGCGTGTGTCGTACGACGGCACCGTCACGACCGTCGTGTCTGACCTGGAGGGGGAGCTGGAGAGGCCGGCCGTGCTGCCGAATGGGTGTCTGGTCCTCTGCGGCTACGCGCAGCTGGTGAGAGAGGCAGCATGCACGATGCTAAGAGGGATAGCAGAAGCTTTCCCCGAGTCGTCCTGGTCTTCCTGAGTGCGCATGCACTAACCCTTTGATGCGGCCCGAAACAGGTTATTCTCGCTCTGGATCTTCTGCC
This sequence comes from Edaphochlamys debaryana, assembly GCA_016858145.1. Classification (NCBI taxonomy): domain Eukaryota; kingdom Viridiplantae; phylum Chlorophyta; class Chlorophyceae; order Chlamydomonadales; genus Edaphochlamys; species Edaphochlamys debaryana. The sequence continues at coordinate 1,854,507 of JAEHOE010000004.1, forward strand.
CCCGCCCCTCTGCGCCCGGCCACCGCCTGCACGTGAGGACCCGGCAGCCGGCCCGCCCCGCCGCACGCTGCACGCCGACATGGGCGCGCTGCTGGATGCCCAGCCGGACGGAACCGCGGACCTCACCCTCGTGGTAGGCGACCGCCGCTTCGCAGTGCACCGGGCCATCCTGATTGCACGCTGCGACTACTTTCGACAGCGGCTGGGTGGCGGGTTCGCGGACGGCGCTGAGGCGGAGCTCAGCCTGCCGGACGCCGACCCGGCCGCCTTCGAGCTGCTCCTGCGCTTCATCTACACCGGCTCTGCGCCCATCCCGCCCGCCCTGGCCCCGGCCGTGGCCGAGCTGGCGGACCGCCTGCTGCTCCCGGAGCTGTGCTCGGACGCCCAGGCGGCCGTGCTGTCTGGCGTAACCGCCGAGACGGTGGTGGGCTCCCTGCTGTGGGCCGAGTGCCTGGGCGGCTCGTTCGCCGACCTGTTTTCCTCGCTCAAGGCGTGGTACCTGGAGCACCACGAGGAGGTGCTGGAGCGGGCGGAGGACAGCGTCCGGCGTCTGGCGGAGAGCCCCGATCTGGTGCTGGAGCTCATGCGGGCCATGGCACTGCACAGCAAGCAGCAACAGCAGCAACAGCAGCAACAGCAGCAGCGCGCGGCCTAGGCCGGAGCACGGCCTGGCGATGTGGGTCGGCCCGGGGTTGGTCCCCTCTGGTAGGCTCGGCCCGGAGCAGCGCAGCCCTGGTTGGGAGCCCTGAGCGTAGGGAGGGGAGCCCAGAAAGGGAGCCCTAGACCGAGGCCTTGGGAGTTCGGATCCTGCCCCAGCCGCTCACCGTTGGCGGCCGGTTGCTTGTATGGTTCATCGGGGACCCACCCCTCCTTGACGACCGGTGGGTGCACGGACCTGCATGGTAGTGTAGCGAGGCTAGGCAAGGGCGGGAAGGGCCTCGGATGAGGGCTGTCTGCCTATGCCACCGGAGCTCAAAACCATGTCGTACCCGCTGACCTTAGCGCTTACAAGGGGCCTTCCTTTCACCGCTGCGCAGGGGCGCCATTGGCTGCGCCGTACACGCTGCGGAAGGCTCCCTTGTCTCTGGCGGCTTGTGGAGAGGCGTACGGACGCACCCCTGCTCCTGGCATGGGACGCCACTACATTAGCCAGGTGGGCAGTAGCGGGCTGCCCTGCCGCTGACCGGGGCTGATGGCCACGGCTACGAGCCAAGGTTTCTTGTCACTCGACACCGGGTTGTTGACAATGTTGAGGCGAACTCCCCTCCTGGACCTTGTTTGGTGCAGGGGCCGGCTGGTAAGGCGAATCGACTGTGTCAACACGGACACGAGACGGAGTGGCCTTTCACACGCAGCCTCGATGAGTAGGGCCGTGGAGACCGCCAGCCCGAGGCTTGCGGCCGCTTGTGCTGTCGGGACCGGCGGCAAGCTCCCGATTAGGTAGCCTAATCAGTTTGGCTTGAGCATCTTGTTTCTATCGAAGGGGCATGGGGTTGAGGACGCGGGCGGATGGGTATGGTGCAGGGCTAACGGGGGTGAGAGGGTGGTGAGATGGTGGAGGCAAGGCGCGTGTAACGTGGAGCCACTCACGGCCGTCGGCCGCACCATCTGGTTCGCGTGCCGGGCCCGCGACCTAAGGTGAAGATTAATTCCTTGGTTCTAAACGTATAATGCGATTGCCCGGCTTGGGGCACAGTGTTTTGGTGAGCGCACGGATGGGGCTGCGCATCCCTTTTGTCCCCTGGTCAGCCTCAACCAGTGACTTCCATTGATTGTGTGCAAGCAAAGCTACCTTTACATTGCAACACGCTGCGTCGCCTGTGGCTTACTGCGCTCGTTTCTAAAGCGCCCTGGCCCCCAAACCACACGTGCAGCTTCCCGGCATCCAAGCCCGCGGGCTGCTCATTAGACACATTACAACAGATAGCATATCGGCGTGGACCGAAACGGAAAAGCCGTCGCTTTCGGAGCACACAAGTTGGACCGGAACGCTAATCAACCCTCGAGCACTGGGCGATTATCACGGTCATGAATAGCTTGTTACATCAACAACGAGCGGGAGTCGTCTCTTATCAGCGACGAAGGGCTGCATGCCCAGCAGCTCCTAGCCTCCACCGACTTGGCCGATGCTCACGCCCAAGTGCTCGTGTGGTTTCGGTTGAGGCGTCAGCTTTGGCTGCGGGCGCGGCCTTGCCGTCAGAGGACCCGTCGCCGCGTGCATGGGCGCGTCACCTGGTCTCACCGCACGACAAGGTGCGTAGCTGCGGGCGATGTCCTGATGTGTGTGCAGGTTCGCTCGCGGACTTTCCGCACGGGAAACTTGTGGCCCGGTGACGTGTTTCACCCTTGCGCGCACGCACGGTCGAGCGCACGCTTGACCCCACGTATGCTTTGACCTCCCTCACACGCCTTCCTCCACCTCCCCTTCGCCTTCTTCTCCTCGACCCATCTGACCACAAAGGCTCATCTTCCCTGCCACAGGAGATCTTCTCCGTTGCGCTTCCGGCGCTGGTGGGGCTGGCGCTGGAGCCTGTGGTCAATGCCTTCAATGCGGGTGGGGGCCGTGGAGGGGGAGGGCTCAGGCTGGGGCTGGGGGCTGGGGCCCTAGGAAGGGCTCCGGAGAGTGCATACCCGATACCCGAGACGTGGGCAGGGTCTTACAGGGAGCAGTGGGCTGTGGTAAAGGACGGGTTTCTCTCCCACGCCCGCCTGCGCTCGCCAACCCGCCCCCTCATACACCACCACCCCCCCATCCCCCACACCACACACTAGCCTCTGCACTCTCCCCAATGTCCCCATCCCTCCCTCCTCCTGGCTTCTGCTCCCCTCCCAGGCATGGTCGGGCACCTGGGCACCATGCAGCTCGGCGCTGTGTCCCTGGGCACCGTGGCGCTGAACTCGTGCATCTTCCTCTTCTCGTTCCTGCTCTTCCTGACCGTGCCGGAGATTGCGGCGGCGGTCGTTAAGAAGGACGACGAGCAGGTGACTTGGTTGTTTGGATGGCGGTTGCGTGGGTTGCGGTCGGCGGTGTGCTGACGGATGGGGCAGGAGGGCGCGGACTTGCTGCGCTGGTGTGCAAGCAAGGCGGGGGGGTGCTTGCATCTCGTGTTGTATGCCTGCCACCTGCCAGGCTGGCTGAAAACGGGCCCCGACATGGCCTGTCAGACTTGAGCATGGCCTCCAGGAGCGGGACTGCGGGCCTGCAGGTCCGTCTCCACACGCCGGGTGCTCGTGCCAGTTGACTCAGCCCCGCCCTCACACCCCGAACATCCAACCCCCACACACAACCCAAGGTCTCCCGCGTCGCGGCCCAGAGCATGTGGCTGGCCATGGTGTTTGGGGTGGTGACGGGCACACTGGTGTTCTTCAACGCGGGGGCAATCGTGGCGGGTGAGGCGGGGCGGGTAACGGGGCAGGGGCGGGCAAGGAGGGCGGGGCGTGCAGGGAGGTTGAGCTTCACCCGCGGCTATCGTAACCCGCTGAGCATGGTTGCGGTGGTTGCGGTGGGTGCAGTAGCCCAGGGGCAATGCGAGGTTGGGGTGGAGCCGGGGGGGCGGCCGACGGGGGCGGGGCCCCTTGGTGAACGTGCCGGGGCAAGAAGTCCCGTGGCGATTTCATCCGCGGAGCCCCGTGGTCCCGGAAGCGTCCATCATGGCCTGCGCCCCTGGCGCATGCACCCACCCCTGTCGTGCCCGGTCGCGGTCGTGGGAGACGTTCGCCACCTCACCTCACCTCGACCTGCTCCCGGTTACCCCGCACCCCGCCTCGTCACCCCGCAGCGCTCAACCCGCCCGAGCCCCGTGTGGCGGCGTTTGCCACCGAGTACATCCGGGTGAGGGGGCGGGGTGAGGGAGGGGGTGAGGGGGCGGGGGCGGGTGAGGGGGCGGGGGTTAGGGCACTGTACTCGCAGGGGCCGTGCAGCGTAGCCAGGGTGACGACGACGGGGGCCGCGAGGGGGAGCTGGGGTTACAACCGCGTGAGGCGGATGGGGGGGTGGAAGGGGGCGGGGCGGGGTGACCGGGGCCGGGGCCGCAGGGCGGGGCGCAACGGGGGTGGTGGGGCTGGAGGGACCGGGGCCTGGACCGGGGCCGCAGGGCCGTGCGAGGCGGGGGGGGGCCTGGTGCTGGGAGGTCGGCACCCGGGCTCGAGCCGAGCCAGGGCCGCTGCGATACGGTACACACATGCTCCCCACCACCCGTCACCATGTGGCCCCGGCTTTCCCCGCCTTTCCAAGGCGCCCTGCCGTGCTTCACGCCTCTCAACGAGGCCAACAACGCGGCCCCCACCTCACCCCACGCTTCCCGCCCTCCCGCCCTTACCGTGCCCAACCAGATCCGAGCGCTCGCATGCCCCTGCACCCTGCTGGGCTTTGTGACGACGGGCGTGTTCCGCGGCTTCAAGGACACGCGCACGCCCCTGCTGGGCACGGCGGCGTCCGTGGGCTTCAGCTTCTGCCTGCACGTGCTGCTGCTCAACGGTGGGGCGGTTGGCGGCTGGCGGTTGGCGGTTGACGGTTGGGTGGTCGGACGGCTTTTGACGACCCCGCCCCTCCAACCTCTCCCCTTGCTCCTGTCTCCTCCTCCCTCCTTGCCCTCTCCTCCTCCCTCACCCTTTCCACCCCAGTCGAGCACATGGAGACGGCGGCCCCCTTCTGTCCCCCCTCGTCCCCCACCCCGCTGACTTCAAAGCACCCCCATCCCCACCCCGCTGATTTCAAAGCACCCCCATCCCTCCTCATTGTATTCGAAGATCACCCCCTCCCTTCCTCCCCTCCCTCACCCTCCCCACCCCAGTGCTGCACATGGAGGTAGCGGGCGCCGCCATCGCCGCCGCCTGCGCCTCCCTGGCTTCGTGCGGGGTCATGGTCACGGCGCTCATCAAGGGCGGCAAGCTCCGCCCCCACCACCTGGCCTCGCCGCCCTCGCTGGCCGCCGTGCTGCCCCTCATGCAGCGGGGCGTGGTGCTGGGCGGCAAGAACCTGGTGGCATTCGGTGGGTTCGGTTGGCGGTTGGCGTCAGTTTGCGGTCGGCGTCGGTTGGGGGTTGGGTTCGGCGGTTGCGGACGGGAGTGGCGGGCGTGGCAAGGGAAAGGAGCGGGGCGCAAGGTGGAGGGGCGTGACACGAGGGTGCCTTTCCCATGCCCCGCGGCCCCCCTCGCCGTCCCTCTCCCTTCTCCCCCAGGCATGATCTTGATTGCGTCCACCGTGTGTGTTCGCATGGGCTCCGCCTTCCAGGCCTCGTTCGAGGTCATCCGCCAGGTGGGGCAACAGGCGGGGAAGGGCCGAGGGGCGGGTCATCCGCCAGGTGGGGCAACAGGCGGGGAAGGGCCGAGGGGCGGGTCATCCGCCAGGTGGGGCAACAGGCGGGGAAGGGCCGAGGGGCGGGTCATCCGCCAGGTGGGGCAACAGGCGGGGAAGGGCCGAGGGGCGGGTCATCCGCCAGGTGGGGCAACAGGCGGGGAAGGGCCGAGGGGCGGGTCATCCGCCAGGTGGGGCAACAGGCGGGGAAGGGCCGAGGGGCGGGTCATCCGCCAGGTGGGGGAGCAGGCGGGGAAGGGCCGGGGGACGGGGCGGCCTCCAGGTGGGGCAACAGCCGTGGGAGGGCCGGGGGGCGGGTCATCCGCCAGGTGGGGGAGCAGGCGGGGAAGGGCCGGGGGGCGGGGCGGCCTCCAGGTGGGGCAACAGCCGTGGAATGCCGGGGGGCGGGGCGGCGAAAGGTCTCGGGGAACAGCCGCGGGAGGGCGGGGGGGCGGGGCGGCCTCCCCTCTCCACCGGCCCCTCCTCCCCTCCTCCCCTCGTGCCTTGAGCCGATCTCTGCAGGCCCCCGTGTGCACCCGCCCCCTCTGCATCGTTCCTCACCGACGTTGCCCGCCGTACAGGTCCTTTGCCTGCCGCGCCCCTGACTACGACGGTCCGGGGTGCCCCCTCTGCGCCTGCATGCCCTGCCCTGCTCCCGCCTTAAGACCCCCCGCCCCTGCCCCCCCCTACCCCCCCCCCAACCTTTACCCCCCACTCCCCCCCCCCCAGCTCTGGTCCATCACCATGCCCTTCTTCGAGTGCATCAACGTCGCCACCCAGGCGCTCTGCGCGGCGGCGCTGGGGAAAGAGGTGCGCCCCGACTGGTGTGGGAGCTCGCTTCGTCTGCAACCTATTCCCTGTTCATCCGGCCTACCACGAGTCCTGCCCTGCGAAACCACCATCCTGTTGTCAGAACTCTTGCTTACCCCCACCTCGACTCTCCTCCTCGCCACCCCCACAGGACGTGGCCACCGCCCGCTGGTGCTGGCACGCCCCTCATACACAAACGCACACCCTTGATACCCCCCTCCGTCCCCCCCTCTCCCCGCCGCCGCCGCTCTATCTCTTCCTCCGCTCTCCAATGCTCCGAAAATCCCCCCCTCTCCCCCCGGCACAGGACGTGGCCACCGCCCGCTCGCTGCTGTTCCGGCTGCTGTCGCTGGGCGTGGGCATCGGCGCTGTGGGCGGGGTGCTGGTGTGGGGGCTGCACGTGCCCCTCATCTCCTTCTTCACTAATGACCCCGTGGTGATCTCGCACGTGAGTGTGCGCCGTACAGGGGGGGGGATGGAGAGGGGGCGCTTGCCGGTGCTGCGGGGAGGGGAGGAGCCCAGTGCTGGACTGCTGGCCGTGAAGCGGGAGAGCCGTGAGCTTGTGCATCCTTCCGCTCTGATTTGCCCCCGCGGTTTGGTTTGCCGCATCCTTGGCGTCCATCCTTGCAGACATGATGTTCGACGCCCTTGCTGTTGCCAAACCTCCTCCCCCCCTCCCTCCCTCCCCCTCCGCAGGTGCTCACGTCCCTGCCCCTCATCTGCATCTTCTTCCCGATCGACGCGGCCGGATCCATTTTCGACGGGTCCCTGCTGGCCGCCAAGCAGTCCAACTACCTGTCTGCCGTACAGGTACGGCAGCTCGACATTGTGCACCGTTGCGTACCCGCCCTCGCTGCACGGCATCCCATGCAACCCCGTTGCCCCCGGAGCGTACCACACGTGGATGACGTGGCTCCCTTCCTCCCCATGCCGTACAGGTCTTTGGATCTGCCGTACAGTACGTGGCGCTCATGTGGGTGATCAGCAACGGCCACGCCTCTGCGCTGGCCATCTGGGGCGCAATCAAGGTACGCTGCCCCGTGGCCAGGAGCCCAAGCTGCTACGACAGCTGGGTTTCTGATTCGCTCTCCTCGCATTGCCTGCGTGTCATGTATATGCCATACCTCCCTACCTCACCTCCAGCTGTTCTTCGTCCGTGCTGTGGGGTCGTGCTTTGACCTCACCCTTCTGCAAATTCCTCCGAAACCTGCCCGTGCCCTCAGTTCATGTCGGTTGCCCGTGTGGTCGGCGGCGTGTCCCGGACGTTCCTCTCCCGCAAGTCGGCATACCGCCTGCCGGCGCCCTCGGAGGCAGCAGCAGCCGCAGCCGCACCCGCGGGCGCTTCCGGAACAGCAGCAGCGGCGGGGGAAGAGGCCGCCGGCGTGACCGCTGCAGCGGCGGCGGCGGAGGCCGAGGCGCCGGATGTGGCGGTGGTGGAGACGCCCAGTCTGACTGTGCTGGCGGCGGGGGCTGGCCCGATGGAGGTGACGATCGTGGATGTGGTGGAGGGGGCAGCGGCGCAGCGGCCGGCCAAGCCTGTGGCGGCTGGCTCGGCCGTGTGAGGCCCTTGCGGTCGCCCTGCCCTGTGGGTGTGGCAGCGAGTGGTTGCTGGCTGTGGCAAGGTATGCAAGGATTCCGCGAGTGTTTTGCCTGCCAAATGCTTAGTGCGTGTCCGCTTTACAATGTTTCAAGTGAACGCAATAAGGGGCGCTGTGTCAGGGCGCTAGGCGTGGAGCCATTTCGGCGCTGCTGTGGTTGTGGTGAAGCGGTTCGCTTGCGAGGCCCTGCGTCGGTCCTCGCCGTTTTGCTGCTCTCCATACTCTGGTCGTGGTCTCTGCTTCGTGTTGGTCGGTTGCACGTGCTGCTTTGATGCTACCTTGCCCTAAATTGTGTTTCCCGTGCACCCAGCATCCTTAACCATGCCCTGAAGAGGACTGGCACCCGCCTGACGCCCTGACCCTCACCGGTTTAGTAGTGCTGCAATAAGCGGGTGTGTTCATGGAACGAAGACCTACCTCCCTTTTTGACAGTGGCCGTGCCGTCGGTTTCATGTGTTCCGGGTGCGGTCTACGAACGAGGTCGAGGGAAGTTCATGCGTGCGTGCTGCAAGCGTTCGCGCTTGCACCAAGCGCCACCGGACGCCGGGCGCGCGATGCGATTTACTGATCTGAAGAGGCGACTGAGCAGGCTGGCTGGTGGCGGCTGGCTATGAGTAATGCGGTTTGCGCAGCGTTCCGGTAGGCCGCAAAATCATCACGGCTGTGGTTGATGGCTGCTCGCGGTTTGCGCAGCATACGGGTGGGCTGCACTGCAGCCGCTGCAGACTGTGCTGAGTATGGTATGGCTCATAAGTCGGTGGAACATGCAAGCCATACAGGCTCCCCTGCTGCTCAACCCCACCACGTGACGTTCAACGAACAAGGCGCCAGTACCTAAGGCGATTCCAGCTCAGCAGCATTGCCTCATTCGCTCGTTGACAGACCAGCTGCCAACTGACCTGACGGGGACTGTGTTCACAGGGGCCACGCAGTGTAGCCAGGACGTCGGCGGGGAAAACTGCCAAGCGCGTAGCCGCTAGCCGCAAGCGCAACACGCGGGGTGCTAAGCCAGGGCCTGTTGGCCTGATATGTGGTGCCTGGGCTGTTGCATGCCTGACGGTGGCTGAACTTCGATCTTGCTACACGGGCCCCTGTTGTCAGGGTTCCCCGCGCCTCTGCACCCCCTTGCATCGTGTGCATCCGAATGTAAAAAAAAGGGGCAGCCGCACACGCAAACGGTGCTTTCCTTTCGGGGTGGTGCGTGGAGAAGGTCACTGTCCCGCGTTGGCCCACCTCCCCACCTGTGATCAAGTGAAGCGCAGTCAGGGGGGGGGGGGTACAAACAAAGTTGCCCGATATCATGCCCCAAAGTCCCCCGACCCCCCGGGACCGACGACCGACCGACCCGTACAGTATACGACACTGTCGTACAAGGCCTGTACGTACTCCATTCTATGCCTTGCGCATTTCGCTGGACTGCTGGCCGTGTGCTCTATCCATGGGCGCGCACACCACTCCCGGTGGCCCACGTTGGTCGGGTACCATCGACCATGCCACGGACCCCGACCCGTCAACTGACCAACGGCTCAGCAACAAAGGGCGGTATCAGGGCTGTGCATTGCAAGTATTGTGCGTTCTGGGGTGCGGGAGTGGAAGGCGGGCTTCCGGGAGCACCTGCGAGACGCCTTTGGGTGGTCGCGTGTGTGCCCGGGGCCCGGCATGCCGACATGTCCCACCGGTCCCGACTCCCTAACACCGCTGGACGGGTACCAGTGACTTGCCAGCATTAGTTCGAGCCTTGATGCATGCTTGGGGCGTGTGGGATGATGCTGGGCGCTGCTCTACGCCCCGGTGACAAAGTTCCGCCACACAGCCTCCCGAAGTCCCCCGACCCCCCCCGACCGACGACCGACCGAGAACTTTGGGCCCCCATAACTTTGCACTTAAACCTCCGTTTTTACTTCTCAAAGTGCATTCGGGATCCTCACGGCAAGCTCTGTTCAGATGAGGCATGATGTATGTCTGGGGACGACCTACCCCCCCCCCCTGGCGCAGCGTTGTGCCATAGCCCAAATCCTGGGCTGAGGGGGCTGGGGGAAGAGGGACCACCCATTGAGTCGTGCGGACCATCCCCGCCCTACGAGCGTACGGTACTCAGGCCCGGCGTCGCCAACGTCAAGCTGCTTGCGCGGGTTGGGCGCAACACGGGGCTGGTCTTGCAGCACCATCACAAGAATCCACAGGTACGACAGTTCCGAAGCCAAGAATCCAACACCGATGAGCTAGACGACCCCCAATGCCCCGGCCGTCAATGAAACGGCGCACCTCTAATCCGTGCATACCAGCACCGGCAGGTCAGGGGCCTTCCCAGACCCCGCAGTTGCTAGCCAGGTTCGTTCCAAGACCAGCTTCCATCAACCTGGGCGAATGAAGGAGAAGATACTAAGCTTAACATATGAGGCCACATAAACACAGTCCTGATCAGGCGCCCTTACCGTCATGAGCGACTGTCTAAGCGAGGGGCCGGCAAAGTTCGTACCCCGGGGTTCGAAGAGGCAACAGTGTAGGAACATCACAACACCCACACCAGGTAACCCCCGACCTGCTAGGCGACAGCCGTGTCAGATGCCTCGCCACCCTGTGCCCTGAGGTTGCATCTCAAGGCTACCGTCCGCCAGTTGCGGACGCACTCTTCAATATCAAGCCAGCCAGCGTCAAAGTGAGATGATGCGGTGAACGCGGACATGTCCACCAGCCAAAGCACTGCCTGCCATGGCCTGACCGCACCTCCCGTCAGGCAGTGGCGCCAAGTTCGTGCCGCTCTGTCAAATGTCAAGTCGATCCCACACAATCCGACCCGACCCGACCTGCTGTCTGCACCCTGGTGCAGCGGCCACCACATCTTTGGCGAGCCCACACACCTGCTCTAGTCAACGCGTCGAAGCCCTGGCCTAGGATGCTAGGCGCCAAAGACCAATACCCCTCCCTATCAAACACCCTACAGTTCCATACCCCGCCCACCAAACCACCCGATCCGAGGCCGCGCACGCCAGCGCTACAACCGCCGCCGGCGGCGGTACGCCTGCCGGCCGTCGCTCTGCTCGCTGTCGCCCTCGCCCACGAACTGCCCCTGGTTCTGTGCGATGTTGTTCATGCTGTTTAGCGCGGCCGCGCTGCGCTGCGACACGCGGTGGCTCTCGCCCGACAGCAGGGCCTTGAGGTCAAAGTGGCACTGCGCCACCTCCCCAGCCAGGGCCGTCTTCTGCTCCTGGCACTCGTGCAGCGCGCCCGCGCGCTCCGTCAGGGCCAGCTCCGCCTTGGTCTTGGCGTCGTGCTCCAGGGCGGCCTGGGCTCGGAAGGCAGGGCGGTGGGGGGTGAAGGGGCGCGTGCGGTGGGCGTGCGGTGCGTGCGGTGCGGTGTGCGTATGCGAGCGCATGGTAGTGGAGGGGTTGTTTGGTGTGGGCCCACGCAGCCTACAAAGTCCGTTGGCCCTGCGGTTTGTGGGAAGCGAGTCGCCGCCTCTCTGTGCCCCTCGCGTCATGGCCGCGGTGCGGGTGCCAGGCAACCCAGCCACTCTCGCGCTCCGCCGGCGCCCTCGCCCCTGCTGCGCCCCACCTTGGCCTGCAGCTGCGAAATCACGTCCTCCCGCTTGCTTATGTCCTGCGTCTTCAGGTTGACCCCGTTCCGGATCTGGTCAATCTGGAGACCGAGGGCCCGGGTAGCAGAGGGGGGTCGAGTCAAGGGCTGGGGGCTTGGGGCACGTTTGGTCCCTGCTGTTTGAGAGCGCTTGCTCTAGCCCTTGTCGTCACCCCCGGGCGCCATTGCCTGGCCTCCACGGCTGCTCACCTCCCACTTCAGCTTCTCAATTTCTCGTTCCTTGTCGAGCAGCTGAGAAAGAGAGGTTTGGTGTTCGAGGAGGATGGGAGTATTGAGTGTCAGCGCCCATCAGTGTGCAAGGGCGATCGGCGTGCGCGCAACATCGCCCCGCCTTGGCCCGCATCCTGCATCCCCATGACGCTGGGCTGTCCGGCAAACCGTACCTGTGCTTGCAAGATAGCCTCGTTGGGCACGCTCCTAAGCGTGCTCCGTAGAGCCTGCGCATGCGGGACACTGTACGCTCAGCAGCGGGGTCAGGCCTCAGGCGGGTTGTCAGGTTGTGGGGCCTCGGGCTGTGTGCTGCTGTCGCGCCCACCACGGGAAGTTACCCACCGCTGCCAGGGAGTTCCCCGGCTCCCCTCGACCCACCCGCGACGACTCCGATGCCGTGAAGATGAAGTGCGCCACTAGGAAGACGCTGCACGGGAGAAGCGCGACGTTTGGGGAAGTGAACATGTTCTCACGGGATGGCCGAGCGTATCCAAACAAACGTCTGCGTTGTCGCAAGCTTACCCACAGAGAGCCATAAGCAAATACAGGAAGGACTGGAAGCTGAAGGCGCTCGGAGCGTTGGAGGCCTGAGCCGAGGCAACAGCTGCGACCCTGCCGCCCGAGAAGCGGCTACTGAGCGCTCCCTTGCCGCTAGAGACGCGGACCATAACGCGGTCCATCATAACAGTCTAGCTGGGGCCGGCCCGGCCAGGGGCAACACGGGGGAGGGAGAAAGCCTCGGCTTCTGGCGTCTTCTCCGCAACCTGAGGACTGTTCTACTTAATTCGGCTTAGAGAAGGTCGTCTACGGTCACCAGCCGGGCTTCAGGCTTTAGCAACAGAACATTCTCTCGAGAACAGCTGCCAAAGTCTGAGCAGTCGTCGGGAGCCGGAGGTAAAACGGGTACACAGAGGAGCTGCCGAGAGGGTCTCGCGAATGGTGCGGTGCAACTCTCTGGCAAATTGCAGAACCGGCCGTACTTGCGGGCAAAATGGGCCGGGCCCTCGCGTTCAGCACATGCCGCTGTTGACTGTCATCTGAAGCCGCACCAACAGTCACATCACTCCTTTGACGCCTCTAACTAGTCCTTGTGCATCTCGGCATCTAGCCCCGCCGGCCGACCTTGACGCCGCTGCCCTCAGGCTTCGCACTTCCACTCTAAGCAGCACCTTCCATAGCAGCTGCTGTGGCGGCACGCGCGAGGGAGCTGCGGCCCGCCGCGGACGGGCGGCGCGGACGGGCGTGGGAAGGGTCTGCCCCGGTCGACCGACCCCTCCCGGGAGGCCGCGCCGCGAGGCGGTAGCGGCAGGGGCGGCCGCTTGTCCCCCCTCAGCTCGGTAGAGTCGCCGGAACCAGAGCTGCTGCGATGGGGAAGTACGCACAGCTCGTGATCGGCCCGGCGGGGTGTGGGAAGGTGAGGGCGTTGCACCGGGGGTGATGGCAGCGTTGGTGTCGTTGAGGCGGAGGCCAGGGGAACACCAGCCGCGTGGAATACGGACTTGACTAGCTTATGAGATGTTGCATGCTGAGTACGGTGCACCAGGATGCTCGACACGAGCGAAGGCAGTTATGGGATGGAGCGTAGGGGGTAATGCGACCCGACTCCCTTGCAGCCAAGCGTATGGGACTGCTGCGTCGGCCAGTCTCCCAGGGCCAGGCGGGCGGCGAAGCGGCGTGGTGTGAAGGGCTGCTCGCATGAGCCTGGGAGTCTCAGGCGGAGCGGCGTGGTGTGTGCACCATCGTGCGGCCAGCCAGCCTGGGCAAGCCTGGGCACAGACCACCTCGCCCCCTCACACCCGCCCCTCACAACTGTCCCTGACAACCGCCCCAACCGCCGCCAGTCGACGTACTGCAACCACCTGTACGAGCACTGCCAGGCGATCCAGCGGACGGTGCACGTGGTGAACCTAGGTAAGGCTCATGGTCCCGCATGACGCACCCTGGGCGGCCCTGTGCCCTTGCAAAACATGCACGGCTCGCCACATACTTCCCACCGCTGGTGTCACTACAGCGGGCACTGCAACCCCGTCCGTCATCCTGCCTCCCGCCCGTCCCGCCCGCCCCCAGACCCCGCCGCCGAGGCCTTCGCCTACCCCGTGTCCCTGGACATCCGGGACCTGGTGGCGCTGGAGGACGTGACCGAGGAGCTGGGGCTGGGGCCCAACGGGTGGGGGGGGGGGGCTGGGGCCCAAATGGGGGGGGTTGTGGGTCTGGGGCCCAACGGGTGGGATGGGGGGCTGGGGCTGATAGGGCAAGACGGGGGCCCCAAGAGGTGGGGCGGGGGCGGGGCCTGGGGGTAGGGGCACGGGGTAGGGTCCTGGCTCCTGGGGCTGGGGCCCAAGGGGTGGGGCGGGGGGCGCGGGGGGCGACACGGGAGGGTCTGCAGCTCGTACGGTCGAGGCTGCGAGGGGCTGGCTGGTAGGGAAGGTGGTAGGTCTAGCTGGACGGTGCCCCGTGCCCCCTCCGCCTCCGCCAACCACCGTAGTCAGGCGTGTAGCTCTTCCCTCCTGTGGTTGCTCCACCAATACGCCTGACAACTGCGGCTCTCATTGTTATCCCTGCTTGCCAGCTGCTTGCCAGCTGCTGCCAACTAAACCCCAACTAACGCTCCTCCCCCCCAGGGGTCTGCTGTACTGCATGGAGTACCTGGAGGACAACCTGCACGACTGGCTGGGGGCGGAGCTGGAGGTGGGGGGGCGGAAGGGGGGAGGATGGGAGAGCTGGAGATGGAGGGCGCCATGGGATGTGGGGACTGGGTGGGGGACAAAGGCGTTGGAGGTCCGTCCTCCTCAAGGACCCCAAGGAATCTTTGCATCAGCTGCTGTGGCCCCCAGGGAACCCTCTCTCACCTTCAACTCCCTTCCCCAACTTACCCAACTTCCACCTGCCCCCCCGGCACCCCCAGTCGTACGGCGAGGATGACTACCTGGTGTTCGACTGCCCGGGGCAGATCGAGCTGTACAACCACCTGTCGGTGTTCAGGAGCTTCGTGGACTTTCTCAAGTGAGGGGGGGCCGGGCGGGGGGGCTCGCTCTTGGGGTGCGGGAGGGGCGGAGGCGTAGGCTCTTTACGAAGGGCTCTGGCAGGGGGGTTAAGGACCGCACCGGCTCTCCATAAGATTTGTGGACTTTCTCAAGTGTGTGTATCTGTGGGGGAGGTCTTGAAAAAGCGGAAACATCATGCTGCCTCCTCGTAGGGGCTTGCCCTGGGCTGCCAACGGGGGCCTGGGTTTAAGCGAGACCTCCCCAGCTCCGTGCGCCCCGACCCACCTGCTTCCGCGTGTCTGCAAGTAACCCCTCCCCACGCCGTCACCGCCCCGCCCCGACCCTGCCCCCGCCCCCGCTCCTGCTGCCCCTGCAGGCAGGACGGCTGGTCGGTGTGCGTGGTGTACTGCCTGGACTCGCACTTCGTGACGGACGTGGCCAAGTACATGGCAGGGGCGCTGCAGGTGGGAGGCGGGGGGGGAAGAGGGCGGGGAGGTGGAGGAAAGCGTGTGTGCTTCGTGACGCGTGGGGGCCCGCGGGGCTTCGCACCGCGAGGGACCACTTGCGGCTGAGCGAGCTTAGGAGCTGGGGAGCGGGCAGGTCTCACAGGCAGGCACTCTGCTGGGAGGAAAAGCAGCGGGAGGGTTTGGGCACGTAAACGTGCTCGCCCCCCCCCAAACAACTCCCACCCTCCTCTCCCCCCCTAACCCCCCCCCCAGGCCCTGGCCGCCATGGTGAAGCTGGAGCTGCCGCACGTCAACATCCTGACCAAGGTGGACCTGCTGGAGGACAAGGTAAGGAGGGGGGGCAAGGGGCGGGAAATCGTTGGCCTTCCCCTGCTGTGCTGCATATTCACACACGCCCCTTCCCCGCTGGCCCCCCCGTCTCCTCTCCCCTGCCCTCCTTACCCCCCTCTCTCCCTTCGCTTGTTGCCTCCCCACCCCCACCCCCACCCCCACCCCCCAGCGGCACCTGGAGGACTTCCTCATCCCCGACCCCGCGCTGCTGCTGCCCCAGCTGGCCGCATCCACGGGGCCGCGGTTCGCGCAGCTCAACAAGGCCATGGGTGCGTGGGGGCCTGGAGAGCGTGGGGAGCGTGGGCGTTTGCGCGATCAACACACCAGGAGGGGCGGCGCCAGGCAGTGACGCCGTCTGGGCTTGCTTGCAATGTACAGAGGGGCTCAATCAAGCCGACCTTGCCCATCCCCTCGCCGCAGTCCACTCCCTCCACCCTCTAGCTGCCGTACCCACAACTCGCCCCTCTCACAACCGCCTCACTCTCTCACCCCGCCACCCCTCCCCAGGCTCGCTGCTGGACGAGTTCTCTCTGGTGTCCTTCCTCCCTCTGGACATCACGGACGAGGACAGGTGAGGCAAGCTCCACAGCTGTTGAGATAGGAGTTGGTTGGTACGACGGGAGGTGAGGGGGTGGCGACGTGCAATGTACCAGGGTGGCATATGCCTGGAAGATGCCTGGAACTCATTCCTCGCCTCCCTCCCCTGCTGCCGCTGCCTTGTCACATCCCATCCTGCCGTGCGCAGCATTGCGGACATCCTTGGCCAGATCGACATGGCGATCCAGTACGGCGAGGACGCGGAGCCGCGGATACGGGAAGACGAGATCCGCGAGGCAGACGAGGAGGGGGACGGCGGGGACGGGGGGGATGACATTTGAGGCCCCGAGCGCCCTGATAGCACCCAATGGCGAGACGTGCGCGAGAACGGAAGACCCTCCTTGCGGATGGGTGTCGTGGGGCCGGCGGCTCTCGGTGCCGTCAGGCATGTTGCGCTTGTCCGAAGAAGCCGTGTGGAGGCCTGATCGCCCCCGATGATGATGGCTGTTTCCCGGCGAATTGTTCTGCAGACGGCTGAGGTTGTATTGCACTAGCTAGGTCAGGAGGTGAGCGTTGCAGCAGATGCAAGCGGTACGCATGACGGATTGACGGTCGCTCCCTAGTTACGATTTCGGGGGGGGATGCGGTCGCAGAGACGCACCCCTTGAGCCATACCACGGGTTGCGCTGTCGAGGCCGTCATCTCCTTCGCCGACAGGTGAGGAGCTTCGTGGCCCTCAACTTGGTCGCGCTCCCCCGTTGGGGGAAGCGTTGGTGAGGAGGGGCTGGAGCATTGTCCGCGGTCGCATGTCGGTCGTGTGAGCTGACGTCCTGGTGAAGACTATGGGACGGCTTTGAGCACACGCAGTACGAGTATTCCCGTGGAGAACGGGCGCGGGCGATCGTGCAGGTCAACCTCAAGTCAACATGTCGTTGCGGGCGAGTCCCCGAATCGGCCAGCCCAAGGCACATCTGCATAGCTTGGACTGCGTCGTTAGCTGTACGCGTTAGCTATTAGCGGGGAGAGCCCGATTCGGGTGTACCCGATGACGCGCTCCCAGCTGAACTCGAACTGACGTGTTCGCCATGTGCCGGCCTGCTGGGCGGTCGAAGGCCTCCCCCCCCGGCCATCCGGCCCCCGTCCCGTGCCCGGCCCTCTGCCCGCCCGCGTCCCGACGCCCCGCACCCCCTCTGCAGCGCGTATGTGGGTCGGTGCGGGTGGTTATTGCTCCGGGCATACGTGAGTTGTCGAGCGGAACATAACAATTTGGAACCATTTCTCGATTTGTGCGTGTCATCCTTGCGCAGGGGCCATGCTAATCTTCTCTGTATTTTTCCAATTTTAACAGATGTCCCGAAGGACGACAATGTCAGCGCGCTATTAAGTATATATACCCGGAAATCCCGGCCAACATGCCCACGCCGCGCGCGCTCGCCGGGCGGGCGGCGCGCACCGGCACGCACAGGCGACGCCAGGAACGCAGCCCGGCGATGGCAGGGCGGCTAGAGGGTGCAAGGACAGGGGGGCATGTGCTTGCACATGTATAGCTGGCCATGTCGCCGTGCGCGACGTCGCGGACACGGCAGTGCGCAAGCACGGCAGAACAACGACAGGTAGCAAAGCAAGCAGGGGGAAACGCGAAGTGCGGCGCAAGGTGGTGTGTAGGGGGGGCCGTCACGTCCGGCTTTGGCCCTGGCACCACAGGCGGGGGGCGGCCGCTGGTGTTGTTCAGGCGATCAGGCTTCAGGGTTCTTCGTGAATACACGTCTAGGGGGATGGGCCGGCTCCTGGTGCCAGGCAGTGACGCCTGTGGTGCCAGGGCCAAAGCCGGACGTGACGGCCCCCCCTACACACCACCTTGCGCCGCACTTCGCGTTTCCCCCTGCTTGCTTTGCTAACTGGCCTTGCAACCCCTGAGCTGCCCCCCTCCCCTCCCTCTTCCTGCCCCCTCCCTTGCTCACCACTCTCACGTTTCACCTTGCTCGATCCACGTGCCCCCTCACCTGCGTACCGCTCCCATTTCTGCTGCCGTAGGGATGCCGGAAGGGGCCCCCTGACCCCGCCTGCTGGCCCCGTCTCCGCCCACCTGGAGGCCGGATTGGGGCTCCCCTCGCCCAAGCAAGGGCGTCGTGCAACGTGGTGTTGTGGTGGCGTGGCTTCGGGTATGGTATTTCTGCTATACCCGCAGCAACAGCAGCAGCAGCAGCAGGAGGAGAATCGGCTCAAGGGACAGCTGGATGAAGACTGGGACGGGCACCGGGCCATTGAGGGGCTGCTAAGGACTGCCCCCTGCTACCACACTGCCTACGCGGCCCTTATAGTGCCGAGCACCCTTGCCTCTGGGGAGCCGGGACCTGGGGTTGTTGGAGGTGGGTTCTCGCTGGCACGGCTGCGGCAGCAACAGCCTTCTGTCCGGCCGACCCCGCAGCGGCTTTGAGCCCACCACACAAAGCCCAAGGACCAAAGGCAGTGCCTCAAGCGGACCCGCGGCAGATCCGTCCGGCGCTAACCGTCCCCTCGCTGCCCAGAGCCACTCGTCCTTGTGCCCCTCCTGAGTCCTCCTTCCCTCCACGCCCCTCTCCCCGCCCTTCCTGGCGACCCTCCAGCTCCCTGCGGGCCCTCCTGCCGCTCGCTTGATTCCTGCCGGACCTCCACTCCCCCGGGTCCTCCAGTCCGTCCGCATCCACCCTCCTCATCCTGGCCGTACCATTAGGACGTGGATGAGCTGCAGGCATTGGGAGGTCCTCGCCCCGCCTGTGGTGGTGGCGCTCGTCTTCTCCCGTCCCCCTCACGGCACATCACCAAACGCTCTCACCCTTCTGGGCCATCCGCATCCCTCCTTGCCCCCTGCCCTGTCGCCCCTTATTAGCTCCCCCTCTGAGCCCCCCAAGTGCTGCAATGTCCCTTCGTGTTGCTCCTGTCGGTCCCACAGCGGCCCAGTGGTCCCAGTCCTCCGGACTGCCGCTCCCGGCCGCGTTGCCTGAACCTTTGCTCCGCGTGGGTCTCCGATCAAAGCCATCCCAGACTTGGGCTCCCACCCGCCAGACTAGGCCCCTCAAGGCCTCTTGCTGCAAGGCGCCGAGGCGCTCGTGTGCGAGGCCGTGGTCCCTACACGGTCCCTGTTGCCCAGCGGCACAAGCGGCAGTCGTGGCAGTCGCGTACCGTAGGTATACCTCCTAAAACCGGTGCCAGTAGTGATGTGCAAGGGCCCAAACATCTATGGGAGAGGTAAAGGGGACGCCAGTTCGTAGGGTTTTGGCGCGTGAACCCCGGCGTTACTTTCGCGGTCACTTTTGCGTCGCCTTCCCAGCTGCCGCGTTGGCGAAGCAACGGTGGCCGGCCACGCCTGTCACTGCTGAAGGCAAGGACAGTCTATCGAGCACTACCTTTTGTCGGCGCTTGCGGGCGTTTGGGTTCACGTCGCGACGCGTTGCGAAAGCGGACACTTCGCCTTCGCCGCCGAGCCGCCCCTGCTGCTGGACCGGTGCCCGAAGGCGACTGCGCGCTCAATGCAAAGGGACGTGCAATGCTTAACGACGGCGTGCCGGTCGTAGCAGCGCATGCAGTCGGGCGGCTGCGGGCGCATGTCGGCGGTCGGGGTTCGGTTCGTTGAATGGGCGGCAGCGTGCCAGAAGTCAGCGGCCCTTCTTCCAGCCCTCCCTGTCGTATGTTCCGAGAGGCTGGGTTGGGGCGCCTTGCTGACGGCACTCACGGTCCGCCCGGCGAGCTACCCCGCGGCCAGCTGCTGGCGAGGTGCTGCCGGCATGGTTTGCGCGGGCGGACCCGTGCAGCGCCTGGAGGCCCCCACCCGCCCCGCGCAGGTAGAGAGCAATGCAGTGCGCCCGTCGCACTGCTCGTAAACGCACCAGCGGACAGGGCTCGCCTGCTCCCAACTTTCTTGCTACTTCCGCCGTACGATGTTGAGGAGCCGTGTTGCCGAGGTGTCGCGCCAGAGCCCAGCACCCAGACATACCTATTCGCAACAGCACGCTGCATTCAATACACGCGAGGTGCTTGCTACAACCCCCGCGCCCGCAGTCAATACAGTAGCTTGGCTTTGAAGCTTTTCGCCTTTCGAGTCCGCGGTCATGCCAAATGACTGAGGAGCTACCGCAAATACAGCTTATGAGGTGCGTGTGCGGTCGGCCCTTGGCGCGGGAGGAATTCATGACAGTCCTGTGCTGTTGCGACTACGCGGGGCCACGCGAAGGAGTCTTTCGGACAAACTGAACCTCCCGACTGGGAGCTAGGGGCGCTTGAGCGGGGCCAGCCAGCGCGTCCAGCAGTGATTCATTGCTGGCCTGGACCTCGAAGGCCTCGTTGCTGGCCTTTCCGCGCAGCTCGCAGCCTCGTAGGCGAAGGCATAGTTCGCTCGAGGGCGCGGGGGCGCTGGGCGGGCGCGCCCGCCAGGTCTGCACAGTCGCGTTGCGCTAGCGAAGCTTCGCGTCTCCTATGTGCGCCCCAGTGATTATACGGAGCGGCCCGTCGCACCAGCTGCGGGGCTTCCGGCGAGCTGCACGCCTCGGCGTCCTGCCAACCCCCCTTGCTGCTAACGTCCCCTCATACCTCTTGCCATCCCGACCCTCGCAGGGAGGCCGCTGAACGACAGAACGAGACAGCGGCGCTGCTGAGCCCGAACGCCGACTGATGGGGTTGGCCACGCATCGGGCTGCGACCATGACAGGAGATATGCCGGAGGCAGGGGGTGGCGGGGCGGCAGACCGGGACCGGTTGCCCCAGGCGCACCCCCTGGCACCGGCAGAGGGCAGGCCAGCCGGGGGCGCTCTCCTGGACCGCGCCCTCGCACTGATGCTCTCCGGCCGAGGGGAAGCAACCACACCGGCTGCCTTGGCAAAGCTGCCGCTCATCGAGGGCGCCATGCTGCTGGAGGGTTCCTCGGAGGTGCCGCCTACAGCGTCAGAGCAACGGCTTGCTGCAGTCCCGCCGACTGCCGCCCCGACTGCAGCCACGGGGGGCGCAGCTGACCGTGACTGCACGACCAGCTGCTGCTCTAGCGGTCCGCGCCCGTCACGGACGGGCATTGCAGCTCCAGCCGTGGTTCTGGTGGAAGGCGAACAGTCCCCTCGGCAGGCCAAGAGGCGTCGGGACGAGCCCGAAGCCGGTGCCCAGCTCGTCACCGCACCGGCTGAGCTGCACTCCGCAGCCCACTCGCCACTCGACCTCCCCCTCGGAGGCTCTGTCCGCTCGATGCCGGAGCGCGCCGGCGACGGCGGTGATGTGCCGACGGCAGCCGGTTGCTGTCGGTCGGCTGCCGCCTGCGGCAGGGGCAGCCGCGGCGGGTCTGCAGTGGGCCCAGCGGCTGCTGATGAGTCCGCTTGGGAGCCTGGGATGGTGCCGCCAGGCGCCAAGGGCCGCCGCACCGGACCGCCCCGGCGCTGCGCCAACCTTAGCGGTCCGCTGCGTGCGCTGACAACCCTCGAGGAGGGCGACCCGGCGCTGCGGCCGTACGACCAGTACATGTACGACGGACACGGCTACGACGAACACGCTTACGCCCAGGTGCGCTTCTGAGCAGCGGGCTTGTCTGTATGGGGGGCAGGTTGTGCTGCCTACATGTGCCTCCCTGATAGCCCAACGGGCCACACCAACACCTGTGCCCTTTGCGCCTCCCTTCCGCAGCGGTATCGGGAGCACGGGCATGCGCTCGCGGGAATGCCGGAGGCGGACGCGGAGGCGGTGGCCGCGGCGCTGAGCGCCCTGCGGCACGCCTACGACCTGCCCCTCCACGCCCACCTCCACACGGAGGCCCCCGCCGACCCACATGGGCAGCAACACCGGCGGGGGCCCCCTACAGCTGATGAGGAGGAGCCCACCCTGGCGGAGGCGGAGCTGTTCCTGTCTGCTGTAGCGGCCGCCTCGGGGGATGGCGCCGCGGAGGGGGCCTGTGCTGGGCCTGGCTCGCTGGGCCCGGATGCCCTGACCGTGGTGCTGGAGGCCCTGCAGGGGGCGCACCCGGGGGCTGGGGTGCAGGAGCTGCTGGCATTGCTGATGACGACAGCGGCTGGCGGCGGCGGCAGCAGCAGCAGCAGCGCTGGCCCGGTGGCTTGCGAGCCGCACCCGCCTTGCGCGGCCGCCAGCCCCGACCTCCCCGCCGCTCCCCTGCACGAGCAGCACGCGGAGCCGCACATGCACGCGCACACGCGGCTCCACGCTCAGCCCGGCCTGCTTGGGCTCACAGCTCAGGCCGGTGAGCTGGGGTGCTCAGGCGGCGGCGCCAGGGGCGGCCTGCCCCGCCGGCGGGGTCTCGGCCAAGACCACGCGGCCGCACGTGAGGGTAACACGGCAGCTGGCGCCGAGCTGCTCCAGCAGCTGCTGAACCAGTCTCGGCGCAGCAGCATGGGCGGCGGCGGCGCGGCCCCAACTCACGAAGGTGCCGAGCTGGGCCCGGCGGCGGAGGCTGATGGCGCCGACGCAGCGCCCGCTCACCCGGAGCTCACCCGCCGAGCGATTGCCGCAGCCGTCGGCAACGGAGCTACCGCGGCCTTGCAGACTCCCTCGGCTGCCGCCGCGGCTGCAGCAGCTGCGGTGGCGGCGGCGGCCCCTACAGACGGCTGCTTCCATCAGGCCGCCGCCACTGCCGCTGCCGTCGCCCGCGCCGTGGCCTCCGCCACCGCGGGTGGCAGCAAGGCATCGCCGCCGTCTCCGCGACTCGAGCCTGCCCCTGCCGTTGCCGTTCCGGCGCATCTGTCGGCTGCGTCAGCTCCTGCCGGTCCCGCTGGCGGCGCCGGCAGCACCGCAGACCACCTCCGCCGGCTGTACGCGGCACCCGAGATCCACTCGGACACGGATCCAGATTCCGACGACAACCTCGACCCAGCCTCGGACCGGAGGCAGCGTTGCCTGCCGCCAGCCGACCGGCCCCTCCCGGGTCCCATCATCGTCACCGCTGCGCCGGTGGCACCGGAAGCCTCAGTCCGGCGGCCCTCGACCATCCTGCGCGGCCTGTTCGACCCCGCTCGCTACCTGGCGGGCAGGGAGTGCGTCCGCCTGATGGGCAGCTCGTCCAGCATCTGGGTCAGCCGCACGCACTTCGCACGGGTGAGCATCTCGTCCTGTAGAAGGGGACGGGGGGGCGGCTGTGAAGCAGTAGTGGAGCGTGCGGTCGTGGGGACGGGCGGAAGGCTTGCCTCTGCACTCGCGTCAGCCCGTGCATCTACGGAAGTCCGAGCACCAGTGTGCGCGTTCATAGCCGAGCCCATTCAGCTGTCATGACTCCCCGCCCGACCCCTCCGCCCAACCCGCCCCAAACTTCCTGCTCACCTGATCCTGCTCAACCCTCCTGCTCACCCCGTCAGGTCCTCGGCGGCACCAGCGACAAGTGGTACCTGGCCATCCGCGTGGTGGATGGCGTGGCTGCAGCGGCCGCCGCCGCCGGCAAGCCCCTGGACGTGGACCCCAGCTCCCGGGACTGGTGCCGGGAGACCCTGGGCCAGTGGCTGCGAAGGCACAGCCTGCCCGTGTGGCGGGGCGACGCGCAGCGCACCTGGCAGCGGCTCAGCGCCGTGAAGCCGGAGGCGGAGACGGACCTGGCGGCGCCAAGCGGCAGGGTCTCGGCCGCAGCGCTCGTTGCCGCGGCTGCGCTGGGCTCGCGGCATGGCCCCGGCGGCCGGCCGGCGCCTCGGGCCGGCTACGGCGCCGCCGCTGCCGCGGCGGCGGCGGCCATGGCGGCAGCGGAGGCTGCCTCCCGCGCCCCCGCCGGCAGCAAGCTTGGCGCGGCGGCGGCGGCGTCAGCGGTGGCCGCCGCCAAGGCTGCCGCCGCGGCGGCGGCGCGCGCCGCTGCCGCCGAGGCCAGGATCAAGAGCGGCGTGGACGCCTGGCTCCGGAGCCGCATGCGCCAAGGCACCGAATCCGCCGCCGCCGCCGACGCTGCCGCCGTCGAGGCCGCCATCGACGCTGCTGCCGGCGGCGGCAAGTCGCCGGACTGGTCCAAGCCCGACACTTACGCGAAACTAGGCGCCGTGATGCGGGTGGTTGGGATGAAGGAGAGCCGCGTCGATGCGGTCCGGCTGCTGGCGGGCGTGAGGCCGGACGCTGCCGCTGACGACGAGGGCGAGGACGCAGGCGGACAGCAGGACACGAGCGGGCCGAGCCAGGGCGGCGGCGCAGGGGCGCCGGCGCCAGACCGGCCGCATGGCGCGCGGCTGCCCGCTCGCTTCGGCCCTGCCGCTGCTGCAGACGTGGCGGCAGCTGCCGCGGCGGCGACGGCGCGCGTGCAGGCGGCGGCGGCGGTCGCAACCGGCGCGGCGGAGCCCTCAAACTCTGGCGGCTCCGCCGGTGACGGCCACGCCGGCGGCTCGGAGGGCGACTTCAGCTGCGGCAGTGAGGAGATGCGCGGTGGCGTTGCCGCCACGGCGGCCGCAGCAATGCGGGCGGCGGCGGCGGGGCCCCTGCCCTGCCCCAAGCGCCCGCGTCCCTGGCCCCTCGTGCCCCCGCCGCACGGCATGCCGGGCGCCCGGCCTCCGCCGCCGCTGCACGCCGCCGCCGGCGGCCCTCCGCAGTACCCCAGCATCCGCCAGCCCGGCCCCGGCCCCATGCCCGGCCCGCACCGGCAGCCGCCGCCGCAGCGTCCGGCTGGATACGGCCCGCCGCCGCCGTACATGCGTCAGCCAGGAACCGCGCCGCCGTCGTCACCGCCAGGCCCGTGCGCCGAGGTCGATGACGAAGGGTACGAGTACGAGTGGCGGCGCGTGCGGGTGGTCAAGCCGCGTGCGGCGGGCGCGCCGCCGCCGCCCATGCCCGCTGGCGTCCCGCCGGCGCGCTATCCGCCCTACCCCGTCCGCCGGCCCGGCCCTGGGCCCGGCATGGCTGGCTCTGCGCTGCCGCCGCGCGGCTTCGGCCAGGGGCCGCCAGGGGCCGGGCCGCTGCAGCATCCGCCGCAGCAGGCACTGATGCGTCGCGCCCCGCAGCCACTCCCGCGGCTGCACGCGCAGCCGCCACCGGCAGCAGCGGCCGCGCTTCCGGAGCCGGCACGCCGGCCGCCCTCGCACCCGCCCTCGCCGCAGCTCACGCCGCGCGGCACTCACTCGGAGGGCCACCCCACAGACCCGGGCTCGGAGACGGGCGCGGAGGCGGAGCACGCGTATGATGGCGACGGCGCCCACGAGGAGCCTGGTGCGGAGGCGGGGTTGGAGGCGGAGGCGGGGCTCGCGGGTTCGAGGCAAGAGCTGAATGACGGCCTGGCCGAGCTAGGTCGCGCAGAGGCAGCCCCAACGGGGTCGGTTGAAGTGATATCATCGCGTGCGGACGCCGACGGCGGCACAGAGGCCGAGGCCCAGGCTGACTCTAGGGGCAGCGGCGGAGGCGGCAGCGGTGGAGCCGGCAGCGGCGGAGGCGGGGGTAGCAGCGGCGACGTGGGTGCGGGCGGCCCCCTCCGCCGCCACCCCGCCGCGCCAGCCGGCATGCGCCTGTACGCGCCGTACCCGGCGCCTTACCCGCCCCGTCTTTCGGGGCACCCGCCGCCGCCAGGCGCGCTGCGGGGCCCACCTCCGCACCTGCCCGGCCACCCGCACCCCAACCCAACACACTTTCAGGCGCACCCTTCCCCGGGGGCGCGAGGCGTTGACCCCCGCTGGCGGCTGGCTCCAGGCGGGCCCGGGCCGCGCCCTCTGCCTCCTGCCGAGGAGGCCGGCGAGCTCAGCCGCCCCCTGCACCGAACCGGCTCCGGCTCCGGCCCGAGTTCCGGCCCTCACCCTCAGCTCTACCCCCACCCCCACCCCCACCCGGGTGCTCAGCCCGCCGTGAGTCCCGGCGCTCGCACGCGCGGCCCCGCTGAGCCTCTGCCCGGCTGGGGTCGCGCAGGTGCCCCGGCGCCGCCCCACCGCCAGCTGCCGCCCGGCGCGCCGCCGCCGCAGCGCGGTCCATGGCCTCCGCACCCACAGCACGGCCACGCCCCACCGCCAGCCATGACGGCGCAGCGGGGGGCCCCTCCAGCGGCGACGCGGGGCGATGCCGAGGACGGTGAGACGGAGCCGGCGGCGGCCCCCTCGCCGCACCCGGGGATGCGGCTGCCTGGCCGCTACGCCGGCTCCGCCCCGCCGCACCCGTACGAGCCCCGCTACCCAGGGGCCGCGCCCCCGCCGCAGTTGAGGGCCATGCGCGGCCCGCCGCCGCCAGGCTACGGCCAGCAGCCCCACCCGCACGCGCGCCCGCCGGGGCCGCCTCCACCGGGTGCGTACCCCCGGCCTGCGCCTTTCAACGGCGCGTACGGGGGCGTGCCGAGGCAGGCGTTGTCGCCCGCTGACGCAGCGGCAGCGGGTGAGGGCCGGCGGGTCGAGCGGTCTCCGTCGATGCCGTCACGATTATGGCAGGGGGCAGCTCGGGCCAGGATGGACCAATCAGAAGCAGCCGCGGTTGAGGAGACCGGGGCGGCGGAGGCCGCCGAGGCCCCTGAGGCGTCACGGGCAGAGGAGCACGGTGCTCCTAAACATCCGGTGGTAAAGATGGAGGCAATTTGAGCAGCATGGCTAACTAGGGAGGGTGGCTAGTCTTGAAGCTTAGATGCAAGGTTCGTTGCGGTGGCATGGAAGGCTCCTGGAAGATAGATTGCACCTCGCACTGAGATATGTAATGGGCAAAACCAAAGCGTGTGGGCGTGCTTTAGGACCGCCGTGGTAGGGGATCATCCTCCCGGCACCCCAAGTCGTTTCGTGGTGCTCAAGCCCAGTCTGCGTGAGTGAACCGCCGGCTCAATCGGGAGTAGGCACTGTGTACCGTACGATTACGCTAGCTCGTGGCCTTACCCATGACGTCTGTGTTCGTCTTGTCTTTCTGATTTCCTCTCTTTCCTCTCGCCCTTTCTCTTTCTGTGTGATCTCTCCACCTCTCATCATTGACCTTGTATTACCTCTAGTTCCTTTCTCTGCGTTGCCGCTGGACACTGCTGTTCCCCCGTAATGACTGGAGCGCCCCTTAGCCGCGTGATCGAGTGATTGTGTGTGTCCGTGTGCGCTACAGCCACGAGCGATTCTAACTCCTAAGAATCCTAAGTCCGGTTGGTGCAGGGCTGCATGCCCGGGTAGAGCCGGGCGCTGTCGGCACCTCATAGCCTTTGTGATGAGGATGTGTTGCAGGACGGCTGCTTGGGTAGCGGGGAAGGGGATTGATGGGTGAGTGGGGAAATTACCTATGAGCCGACAGGGCGGTGGGGAATGTAATGCCCACAGCTGGCAACATAAGGCCGCCGGCGAGGGCACAGCACTGTCAAGAGGGCAAGGAGGCCAACGTCCCACAGCCTAGAGGCCGGGCGTTCGGAGTTTGCTGCAATTTGCTTTCGGGGCGGGATGTTCGGAATGCTTTCAGGGCTGTCTGGCTTGGGGGGAAGACGCAGGAGACGCAAGCGGTGCCCTGTGATCTCGGGATTTGACTGCATGGATGGGTTTGCCGCGGAGGCGGGCGCGCGCGGGAGGAGGGGACTGGTGGTGTGAGTGACGGTGGACTGGACTTGTGGCGGCTGGCAGTCCTGGCACAGTTGCACGTGATGTTGCGTGGAGTCTCGGTTCTGAGACGTAGCTTACATGCTGTTGGGGTATGGATGGGTGGACGTGCATCGCGCGTATTTGTAAAACATGGGGGAGTGCAGATGGCGAGCCCAGTCGGCTAGACTGCCGCCGCCCAGATGGTGAGCGCAGTCGGCTAGACTCGGCCAGGAGTGCCTGCCGCGCCAGCCCATCCCGGCCCCAGTCTCCGTCCTCCGTGAGTCCTCTACGCTCACTGCTCCGGCCTCCGCTCCCCTGAAAGCACGTTGCCCCCGCCCGGCCGCCACAGCCGACTGCAGTCAACGAGCCCCCCCTTCCTCACGGCAGTGCCAGCCAGCCTGTGCCGTCGCTTCTTCAGCAACCGTGCCAACCCAGCTCCGTCCTAGGTCCTTGATACCTCCATACTCGTATGCCACCTGCGTGCAACGTCTAAACCTATAGCCTGATGTCTGTTGAGATCTCGGGGTCGTCGGGGCGCCGCTTGTCCACGCCGTAGCTGCCTACGAAGACTGCTGCCGCCGCTGCCTGCGTAAAATCCGTTGGTCGTTCCCAACAGCCACCACCATACGGCATAAGCCCAGGCAGCTATCGCCCTCAGTGGTCGGCAGCGCGCCACGGTGCCTGCGCCCTGTCACAAGGTGCGACGGCGCTTGCAGGCTCTGGCTGCACCCTGAGGGGTAGGGCGCAGGACACAGCGCAGGCGGTCAGCACAGAGCTAGCCCTGCGCCTGGCGGTCTACGCAGGACGAGCCCCTGCCCTAACGCCATCCCCCTACAAGACTCCCCATCCAGCCCTCCCTCCCAGCCCTCTCTCCCTCCAGCCCCCCCCCCTCCCGCTCCCCCACCGCCATGAGGGACAGCACCAGGTCGGGGCTGGCGGCCAGCAGGCGCCGCACACTGCCCTCCGCCGCCTGCAGCACCTCCTCCTGGGGGCGCAGGGCGGGGGGCGCAGGGCGGGGGGCGCAGGGCGTGTGTGTGTGTAGGAGGGTAGGGGGGGATGATCGAAGACTGACGGGGATGCAGAATGCGGGGCAAACCTGTTGGAATTAAAGGTTGGCACGTTAGTTGGGTGCCTGTAAGTCCTCTCGGCTACGATAGTCGAACCCCATGAACGGGGACTTCCTAGGGAAGACCGGTAGGCTCGAGGAGCTGCCGTACCGGTTGTATTGGCCCGGCCCTAGCTGCGGCGCCCTGCTCAGCCCCCGTTAATCCTAGGAGATTCACTCATGTAGCATACTCTGTGTGTCTGTCCCAGACCCAACGGCTCGCTCTAAGGTCCTCTGGCCTGCGCACCAGCATGCGGCATCAGCCATGCTAGCGCTGAGCACTCGTTCCTTCTAACAAACCGGGTGACAGGAGTTGCGGCCGTCACATCTGGGCAATGTGGGCATGCCACAACCACATGCCCTTGCCGTACAGGGCCTGCCCACTGACTGCCCTCGGCTAGTGCCTCGGCCTGGTGCCCAACCCACCTGGTGCTCCAGGTACCAGTGCTTGAGGTCCGCGAGCAACCGTGAGAAGCCCTCGCCCCGCTGCTCCGCCCACAGCAGCAGGTCCACCACGCTCTGCAGCGTCACGCCCGACAGCACCACGGCCTGCGCCGCGCGGCACAGCTCCGGCAGCAGCAGCCGGTCCGCCAGCTCAGCCAGCGGCTGGGCAAGCGCGGCGGGGATGCCCACACGGCCCGTGTACACGAAGCGCAACAGCAGCTCGAAGGCGGCCGGGTCCGCGTCCTGCAGGGTCACCTCCCTCGGGCCGGCGTTCGCAGCCTGAGCGGCTAGCCACTCCGGCGCCAGGCTGTGCTTAAAGTAGTCGCACCGCGCCGACAGGATTAACGTGTGGACCTCGAAGCGGCGGTCGCCGACCACCACGACGAGGTCGGAGCCCTGGGGGTCAGACAGGAGCGACCCCACGTCGGCCGCTAGGGTGCGGAGCCGAGGGCCCTCGCGCGGCGGCGCCAGGGGCGGCGGCGCCCGCAGGCCCAGGTGCATCACGCGCATGCGGTACCTGCGCGGGAGGGGGTGGGTGGGTGAATGGAAACTGAGCGGGAGAGCGTCACGATGATAGTGGTGGGGTGGGTGGGGTTGCACCGGCGTCACGAGTTGGGGCCATGCGGGGCTTTCGCGCTCAACCAACAGCAGAACTCAGGGGTGAGCAAGCCGCCTCGGTCAGTGGTACGGTACCCGCAACAGACCATCTGCGAAGCCCCCGCCACAATCCCTGCAGGGTGCAGGCCAACACCCTGCTCCCCACTTCGGCACAGTCCCAACCGCCAGATCCAGATCCAGATCCAGATCCCACCCCTCCCGCAATGCCGCAACGCACCCTCAACGCACCTGCTGGCCAGCACCAAGCAGCCGTTGGGCAGGAAGCCCAGGGTGCGGGACGGCCGGTCGTCAAGCACCGAGGCTGCCACAGTGGTGACGCTGCCGTCCAGCCCCACGCGCCTCAGCACAATGCTGTCTTCATCGTTGCAGTTGCTCAGGTACGCCGCCCCCTCGACGTCCAGAGCCAGGCCCGTAAGCCGCGTCCGGTCCTCCTCCTCGCTCCGCCCCCCCTCCTCCTCCCCCTCCTCGTCGTCGTCGTCGCTTCCCGCCAGCAGTGTCAGCTCGGGATGACCTGCGGTGCCATTGGCTGCACCCGCACCCACATTGGCACCAGCGCCGGGGTCGACCGGGCCAGTGAACAGGGGCCAGCGGTAGAGGGCGTTGCGGGTCCGGATGACCAGTCGGCCGTTGCCTTGGGGCCCGTGGTAGTCGCATGCGAGGCCCCTGATGCAGCCCCGCATCCGAAACGGTAGTTTCTGGGCCAGGGGCCGCAGCGGGCCGCTCGAAGCGGCGAAGCGGAGGCAGTACACGTCCCACCCGCTCGCCATGAACAGGCTGCCCCGTTCGTACTCGCCGGCAAATGCCAGACACGAGATGTCGGAGAGGCTCAAATCCATGGGGTCGAAGAACGCGCCTGCCGCTGCACCTGACGGCCCTGGGCCGACGCCTCTAGCCTCAGCGCCGTTGCCAGCCGGGGCCTCGGCCTGGACCTGGGCCGCCTGGGCCTGGACCTGGGCCTCGATCTGGCCCTGGGCCTGCATCTGGGCCTGGACCTGGATCTGGGCCTGGAGAAGCTCCATGCGCTGGAGGAGCGCGTGGTCATCACTGTCGGGTGCCAGGGCGAAGGGCGCAGCAGCTTCAGGGGTCACGTGCGGGACGTGGTTGCACGCATGATGCTTACGGAAACAAGAACACTCCCACCGCGACCGCGACCCATGGCGCCTTGCTTTGCAACCTCAAGGTAACCACCAACCAACCAGGCGCTCAGCACCGGCTCCCTGCTCACTCGTCCCCCGCATTCAGACCGCCGTCTGCTGCCGCCTGGTGCCGCCCACGCCCCCGTCCCCGGTACATCAGGGGGGCGTCATCGTCCGAATCATCTCCATCCAGGCCAGGGCGCGGCCCCGGGTCGCCGTCACCGCCGTCGTCGCTGTTCCGCGGCGCTGGGCGGCCGGCGATGTGGGTCACGCAGTTGTCGGGTGACACAGCCATGACACACTGCCGGCTGGCGCAGTACAGGTAGCCCTGCGTTTTGAGGAGTGATGTGGGTCGGAGCTCAGCGCCGGGTGGTAGGGCGGACTAACGCTGCAATTGCAGCACCGGCTCCCCAACCCGCCGGGACGCTTCAGCGCACCTTCCGAAGGACTTGATGCTAGGGTACCTTTCAGGCGCGCTGTCACCCTGTCTACATCCTCAGACCCCCTGAACAGCACCCTGACCAAGCGTCCCCGCACCTGGGGGCCGGCCGCCGCGCACCGGAATTTGTCCGCGTCGGGGGTCACAAAGAACAGCCGGCCCGGCTCGCCCGCTGCGTTTAGGAGTAGCCTCTCGCGCAGCCGTAAGCCGCCGAAGCCGTCGGCTCCCTCCAGCGGCAACAGTGACCCCGAGTAGGAGCTGAGGATGAGCGTCTCTGAGGGCGCCGGCCCATCGGCAGTGCCAGCGGGGCCGGGGCGGCAGCGGGTGACCACCGCCGCGGCCTCGAGTACACGCGGCTCACAGACCAGGTGGTACCGCTCGTCGTCCGCCATCCCTCCGTCCCACAGCTGTTGCGAACAAGCTTGAAGGGCCTAGCTGCACCCCTGGCCGAGTGCCAAGGAGCCCAGGGTGGCAAGGTCAAGGCGGAGCTGCGGCTGGTGGGGATGGGAAAGGGGGGAAGGGAAGGGAAGTCGCGGGAACCGGACCACGCGCTTCCAAAAGGGCGATCCACCATGCGCGCACATTGCTCAAAAGTTGTTGCGGCTGTGGCCGCATGCACTCGGTGAGGGAGTGTGCCAGCGACATGCATGTTGCGACCCCGCTCGGACCTGAAGCTTCAATGAGTACATCAACAAAGCTCTGATCTCAGGGATATGGCCTCAGCTCTGGAGTACATGCTGGCTGTGTCGGCAAGTCGTCGCGTGAGCATCCGCCGCAAAATTGCAGCTCCGCCAAGAAGTACATAGATCGAATACGCGAGGTTCGGGGGGGCTTGGTGGGGTGAGGCGTGAGTCAGGGGCTCACACGGCACACCCAAGTACGGCAAGTGGCCGTGGATGCGACTGGGCTGAGCGGGTCAGGAGTCATATAGATAGCACTTACAGCGTGGGGGCCCGCCTGTGCCACGGTCTATCCTCTATCCGTCCGTAAGCCACCTTTCGCCTCCCCGAGTCCGAGACTGCCCGACCAGCCAGCCATGCAGCCACCCCAAGCCACCCCTTGCATCCCCG
Source organism: Edaphochlamys debaryana (assembly GCA_016858145.1). Taxonomy (NCBI): domain Eukaryota; kingdom Viridiplantae; phylum Chlorophyta; class Chlorophyceae; order Chlamydomonadales; genus Edaphochlamys; species Edaphochlamys debaryana. Next base: position 1,886,583 of record JAEHOE010000004.1, read on the forward strand.
CGTCCCACATGCGCAGGGGTGGTCCCATCACCCCTGCTCATGCGCACTTCCCCTAGCAGCGTGGAAGGAGCATCGACAGAGATCATCACACCGAGGCGCTTGTCCTCTCTCCAAGACCGGCACCCCGCCACCGCAACCACCCAGGCGCTCACATGTACGTCGCCCGTGAAATCCCCTTCATTGTCCTAGCACTCCGTGTGCGACCCCCCGCCATAACACCCACCCAGGGGCTCGTACGGCACATTACCACGCCGCCAATGAACCCGCCCCTTCCGTCGCCGGCCGGCGACCTCATGGCCGGCGCATGCGGTCGCCGCCGCCCCGGCCGCCGCCGCCGCGGCCCCGGCCGCCGCCGCGGCCGCCGTCCGAGCTCGAGTTTGCGAACACGCGCTTGGGCATCGCCACCGCCTCCCCTGCGTCCGCCTTGGCCACCGCCTTGATGCTGAGGGACAGCTGCAGAAGGGCGTACGAGGGGGGTGGGGTGGGAGGGGTAACTTGGGCAGGGCGGAAAGGTGCGGGGCGGGGCCCGGGAGCTGACACAAGGGGTTCAGTTGAGCAGGGGCGGAAAGGTGCGGGGCGGGGCCCGGGAGCTGGCAGGCGGGTGGTGGACGCCGTAGACGGAAGCGCAGGGCTCTTCGTCTCCAGGACAAGCCTGACCGAGTCACCATCCCTATGCGCTCTCTTCCTGCCTCCTACGTCCACACTCCCTGCCCAACCGCCCATCCCCTTTCCCCCCTCCGTCAATAACGCACCTTGCCGCCGTCCGCCGACAGCACCATGACGTCCACCTTGTCGCCCACCTTGACGGCGGCCGCGGGGTCGCCCAGGGGCCCCTCGCCCATCTCGCTGACGTGTACCAGGCCCTGGAGAAAAAGGGCGGATGGCTTTTATTTTTTTAGAGTGGGATCGGGGCATCGGGATCGGGCTATAGGTGTTGAGGGAGCTCGACCTTACATCCTGGGGCCCCTCGGCTGCCCAGTCTGCGGCCCCTGCACCCCGTCGCCCCCGGTTTGACAGGGTCTGAACCCCACCTGGCGGCCGGGGCAGAGCTCCACGAAGCAGCCGAACGCCGCCAGACCCGCCACCGGCTTGGCCCTGTGGGGGTAGGTGAGGTTAAGTGGCAAGAGTGGAGGTCGGCGGCGGGTCCCGAGGCGCTATGAGACCTCCTCACCACCTCCTTCCCACCAGATACCCCCGAACGAATGACCTACATGGGAGCTTGCGCCCATATCACCGAGCCTGGCAGCAACCGTCTGCAGCCCCCTGACCAACGGCCCCCCCGCCACCAGACGCGTCCCCGCTTCGCCCCCCCACCCCAAACACCAGCCCCACCTGAAGATGGTGCCCGGCTCCGGGTCCGCCGCCAGCATGCCCACGAACTCCGCCGCCATCTCCGCGGCCTTGAGGCTGGGGGCCACCACGTTGACCTGACAGGGGGGGGGAGGCGATGTGGGTCGGTATGTGGGTCGGGATGCGGGTCGGGTCATGGATGATGGATTGGGATGTGGGTTGGGGGCCAAAGAAGGCGGAGATAGCAGGGTGACCGTAGGCCGTGCATTGCAGCGCGGTGCAGTGCAGTGCCGTACAGCCACATGCTGCCGTACCTTGCCGTCGTCGTCGATGTCGATGGCGGATGCGCCCGAGGCCTCCAGCAGCTGCTTGATGACCTTGCCGCCGGCGCCGATGACGGCGCCCTTCTTGGAGGGGTCGATCTGGGTCGGAGGGGGGGGGGTAGGCGGGGCGTGGCCGTGTGGGGTGAGGAGATGAGGGTTGGGGATAATGGAGGGATTGCAGCGACCAAGCCCCGGGCGTGCCGTGATGTGTCCTCGCCGTCCGAGCGCCTCTGGACCCACGCAGACCCGCCGTAGGCTCCACAACTTGCGCGCCGCCGCTCTGGTAGCACCCCTCTGAGCCAGCCCCCGCTGCCAACACATGATGCTCTCCTGCCGTTACCGCTACCCTCAAGTTCACTCCTACACATCCTCCCCCCAAACGCCCGTGAGCCCACCTGCATGCGGAGCAGCCTCGGCGCGTAGGGCGACAGCTCGCCGCGGGGCCCGGGGCTGGCCTTGGCCATCTCCCCCAGGATATGGCGCCGGCCCTCCTTGGCCTTTGGGGCGTGGGGACAGAGGGGGGGTCGGACGGAGGTAGGGCTCATGTGGCCGTCGAGCAGCGCCCGCAAGTCATGATTCACACATGTGGTAATTCAGGTCTTTGATCCCCATGCTGTTAGCCTTCAGCACACACACCTGTTGCAAACCTGCCTGCTGCACAGCTTCTGCACAACTGCCTGCTGCTGCGGTTTCCCAGCTTTCACGATCAGCCCTTACCACACCTGCTGCAGCGCAGAGGCCATGATGTCCAGCGTGATGCCCTCGACCTGGTTGGCGGTTGGCGGTTGGGCGGCGGGCGGTTGACGGTTGCACGAGTGGGGGCAGAGCCCTTGGCCATTAGCCCTCTTCCGCCCACCTCCTACACCTCTGCAGTGCTCACCACCCTTACGTACCCTCGGTTGCCCCTGCCGACAGCAGCCAGAGCACTGCCCAGACCTCCGTTGGACCCCTTCCACATTTCGCCCGAGCAGTTGCATCCCTGTCCCCCTCCTTCTGATGCCCCTCACCTTGATGTCCATTTGGAAGGCCGTGATCGCGTCATAGTCACCCGCCACCTGGGAGGCAGGGGCAGGGGCAGGGGCAGGGGCAGGGGCAGGGGCAGGGGCAGGGGCAGGGGCAGGGGTAGGGGCAGGGGCAGGGGCAGGGGATAAGCAGGGCGAACGTGGGGGACAGGGGCAACGATAGGGGAGGGGCAGGGGTAGGGCGAACGAGGGGGACAGGGGCCGCGGGCAGGAAGCGGCTTAACAAAGCTACCCCTGAGGCTGCATCGAGACCTGTGCCGTACACGGCGCCGCACTGCCGTACGGCCACATCTGCCGTACGCATGCCGTACCTTGAAGTCCATGTCCCCCAGCGCGTCCTCGCTGCCCAGGATGTCCGACAGCACCACGTGCCGCCCCGCCTCCAGGATCAGGCCCATGGCGATTCCGGCCACGGGCCGCGCCAGGGGCACGCCTGGCAGGGGAGGGGTTTGAAGATGTGTGGGAAAGGGGTCGTTTGAGACTGGGAAGGGGTAAGGGGATATTCAACCTGACCGGGGAGTTGGAGCTGGGCCAGGGGCACGCCTGGGTGGTGGGGGCCGCGTTGGGAGGAGATGAGGCAGGCGGAGGGTGAGCGAGATGGGCGGAGGGCGATGTGATGGCCAGCCAGAGAGCTAGCACCCTCCATTCGCCTCCCCTCCCCCCGGACACGTGGCCCATCCCCACGAACATACCCCCCCCCTCACGCCCCCCCTGCCCCCCTCCCCCCCCCACCCGCGTCCATCATGGCCAGGCAGCCCCCGCACACCGAGGCCATGGAGGAGGAGCCGTTGGACTCCGTGATGGTGGACTCGACACGGATCTGATCACGTGGGGTGTAGGGGGGCGAAGTAGGGGCCGTCAGGGGACGCAGAGGGCAAAGGCGAGGGGGGTCTGAGCGTTGCACAGCAGGGGGCTGTGCGACATGAGAGGGGACGGCGTGCAGTGCACGCCACGCGGCCGAGCTTGCAGCGCTGTGGGCCCCGCCTAAGCCCCCAGCCCGCAGCAAGCAGGCCCCCGCCCCACAAACACACCGTGTATGGGAAGGCCTCCTCCGGCGGCACGATGGGCGCCAGAGCGCGCTGCGCCAGCTCCCCGTGACCCAGCTCGCGGCGGCCTGGGGGAGGGGGGGCGCGGAGTGGGCGGGTGGGAGGTTGTTTGGGGTTGATGGGGTTGAAGGGCTAGGCGTTCGGGCGCGTGGGGGGTGCATGGGGTCCTCGGCGGCGGCCTGGAGGAAGGCATGGGGCGCGGGGCCAAGAGGAGGCGGTGGTGGAAGTGGTGATGGGAGTGTGTGGTCTAAGCCACATGGGCTATGGGGTGCGGGCGGCGGGGCAGGTCGGGTCCCCGCAGGCTCGAGCCGCCTGCCATCAGCCCCACCCGCCACCCACCCGGCGCGCCCGTGCGGCCCGTCTCGCCCACGGAGGAGGGCGGGAAGTGGTACTGCAGGTAGAAGCGGTCGTGCTCCTCGTCATCGCCCTGGTAGGGGGGCCCGGCGAACAAGAGTTGAAGGATTACGGGGGCACAGAGAGGCCGCGCAGGTCGGAGGGACAAGCGGGTGTCGTCATCACCGTTCTGGGAAAGGCAACGCAGGGTTCACAGCAACAACCAGATCAAGAGAAGTGCCCTCGAGCGCTCGCCGCGACCAGCCGTGATCAGTTGCACCCAGCCGTCCCAGATGGTGCCGCCGTACAGGCGTACGGCATGCCCTACCCTGCGGATGCTCTCCTGACGGAGGGCGTCGCTGGCGGAGCCCAGGGTGGCCACACACACGGCCTGAAAGGGGGGGGAAGGCGTTTAAGGGGGGGGGGTTCAGGGGGCAGAGGGGCAGGATGAGGACCCTCGGGAGGGGAGCGAAAGGGGGAGGCCCCGCAGGGCGCCGGCCCCTCCCTCGCCAGCCCGCCGTGCTTCCTGTTCCCTGCGCTTTGCCCCCAGTCTCCCTTCCATATCCCCCGTCAGACTACGAGCCCTTGAGCGCGCACCTGCGTCTCCCCGCGCGTGAAGAGCGAGGAGCCGTGCGTGCGGGGCAGCAGGCTGCAGCGGCTGGGGTGGAGAGGGGGGGGTGGGGGCCAGGGGAGGGGGAAGGGATGGGGTCAGCAATGGCACTGGGGAAGGGGCCACTCGCAACCAGCGGCTAGTGGCTAACGGCTCTTGCGGCAGTGGCTCGTACAGCGAGCACCCTGCTCCCCAGGGATTGCCAAGCCACAGCGTCACAGCGGCTCCACGGCCAGTGCGCTCAGGCCGTCCTAGCACGTGCACCCTAGCATGCAGACAAAGGGCCAAACGGCGTGTGCATATGCACCCCAGCATGCACACGGCCGCAGGCCCACCTCCTACCCCGGCACCTGGTGGTGTGCCGAGGTGCGGCGGGTGCGCTGGGCCACAGGTGTAGCTCTCTGCGCACCTCAATGCGCATCGGGCTCGCTGGCTGCCGCCACACCTTCTCGTCAACGATATCTCGCGCCCCCCACCCCCCTTATTGATTCCCGCTCGAAACAAATACCCCCCTCCCCCCTGGGCACCTGGTGATGGGGCGGATGTCCCGCACGCCCCGGCCGTCCGCGCGCAGCTGCTCCTCAAGCACCAGCGAGCGCATCACCTCGCTCTCAACGGCCTGCAGCGATTGGCGGTTGGTGGTTGGCGGTTGACGGTTGGGGTCGGGTTAGCTCATCCGCCTATCTCCTCAACAGCCCCCCCCACCGCCCCACCTTGAGCGCCATGCTGATTTGCAGGGGCGTGTACGCGGGCGCCTCCGACTCGGCCGCCAGCACCGCCTGCGCCCGGGCCTGCGCCTCGCCCACGGCCGAGGAGCGGACCTCCTTGGACAGAGAGGTCCTGGGGGGGGAGGGGGGGAGTCGGTGCGGCGAGACGGGTGGCGAGGGCGGGAGAGTGGGGAGGGGCGCGGCGAAGGGGACGGATGGGCACGCATGACGGCATGAGCCATGCGGGGGTCGGGCCCGCCCGGGCCCAGCCCCTGGGCCCGCCCGGGCCCACCTGTACGCCTTCTTGAGCTGCTCGGCAACCAGGCCCTTGAGCCGCTCCACCAGGGCGTCCGGCACCGTCACCACGGAGTCAGTGCGCTTGGGCTTGCCCACCTGCAGGGGTGGGGGGTGGGGGTGGGGGTGGGGGGGTGGGGGTGAGGAGATAAAAGGGGTGGGGTGGGGGTGGGGCATGGATGAGGGAGTGAAGGGTGGAGTCAAAATTTGACGTGATTGGGAGTCACCGTTCCGGTGGAAAGGTGCGTGAGCTTAGCGGTGACCGCCCGGGAGCGCGTGTGGGCTGCTGGCGAGCGCGCGGCCAGCCCCAGCCCTCCCCTCTCTGCCCACCCGCCTCGCCCCTTCGCCCTTCGGCCCTTGTCTCGCAGCCACAGAAGGGGCCCCTTGGGTGTGGCGATCGGCGAGACCGGCCGGTTCCTCTCTTGGCCGGCCAGCCCCAGCCCCCGAACCCGACCACGTGCGCCCCCTCTACCCCCCCCCCCCTCAGGCCCCTACCTTGGCCGCCCACGCCTCCATCTGGGAGCACAGGCTGGCGATGGCCTGGGAGCCCACGCGCAGGGCCTCAATCATCGTCTGCGAGGGTGGGGTGGGGGCGGGGGGGTGGGCAGGCGTTTGCGCGTTTGCGTCAATAGGGCGGCCCACCGTTTGGGTATGCGGGAGCAGGGGCTGGGGCGGAGCGGGGAGCCGCTAGCGGTTTCTGAGCCGTACCTAGGGTACACCCCCGCCTGCCTCTCAATCCCCCTCCCCCCCACCTCCTCGCTGAGGAAGTCGCAGAAGCCCTCGATCATGAGGATGGCGTCCTTGGTGCCGGCAACCATGAGGTCCAGGCGGGAGGTCTAGGGGGGGGGGTAGAGGGGAGCGGTCGAGGGGTGGGCTTCAGGGGTGAGCGGTTGCCTGCGGTTGCCTGGCCTCACCTCCGTCCAGTCCGCCTGCCCCCTCCCCTCCGCCCTCCCGTCCCCCCCCCTTCGCCCTCCTGTCGCCCCCCTCCCCACCTTCATGGCCTCCGTGGTGGGGTTGACGATGAAGGAGCCGTCGGGGGCCATGCCCACGCGCACACCCGCAATGGCCTTCTTCAGGGGGATGTCTGGGGGGGTGGGGCAGGGGGTGGGCGGGTGGGTGGGGGGGTAGAGGGATGGGCCGACGCAAGCCGTCCGCCCGGCGCGAGGGCTGGGCGGAGGGTCAGCCCCCGCCCGCCCTATGCTACCTGTAACCGTTGCCCAGGGCCCATGCTTCTGCCCCATGCAGTACTCTGCCCCATGCCGTACGGCCCCGTACTCCTGCGGCCTACCCGAGATGAGCAGCGCCGCCGCCGCCGCCGTGATGGCGATGGGCTCGGGCTCGTTGAGTCCGTCGTACGACAGCACCCACTCGAGGACCTGCGGGGGCAGCCCAGGACCCGTGCACTGTGGACCTGCCAACGACGCCACCCCGCCTCTCACTCTCTCGCGCCCATCCCTTCCACCATCCTACCATCCCCCCCCCTCCTCACCCCCTCACCCCAAGGCAAGGCAACCCCCCGCCCCCACCCCCCACCTGCGTGTCGTTGGACCAGCCCTTGGCGAACATGGGCCGCAGGGGCCGGTCCACAAGGCGGGAGGTGAGCACCTCGGCGTCCTTGGGGCGGCCGTCGCGCTTGATGTAGCCGCCGCTGGGGGGCACACGGGTCCAGATGGGCGGTGGGGTTTGGGGTGGGGTGCATCGTGAGGGTCGGGGGGACGAAGGGGCGCGTCCGCGGGGCCGGGAGCGCGCCCAGCCTACACAGACCTGCCGCATCCACTCGGCGCGCCCATGTTTACCTGGCTTCCACGACCAGCCCTCCACACACTTTCACGCCTTTGCCCGCCCTCCCCCCACCGCATGGGCCCCCCTTTCCCGTGGCCCCCTCGCCCTCCCCCCAGTGCAAGGCCCCCCCCCTCACCCGTGACCCCCCCTCCCTCCACACACACCTGGTCCGCCCCGCCGCGCTGAAGCGCTCCGCATAGTTGACGGTGAAGGGCACGAAGGAGCCATCGCCCGTGGGCACTGGGGCGCAGCAGGCCGTGGCGTACAGCACCGTCTCGCCGCACGTGGCCCAGATCGCGCCGTTGGCCTGCCGGCCGATCTCGCCCGTGGCGAGAGTGATCTGGGTCGGGGGCGGGTAGTGGGGGGGGGAAGGAGGGGTGGGGGGGGAAGGAGGGGTGGGGGGGGAAGGAGGGGTGAGGAGGGAAAGGGGGAGGGAGAGGACGAAGGGAGGGAGACTGGGGTGGGGACCTTGAAGGGGGCCGCAGGGGGGCTTGGCAAGGAGCGAGGATGCAAGTCGCCAGGAGGGACCCAGGTCGCTGAGGATGCCACCCCTGCCAGGCCTGAAGCTGTCCGGGTGCCATTCCCCAAGAGTCCTTGAGATGTGATCTAGCTTTCCCTCGCCGGGTGCGTGGTCAAAGGCTGTGGTCAGCAGCCGTCGTGTGCTCTCCGGGGCCACCGCTTCCCCCCGCCCTTCCCCGCTGACCCCCCACACGACTCCCTCACCGGAGCACCTCCCGGCACATCCAGCACCAACGTCTGCGCCTGGGGGGGCGCATACGTCACGGGCGGCGGCGCAGCCGAAGCCAATGCTCGCTGCACCAAGCGTCGGCTCGCCCTCGACGTCCGGGGTGCTACGGGCTGGCCCGCGGCAAGACTGTTCGTAGTCGAGTTCCACGAGGCACTGATCGGAATGCCGCGAAGGACTGGAGCGGAAGGAACAGACCCGGCATGGGCATTGCTCTGACTCTGTCGCGAGCTGGACGCACGGCCCGTGGCGTGATAGCTCTTCAGGCTCTGCATGTTTGCGATATGGGAAGGTTCCCCGCTGCTATGGCTCTGAAAGTTGTGCTTGCATACGCCGACGCCCAAACGCAAAACTGCCCAAGTGCAGAGGCGTATTGGTCACAGTTGCGAGCCCTTCTATCCAGTGCAACTCGTAGCTCTGGGTGGGAGCGGACGAGGCGAATGATACGGCCGGGTTTCACACGATCACACGCGCTTGACTTACAAGGGCCCCCCGAAGACACGTTCCTCAACAGGCACTGCCGCAAACGCCTTAGCTGCACTGCGTCCGTGCACCATGCACATGTGACTATACCGCTGAGTCGCCATCACCAGCTGCGGATGGCGCACATCGCCCCCAGCCACATCCATCCATGCTCCGTCCAACGCGGTCACCTCTACAGTGAAGAGTCATGTCCGATTGTCTACTCTATCGCTCGTCGCTCGCCCTTACGGACGCAAGCCGAAGCCTGCTTACGCTCCAGCGAGCCCTCAACCGCTTCCTCTTGTCCGAACAACCCTAGGGCAAGCGCACGCCTGCCGGCCTCCCCAGCGCCTCTCCTCTTCGCGCCTACGAGGATCGCTTACAGCGGGGTCTCGAAGCCCTGGGGGTACTTTGAGGCCCAGGCCCACTGGTGCTTGCACATGTCGTGAATGTCGTACCTGCGAGGTAAGCACCAGGCACAGGGAAGCTCAGCACAACATCACAGGTAGGGATCACTCCTACCGGTACACACTTCCCGGCCCCGCTGCGGGCAGCTGGCCCAGGCGCATCCCCTCCCCAGCCCCCCATCACCCGCAGAGCCCCCGCTCACTTGCTCTTCCAGCCCAGCTCCTTCTCGGCCGTCTCGGTGGCGGCCCACACGGCCACCGAGTCGCCGGGGCGGCGGTCCACCAGCTTGTGCGCCACCTTGACGCCCGAGGCCGCCTCGAAGGCCGAGATCATCTCCAGCACGGACGAGCCTGGGCAGCGAACAGGTGATACACAGGCACACAGGAGGTGGGATGACCAGAACAAAGGTACCGCTAGAAGTGCCTTTAAGCTCGCTGAAGCGGCATAGACTCTTGGAAGCTGCTTTGGCCAGTGGCTGCATAGAGCCCAGCGATGCACCCGTTCCCGCCACGCCCGGGTAGGCACCCCGCTCACCCTTGCCGGTGCCCAGGTTGATGGGTGTGCAGCCCAGGTCGGGCGTGTTGAGGGTCTTGACCACGGCCGACACGTGGCCCTCGGCCAGGTCCATCACCTGGAGGGCCACGGGATACGCCCAGGAGCGGCAACGGTGAGCAAATGTCAGGCTTAAGGCCCTGGAACGCGTCATTAAGCCCACAGCCCTCAACGGCCTGGACCCGGCAAGCATCCTTTGGTTGCCCAAACTCTGTTGGCCCAGCGCTGCTGCTGACCCGCCCCGCTCCCCGCCCGCAGCTCACGTGGATGTAGTCACGCACGGCGGTGCCGTCGGGGGTGGGGTAGTCGTGGCCGAACACGCGCAGGAACTCGCGCTGGCCCAGCGCCACCTGCAGCAGGGCCCAGCCAGGGTTGGCACGGCTGCTAAGAATGCATGGGCTGCAGGACCCTCGTCTCGTGTCCCTCCCCCATGAAAGGCCTCGCCCTTGAGCCGCCATGCTGCCCCCAGCTTGCGCGGGCATCGTAACGTGCTAACTAAGGTGCCGAAACCCCACGCCTCCATCTGCCCACCTGCTGGATGTAGGGCATGAGGTTGTTGGGGATGCCCACGGGGTGCTCACCCAGGTCGCCAGAGGGGTGGGCGCCGATGGGGTTGAAGTACCTGGGGTCAGGGGTGGCCACGGATGAACGCCCGATGAACGCCTGCTCCTGTACTCCCCCATCGCCGATCACTGGTAGTCCGCGGACTAGGCACCACCTCGCCTTTCCCAGCCAAGCTTCCTCCACCCCGTCATGCCCCTAGCCGGGAGCTGCCCAGCCCCTTTTCCCCTAGCCCTTCCACCCTGCTGCCAAGCCCTCCCCCTGCAGCTCCGGGTCTTCTCATCCGTGCCTCTCCCCCTGCAGGCCTCCCCCTGCAGCCTAGCCCTCACCGGAGCAGCAGGATGCGCCAATCCTTGTCGCTCACGGCAATGTCACGGAACATGTCCTCCTGCGAGCAAGAGAGGGCAGCAGGCCTCAGCCCAGGGTGGGCGCCGTGCCGACGCAGGATCGTTTGCAGTCCCCTTGAAGCCTGCTTCCCGCACAGAAATTGGCACTGCCGAGGGTACCCGCTACGCGTCACGGTTCGCAGTGTGGCCGCCCAAAGTGCCGCACCTGGAACAGCTTGGTGCGGCCGTACGGCGAGATGGCCTTGAGCGGGGCCGCCTCCGTGATGGGCACCTCCTCGGGCAGGCCGTACACGGTGCAGCTGCTGCTGAACACCATCTGAGGAACGCAATGCAAGTGCGGGAGGTTCGGCAAGACTCGCATGAACGAAGCTTGCTGCACTGAGTACGTCGCTGTCTGGCCCTTGGGCCGCGCTCTGCCCGCCAGGCTGACTGCCATGCTGCCTTTGGCTTTCTACTGGCCGGCCTTCAATCCGCCTTCTGCCTGGCAAGCAGCCCTGTAGCAAGTAGCCCTGCAGCTCCGCGGCCTCGTGCGAACGAGCAACACGCCTCAGCATGCCCCCCGCCCACAGCGCCAGCCCGGGTCCTCTCCCTCAGCTTGCAACGGGGCCAGCGAGTCTGCCCATCCGCTCACGTTCTTGAGGCCGTGCTTGCGCATGACCTCCAGCAGCACCACAGTGCCGCAGAAGTTGTTGTAGTAGTACTCAAGCGGCTTGTCCACCGACTCGCCCACGGCCTTGAAGCCGGCGAAGTGGATGACGCAGTCAAACCTGTGTGCACAGGCAGGTAGGGCAACCCGAGCCTGAGTGCTTGCGGGCAGCTGGCAGGGTCAGACCATGGCGCATGTCCTTCTGCCAGGGCCCTGGAGCGTAACGGCAGTAGCCAGTCGGTCCAGTCCCCACCCCCTTGTTGGCTTGGGTGGCCCATGTCCGAAGCTGTGCGCCTCGGCAGGCAACCGCCGTCCGGATACTCACTTGTCCTCGTCAAAGATCTTCGTCAGCCCCTCGCGGTCGTTGATGTCGCACTGGGGCAGGGCGAGGGGGCGCAGCGAGACCGTTGGCCGAGAGCGTGCGGCTGCTCCCCAGCACGCCAAGGCACCTGCCCCCTCTTTATTCGACCCGTTGTGCAGAGGCCATAACAGCTGCCCTGCTCCCCAACCCCATCCCGGCGGTGGCTGGGTCCACGGGCCCACCGGCCCGGCCTTGACCCGTGCAACAGCCGTCCCGCTGCACCCCAGCGGCAGCTCCCGCGCCCCCCTCCGTTCCCAAGCCCATACCTCGATGTACTTCATCTTGTCCGCCTTGTCACCCGCCAGCTTCTTCATGTGCTCCCAGACACGGGGGAAGCTGTTCGACAGGTTGTCGATGAGGGTCACCGTGGCGCCATGGTCCAGCAGCACCAGGACGGTATGGCTGCCTGCAACCCATCGCGTGCCCCAACTTCAGTGCCTCGGCGCAATGGCAGGGCCTGCTGCCCGCTTGTCAGCTCAGCTGACCCGTAGCGCGCGGATCGACGTCAACTTGACGCAGATCGCCAAGTCCACACGACCACACCCGCTCGCTGATCAGTAACCTACCGATGAAGCCCAGGCCACCCGTCACGAAGATGTTCTTGCCGGCCAGCGACATGGTTGCGAGTTCCCGCAAGAACAGTGCAAACTAGTGTTTAGGGCTGCGAGAAGCCCGGCTAGGCTCTAAACGTAGGTTCGACTTGCACGCACAAAGCAACAAACCCGTGGGTGCTGTCGCGACTGAACCGGACAAACTGCCGTACCCCCATGCAGCTCGCGCTCCGCGGGTCCCAAGGCCGGGCACCGCGCACGCTTCTCTCTCTCTTGCTCTCAGGGGCTATACACGTTATACCATTCTTCGTGAGTTGTTGCCACCTAGCTAGCTAGGCAACGCAGAGCGCGGGGGTGCCATGGTCGGCGGCGGACAGGCGCTGAATTCCACTCCTCTTCCTCTGCAGAGTCTCTAGGACAGAAGACTTGGGAGGCTTACCAAGCCGAGGACCAAAATGTCTGACGGGTGAGTGCAGTGATGGGGCGGCGAGCGGCACCAAAGGAGGGGCGCTGCGCACCTTGAAATTCGGCTGTGTACCATCACGCGCGACTTGCAAGCAACATGGACCGGGGGCCAGTCCATAGCGAGGAGTCGGAGGCGGATGCTCTCGCCGGCTCGGCGGCTGGCCCTCAGCGAGCACGAGGAGGCAGCATATGCAGCATCAGCAAGGCCGGCGGTCGGGGCTATGTTTATGGCGAGGTGTTGCCCGCTGGGCGAGCGGTGTGCCAGTCGTTCGGGGCGCTCCACCCCCACCCAGCCCTTGTTCCTGCCCCGCCCTGCCCTAAACTCCGCAGAGAGGCTGCCCCTGTTGTGGTGGAGGATGCCGCCGCCCCCGGCGAGCCCATGGACATCAACACGGCCGTCCAGACCGTGCTGAAGAAGGCTCTGGCCCACGACGGCCTGTGCCGCGGCCTGCACGAGGCCTGCAGGTGCGGGAGGACACAGCGCGCAGCCGGGGCGCAGCTGCTTCGCACTGCTAGCCATGGAGCAGCAGGAGCTGGCGGGGGCAGAGGCGGGAATGGCGCGGGGTTACTGCGGCTTTGCGTGGGGGGCAGGCTTGCTGCTGGGTCCCCCCCCCGTAGGCTGACAGTTCCAGTCGCCTCAGCTGAGGATGTGGCTCTTCTCCAGGAGATCGGGTCGTGACTGATCGTCCGTGTCCCTTTCCCTTGTGACGCCAGGGCCATTGAGAAGGGCCAGGCTCAGCTGTGCATCCTGGCCGAGGACTGCAACCAGCCCGACTACAAGAAGCTGATTGAGGCCCTGTGCGCTGAGCACAACGTGAACCTGATCAGCGTGCCGGAGAACAAGCAGCTCGGCCAGTGGTGCGGCGTAAGTAGGGCTGGACGACGCGGGCGGGCTGAGACTGCGTTGGGAACTTCAGCTCAGACCGCAAGCGTATGAACGCGAAGGGGCTGGTGGATTGCATCGCGCACGTCAGCATGTTCCATACGCATCCCCAGCGCTGAAGCTCCTTCCCCCCCTTCTTCCACGCACCCCCCTCTGCCGAGCACAGCTGTGCAAGATCGACCCCCAGGGCGAGGCCCGCAAGGTGGTCGGCTGCTCGTGCGCCGTCGTCACTGACTACGGCGAGGAGACCGCCGCCTTCTCCATGCTGCAGGCGAGTGGGGGCGGAGGGCCCTCTGCTCGCTCACGTCATGACGCTCAGCTGCGGTTGAAGCGATGGGCCGCGTGCTAGCATGGGCAAGGAAAGCCAGGGCGCTTACAAACTGTGCGTTCCTTTTTCCGTGCAGGAGTACCTCAAGAGCCGCTAAGCGGTTCGCTGCAGAGCCGCCGCCCGCGGCACCAGCAGCCGTCGCGCGAGCCGCGGAGCTGGTGCCAAGGGCGGCGTGGGCCGGTGTGCCTCGGCTGTGTGGGCGCTTGCTTCGCGGCCGCGCCGCCGGGCGCCGCCCCCTGGCGCACTCGGGTGCCCAGCCATCGGTGTAACGTCGGGAGGCGTGAAGACTGGCTTTCTGTCCCTGTCCCTGCCCCTGTTTCACAATTCATGAGTGCACGCGATAATGGGTACTAGCAGCTGCGCGAGTAGCGGCAACGGGGACGAGGCGAGGACAGCGTTCAGGCATCAAGACTCTGCAAACGGCGGGGGTGCGACGGGGCTGACAGCTGTCTCGCAGCTGCACCAGCGGGCACGTTGGCACGCTCGCCTCTAGGCCCCCTGTCACCTAGGCGGATAGCTGTGGGCATGTGTACCGACGTCTTGCTGAGTAGCATCGTCAGCGTGCGTAACGCGTGGCATACATGATGCACGCATGGAGACGGCCACTCCACACCTTGCGGCCCAAGCATACTCGACGGAGAGGTGCGGGCGACAGTCCTCGGTGGTTACAATGAGGGACCCCAGAGGGGTGCACGGCAGCTGAACGCCGTGGCTTGGCAGCCAACCTCACGGGCTTGCCCCCTGCAAGCCAGCACGCCGCCCCCTGACTTGGACGGCAGGGCCCCTACCCCGGCTCCAAACGAGATCTAGTGAAGACCATCCATCACCTCAACGTGGGGCATGTAGCGCACATCTCCCTCCTCGGTCACGGCCAAAAAGGGGTGGTCCTCAGACACCGTGTCCCAATCCGACGGGGCTGGCCCCACCCCGGCAAAGCACTGAAGGCGCGCTTCCAGCTCTCCCCTTGCCAGCGCCCTTGCCTGCATAACTAGGCGACAGCACTGAGCGTGAGATGAGGACTACGCGGCAGTTGACCAGTGCTTCAGCTCCTCCGAGTCCTCCCACTGCGCACTGCGAGCAGCCACGGGTCTGGAGGTCCACTCAGGCCCTTGGGGTCCTGGCGGTGTCGTGGGCCATGGCACGAGGCCACTCTGGCACCCGCGTCGACCCGCGTTGGGCCCGAGCACGGGCGTGCAAGTGCACAGGAGGCCCGCTGGGCCCTTGGCAAGGCGCGACGCGAAGGCTTCGCGGATGATATGCTATCGCTCTTTGCGCGCTGCCCTGCCTGCCATCAAAGCCTGGCGAGCCCGGCGTGGTGCGCAAGCCCGGACCTCACTGGACCCAGGCCTGGCCTGGGCCCGCCGTAGACGCGCATGGGGCTTGGGTCCCCCATGATAAGCCTCGCCCGCTGGTGCCTTGTACACCAACCCAAAGCAATCACACCAGCCAATACCACAGCGCTCGTTGTGCAATAGCAACTCGCGACGGCACTCGCAACTCGAACATAAGTACTTGCCTTCTGCAGCCTTCTTCTCCGCCTTCTCTTCCGCATCCAGTAGCCTACAAATACTTTGTGCTAGTAACTAGCGGCCCAGAAACATAAGCCTGCCCTGCTGGTGCCACTTGGTTGCCATGGCTTCATCGCGAGCGGCGCCCTGGGCGCTCGCCGTGCTGCTCGTGGCAGCGCTCTGCTATTCTCATGGCGTGGAGGCTGTGAGGTGGGTGGGCACGCGCCGCGAGTTGCGTTCAAGCACTCAACCGCCCGTCTCGGCCTTCCCCGTGCTCGCCGCGTCGAGCCGCGTGCTGACGCTTCCGCCCCCACGGCTGCCCGCTCCCCCACCCTCCCCCCGCAGCCCGCCCACTTATCCACCCACTGCTCCGCCCACCGCTCCGGTACAGCAGCAGGAGGCCAGCACCCGGCTCAGCTTTGAGGCGGCAGGCCTTGACCCCACCACCGCCGAGGCGTGCGCCAACCTGACCGTCCTGACCCTCGACACCCTCGGCGCATCGCTGCTGCCCGCCCTGGCCCGTTCGCTCAGCATTGCCGTGGACGGCCTGCCCCGCTCGGAGCGCCTGCTTGAGCTGATGCCTGCCGCCGTGGCGCCTTGCCGTACGCTCCAGGGCGTGTTTGACCGTCTGTGGGACACTGTCGAGGACGCCTCCATCCTGGGGTGCTTCGGGTTCGAGTACTTGGATGCTTCCGGTCAGCTCGTGCTTCAGCCCACAGCCAACGTGGGACTGGTGGAGGGTCTGCGGGATATCGCCCGTGCGCTCATTGACCTGAGCATTACGTACTGCAACGGCGACATCCCAGGTGGGTCGCATGACAGTCATGCGGGGGCAAATCGTTGCAGTGCAGCGGACGGGTGACGCGGGCGGGGCTGACGCGTGGAGGTCTTGCATGCTTCAGACATACCCATGCCGACCTATGACCGCAGCTTGATGTCTGACCGGCCTTGCCCCTGCTCCAAACGCACAGGCGACTGGGGGCGGCCGAACGGCGACGAGAGTCTCCTGGTGGAAAAGGTTGCCTCGGCCGATGTGTTGAGGCAGCCCCCGAACCCCTCAGCCCTTCCGCCCCCGCCCCCTGAGGTTGATTTCGACTTTCCTGTCCCCGAGGTTCCCGGGGGCCCCCCTCCGCCCTTCAACCCCAATGAGGATTCCGACGCCCGCAGCAACGCCGACGCCAAGAACAAACGTGGTTTCGCACCGCCACCCGCGGGGCCCGCCGAGCCTACAGCCCGCCCGCCGCCGCCGCCCTTCAACCCCAACGAGGATTCCGTCGCCATCGACAACTTCAACGCCAAGAATGTACGTGGTTTCGCACCGCCACCCGCGGGGCCCTCCGTGCCTACAGCCAGCCCGCCGCCGCCGCCCTTCAACCCCAACGAGGATTCCGTCGCCATCGACAACTTCAACGCCAAGAATGTACGTGGTTTCGCACCGCCACCCGAGGGGCCCGCGGAGGATCAAAGTCACCTTCGCCGTGCGATCCTCGCCACGCGCTCCTCCAGCCCTGCGCCCGCTGCTGGTGCCGTTACGGGGGCCGCTGGCTCGGGCCGGCTGAGGGGAGCCGGCGGTGCAGCGTCGGCGCACCCCCTGCGTGGGGACGTCAGCCGTGCTCGGAGTGTGCGTGGCTTGGGGCGTCGTGCCCTGCTGCAGAGTGAGTGGAGCGCATGTGCACAGGGGCTGGGCGGGCGCGTGCTGACTCATCCCTGTGTCTATCCTGCTAATCTCGGCCTGAGTCCTGACCCTTTACTGTCACTGTTGTCCCGCCCCGCCCAGGCACCCCCGACGTCCATGTGATCATGTGGAACTCCTCCCACGACTCCAGCGGCCGGCTGATGAAGGGCCGGCCCGAGGTGCAGGCTGGCGGCCAAACGTATTCCCTTTGCGGTGAGCCGGTTGCACGGGCTACATAGCCCTAGTAGGCCGGGGCGTGGAGGGAGCCGGGGCCTGTGTTGCCTGTTTGCGCTATTAGAATTGCCTCTCAAGCATGGCCTGGGGTTACACAACAGAGTCCACCAAGCATGGCCTGGGGTTACACAACAGAGTCCACCTAGACTCTGAGACCCTTCCTTCCAACCCCTGCCTCTCCCTTCTTTGCAGAGCGCTCCGTGTCCCCCGCCTCAGCCCACGTGATTTGCCGCGCGTTCCGCTACGCCGGCGGCATCCTGCACCGTGGGGGTACCTTTGGCGAGGCCACGTCACCGTTTCTCTCCACTGGGCTCAACTGCGCCGGCTCCGAGACCAACATCGCGGACTGCCCCCCCAGCGCCCCGACCTCCCCCGAATGCACCCCGGAGGAGGCTGTGGGCGTGGTATGCTACCCGGCGTTTTCCGAGAAGGGTGAGCACTACTGGACCCGCGAGCTATGGAGGGGGCATTGCCATCAGTTGGATGCGAGTTGCAAGCCAGGCCATTCGCGTAGTCCGCCCATTCCTGATGTCCATTCCTGCCGTGCCCTGCAGACTACTGCTCCGACGCCGCTGTCGCCATCGCCCGCCTCCACCCCGCCGCCCCCTCCCGCACCGTCCCCACCGCCTCCCGCTGCGGTCAGCTCCTGGCCTCCGCCGCTGAAGTCAGCACGGTCCTTGCCAACGCCTTCCCGGGCATGCCCCTCGCCGTCGAGGAGTCTCGGCAGCTCCCTTGCTTCAAGGACTTTGTTGCCCCGCTGCTTGAGCAGTGGATCAGCATGTGGTCCGAGGAGGCCGCCGCTGCCGGCTGCTGGACGTTGCCCTTCTCGACCAAGAGGGTGCCTGCCTCGGCTTGATCGCTGCAGCCACGGGGCCTCGCTTTCGCATCCCCGCACATCCCTGCTCGGTGGCTTGCCCGTGGGCCGTCCTGGGCCGCGCATGACGCACTCCGTGGCCCGCCTGTCGGACTTTTAGTTTAGATTGTGTTGATTCCATTTGTAGTGTGGTTGCAGGTGGGGCAGACTCGCAGGTGTCCGCTTGAAGACTGCGTTCATTCAACCATTTGTCCATACGCATACCATAAGTAATATTGTTGTTCATATCCGGATCATATTCATCCCCCGTACATACCGGTACCACCGTGTGCGTGCCCCGGCGAGAGGTGACGGTCACCCCTGCCCCCGGCGGTCGTTTAGGATAAGCAAGCGCAGGTGCGTTTTTGCGCCTGCGGCTGGCTCTGAGTGCCGCTGTATTCATCGTTTGAGAGATAGCAATCGCTTACCCTTTCGTGTGATTGGCCGGGTGTGATCGGCCTGGTGCGATTCCCGATGATCCGGCGCGCTGCCGGACAGCCAGCTCAAGGTGCAGTTGAATGTGGGGCAATTGAATGAGATGCGGTGGTCTCCGAGTCGCTGCTTCGGATCGGTACGGCATGGCTTGTAGGACATACAGGTATGACGGGGTCATGCCTGCTGGGGGCAGGAGGAGGGGCTGTATCTAGCTGGTCAGGAGTTTGTTGCTGCGTGCCCTGACGGCGTGACGAGCCTGCCTGCCACCGGTGGCAAGCTGAGCTCAGGCGAGCACACAGCGCATGTAAGCACCAAGGATTGACGTGTATGTGCGCCGCTGGACTGAGCAGGAGATAGAGCTCCGCCCAGACAGCAGGCAGGGAACTGCCTGTTGCAGCTTGGCCCCGCAGAGATGGAGCGAGCCCCCCTGCCTCCCTCCCTTTCCGCACCAGACGTGCGGGGATTCCATTTGCCCGGCCAGCGTGCGCAAAGTGTGACAGGCATGGATAAAAGTCGATGCATGGCAGCATGGGCACGGCCTGAACACCTAATGTACCTGGACGGGCGGAAGGGCAGACAGTCTGGCCCTCAGGGCGCCCAGGCTGGGCGCGACAGCATTAGACCACGCGGGCAGTTGAAGGATGCTTCAGCTCCTCCCACCGAGCACTGCGCCCAGCAGTTCCCAGCGAGCGGAACGATATTTCCACTACGATCAGCCACGAGTCTGGAGGTTTACTCAGACCCCCGCCGCGTGGGGTCCGGACGGCGGCGCCAGATGCGGTGGTGCGGGGGCGGGTCTAGGCACGGGCCTAGTGCACGGGAGGCCTATGAACCCCTCGGTAAGGCCCTGCGCACAGGCTTCGCGGATGATATGCTATCGCTCTTTGCGCGCTGCCCTGCCTGCCATCAAAGCCTGGCGAGCCCGGCGTGGTGCGCACGCCCGGACCTCACTGGACCCAGGCCTGGCCTGGGCCCGCCGTATGCGCGCACGGGGCTTGGGTGCTCCATGATAAGCCGCGCCGCTGGTGCCTTGTACACCAACCCAAAGCAATCACATCAGCCGATATCACAGCGCTCGTTGTGCAATAGCAAGTCGCGACGGCACTCGCAACTCGAACAGAAAGACTTGCCTATCGCAGCCTCCTCCTCCGCCTTCTCTTCCGCATCCAGTGGCCTATAAATACTTTGTGCTAGTAACTAGCGGCCCAGAAACATAAGCCTGCCCTGCTGGTGCCACTTGGTTGCCATGGCTTCGGCGCGAGCGGCGCCCTGGGCGCTCGCCGTGCTGCTCGTGGCAGCACTCTGCTATTCTCATGGCGTGGAGGCTGTGAGGTGGGTGGGCGCGCGCCGCGAGTTGCGTTCAACCGGCCGTCTCGGCCTCCCCCGTGCACGCCGCGTGCTGACGCTTCCGCCCCCACGGCTGCCCGCTCCCCCACCCTCCCCCCGCAGCCCGCCCACTTATCCACCCACTGCTCCGCCCACCGCTCCGGTACAGCAGCAGGAGGCCAGCACCCGGCTCAGCTTTGAGGCGGCAGGCCTTGACCCCACCACCGCCGAGGCGTGCGCCAACCTGACCGTCCTGACCCTCGACACCCTCGGCGCATCGCTGCTGCCCGCCCTGGCCCGTTCGCTCAGCATTGCCGTGGACGGCCTGCCCCGCTCGGAGCGCCTGCTTGAGCTGATGCCTGCCGCCGTGGCGCCTTGCCGTACGCTCCAGGGCGTGTTTGACCGTCTGTGGGACACTGTCGAGGACGCCTCCACCCTGGGGTGCTTCGGGTACGACGATGACGCTTCCGGTCAGCTCGTGCTTCAGCCCACAGCCAACGTGGGACTGGTGGAGGGTCTGCGGGACATCGCCCGTGCGCTCATTGACCTGAGCATTACGTACTGCAACGGTGACATCCCAGGTGGGTCGCATGACAGTCATGCGGGGGCAAATCGTTGCAGTGCAGCGGACCGGTGACGGGGGCGGGGCTGATGCGTGGAGGTCTTGCCCTTCACAAATACCCATGCCGACCTAGCTATCGCCGCGGCTTGATGTCTGACCGGCCTTGCCCCTGCTCCAAACGCGCAGGCGACTGGGGGTGGCCGAGCGGCTACGAGAGTCTCGTGGTGGCAGCAATTGCCTCTGCCGATGTGCCCAGGCAGCCCCTGAGCCCCTCAACCCCTGCCGTGCCCAAGAACAGCCCTTCGGATACCGCGCCGCCCCCGCCCCCAGAGGTGGATTTCGACTTTTCTGACCTCGACTTTCCTGAAAGCCCCAACCAGCCCCGATCCAGCCCGCCGCCTCCGCTCTTCGTCTTCAAAATCGACCCCGATGCCCTCAGCAACTTCCTCGCCAAGAATGTACGTGGTTTCGCACCGCCACCCTCAGGGATCTCCTTTCATTTTCGCCGCGCGACCCTCACCACACCCTCCTCCAGCCCCACGCCCGCTGCTGGTGCCGTTACGGGGGCCGCTGCCGCGGGCCGGCTGAGGGGAGCCGGCGGTGCAGCGTCGGCGCACCCTCTGCGTGGGGACGTCAGCCGTGCTCGGAGTGTGCGTGGCTTGGGGCGTCGTGCCCTGCTGCAGAGTGAGTGGAGCGCATGTGCACAGGGGCTGGGCGGGCGCGTGCTGACTTCTCTCCGTGACCTGCTCTTTCTCATCCTGAGTCCTGACCCTTTACTGTCGCTTTTGTCCCGCCCCGCCCGCCCAGGCCCCCCGGACCTCCATGTGATCATGTGGAACTCCTCCCACGACTCCAGCGGCCGCCTGATGAGGGGGCGGCCCGGGGTGCAGGCTGGCGGCCAAATGTACTCCCTTTGTGGTGAGCCGGTTGCACGGGCTACATAGCCCCAGCACACAACAGAGTCCTCCTAGAGTCTGCTGACGCCCTTCCTTCCTTCCTTACAACCCCTGCCTCTCCCACCTCTCCAGAGCGCTCCGTCTCCACCGCCTCCGCCCACGTTCTGTGCCGCCAGCTGGGTTACGCCGGCGGCATCCTGCACCGTGGGGGTACCTTTGGCGAGGCCACGTCACCGTTTCTTTCCACTGGGCTCAACTGCGCCGGCCCCGAGACCAACATCGCGGACTGCCCCGCCAGCGCCACGACCTCCCCCGAATGCACCCCGGAGGAGGCAGTGGGCGTGGTATGTTACCCGGCGTTTTCCGAGAATGGTGAGCACTACTGGAGCTACTACGGAGCGTGCGGGTTGGGTCATCGCGTATGTAACTGTATCTGTATCTGTACTGGACCCGCGAGCTATGGAGGGGGCATTGCCATCAGTTGGATGCGGGTCGCAAGCCAGGCCACTCGCGCACTCAGCCCATTCCTGATGTCCATTCGTTCCTGCCGTGCCCTGCAGACTACTGCTCCGACGCCGCTGTCGCCATTGCCCGCCTCCACCCCGCCGCCCCCTCTCACACCGCCCCCACCGCCTCCCGCTGCGGTCAGCTCCTGGCCTCCGCCGCTGAAGTCAGCACGGTCCTTGCCAACGCCTTCCCGGGCATGCCCCTCGCCGTCGAGGAGTCTCAGCAGCTCCCTGGCTTCAAGGACTTTGTTGCCCCGCTGCTTGAGCAGTGGATCACCACGTGGTCCGAGGAGGCCGCCGCTGCCGGCTGCAGGGCGTCGCTTTTCCCGACCGCGAGGGCGCCTTCCTCGCCTTGAGCGCTGCAGCCGTGGGACCTCCGGCCTCCCCGCGCTAGGCGGCTCCCTGCCAGGCGGCTTCTCTGTTCGTGCTTTCTGGGCTACGCACGATTCATTTAGTGGCCCGCCGGCCTGTCTAGAGGGTGGCGGCCTTGCGGTTTGGGGTTTGGTTTGTCTTAGTTGGTAGGGTAGGTGTCTGCAGGTGAGGTACACTCGCAGGTGTCCGCTTGAAGGCTATGTTCATTCATTCATTCTTAACGAGGAATGTTGTTTCTATCTGATTGACATTCACCGTACATACCTCCGAGTGCCCCCGGGCCCCGGCCAGGGGTGCCAGTCACCCCAGCCCCGGCGGGCATCCCCATACACAAACGGGAATAAATCAAGATGTAGATCACTAACACTTACGGTAATCACATGCCTGGCTTGCGGCCGGGTGTCCTCGGAAGTGGACACGCTTGAGTACTGGCGCTCTGCTGGATAGCCAGTTCAAGGTGCATGGCTCACGCATAGGTATGCAGATGATATGCACTGTTTGTTGAGGTATGGTTGGTGGTTTGCGTATGCTTGGGATGTACGGGCACATCAAGCACCAGGGACAAGTCCCTAGGGACGGGGGCCTGCCCGCAGAGGGCAGTGACGAGCGAGGGAGGGCTGTGCGTGTCTGGTAGGGGCTCAGGGTTCGTGGAAGGGCTGCGTGCGTCTGGGTGACGGAATCCTTGTTACCGGTGCCTGCCTGTCACCGGTGGCATGCCGAGCATTGCGAGCAAAGCCGAGCACACGGCACGTGTAAGCACAGAGGGCTGATGACATGTATGTGAGCCGTTGATGAGCCGAGCGAGCGAACAGGCAGGAGAGCTACCTATACATGTAGTATCCGCGTCATGAAAGGCAGGTCTAGACTTGACAGGACCTCCCCCCCAGAGCGCGTCATCGCTTCCGTACGTATCCTGGGTGGCGGGTAGCGTCTGTGCCGCTACAGCCATAGAGAGTGAGAGACTGAAAGGAGCCGCGGGCAGCAGCTCCAACCCGCCAAGCAGCTTTGCCCTTGATGAGGAGCAGGTAGGGAAAGGCGAGGCCCCCTGCCCCCCTCCCTCCCTCCCTCCCCTGACCTACCAAACCAGCGCTGTCCATCGACGCCGACACATCCACAACGCTCACACGGTAGAAGTCAGCTGGCGACACATGGGCAGAGAATGAAGAAAGTGCCGACCTGCCTCGCTCTCTGAGGCCGCGCCTTAGTGGCCACAACAGCCTAAAGATGTAATTACTACAGCTGTGCGCAGAGGGCGTGCCGTGACCCGGGAGAGTCCCCCTCCCCTCCTGGTAGAAGTCAGGGGTTGGGGAGCGGGGCGGCGATTCTTGTATTTCATATGACACAATCGATGCCCGCCGATCTTGTGGGGTGTAGCGGGTAGATAGGGCCGCGGGGGTGGCGTCGGATCACGTTTCGCACGCGGTTGCCACTAGGCTAATGAGGCATGGAGTTGAGCAGACAGCTCACGACAGCTGTGTCCTCCCCGTACAAGTGCTGTACGGCAACGTTGAGTGCTTTTGTGCAATCCGATCATCTGCACCTTTCAATTGCAGCCATTGGCATGCCAGCTGCGTAAAGCTCGCTAAGTGGGTAGTTACGTTGAGTCTTTCGCTGGCTCCCGCCGTTTGGCACATGCTTACGGCGCGCGGCAAGTTCCAAAAGCTAAATCTACAGAGCATTCGCACATCTGAATGAGGCATAAGAGGCGCGTTTTGCCCACAGCTTGCGAGCGCGAGCTGAGCATGGCCTTGTCCTGGAGCGCTTCGGAGCCTGTCTGGTGCTCGTAAGGTGTGCTTCTAATAAAGGGGGAGCAAAACATTGCGTGCAGGACGTTCCACAAGGGTCATGCGACCGGGGCGTGCTGGCCATCCCCCCGCCTTTGCCCCGCGCCTTCGCTGCGCAGACTCCAGCTTTTTTCGCCGGCACCTGGTGGTTTCTATCACTCTGGCGACAGCCTCCTGCCTCTCTCGCGCACCCACCAGCCCAGATCTCTTCGCCCAGTGCAGCACGCTCCAGCGGGACCTCCCGGCGGCCCAGCGGCGGCCCCGACATGTCGGGCCGTGAACAGTACTTCCAGTGCCGGCTGGAGGTCACGAGCATACTCGGCGTGGGGTCGCGGCTCTTACCCGGCACAACGCTATCTGCACCCAAAGCCCAGGCTCTGGTGGTCACCGAGAGCGGAGAGTTTCTTCCCCTAGAGGGCGGCGACACGGACGCCCATGGCCCCCTGCGCCTCGGCCCCCCGCTCGAGCTCCTTTCCACCACCAGCCCCAAAGACCCGGAGCCCCAGCTCATGCCCCCAGCGCAACAGGAATTCCCGCAAGGCCAGCACAATAGCCCCCGCCGCAGCCCACGTGCGGCCGCGCCGGCGCTGTCGCGCTGGCGGCCCTGCAGCGATGTGCCGTACTCGTACGTCGCTGCCAATCCCGTGGACGGATCCTTCTTCTGTCTAGAAGGGTTCTCGGTGCTGCGGGTGTCGGGGGCGGACCTGGTGGAGCGTGTGGCGGGAGACATGGTGCGTGGGGGGCCCCGGGCAGGGCCTGGGTGGGGCCTTGGGAGGGCCTGGGCGGAGCCGGGAGGGCGGGCGAGGGGAGGGAGGGCGCGGCTCGAGGGGTCTGCCTGGAGAGCTGCAATTGTGGGGAGGTTGGGGGCAGGAGCGACCTGGGGAGGCCGAGGGGTGCCGTCACGGTCAGGGTGCGATCTGGGTCGGGTAGTAACCGCACCCGATTCGCCCCCGTGCAGTACGAGGACAGCGGCGGTGATGGCCCCGGCTCAGAAGCCAGCTTCAGGGTGCCTCACTTCCTCACCTGCGACTCCTACGGTGAGCGTGCACGTGGCTGGACAGCGGGAGCTTGAGGAAATGTGATAGTCCTTGGAGGTTACAAGTTGGGTTCGCTCCGTTTGGGTTGCGGTCAGTACCGTACAGGAGCTTGGGTGGTCTTGTGGGAGCGAAGGCGAGGGGCTTCACGGCCTCCCAGACGGTGCCCACGGGACCCGGGCCACACGCACCCACCAGTCTCCATCCCAAGCTGCACCTCCTCACGACAGCCTTCTTACCTGCCTTGCCCGCCCGCCCCGCCAAACGCCAACCTCCATTCCGCTTCGTTAGGCACGCTGTACCTCGCTGACGGGCCCGAGGTGCGCGCCGTGTACACGGGGGCGCAGGCCGTGGAGGCAGCGGCCCGGGCCCGAGCGCAGCCGGCCAACGGGGACGGCGGCGGCGAGGACCCTCCCTCGTACGTGTCGACGCTACCGTTCCAGGTGAGCGCGGCAGCTGCTTGGACCCAGCACACTGCCCACACGTGGACGTTGCGCATTGCGTGGACTCCCTCCCCTTTCGTTCCTTGTCGCTGCTTCTCCTGGATTAGCGGCATGCGCTTGCACTCTCCCAACCTCTGCTGTGGCCCTGCCACCCTGCCACCCCGCCTGGCCCCGCCCCCACTCGCCACCACCCCACCCCACCCGCTCGCCCCACCCGCCCAGGCGGACATGGACATCTGGGGCCTGGCCTACGACCCCTGCGCCCACGCCCTGGTCTTCGCATCCAAGACGGCGCTCTACCGCTGGGCGCTGGAGCGGCGGGGACAGGCGCAGGGGCAGGGGCAGGAGCAGGAGGAGCGCAGGGAGGAGGGGCAGGAGCAGGCAGGGCCGGGCGCGCCCGTGCTGTTCGCCGGCCGCGAGGGCCGCGTGGGAGGAGGTGCGTGCGTGAGTGGTGGGGTGGTGCAAGGGAGCAAGTACTCGCTCGGCCTAGGGCTTACCGGCCGCACGCCCTCACATTATCTACCGTTGTCTCTTTGCGCCTTGCACCTCGCACATGGTACATGCTCTTGTATCCGCACTGCTCCCGCAACCGCTCCCTGGCTCGCCTTGCCCTGCCCCTCCCTGCATGCCCCAGCGGACGGCCGGGGCGCGCAGGCGCGGTTCCGCGACATCCGGGGCCTCGCCGCGGACGCATGCGGCTGCGTGTACGTGGTGGAGGGGGAGGGCTCGCCGTACGAGGACGAAGATGACGAGGACGAGGACGAGCAGGAGGAGACCACGGCCGTGCGTAGGGTGGCGCCCGACGGCAGCGTCACCACGGTGGGTGGGACAGGGCGTGGGGCTGTGGGGACGGCGGCGTGCTTTGCGCGCCGTCTTTGCAGTGTTATGGGGCGGTGCCTGCGGAGGGGTATCGTACGGGGCTGTGCCCTTACTCTCGGCACGAAGCACCCAAGCGCGCTGAAGGCCCTCTGAACCTGCCAACACCCTAGCTCAGTTGCTCATGCCCCCCTGCCGCCCTGTGCCCCCTCCTGCAGCTTGTGGCGGGGCTCGCGGGCGAGTGGGACCGCCCTGCGGTGCTGCCCAACGGCTGCCTGGCGCTCTGCTGCTACGCGGAGAACGCGCTCATGGTGGGTGGGCCTAGACGCGAGAGGGAGGCCACACCTGACACCAGGAAAGGCTCCAACGGCTCAGGTCTTCCCCCACGCCCCTCCCTCTCCCCGCACAGCTTCTGGACCTCCGCCTCAGGCCGCTGCCGCTCTGTGCACCCGCCGCCAACGCCGGAGCGCACCCGGCCCGCTCGCTGCCGTCCGACCTTGGGGCGCTCCTGGATGGGGAGGCCGAGGGCACCTCGGACCTCACCATCACAGTCGCTGACCGCCGCTTCGCGGTCCACCGCCTCATCCTGTCCGCCCGCTGCGACTACTTCAAGCAGCGCCTGACGGGGCACTTCGCGGACGGCGCAGCGACGGAGCTGAGCCTGCCGGACGCCGACCCGGCCGCCTTCGAGCTGCTGTTGCGGTTCGTGTACACGGGGCGTGCGGACATCCCGCCCGCGCTGGCACAGTCCGTGGCGGAGCTGGCGGACCGGCTGCTGCTGCCGGAGCTGTGCCGCGCCGCGCAGGGCGTGATGCTGGCGGGGGTGACGGCCGAGAGCGTGGTGGACTCGCTGCTCTGGGCGGAGCGGCACGGCGGCATCTTCTCGCACCTGCACGCCGGCCTGCGGGCCTGGTACCTGCAGCACCAGGTGAGCGCGTGGCGGGAGGAGGGGCGGACTTGGTGCTGGGAGCATGTAGGATATGGAACATCATGTGGGTGGGTTGGGACGAAGCGCAGACGGATGAGCCGCTGGCCGGGAGTGGCATGCGTAGCGAGGGCGGCTGGCCTGGCGCTGTCGACTGCCCAACCATCTCTTGCCCGACCCCACCCCCGGTACCGCCAAGCCCGGGCCCTGGCACTCCTCTCCATCCAGCCCACTGCAGCCTCGCGCCCAACCTCCCCGCTTACCGGTACTGCTTCTGCCCCCGGCCGGGCGTTCGCCCCAGGTGGAGGTGCTGGAGCACGCGCGCGAGTCCCTGGAGCGCCTGAGCGCCGAGAGCCCACGGCTAATGGTGGAGCTGCTGGCGGAGGGGCTGGGCCAGTGGTCGCCGCTCAAGGAGCGCCGCCGCTGAGGCGGCCGCGCGCAGGCGCCGAGGCGGCAGCGAGCGGCGGGAGGGGCGGCAGGAGGTGAGCGGCAGGCTTAGGCGCCCTCGGCGTGTGTAGGAGGCCGGCGGGGGGAGGGCGCCGACCGAGTCGCGCGGGTTCGGAGAGATGGCGGTGGCTGCTGTCCAGGGCAAACTGGGCAACTTGACGGTGAAAGGGGCCCCCGTGAGCTCTGAGGCATGCGCACCACTTTCATGCAGAGGGTTGGCGCGTTTGCTGCTGCCCAAGGGCTCAAGAAGCAACTAAACGGTGTATTGGGCCCCTCAGGGTTTGCAGGGTTAAGAGGCTCAGACGGATCAGTGTCGACTTTGACGGGTGACCAGTAAAGCGCGCTCGGTACTTGCGAGGTGAGCTAGGGCGAGCGCACGTGGGCTTCCGGTTGATCCGGCACTGCGCAACCCTGCCGTCTGCCGTCTCAGTGGGCCCCTGCCAAATGGCTACTCGGTATCTGCCTCGTCCGGCTGCTCCGGAATCTGACATCTCAACACTGTATGTCCCTGATAATTCCAGGCTCGGGCACGGAGGTACGTGGCGGGGGCTAAGCGCCGGTCGCCAAGCCCCCGGTCCGAGTTGCGGAGGCAGATGCAGCAGCAGGAAGCGACACGCCCCTCTCCGGTTGACGCTGAGGGCCAGCTGCTACGGGCCTGCGCCAAAGACTCCAGGGCGGCAGCCTCGGCAAGCGAGGCTCTCCGAGGGCGCAACAGTAGCGAGGGGTGGCGCGAAGCGCCTCGTTGCACTGCGCTGTTGCGCTGTTGGAGGTGTTCGAGCGCCTGCCTCCCCGCATTCTTGGGTGGGGCCTAGGCTCACGAGCGTGCGAGGCCAGCAGCGTGTGGGCGCGCACGAGTGGAGCATCCGATCCTGTTGGTCGTGTGCGAAGGGCTGACGGTGACTGGAACGGTGACACGGGGGTTCGGTGGGCTTGAGCTGCACGGCCAAAGGTGGGGCAGCGGGCTGTTGTGACGCAACTTTGGAAGCTGCTGTATGCGAAGTGGGCTAGCGGGTGCGGTCTGGACGCAGTGCACTGTTGCCCTCGATCTGTGGACGTGTGGAAAGCTGGAAAGCCGAGACGGCGTCCCTGCAGACCCTTGATGCGAGCATCCCCCCGAGGTGCAGCCGTGAGGGGCGGCGTCAACACGGGAAGCCGGGAAGGGCAGAGGCAGCCGAAGGCTCTGCAGCCCGCTGAGCCCCAATCCAAGGCAAGCTCCTCCTCTCAATCTTTCATCGCCTCCAAGGCTTCGTGAGGCTGATCTTGGTGGGGCCATGAACCATGGACCCACTCTCGCTGGCTGGCACTTGCCCCAGCATGCCCCTGACCGGTGGCCCTCATGCTTCCCCCCCGCCCGCCCCAATTGCCTCTACTACACGCGCCCAGATGAGGACCATCGCTTCCAAGTCTTGATACTCCAAACGACCACTGCATATGACGACGTGCACAAGAGAAAGCTGCTTGAAAGCCCACCATGATGAACCTGGGACAAAGCTTTGGCGCAGGTGCTTGACTTTACAGTGAATAGACAAATTACCTCTTCCCTGATACATGCGCGGCTTCAGGAGACGGATGAGCGGCCCTGCAATGCCGCGCGGAGTTCGGCCAAAGTCCTCCACGCTCCAGCGCTTTGCCGGCGCTGTGTTGTTGCTTTCTTGCAAACACGAGACATACATGCCCTCAAGACAGGTACGCTGTCGTTGAGGCGCGGTCGCATTCCTGCACCGTGCCCTTTGCAGCCTGCACATCGCGCTCATCGAGCTGGCATGCGGTTGCTGCAGGGCGAATTACACCACAGCAAGTGCGGGCTGCCGTGTTACTGAGTGTGGCAGGAATCGTTTAGGAATCGAACGTGGTCGGTGCCTGGCCTTCATTAACGGCGCGCAGTGTGTCAGGGAGCTTGCCTAAGTTGCCGTGCTGATGTGAGACAAAGATGTCGAGGCCTGGCGGAGGCCCAGTTCGGGGGCCCAACGCGAACTTTTGACGGCAGTCTGCCGGAAGGCGCTCCACCCCGCCGACCCCCGCAGTCCCCGTGGCGGAGCCTTCCGCACCCCCGGTGAGCCCAGACCCCGCCTCCCCGCCCCGGACATGTTGCGCTGGAAAGAGCTGTCTCACGCGGGCTCAAGGGCTGCTGGGCAGCCGGGGAGAGGGGAGATGCCCTGCACGCTGGGCCGGCTTTGGGCCCCCGGCTGCAGCTTCACGGGCGGTTGACACCGTACGGCTTGCACGGCGGGCCCAAGCTCCCCGAGCTTGCTATATGCCAAGCCGCCGGCTGCCTCAGTTCATACAGACATACAAGCGCTTGCCAAGTCTGACTCCAAGCGCAAGTCGGCCGTCCAACACAGCCACACGCAAACTTCAGACATCCCAAGCGAGCGGACCCAGCTCCAGTACTTGCGGGCTAGTTTTCCTGTTTATCTAAAGCGACTTACACGCATACAATATACAGCCTTGATACGCTCGGGCCCGGCCACGGCACTGATTGCACCGCTCGCGTCGGGCGAAGGCCCAGCGAGGCCGATGGCCTCCGCTCGGGCTAAGTGCTCTCTCCTGCTACTGGGCGCTCTCTGCGTGGTCGACGTGCGAGCCGCCAGGTCGGGCCTCCCGGGCCTCGGGCATTCTGGGCACCCCATACATCTATCTACATGCGTCGCGGTTTGGCTGCTTGGGCCTATCCTGAACACATCGCCTCGTTCCCTCCCCCGCAGTCCCCCTCCATCGCCCAACGGGCATGTGTCCAGCCCCAGCCCAACCGGTACCCCGCTTAGCGGGGCCACCCTCGTCTCGGCCTTCACCAGCGCGGGCCTCGACCGCAAGAGCGCTCAGTACTGCGCCACACTGACCGTGTCGCTCGACACACTGAAGGCGTCGCTGCTGCCCGCGCTGGAGCGCACTCTCAACATTGCCATGAGCGGCCTGCCCCGCTCCGCACGCCGCTTCGTTCTCATGCCTGCGGCCGTGGAGCCGTGCCGCACGCTCCAGAGCCTCTACCTCTGGGGCCTCGAGAGCGTCGCTACCGAAGGGCTGGACGCGGGCTGCTTTGCGGCGGCCTTAGATGCAAGCAACCGGCCGCAACTCCAGGCCACGGCTGATGTGGGTCTGGTGGAGTCCGCCCACGACACCGCCAGTGAGCTCATCCGCCTGAGCCTCGCCTACTGCAACGGTGACATCCCAGGTGGGTGGCAAGGCGCCGTTCCTGCAAGGACGGCATAGTGCTGCTGGTCAGTCGGGCACAGTCCCTGTACCGATCTGCTAGAGGCGCGGTAAAAAGATCTCTGGATGGGCCTTCAGGCCAAGCGCATTACGTCGCCGCCCCGCTCTTACCCCCTCAGGCGACTGGGGTCAGCCGTACGGCGATGAGTTTACGGTGGTCGTGGCCCTCGCCTCCGCCGAGATCCTGGAGCCGCTCGGGCCGAGGGATCCCACTCAGAACGACGGCACCGGGGACTTCCCTCCTGAGTGGTTCGCCGACCTTACCGCCAGCCCTTCGCCCTCGCCCTCGACCTATTCCTATACCAATGACCCATTCTGGGCGGGTTACGGTCGCCGCCGTGCCGTCCTGGAGGCGGGGGCTCCTGCTCCTGCCGGAGCGGGCGGCGTTTCGGGCCTGCACCTTCGTGCAGCGGCGTCGCTTGGGGCGGCTGCTGGCTCGAGGGCGCTCCTGTCCCTCTCTGACGGGCCCATGGCCGCCGGCGCGGGCACCGCTCGTGACGTCCTGGCCCTACGCGGACGCGCTCTCCTGCAGGGTGGGTGGGGCTGGGTGTGTTTGCGCAACGGCCAACGCAAAGGTGCCTGCCTGGCTTTTGAATCTCTGCTTTTGGCGTTTGGGTCCCCTGAGTGTTGCTGTTGTCGCCCCGTTGCTCCAGACCGCCCGCTCCTCCGTGTGGTCATGGTCAATGCCTCCTCGGACATGGGAGGCCGTGTGCTCCGCGGTCGGCCCGAGGTGTCCGTCCTTCCCAGCGGACCCCAGGGTGCCATCTGCGGTGAGCTAAGGGTCGCCAGCCGTCAGTGCGATGACTTGGTCTGGGGGGTTTCGGGCAGGCAATGTCTGTTCATGTCAGCAGCTTAGTAACTCGTGTTACCTCTCATGAGAGGAGACTGATCAGTCTCTGTCTCCAGCTCTCACACTTCCGCCGTGTATCTACCCTTGTGCAGATGACGCCTTCGCTCAGGAATCCGCCAACGTGCTGTGCCACCAGCTGGGCTACGACAGCGGTGCCGCGTACGGCGGTGCCGTATTTGGCGAGGCCACGTCATCCTTCCTGCTGGACGAGCTCAACTGCACGGGCACCGAGACCAACGTCGGACAGTGCCCCGCCAACCCCCTGGGCACAAACGACTGCTTCCCATCGGTAAGGCGCAACCCAGGGCTGAAGCCGGGAGGCCTGATGGCGTGCCGTCCTCAGTACTGAGGTCATCCTGCTTCGTCGTTTGCAGGAGGCGGCAGGCCTGCTGTGCTACCCAGTCTTCAACGAGACGGGTGAGCCGTTGTCTGCTAAACTCTGGGCCTGGGGCTGGGCTAGGTGGGACACGCCGTCGACGACCATTGGCCTGCCGCTCCGGGAGACTAACCAACCCCTTGCCTGCCTCTCCTCCGCAGCCTACTGCTCCGCCGCCACCGCCAATATCTCTCGGTTCAGCCCCACCTCCTCCTCCCGCACCGCCCCCACCGCCTCCCGCTGCGCCCAGCTCCTGGCCATCGCCGCTGACGTCACCACGCTCCTGGGCAACGCCTTCCCCGGCATGCCCGTCGCCTATGACCAGGCCCTGCAGCTCCCCTGCTTCAACGGCTCGGTCGCCCCGCTGGCCCTCCAATGGCTGAGCGCATGGCGGAGCGAGGTAGCCTCAGCCGGCTGCCAGCTAACTCCTTTCATGTGGATGACGGTGGTCGGTGATAACCTGCCCTCCCAGCCGCCCTCGAACACGCCGCGACCTCCGCGTGCCTCGCCTGGACCGCCGCCGCCCCGAGCGCCTGCTCCGCCGCCGCCGCGCAGGCTCCCGCCGCTGCCCCCGGCCCCGCCGGGTGCCGGCTCCTCCTGCCCCGCCCGCATCGCGCCCTGGCCCACCGCCGCGAACCGCGCCGCCGCCTCCGCCGTCGCTAACTCGGACTCGCCCCAAGACGTCGCAACCGTCCCCGCGCCCACCACCTACATGGACCTGTCTCGCCTCGTCCCCGCCGCCTCCTACTACTCCTCTGGCGCCCGGCGCTCTCCGCTAGACGACTCCTGCACCCCCACCGCCCAGCGTGCCTCCCTGCCGCCGTCCATCGCCGCCGCCGCGGCCGCCGGACTTACGAACGTCACGAGCCGTGTCGCCCAGCAGGCCGCTGCCTGGCTCGCGGCCGTCAACAACTTCAAGAGCCTGTGGTCACCCCGTGACCTCACCAACGCGACTGCCCTTGCGTCGGCCCTGCTGGGCCGGGCCAACGCCGCCGCGCCCTCGTGGCTTCCGGCTCGCATGACAGACATCCAGCACCTGCTGTCCCTGCTCGAGGCCTTCAGCTGCCCCGGCGGTATCGATCTCGTATCGACCCGCGTCCTGGAGGAGGTCAGGGCCCAGATCAAGAACACGCCCTCCCCTCCGCCCCCGCGCGAGGCGCGTCCGCCCATGCCGCCCCGCCCGCCCCCTTTCCGCTGGAACACGGGCACCGATAGCAAGCAGGATTCGACTACTACGGCTACCGTCCCCGCCCTTCCGCCGCGCGCTCCCCTCCGCTCCACGGAGGGCACACCCGACGATAAGGTCAAGCCGCCAAACCCGTCGCCGCCAGCTCCGTCGCCGCCGCGCCCCTTCGCCCCCGTCTCTGACCTCGCCACGACCCTGCCGCTCCAGCCTGTGTGCGTGTCGTACGATGAGACATGGCTGAGTGATACCCGCAGTCGTACCATGCTCGACTTCTTAGCATCCAACCTCGCCTCGGCGGATCGCTCTTGGGACGCGTGGGGCGTGCCGGTGCCGCTGTCGGAGGCACAGCTACTCTACTGTGAGCGACTCCAGGTGAGGGCGCGAGCCGCATGCATGCATACAAATCTTGCGTCCTGGCATAGTCCTGTCGGCCCTTCTCGCATTGCTTAAGTGCAACTGCGTAGCTATGCACTGACGCATCTTAATCCGCTCTCCATCGCCGCAGGCTCGTCAGGCGGTGTCGGGCGTGGCCCTAACCAACATGAACCTCGGCGGCGACGCCCACGCGACGCTCGCAACACTCCTGCGCCCGCTCTCCAACTCCAGCGGCCCGGCGCTGCCGGCGGCCAACCTGGCGTACCTAGACCTGTCGGGTGGGTGGGTGGCGCCTGGGCATTCTGGGATGGGACTGCAGCCATGCCTGCGGGGGCCACACGGGGTCCGCGCCTCCGCCTTTCCGCAGTATGGGTTCCTTTCTGACCGTGCCTTCCGCTTCCCTGCCTCTGCTCTACCCTGCAGGCAACGCCCTGACTGGCCCGGTGCCGCGGATTTCGGTGCCCGTGCTGCACGTCAACCTGTCGTACAACGACCTGGGGGGCAGCCTGAGGGACTCGCTCGTGTACGTCCTGCCGTATGACTCCTTTGCCACCACCCTCGTCCTCGACCTCAGCTCCAACTCCTTCACGGGGCCGCTGCCCACGCTCGCTGATGCCGCAACCAACGGCAGTGCGTGGCGCGCCCTGCTGGACAAGGCTGTCCGCGTCGACATGTCGGGTGAGCGTGCCCGGACGTGCAGCCGGGGCGGGCTTGAAGACAGGCCATCCACTCCATCCAGCGCTTGCTCCCATGTTTCCCTTGTTAACATCAAGTTCGTGCCTGCCCCCACAGCCAACAACCTGGAGGGCACCCTACCTGCGGACTGGGCCCCGCGCCTCGCCACCCTCGACCTCGTCATCACCCACAACCCCCGCCTCACCGGCGCCGTTCCCCGCGAGTGGATCGATGCCGCCAACGACCAGAACTCGGCCCGCGGCGGCCCCTTCGTCATCGACCTCACGGGCTGCTCCGGCCTTGAGGGTCGCTTCACGAGCACGGCCGACTACAACGTGCTCCGGACCCGCGGCACCAAGCTAACGCTCCACTGGCGCTCGCTGTCCAAGCAGGACCGCAAGTGGGCCTATGTGGCGAACCGCGCGGCGGCCGGGCACATGGACTTTGAGCAGGTGCGTGCGCGGGGTGGCAAGGCGCCGCTTACAGGGGTGGTTGGGTGATGAGTGGGGGCGTTCCCGGCAGACATGCCGTGAGCATGGTCAGCAGCTGACAGAACACTTCATAGCTTGACAATGCTTACTGCTTCCCACCTTGTAGGTGGACTACAAGCAGCCCCTGTCTGCAGCAATGGTTCTGGTGCGGGCCCGCACAATCGACTCGGATGACGTCATGGACGTCTGCTCGGCTCTGGACAGACTGCGGGAGCAGGAGCGGGCGGGCAGCGCCGTGGTCGCCACCGGTCTGGGGCCCTGGCCCCGCGAGCGCACCTACCTGCAGGTGCACGAGTCGTACACGGCATGGCAGACCGACCCAGCCGTGTGGTGCTACGGAGGAGCTGAGGCGCGGGTGAGTGTGGCACATGCCGTGGCACCTTCCAGGCTCTGCACGGCTTGCGAATCCCGCCTACGTCTGCACGTCATTGGCCTGTCCCGGCTCTCGCTTGACTCGAACCCGCTCCCGCCACCCCACCCCCACCCACCCACCCCCAGGGCAAGGTGGCTCTCAAGGTGTGGCTCCCCGCCATCATCCTCTCCTTCCTGGCCGCCGCCCTCGCCGTGCCCATGCACCAACTGCGCCGCTTCCACCTGGGGCGCAAGGCGGAGCGCAAGCGCATCCGCGAGCATCTCTCCCAGCGCCAGCTCGACGCTCCTCCGGCCGGCACCATCGACGAGGCCGCTCCCGAGAAGGACGGCGACGGCAAGGCCAAGGCCCAGCCCAACTCCATCGCTGCGCCCTCGGGCCGGCTGGCCACCTGGTGGGATGACTCCTGCGACAAGACCCAGGCCGTGTGGGATGACAAGCTGATGCCCGTGTGGGACGTGGTGCACCCGCGCCTCGTGGTCACGCTCTACTGGATCGACATCATCTCGGTGAGGCGCTTTTGGTTCCCTATCATTAAAAAGCATGCTGACCTCACGTACTTGCATCTGCGCGCCCGGCCCTGGCCCTATAGGAGCCCTTTCCTAGCCTTCTGAAGCTCTGTACCGACGCCGCCCTTGCCCCCACCTGCCCTGCTTGCCCCCCCCAGGACATTGTCTTCGTTGCAGGCTACAAGGGCTGGGACGTGCAGCCCGCACCCGCCATCGCCGTCCTCCTGATCATCCTGGCCAACATGACCGCCACATGGATTATGCACCTCATGCACCTGCGCAAGGACTGGGGCTGGTCCAGGCTCAAGTGCATCTTGGTCGGCATCGTCACCGCACCGTTTGGCATGGTGCTGGAACTCGTGTGGAACGCGGGCCTCACGCTCATCACGTACCTGACGGTTTGGACCGCCTGGAAGGGGCGCCACACGCCCGAGGGCCGTGGGATCCACGTGGACTGGGCGGAGCGCCTGACAAAGAGGCTACCCAAGCTTCTGCTCCACGAGGGCGCGATGGAGATCTTTGAGCACACGGTGAGGCGCCGGGGCCGGTGTTGGGTGCTGGGCGGGGGCATTGCAGCATGGGTCTGCTGCTGCTCTGTCTTGGCCTCGCATTATTGCTCCGTGCCGCTCCGGGGCCATGGCTGCGCCCACGATGTCATGTCTCGCTCTCTTACCCCTTGCCTCCGACCCCCGCCCCGCACCTAACCCACCACACACAGGTTCTGCTGGAGCCGCTCAACGAGTCGCTCCCTCAGGCCATCGTGCAGACCACCGGCTACGTCATCGGCCGTAACGCGGGCATGGTGCGTGGGGCTGATGCTGGGTTGAGGTCCAGGGAGCTGCAGCATGGGCCCATGGGCGGTTGCACTCGCATGCATGCACTATGCCAGTCCTGACGTGTACCCTCCCCGCAACGTTTCATTGAACGCAGGTCATTCTGACCAATATCTACCTATTCAGCGCGATTCTCCAGGCCATCAACATCTGCCTGTCCGTCTTCTCCATCTCCTGGCGCGTCTACCAGGCCGGCGCCTGGCGCTCGGTAAGCCAAGCAAGCGTCAAGAGCTTACCACCTGCCACCCACACATCCGTGCGCCCACCAGCACTTAGGCACGGACACTTTCGCTTTCGCTTTTTGCCACTGCTGGCCCCATGCTTACCTTTTGTCCACCCCTCTCCCGCTTCCGTATCAGGTCCTCACAAACCAGGACGGATTCGAGGGCGCCTTCACCAACAAGACCACCTCTGGCCACCCGTCCAAGAGCGCCGGGAGCAAGGAGAGCAGCGACCTAGAGTCCGCAGGCGGCAAGCCCGACCCGAATGAGGATGGCCAAACCGAGGCCGGGCGCCGCAGCACCTACAATGGCTCCTCGGTCTCCGCGTCCGGCGTGTCCGGTTCCATCCTGGATCCGGAGTCCGGTGCCCTTGGCGGTCCGGTCCTGTCTCCGGACATGGTGCATCTTGGCGGCCCTATGGCGTACTACGTGCCGCCGCCGCCGCCGCCGGTCATGGTGGTGGCGGCGCCGCCGGCGGGCTTCCTTGTCACCTCTGCGCTCGCGCCGCCGCCGCCACCGCCGCCCGCCGCCTCCATGCAGCCCCACATGCCCAGCCCCGGCTACCCCGTCGTGACGCCCTCGGCGCAGCCCTCCGCCGCTGCCGAGCCCGCCGCAGCCTACCCCCCCGAGCACGTGCCGGATATCTTCAACACTTCGGCAGCACCGCCCCTGCAGACCGAGGACTCGTACCAGGAGGCCACTCCGCAGGCGCCGCCTGAAACCCAGGCCCAGGCCCAGGCCCAGGCCCAGCCGGCGGAACAGCAGCTGGACGCCGAGGCCCAGCCCTCCTTGCTCTGGCCCTGGCGGCGTAAGGCCAAGGCCATGGCCAAGGCACAGCGCGCCGACCACTGGGCCATGCTGACGTCAGGCATGGGGCCGCTGGCGCGCAGCCTGCAGCCGCCGCAGCCGGCGGCGGCGAGCGCGGGCGCAGCAGCGGCGGCTCCGAAGCCTGCGGCTGCGGCTGCGGGCGGTGCGGTTGGGATGGGCGCTGCGGAGGCCGAGGAGGCTTGGTACTACCAGGAGGACAGCAACGTTTGAGATACGGGTCGCAGCTCTTACAAGGGCACGTAACTGATACCAGTCAATTCAGATCAGAGGCGTTTCTTCATGCAGGAGCCATTGCACACTGCGTTGAGCTTGATCTATTTGTGATAACGGACCTGGCTTACAATGTTCGGTTTCATGCGTAAGGTCGTGCATACATTAAATTGCTCATGTGCGTGCGTGGCCTCGCCCATACCCTGATTTAAGCTCGTGAGCTCAGCTCGACTCGGCTCAAACTGAGCGCATTCAAACCCCTAGCTCCTGGTGAGAAGATATTGAAGGTGGGCTGTGGTCAGCATTGCGCGTACATACTGTTGGCGGCTGCCGAACAGGCAGCGGTTGTTTGGCGCGCGGAGGGCGTTGGTTCTAGGCCCTTTGGAGTCCGACTTGCGCTCTTGGCCGGTAGCACACGGTCTGTGAGCGGTAGCGGGTGGTTGTACATAGCACATTGATGGAATTCCGTACAACCCCATGATGCACTGCTTATTGATGGAAGCACCGCGTCTGTGCATATCTACGAGCCTGTACGTATCTATGATCATTACTTTGATACTTCTCCATGCCCTCCTCCATTGCGGCACCAAGGAGGATCGTGATCTTGCTCCCTTGCCTGGCAGCCCCAATGGGACGCTACGAAGGATGAACTGCTGTAACTTGCATTGTCAGAGAGACTGCCCCGTCCTACCTCCAATGAAAGCATGGATGGGCAAGGCCAGGAGGCATCCCCCAGCCCTCCAGGCGTCCTGGGCAAGAGGGCAACACAACACCTCCCGTACAGCTTCCAACAAGCCAAGCCAACGCCAGCAACAGGTGCAAACTCCGCTTTCGCAGTCCATGCAAAGCTGCCAAGCAGGCGTCCCTGCCGTTGACTCCTGCTGCAATGCCCCTCAACTCCGCCGCTCTTCAATCAGTCTTCATTAGAGTCTCATGCACAAGCGACATAGGCAACCGGGTCCACCGTAAAATCGTGGGACCACAGCAACCGCAGCAGCTGCGCTATTCACCCCCCACAGGCGACGATATCCACGGTACCATCCTTGAGTCCAGCCGCAGCCGGCGTGCTAGTCCTCCCCATACGGGAACAGAACCCCTCTACAGCTTTTCGTAACCCGAGCCCGCCCCCAGCCCCGCCTCCGGGCCCCCTGCCGCCCCGCCCCTGCCCCGCCCCCGCCATCGCGCCAACCGCTCCGCCGCCACCGGCCACCAGCGCCCCCACGCCTGTGCTCCAGCCTCCCAGCCGTTCACCGCCAGCACCGCTCCCAGGCCCAAGAGGAAGCCGGTGCCTGTGTCCGTGGCGAGGATGCACACCGCCGTCAGCAGGGCGTACGTGTAGCCCCGCGGCGTCCTGCGTTGGGGAGGTCGAGGAAGCGTGGGGAGCGCGACGCAGCGTGAGCCGAGGCCGCCAGCACCACCACAGCCACGCTGGGCGAACACGCACGCAGCCGGCTTCAGGGCATTGCGGCCTTGTGGTGGCACCGCAGAGCTGGCCTTGTTGCGACCCCCCCGGAGCTGGGCGCGGTGCCCACCTGGTGTGCCGTACGGTGGACGCCAGCTCCACGCCCGACACCACCAGCAGAGCCCCCAGCAGCGGCTGGGGAAACGCCTGCGGTGATTTGAGGTGATTCGGTGGTTGAGCTCCCAGCCAGTGTGAACGGCCGTGCGCCCTGCGCCTGACTTGTCAATCAAGCCCGCCCGTACACCGAACCCCGCACGTGCTTTGCAGGAAGTGCGGCTTCCTCCCGACCCACCTGCAGTAGGACCAGCAGGCTGCTCCCGAACAGCAGCCCCAGGCCGGCCTTGACGCAGCCCAGAAACACGGGCGCAACGCCAGTCCGGCCGCCAAACTTGTAGTGCGGGGCCAGGCCGGGCGGGGGGTGCAGGGTCTCTCAGCGTCAGCACTTGCACGAGCCTCATCCCTTACGCGCCAGCAACCCGGCCGCTCGACCCACAACCGCCCCGTGCCCACGTGCATCCTCCTGTGCACAGCACGCTGCTCCGCTGTGCCGGGCCTCTGGATAGCATCGCCGTCCCCACCACCTCCATGCCCTAGGCCCAGCCCCGTGGGCCCGCGGCCCGCTCCCACCTGCGCCGCCAGCCCCCCCGCCCCGTGGCAGCAGGGCATGGCCCCCAGCCAGCAGCCCACGCCGTTGAGGGCCGCCACCGACACAGCCACGGCCCAGGGCCGCCACCGGGCCGAGTCGCGCCTGGGCAAGAAACGGGGTTCAGAAGAAAGGGAGGTGGAGGATAGGCCAGGGTCGAGAGACGGAAGCTCGAGGAGGTGGGCAAGAGGGTCCCGGTATCGCTGCTGTGCCTTGCAAAGGAGCCCATACGGTGACAGATGCTACGCGGCAGAAGGACAGGATCGGGGGCTGGCCTCAGCAGGGGCTGCTGGCAGGGGCCCTGCGGCTCACCGGTCGGGGAAGAGGACGTCGGCGAGGTGGGTGACCGCGATGACGCTGTTGAGGACCGTCAGGGGCAGCTGCGGCAGCCCGGCGCGCAGCGCTCCGGCGGCAAAGTCGGGGGCGTTGGGGCGCAGCAGGTGCGGCGCCGAGGGACCGAACTGCGAGGAGGAGTGGCGGAAGCCGGGCGGGGCAGAGGTGTCCAGCATGAGACCGTGCCGAGCCGGAGGCAGGTACCGGCAAGAAGGCAGGCGCCCAAGGACTTGCCTTGAGCTCGCGAAGGATGGACGGCCGTGCTGCGATCGCCACCACCAGCCCCGTCACCACGGCGATAAGCGCAGAGGGCAGCCTCCGCGTGCCTCCTGCCGCACCTCCTCTCGCCCCGCCTGCGCTCCCGTCGCCGCACCCTCCGCAGCCTGCTGCCAGGAGCGAGGCCTCAGCCGCCGCCAGGCCCACACCCCGAGAGCCGCTCGGGCCCTCCACGTCGCCTGGCCCCCCCGGGGCGCTCAGCCGGGTCTGGCTGCGACTGCCTAGCAGAGCCGCCTCCTCGCCCTTGCCGCCATCCATCACGACGTCGAACGAGGCCGAGGCGGCGGACGCGAGAGTGGCGGCAGATGGTGATGCCGACATGAAGGCAGCGGTGGACGGAGCCGGCGATGCGAAGGCGCTGGTGGAGGAGACGACCAAGGCAAAGGCGGCGGTGGAGGAGGAAGCCGAGGGCTGTGCGGCTGAACTGGCAAGCGGCCGTGCGTGTTGGGACTCTGGGGCCGCAGACTGGAATGGAGAAGGGCTGCCCTGTGCGGCCTGCTGCTGGTGCTGGTGTTGGGGGTGGGAGGAGGGCCAGAGGCGCCTCAGCAGGGGCTCGAAGACGGTGTCGGTGGGGCGGGGCCGGAGACCGCCGTCCTCCCCAGCGTCAGCGGTCCAGGGCCCGGCCACTGCGGTCAGCATAAACAACCAATCTCAGTCCAGATCGCAACACCCCAGCACTCTCTGGGCGTCATCTCAACTCCACAGCCTTTCCCTGTGTCCCTGACCCTGAATACAACGCGGTCCCCATGTGGTAGTACTGACGGCCGCACCGGAAAACCCCTTCTTCCAGGCCAGCACACCGAATGTGTTCATGCGCATCCATCCCATTCGGCCTGTTGCTGCACCGGTCGCTCACCTCTGTCGGCGATGGTGGTGACCACGAGGGCCGCCAGGGCCGCCGCCCCCAGCAGCAAGCCCTCGGAGCCCAGCAGGGGCCGCCAGTGCGGCACAGAGGAGCCGGCGGGGTGCAGGCGGAGGGCCATGTCGACGCCCTGGCGCCGGGTCCGGGTGCGTTGTAAGAGGGTGCGTGGAAGGAGAGGCCAGGGGCGTGTGCGGTGCTGCAAGCGTCCGGGGCGCATTCCGCCACCAACACGCAGGACGCAGCCCTTGCCAGGCTGTACCAAGTATGCCCCATCGAAGGTCCTAATGCAAGCGTTCTCAGATCCGTCGATTCTTTCAAGCCCGCATTCTGCTGTGTGTCTACTCCCCAGCGCTGCCGTACATTGTCAGCCGCCCCACCTTGATCGCCAGGTTCGCCCCCACCGCCAGCTGCACGCCCCGCACCACCGGCGGCGGCACCAACCAGGCAAACAGCTCCACGGCCCGACTGAGCCCCAGCAAGCCCACGCATGCCGCCACGAAGAGACCCGCATGGAGCAGCTGGGACAGGTTGAGGCCGGCCTGGGACCCGCGAGGCAGAAAAGGGGTAGGAAGGACGACAGGGGGACGAGTGGAGTCATGGGCAGGACTTGGTTCCGAAGCAGGAGTTCAGGTGTCCTGACTGAGCTGTACAATGGCCAAATCAGGCCAGGGGACTGAGGTCAGGGCGGCGGCAAGCGCACTCGCGGTGGCAGTCCAAGCGTCCCGCGTGCCGTGTGCCCCACCCCGCGCACCCCTCCGCCCGCGGCGAGCGCCACAGCCGCGATGGTCTTCATCGGCTGCACGCACATGGGGATGCCGAACTGCAGCCCTGATAC
The DNA here is from genome assembly GCA_016858145.1 of Edaphochlamys debaryana. Lineage (NCBI taxonomy): Eukaryota > Viridiplantae > Chlorophyta > Chlorophyceae > Chlamydomonadales > Edaphochlamys > Edaphochlamys debaryana. The sequence continues at coordinate 1,928,660 of JAEHOE010000004.1, forward strand.
GATGTTATAGGCACCTGGTTTCGAATCGGTCGTAAGGGCAAAGGCGTGTCAGCCGAGGTGTTGGGGGGCTGCAGGCTCGGGCGGCTGGGGAGCGCCCTGGTGGGGCCGCACCTGACACGATGAGAGTGGTGCCCAGGTCCAGGTGGACCTTTTGCACCAGCCCAATCTGCAACAAGGAGCAAAGGAGGCCAGGTTTGTGGCAGGAGGCAGGAGGTGTACACACGGGCGACGAGTTGATGGCCCGAGGACCCGGCATCCGTGGCGGGACATCCATGCCAGACCCCGCGCCCAGCGGTTCGCACCAGTAGAGGCAAGAAGGTACCTAGATCGCCAAGCGAGCCGCTGACTTCCGACCATGTCAGGGCGGCGAAGGCAGCGGCCAGCCGGCGCTGGCACGCCGAAAGCAAGGTGGGGGCCATGGCGACCAGGCCACCAGGGTTCAGGGATGCTCCTTCGGCGAGTCAATGCCACGTATTAGTGCTCATAGTGAGTACTCGATATGGGCAAGGCCAGGGGCGCTGCGCTGCGTCCTGGCGAAGTGACCCTCGATCCCGCGAAGGGGTCGGCCCACGAACAAACACACACCCGCACCAGCCCCAATTAACGTTTACTGTACACACAGCTCGAATTGTCAAGATTGCACTACTTTTATCACCTGAAAGCGCAGGATGTCGCCTCTCCTCTGCCAGTCGCACACCAGTGCCTTGGCGCGTAGTTCACACGCTCGACGGGCTCTAAGCGCAAGGCTTGCCACGGTCCAGCCGATGGCTAGGTCAGCTCCTGTGCGCTCCCATCCAGAGGATGGGTGTGCGCCCAGCACCAGCGGCGCGGTGTCCAGCTGCAGCGGCAATGCGAGCACAGTGACTCGGTCACAGCTCAGCAGGCCGTCGCAACTGTGCGGCGCAACCCGGCGGAGAGTCGTTGCAGCCGCGTCGGCGGACGCCCACAGCGGGGATGGCGTGGGCAAGGCAAGCACTCGGGCGTGGGCAACGAGCACCTAAGGGCAATATTTAGCTGTGCAAGGGACTATGGGATTGTGACGGGGGTGCCAGCGAGGTGCGGGGCACTAGAAGGGTGACGGGAGACCTGAGGGGGCGTTGCCGGACCTGGTCCTGCACCACCCGACCCGCGTAACGCCGGGACCCCGCGCCGCGTTGCAGTGTGCCTGTGCGGGGATGGACACCTAATTGATCCTCATCGCGCTCTTTGCTTGCGGGGGTCCCCTCAGGTGGGCGTGGTGATTGTGGACCATGGATCACGCAAGAAGGCCAGCAACGCTATGCTGGACGAGTTTGGGGCGCTGTACAGTGAGATCACGGGCGAGGAGATCGTGGAGGTGGCGCACATGGAGATCGCGAAGCCCTCGATTGCGGACGCTGTCGGTGGGTGGGGGCCCTGCTCGTCGGGAGTGCGGTGTGACGGGTCACGCGGGGGGGCTCAGGGGAAGGGCTTGGGGCAAAGGTCAAGGGCAGAGGGCTGCGGGGGGCGAGGCGGGGATGGAAAGCGACGGATGGGAATGGAAACTTCTACATTGGTTGGCGAGGACCTGCTACTGGCTAGCGGTGGGGATTCCTGGGTGCCCTGTCCTATCCAATTCACAGCGCTGCATGAGGCCCTCTCCCTCCCCATGTCATCCCATCCCATCCCATCCCATCCCATCCCATCCCATCCCATCCCATCCCATCCCATCCCATCCCATCCCATCCCATCCCATCCCATCCCATCCCATCCCATCCCATCCCATCCCATCCCATCCCATCCCATCCCATCCCATCCCATCCCATCCCATCCCATCCCATCCCATCCCATCCCATCCCATCCCATCCCATCCCATCCCATCCCATCCCATCCCATCCCATCCCATCCCATCCCATCCCATCCCATGATAGCTCGCTGCGCGGAGCGCGGGGCCAGCACGGTCGTGATCGCGCCGTATTTCCTGTCTCGGGGGCGGCACATCCAAGAGGACATCCCGCACCTGGTGGAGGAGGCGCAGAAGGAGCACCCGGGGCTGCGCTGCATCATCGCGGACCCCATCGGTGAGGCGGGACTGCGGGAGTGAGGCCACGGGAGAGGCACGCAGGGGGTGGTGGGAGCCTACTGCGGCCCTCACAAACCACGTCAGTTGCTGGGTGGAAGTGTTTTAAACGCTGGCATGTATCAGCGGGCTGTGAAGGCCCGAGCAACCTTGACTCACTGCGTCTGGCCTATCGACTGCATCTGGCCTATCGACGATGTGTAGTACGAAGCCCCCGCCTTGACGGACTTGAGGTGCCCTCCCCGGCCCCCTCCCATTGCTCCGCAGGCATTGACCCCCTCATGGTCCGCCTCATCAGCAACCGCGTGGCAGAGGCGCTGGAGCAGGGCGGGAGCGGCAAGGCGGCGGTGGCTGCCGTTACTGCCAGCGGCCACGAAGCGACGGCGTGACCCGCATGGCGTGCGCCTGGCTGCTGAAGGGCTGGAGGAGGTATGAGCTGGCAGCTGAAGCTGATCAAGCCTTGAAGCGGCGCGTCTGTAGTGCGGTGCGGTGGTGAAGGGGTTATCCAGTGGGTCAAGCAGTTGCTCGTGGAGTGGGCTGCATAGACGTAAGTGCAGATTGAGGGGCGTGGAGCTCATGAGTGGGCAGCCCAGTCCGGCTCAGAGACTGCGCGTTGACTACCGGTAAGGAGGAGGTGCAGGCAGAAAGAGGAACATGGCGGCTCTCCGTGACGGCAATTGGTGCTGCTGACGCCGTCTGGGCTCTGGGCCTGTGGGGTCGCTTTCTGTAAGGACAGAGAGGAACACTTACCAGTGCCCCACGGGGTCCGGTCAGGACCTGACGAGGACCAGCCGACCCTCGCCAGCCGAGCTTTGGCAGCGAATTCAACGCGGGGGGACTTCGTTGTGGTGCACGGATCAGGGTAGGGGTCGGAGGCGCGCGTCATACCGCTCCGCACTGCCTTGCTTACAATGTTTTATTAGTGGCATATATGTCGGAGTGCTGACACTTCTAAGCCCGCAAGCGGGCAACAAACAAATGTGCAACATCTCTGCAAACAAGGTCCTGCCGCGCTACCGCCATAGCATTTGCCATGATCAAGAATAATCACGCCAACTGGCGGCTTGAAGTCAAGCGTCCGCCCGTCGAGGGTTCCGATGTCGCTGGTTGCAGAAGAGCGCGCTCTGCACAATTTGTGACCTGTGGAGGACGCTATGAACTACAAAGCAGGCAAGCGGGCTGTCAAACAAGCAGGCAAGCGGGAAACAAGCAGGCAAGCAGCAGGCTGGGCGGGTCTGCGCGCTCGGACGAGCTCCAAACCTCTCTGACACTTGTTGGGGCATTCTCCTGGAAAGCTCAAAGCAGGTTCCGTTAGCACGACTGGCAAACAGATATGGGGGGGGGACAATGGGTTAGTGCGGACCGTCCAGAGCAGCGCGCCTAGGCCTATCAGGCGTCTCTTGAGCAAAGCTAACAGCATATTAGCCAGCCACGAGACCTGGGTCATATGGCTTTCTTGCGTTCAATTGTTGCTGAGCCACGCGGGCTTCGCTTTCCCGAGTGTTTGAACTCAGCGCAGCAGGCATACCCTCGCATGCCGTCGCTTTTAAGGTTTTGATAGGGCCAGGGCTCCACGGGTGTACATCAGGGCCGCCACCCTCGAAAGCCCTCGGAGGCCCAGAGGGGGATGTCGCCGGGCCCCGGCCGGCCCAGCGGCCGGCCCGTTTCGAGATGGCGCCCGACGCCGCACTGCATGAGGCGCCACGCAGATAGACGCTGATAGAAATTAATACTGGAACAGTGGATCGCGCCGCCAGGCCACAGAGGGCGCCATTGGCAGCGAAGGCGCCAAACAGGACACGCGTCCGCCTCTGGCCTCCACCACTCCTCACCGAGCATTGAACTGCACTAGTTCAAGCTAGCCAAACATGCAGTCCTGGCAGCGCGCGGATCGCTTGTGTTCCCGGGTTGCTATCATGCCGTCACGCTCACACATCGTGACGCTGAAGGCCGCCGCCTTCGTGCTCGTCGCACTCGCTGTTGCGGGAGGGCTGGCTCCAAACGCTGCAGCGGAGAGGTGCGGCTGGGTCTTCTCTATCGAAAGCGCTATGCAGTGGATGGGCGGGCCTGTGAGGGCCTCAAAGCATGCCCGCCCCCCCTAAGCCCTGGGCCCCCGCCCTGGGCCCCCGCGCTCCACTCGCTCAACCCTGCTTTGCCCCTCTTGCCCACATACGCAGAGTCGACGAGATTCCCAGTGACATCATGGACGCCATAAGCGGCATGGCAGCGGGCATCCAGGCTTCCGACGAGACGCTCTCCCTTGCGACCGCTTTCATCCAAGCGGGCCTCCCACCCACCAACGCCAGCTACTGTGCGGCCCTGACGCAGTCCCTCAGCGCAGCCAGCTCGTCCCTAATCCCTGCTCTGGAGCAGACGCTGCGTGACGCCACCAGCGGCCTTCCCCGCTCAGCGCAGCTGGCAACCGGAGCTGTGGAGCCGTGCCGCACGCTGCAAGGCCTCTTCTCATGGGTACTGAACACGGCTGTTAGAGGCGGCACAGTTCTAGGCTGCTTTACTGCGTCGGAATGGTCAACTGGCGTTGACCTCATGGCCACGGCGGGTGATGCGGGCCTGATCGCGGCGGCTCGGGACTTTGCCCAGGGTTTGGGCCGCCTCAGCCTTGACTACTGCAACGGAGACATTCCAGGTGCGTCGATGGCAGTAGGCTGGCCAGAAGTGTCTTTCCTTCAGCACGTCAGGCTAGCAGCAAGCGGGCTAGGTATCCCATGTAGGCTAGCTCAGCAGCGGCCCCGCGTGAGACGCGCTGATCCCATGCGGATCCTGATGCATGCATCCCTTGTCCCCATGCAGGCGACTGGGGCCAGCCGTACGGCGCCGAGCTCAAGGCCCTGCGTGGCCTCGCCGACATGAACCCGCCCACACCGCCCCCAGCTCTGAGCTCCGACGCGCCGCCCAGTCCCCCACCAGACAGCCCCGGCTTCCCCCGGAGCCCCGGGCACCCGTGGACGCCCGACGTGCCCCCGCCCCCCGACATGCCCGAGCCCCCCGAGGGACCCTTGCCGCCTCTTGAGCCGGGGCAGCCGGAGAACCCCCACCCTTCTCCAGAAGACAACGCGCATCCCCCGCCCTTTGAGGAGGAAGTTGAGTCCCCGCCCCCACCGCCACCCCCGCCCCCGCCCCCTTCGGGCGACGATGGGGACTACGGGGACGCTCCTCCGCCTGTTGACAACTATAATTACTACAGCTTATCCACGGACTGGACCATTACCGTTGGTGGCCGCCGCCGCTTGGCAGCTGCAGAGCAGCGGCGCAGCCGCCGCCCCAGAGCCGTCCATTTGGGCGGGCGCTATGACGGACCGGAAGCGGAGAAGGGCGGCGCCGCGCAGCAGCCTCAGCAGCAAGCTGAGCGCCCCATCCACAGCCGTCGTGCGCTATTGCAGGGTGAGGCGCAGGCGGCTGGCGGGTGCATGGCTGGGGCTAAGCGTCGCGTTGCCTAGAGCGGCGAATCACAGGTTTCCTGAGTGCTTGGCCGCACCTTCCGCTTCCACTTTGCACTCCCCTCAGGTGCCATCCTGCTTGGGGTCCAACTGGCGAACAGCTCCACCGACAGTACGGGCCGCGTGCTGAGGGGGCGCCCCGAGGTCATCCTGCCCAACGGTACCCGGGGAACCGTCTGCGGTAAGAATACATGAGCTACGCGCAGGCCATGGTTGCCGAGATGGTGCGCTGGGCATGTACCGCAGGGTGGTCAAGCGCGCAAACCGCCTCTGCTGCTGCCCCCTCAGACGATGCCTTCACGGACGCTTCGGCCACGGTCCTTTGCCGCCAGCTAAATGCATCTATCGGCGTGGCGTACAACGATTCCATGTTTGGGTCCCCCTCGTCACCGTTTGTCCTGGATGACCTCCGCTGCACGGGCACCGAGACCAACGTTGGACAGTGCCCCGCCAGAGCCCTGGGCTCCCACGACTGCCGCGAATGGGTGAGGCGTCGTGCCGCGTATCTGGCTATCTGCCCCCGAGCTCAGTCCAGCGTGGCAGTGCTCATCAAGTCCGTGCCCCCATGTTTGCCCTTGTCCAACTACCTTTAGGAGGCGGCTGGCATTTTGTGCTACCCTGCACGCAACTCGCAAGGTAGGATTTGTGGGGCGCGGCTGGTAGGCGCACATGCCCAGGTAGGGGAGGCCATCGCTCCGCGTGGATTGCGGTGTGCTGCGGTCCGTGCTAGCTGCCATCCAGACCGGCGGATCCTATCTCTTTTTGTCTTGGAAGCCTGCTAGATGTGGAGGGTGGACTAGCTGCTGTGCTCGAAACAGCCGCCGGTACCAGATTATGTACCCCGCCGTTTCTGCCCTTCCTCACCCTTCTCCCCAGCCTACTGCTTCGCCGCCGCCGCCAACATCTCTCGGTTCAGCCCCTTTGCCGCCTCCCGCACCGCCCCCACCGCCTCCCGCTGCGCCCAGCTCCTGGCCATCGCCGCTGACGTCACCACGCTCCTGGGCAACACCTTCCCCGGCATGCCCCTAAGCTTTGGCGAGGCCTTGCAGCTCCCCTGCTTCAACGCTTCAGTGCTGCCCGCCGCTCGGACATGGCTTGCGGCCTGGCGTGCCGCGGCCTCAAGCGCGGGCTGCCAGGTCCTGCCCTTTGTGTGGATGCAAAGCCTCGCAACCCTACCCGAGATGCCTCCACCGCCCTCTCCGAGTCCCCCTAGCCCGCCGCCGCCTAGACCTCCTCCCCCTTCCCCTCGGCCTTCCCCGCCCCCTCCCTCTCCTCGGTCCTCCCCTCGCCTCTCCCCACCGCCTCCCCGGCCGTCGCCTCCCCCGCTCGCCAGGCCGCCCCCGCCACCCCCACGCCCCCGGCCCTTGCGCATGGCGCCGCCACCATTCCCTCCCCGCCCGTCGGTGCCCAAGGCGCCCAACGCGCCGCCTTTCACGGCTGGCGCCCCACCTTATTGCCCGACGGCAATCGCGCTGTGGCCCACGGATACGGACAGAAGCCTTGGCAACTCGTTGCCCACCACCTACATGGACCTATCCGCCTTTGTCCAGTCCAACACCAGCTTCCAGCATTACTTGGCAGCGGACAAGACGCAGTTCCGCCTGCCCCTCACCACCTCCTGCACCCCGCCGTCAGGCCAGACGTCCCACACGGCGGGTTTCGTGGCCGCGGTCGTTGCCGCCAACACCGTTGTGGGTACCATTGGCTCCGTCACCAATACCACCGGCGGCGGAACGGTCAACGTCACCGGCGCGGCCAACGCCACCCGCCCCGGCTCGAAGCAGGCCATCGCCTGGCTGCGCGCGGTCAAGACGTTCAGCTCCCTGTGGTCTCCACGCGACCTTGTCAACAAGACCGCCCTCGCTCTCGTCTTGACTCGCCGCAACACTTCCTTCGCGTTGGGCGGTGACAACGACTCCAGCCCGACAGCGTGGCTTCCGTCTCGCATGATGGACCAACGACACCTGGTGACCCTGCTCGAGCGCTTCAGCCGCCCCGGCGGCATCGACCTCCTCCACGTTCTCGACGACCTGCCCTCATCACAAGTCAAGCGTCCCAACGCTCCGGCGCAGTCCTTTGTGGCGATGCTGGACTCTGCCGCCAAAGGGCGAGGTGGTGGCGGCGCACCGCCGCCCCCCCCTGACGACACCTCCAACGATGACGACGACAGCGCAGACCCTTCCAACAACCCTTCCAGCACTGCTCCCCCAAGGCAGCCGTCATCGAGGCTGCGCCCATACCCCCCCGCCACGATCTTTGCCCAACGGATTCCCCTGGAGCCGGTCTGTGTCTCGTACGAAGACAGCACCAACAAGGAAGCGGATGCCCGGAGCTTGCTGGCGGGCGCGCCCAGCCCGCAGCAGTGGGGCGTGGCCGTCCAGGAGGGCGAGTCCTATCTCCTCTCAGTCTGCAGCAAGCTCACGGTGCGTGCATTGCGGGGTGTACCCGGGGGTTGCATGTTGTGCACTGATGTCCCTAGCTCGTTGCGTGAGCTGCGGACCAGCAGCGGCCACCACGCTGCTTACAGCTGCTTAGGTCCCAACTGTCGGGTAGGCCGACTTCCCTCACCCACTCCACGCTGCCGTGCCCTCTCCGCAAGCACAGACCCGGCAAGCCATCACGGGTGTATCGCTTGCTAACCTGGCCATCATGGAGGATGCCAACAATCTGTTCAAGAACCTCCTCCGTCCTTGGAGCAAGGCCACCCGCCAACTTCCAGCGCTGCCGGCGGCCAATCTGGCGTATTTGGACGTGTCAGGTGGGTGGAGGCCCGGTCATTCGCTTTGGGACCGGGCACGTGGAGGAGGGCTACCATGGGATGATTCCCGCGCCTCTCGGCACAGCAATCTCCCCGGCACTGCCGTGTGAGCAGCTGTGACTACCGTAGACTTGATCTGGCCTGTCTTGTCCTTGTCCTCTTCGACCCGCAGGCAACGACCTGTGGGGACCCGTGCCGGCGCTCCCGGTGCCCGTGCTGTACGCCAACATGTCGTACAATAAACTCGTGGGCAGGCTGTATGATTCGCTGGTCCAAAACCTGCCGTACTCGACCTTCGCCACCACCCTAGTCCTGGATCTGAGCTTCAACTCCCTCACGGGGCCGCTGCCCTCCCTGGAAGATGCCGTGCGCTACAACGAATCGGCCTGGCGTGCGCTCCTGGACAATGCCGTCCGTGTAGACCTGTCAGGTGCGCCCTGGAAAGGGGTGTTGCAGGCATCCTGGTACTGGTTACGCTGCGACAAGGGGGACTGGTCGGGCCCCAGGGGGTGGCTTGGGGCACTGCCGTGCTGAGCGAGCGACGCGCGAGGTATTCTAGGCCTGCCTGAGCGCGTGATTGAGAGTGGCTCCTGCGGGTCCTTCCCGCAGGCAACAACCTGGAGGGGCCCCTGCCGCCAGACTGGGCGCCCCTGCTGTCCACCCTCGACCTCGTCATCACAAGCAACCCCAGTCTCACCGGCACTGTTCCAAGCGAGTGGATCGAGGCTGCCCTCAACCCCAACTCGACACGGGGCGGGGCTTTCGCGATCGACCTGACGGGCTGCTCCGGCCTGACCCAGTCGTACACGAACCTCACTCAGTACGACGTGCTCCGTACGGAGGGCACTCGGCTGAACGTCGTGTGGCGAAACCTGACGGAGGCCGGGCGCAACTGGACTTGGGTGGTGAACAGGGTGGCGGCGGGGCACATGAGCTTCGAGCAGGTGTGTGTGGGTGCGTGATGGGTGGGCTTTTTGTTCGACAGGGCCCAGGGGAGGCAGGGGCCTACTGTACGGACCCGCACGGTCAGAGTCCAGTCCAGCGTCCTCCCTCTCACTCGCTGCTTGCCCTTGTCCCCCAACCGCCCAGGTCACCTACAAGCAGGCCTTCTCTTTCACCTACATCATCACGCCCTCCAAGACCATCGACTCAGACGATGCCGTCAAGGTCTGCTCTGCCGTCGACAAGCTCCAAGGCCAGGAGCAGGACCCCCTGAGGAGCGCCATCATCATCACGCGTGTGGGGCCCTGGCCTAGGGAGCGCACGCACCTGGAGGTCCATGACCTGTACATGGAGTGGCAACCGGACCCGGCCGTGTGGTGAGCCTGGTGGCCTGGATGCGTGCTGGCTGTCCTAAGGGAGTCGGGAGGGCCCCCCTGAGCCTGAGCCCGCTGAGCCCGAGGGAGCTCGGCGGCTCGGGACCCCGTGCAGAGCACAACCTTCCCCGAGCAAGTTACATGCTGGCTTTGCGGGGCCTTGAGGCTCTGACCGTGTGCGTTTGCGTGCCATTCCCCCTGGCCCACAACAGGTGCTATGGTGGCACACATGCTCGGGTGAGCCATTTGGGGGCATTCCTTGGCCGGGCCTTGAGCTGCGCATACAGTTACCCGGGCGCCTGACGCACATGCCTCCAGCTGCCCCCCTACTGGTGGCTCTCTTCTGACCCCCAAAACCCCGCCCGCCCATACCATCTGCGCCTCCTTGACGCAGCTCATGAACGCTGTGTACCTGTGGGCGCCAACAATTGGGCTCGCCGTCCTGATGCTCCTGGTCGCGTTTGCCCTGCGTTCATGGCGCAAGCGCAAGCTTAAGAAGAAGCTCGCAGCGGCGGCGGTAGCCAGCGGTGACACGTCTGCCACCATCACCAATTCCCGCGGTTGCTGCTCCTGTCTGGGCCGGTGTTTCCTCGGTATCGTGGGAGCAGTGGTGAGATGCTGCTCGTCTTGCGGCGGCTCCGCTGGGCTCAAGTGGATGTGGGGACTCATTGTAACCCTGTACGAGGCCATCGACCCCAGCGTCTCAGTCACGATCTACTGGATTGATATCGCATCGGTGGGTGCGCTGCAACACCACGGGGTGCATGTCGACGCTTCCTGCTGGCCACGTGGTACTCCTGTCCCCCTGTGCCTGCCAACTCACCCTCCCTCCTTCCATGCGCTGCGCTCAGGACATCTACTGGCTGGCAATGTACCAAGGCTGGTCGACCAACCCGGCTCCTGCAGCCGTGGTGGCCGGGATCGTGGTACTCAATCTGGGCGTGAGCTGGATGTTACACTACCACGCATACCAGGCATACCGTGCTTTGCGTCGCTCGCAGAAGGAGCAGCAGCAGCAGCAGCAGCAGCAGCAACGGTCGCCGCCGCCATCCCAGCGGCCAAACGAAGGACAGCCGAGCCGTTGCTGTCCCGCCATGACACCGGGCTGCTGCCTCCACTGGACAGTCTGCTGTGTCATCTCGCCAGCAGTGGGGGGCACCTACCAGATGGTGTACGACTTGTGGCTGACCCTTATCGTGTATGGCACGGGCTTGTACGTCACGTGCTGCTGCAAGCTGGAGTGTCCGCAGGCGCCGGCGGAGCAGCCGCCGGTGGAGCAGCTAGAGCAGCCGCCTGTGCGCGGGGAGCCGGCTCGTGGCAGTGCGGAGGCTTCCAGTGGACCCAAAACCCCCCCGCACGTGAAGAACGCGGCGAAGTGCACCAAGTGGCTGCCGTGCGAACCTCAAAAACCTATGGAGGTATTCGAGAACACGGTAGGACGGGTACGGGGCGGGTACGTGGGTGGGTGGCGTGGCGTCAGGCGGATGACTCAGCACGGCTGCCGTACCTGGCTTTCCGCTCGCGTTGTGCTTACCGTGCCGCTGTGGTCGATCGCCGCCCGCATGCAGATGCTCCTCGAGACCATTCTCGAGTCCTTTCCCCAGGCTGTCGTACAGACGGTTGTCTACGTGGTGGGACGAGACGCTGGCATCCCGGTGCTGACACCTGTCTTCTTCTTCTCCGGCGCACTGAGCGCGGTCAGCCTGCTCTCGAGCGTCTTCAAAGTTTCTAAGCGGTGAGTGGTCACGGCGGCGTAGTGGTGTGCGCTCACCGGCCCAGGCCACGATCAACTAGACCCACCCGCACCCACCCAGAACTCGCCTTAAGTCCACCTGGCCCCCTCCCCTACTCCCCCAGGCTGTCCAACTCCAGACAAGACTTCCTTAGGCACAGTTGCCTAGAGGTGAGTCAGCACCAGGGTCCGTGCTGCGGCCGCAGGGGGCTCCGTGGGGGGCATCAAGCGCAGAGCATCAGAAGCGCAACACACTTGCCCGTTCTTGTGACGCCCTTGCAGGCATGCTGCCCGTGGTATGGAACCCATGCCTCGCCCCCTCCAAGCGCAACGGAGCGTGGGGCCGTGGACGGCGACGCTAAAGCCAAGCCAAGCGTTGGAGTGGAAGTCAACGCCTACGCGTCGTCCCAGAGCTCCTCCGACGGCAATCCTTCCGCGCAGAACGCTATGCGCCCCCCTGTCAGGCCAGAGGCTTCTAGACAGTGACCCGGTGCCTTGCCGCCAAATTGCATGCATCCAGCTGTCCTTCGATAGGGTTTTGTTAAGGGTCAATCGAGGGGACTGTTGTTGGGACGCCCGGGTTGTCAGGAAGATTGCGGGCTGGCTGTTGGGGATTGAGGGGGACAGGGGAGCTAGGGGCAACGGACAACGCAGTCTGCGCCATTGTGCAGTGAATGACTAATTCCACCATGCACTGAACATTTGGCTAATGGACATGAACACTTACGGGCAGCAGGATGAACACAAGGGGGTATTGCGCACTGTTCCCCCGGCTGGCACGACAAGCAGGCAAGCGCAGCGTGCGCGCGTTGTAGAAGGATCTATGACTGGGTGGAAGACAAGCCCCATCGGGCATTGTGCAGCAAGTTAGACTGTCGGGACGTTGATACACGCTTGGGTTTGGGTGGCAGGGAGACAGGTGGTCCGCATACAGAGATGCACAAAGCAGTTGGGCAGTTGGGCGTATGTAGGTGTCGCAGAGGTGCGTGGGGCTATGGGGTGGCGTGAGGCTGGATGCGGCAGGCAGTAGAGACTATGATGGTTCATCTCTTTCAAGCAAGTCTCAGCGGTCTGTGCTGGTAGGTGACAGGCAAGCGAGGGTGCGAGGGTGTTGAGGGTTGCGGAGCATCTTGACGCCTTGAGAAGCCCGTGCCTGCAACGCACAGCTACTTCTGCCTTTGCCACGGGCCACGCCTGGCCACGGGCCACCAAGAGGTCACATTCCGCCACGCGTAGTCCCCTTCAAGAAAGTCCCCCTCCCCTCGGTTGCTGTGGAGGTGGTGGAGGCACCCCGTCCTGACCCCGTCGAGGTCGGCGCCCGCCGCCTCGACGCCTGAAACCGCCGAAGCCGAAAAGGCCCCTGCGCCACCAAACAGTCGCTAGCTATCGCTTTGCTTTGAGCTCCTTCCCGCCTGCGTGCCCTGTTCCGGGCCCGAAGTCGTCCCCCGACTTTCTAACCGGCCGAACCGGGCCAGACCACCCCTTTACAGCTAGCTACACTCGTTGGGTATTCCTGCACACTTGGGATGCACTCGGCCGAACGCGAGGTATTTCGTATTCGCGCCAGCGCACTGAAGGTTGCGACCAGTTTGCTCCGCATTGCACGTCGAGGTATGCGATGCACTAAGAGGTACACGGCGCGCAGGGGGCAGCTGAGCGAAGCGGGCCGGGCCCGCCTGAGCGCCCGCGAACAGGCCCATCGCCCATCGGGCTGCGCCAGGCCCAACCGCGCCGCGACTGGGCCATATAACGCGCCCCCACTGCTATGCTGCATACTTTGTTCATACACCTTTCACATACCCCCGAAATAAGCAACACCAGGCAGCAAAAAGCGCTTAGGCGCCCAGCCAGCCACCAGGATGCTCCCGTCGGAAAAGCCGGGGGGAGCCCTGCTTCTAGGCATAGGCAGCAGGAAGCAGGACGTTGAGACCCTAGTTGTTGCGGTGAGCATCGCGAGCAGCCCGCGGTGGCTGGCGGGGGTTCGTGGAACCGAGCGTTCTTCTTGCGCCCTGCGCGCTCCTACTGATAGCGGTGCGGCTTGCGCTGACACTAACGCGCTTCCCGCCTGCCTTTTGCGTAGTACTCGACCTCTCTCGCCATCCGGCTCGGCTTCGCGACGTTCGCGCCCAAGGCAAGTGCAGTGTGAAGCGCTGTAGTAACAGGAAGCACAGGGGTGATGGGCGCGAAAGCCTAGAGTTGGGCCCGCGTTCGGCCCCAACCGGTGCTGTCGAACCCCTCCTTGCCCTGCTCAACCCTCCTGCGCCCCCCTCAGGCATCTAAGGCTTCCGGCAACGCGCCCGCGCCTCCCCCCGCCTGGCACCCGTCCACCGCCTTCGTGGCGGCCGCCTCACTGTCCGCGGCTCTAAACGATGTCGCCAGTCGCACGCCTGTCCCCGAAGGCACAGGTGCGTGTTGCTGGAGCCATTGGCGTGCTTCCGGCCTTGGACCACCCGGTTTAGAGGAAGCCACACCACGCTTTGCGGTACTCTACTTCCTGATACCATGTGAAGTGCTCTCACCTCCCCCGGCCCCCGTGTATCTGCTGCAGTTGCCGGCTCGGTCCCCCACCTGGCCGCCGCGGCTCGCCAGCTGCACGCCCTCTCCTTCCAGCCCTACGCCACCTGGCTCAAGGCCGTCCGTATGCCGGTGCCCATTCGGTCGAAGACGGACGTGGCCGAGGAGAAAGACGTGGTCGTGTCCCTGCATCAGGACGTGGGAGTAAGTTGCGGCCCTCAACCCCTCTCGTGCTTCGGCTCTGCCCTGCAAAGTCCTTAACCCGTGCTTACCTCCGTCGCTCTCCATCACTGTAGGAGCTGGCGCTGTGGTGGCTGCTGCACACCGAGTCTGCCAACCTGCGCCACACGCCCGAGGCGCTGTGGTTCCTCTTCTTCTGTGCCTCCGTGTCGGACGAGGCGACGGCGGTGAGGCCCTGACAACCCTTGGCGACCGAGCTTACGCTCATAGTTTTGCGCTGGGGCCTAGCCGTCTGCGCTGGTCACCTGGCTTGTAATGCGCTAGCTGTCCTGCCTTGTGACCTGACGTTAGGCTCGCCCGCACTCCTGTCGTCCCTGCCCCCGCCAGGTCCTGGGCCCACGCGACCCGGCCGACCTGATCACCTTCTACACTCACCTCAACTCGATGGTCGCCACCCCCACCCTCAAGTTCCCCGTCCTGGCGCCCTCCAAGGCCCCCTCGGGCGCCAGCAGCCCCTCGCCCAAGAGCCTGGCAGAGCTCATCGCTCGGCTCCACGCCCTGCTCCGCGCGTCCAAGCACGTTGCGGAGCCCGCTGCCGCCGCTGGTTCCACCGGCCCCAAGAGCGTGTACGGGTCGCCGCCGCCGCCCCCGCCGCGGCCGCCGCTTCCCCCGTCCGCCAGCCCGCCGCCGCCGGTGGCCCCGCCGCTGGGCCGCGCTTCCCCCGCCCGTCCGGGCGTGATGTCGCCTGCGGGCCTGGCCATGGAGCTATCCCCAGCTGACGTGGTGGAGCAGGAGGGAGCCGAGCAGGAGGCGGCGGACGAGGAGGCGGCAGATCAGGACGTGCACGTCGTCCTCAAGACCGCCGAAGTGACGGCGGAGGCCGCCCCGGCCCTGCCCTCCAGCCGGCGGGCATCCGACTCTGGCGAGACCCAGCCGCGTCCCACGACCGGCGAGGGCGCCAGCAGCAGCACCTCCGCCACGGCCAGCCTCGACGAGACGGACACGGCAACCAGCCAGCCCACCCCGGGCGGCGCCACCGCCGTGCTCAAGGTCTCACCGCCGGTCGCCGCCTACGTCGTTGCCATCGACCCCGCCAGGGCCAGCTCTCCCTTGGAGGCCTATGCCGAGCTGCTGAGGCAGCTGGTGCCGCCCTCGGACCGGCCGCTGGGCGTGCCGTTTCTGGATCAGTCCATCGCTCGGTCACTGGAGGCGTACGGCGATGACGGCAGCGGCATGGGCTCGGACTATCTCCGGAAGGTGGGAGCAGCGGGAGGATTCGTGGGGTTTTGCGAGTGTCGCGCTTGCTGATTGCGCGCATGCTGTGCTGGGCTCGTGCCTGTCGTGCCTCAGCAGCTGAACCCGCCCCGCCCCGCTGCCCCTATCTACCTACCTCCCGCCCCGCAGATCGTTCAGCCGCTGTTCCACTTCCTGATGGAGCAGATCTACCTGCTGGGCCAGCTCAAGAACCACGGCATGGAGGCCGCCGTACGCGTGTCGTACGATGACGTCACCGAGTCGATGAGTCACCCGGAGGTGTTTGCGGCGCTGCGGGCGGCGCTGCTGGAGCACAACAACCGCACGTATGCCTCCAGCGGCTCGCTGCGCGCGTCTAAGAGCGGCTCGCTGCGCGCTTCCAAGAGCGTGCGAGAGAGCCGCGATCTGGAGATGGGCGAGGTTGGTGCCCCGCAGGGCCCGACTGACGCCATGCTGTGGCGCCGCCTCATGTGTCTGGGCACGAGGCTGCTGCAGAAGAGCGCTACCATGGCTGCCAGCCGTGAAGTGCCGCTGGAGGGTGAGTCAGCGCTGGAGGAGCAAGGGCGTGTGTGTCGAGGGTTGGCTGCGATTGGGGCGGTGGGGGACGCTTGCTGCTCCCGTGACCAAGCTGTGGGCGAGGCCTGACGAAACACCCGCTGTCCTGAACAGCTACGCTGCTTGACATGTTTCCACGTCCTTGCCCGCCGCGCAGACGTGCGCCCCGCCGGGGAGTCGAAGGTGCAGCTGAGGCCGACGGCGTCCGCCGGCCCGCGCGTGCCCCTGCTGCGCCCCGCCCTGCCCTACTTCGAGCGCGTGCGGCTCCTGATGCACGGGCCAGCGGGGACGGAGCCGGCCGAGGCCCCCAAGAAGGGCACGCAGGCGTCGGCGGAGGTCCAGGTAAGCACAGCTCTATTTGGTTCTGCCTTGCGCTGATGTCGTGAAAGCGCGGGGGGGGTGCAATGCGCGGGGGTGCCGCCGCTGGCGTGTGGAACTCGGCCGCCGTTAGCGTGTGGAACATCACTCCTTCTGCATTATGGCTGCCCCAACAATGCACCCATGCCGTTACCAGGCTCTTAGACAGTTTAGTAGTCCCTGCCGTGCCGCTGCTCTCCCTCGCAGCCCACTGCGGCGCCCCCGGCCGCTGCCAAGTCAGCTTCGGACGTGGTGGCTGCAGCGGTCGCGGACAGCAAGTTCAAGGACATGCTGAAAGCGGTGGCGGACGCGGACATAGGCGCCTCCTTCTGGGCAACGGTGGCGCTGCGCAAGACGTTTGTGGAGCACCGCAGCGTTGCGATGCCGCTGATCGCCTTTGGACGCATGGTCAAGTTCCAGCTGTGCTGGTTCTACCTGCTCTGCGCATGGGTGGGTGCGCATGCAAGGCGGTGAAAGCGGCTGAAGGGCCTGTGTTCTGATTACCACCGCGAGCACCCCGCTCAAGTGGGCTTCTCTGGCCCCTGCGCGCCGGAACTAAGCAAATCTTGCATGTGCTCTCTGCTGCCGCTTCCTCAGGCCTGGAGCGGCGACCACGACCGCAGCCGTTGGCTGGCGTCCACGACGGCCTTGCACTGGGCCCTCACGGTCCTGCTGTGGAGCATGCAGGCCGTACTGTCGGGCGGCGTGTGGATCAAGCGGACGGAGAAGTCGAGGGACGGCAAGACCAAGGCTGACGTCGTCGTGCCGTACTACCGGGGCCGGAAGTACAAGGCCGCCGCTGCAGCAGTCGCTAAAGACGATGGCGGCGTGGCACCGCCTCCTTCTCACGGCGGTATCTTCTGGTGGACGGCCCAGGTTGTATTCCTGGGCCTTGCGTGGTTCCTGCTCGCCATCGTTACATGGGGAGTGTACAAGCCTGGCTCCGACGCCTGGCGGTGGTTGGCCCTGGCCTATGGTATCCTTGTGATCGCCTACGAGCTGCTCTGGAGGTGAGACAGAAGGATGTAGTAAACAGGATTTGGGTCAAGAGCCTAGCGCACCCCTTTTCCGAGCACAAATTAGTAAGGCCCGCGCCTCGAGCATATTACTAGAGAGGCAAAAAGGCTCACTTTTTG
Organism: Edaphochlamys debaryana; assembly: GCA_016858145.1. Classification (NCBI taxonomy): domain Eukaryota; kingdom Viridiplantae; phylum Chlorophyta; class Chlorophyceae; order Chlamydomonadales; genus Edaphochlamys; species Edaphochlamys debaryana. The sequence continues at coordinate 1,945,958 of JAEHOE010000004.1, forward strand.
GTCTTTGCCTACCCGCAGGCAGTTCAACTTCGGCGGCTTCGCACGTCAGGAGTTCTTCGAGACCCTGCAGCGCCTGCTGCCGGGCGGCCCCCGGGTCACCTCTGCATCGACCGGCGCCAACCCCATCTTCGACCCCACCATCCACCTGCGCACCGGGCTCAAGTACCTGTTTGGCAACCTGGGCCTGTGGATCTTCACGCTCGCTCTGAAATTCGTGTTCGACTACCTGGTCCTGGTGGGCTGGAGCGGGCTAGCGGCCGCTAGGTATCAGATGGGGCCCCAAGCTCTTTCGGCACTGCTCCGACGGGGCCAGGTCTGTTCCCTATCTGATTAGCCTGCAATTGTCCAGGCGTTCCAGAACTCAGGCATTGCCGCATGGCCCCACAGGTCAAGCCCGCCACGTCGCGCATGCAAACCATCATCGACACCAACACGCTTGCCATCTGGGGCGGTAACCCCAGCCACATCAAAGTGGACCTGGATCCCCTGATGGCGGCCATGCAGGTGCGCAGCGGATGGGAAGGCCTTGGTTGTACAAGGCCCTGCTCGCTGCTACCGCCCCGCACTCCTGCCGTCCTGTCGCCTTCGTTCTTGTCCCCACTCTAACCTCCCTGCTCCCTCGACTTCCCTGCCACAGGTCATCCTGCTCTTCCTGCTGAGCATGGTGTCCACCAATGTGGCCTACTCGGTCTCCACGGCGCTCTTCGGCTGCCTCCAGGGCACCCGCCAGGGCCTGGGGTCCGTGCGCAACTGGAGCCAGATCCGCGCCAGCTTCAGCGGGATCCAGAAGGGCATGGCAGCCAAACTCGTGCACAAGGCCAGCGCTGTGACCAGCGGTCCGGCGGGCGCCGGCACGGGGCCGAACTGGCAAGGCGTCTTCAAGCGGCAGTTCTCGATGACCATGGCCCAGGCCGGCATCATTCGTGCCAGCGCGGGGAGCGTCGCTGAGTGGGAGCGCCGCGAGGTGCGTATGGGCGGGCAGCGCAGGGGAGTAGTGCACCAGGGGCAAGAGGGCAGGGGGCAAGAAGGCAGGCATGCATCAAGGTGAACGCCTGCTGGAAGCGTGCTGGGAGCCTAGCAGCCATCGAGGGTTGTTTCGCTGACATTTCTCTTCGCTGTTACCCGCAGGCCACCGCGGCCCTCATGGCCCCCATGTGGAATGCGCTGGTGCGCTCGCTCCGGCAGAGAGACCTGCTCTCCAACAAGGAGCTCTCCAACATGTCCTTCATGCCGGTGAGTTCGCATGCTGCGCGGCTTGCATACCGAGTCAGAGTAGGCCCCACCGCGCACGGACACACAACTTGTTGCTCTGGACCCAACCCCGCTCAATCGCCCGGCCCTGCCCTTCCAGGTCACCACCCTCAGCCCGAGCGCCATGCTCAAGAGCTGGCGGGAGAAGTTTGCCATGAACAAGGCGGCGGGCGGCGGCACGATGACTGGGAGCATGGGAAGCAGCGCCAGGACCCAGGGTACGTTTGCGCCCTTTGCCCCTTGTAAAGGGTTCGGGCCTAGGTCTGCCTCATCCGAATCGATTACTTATCCATGTCAGCTCGCTTCTCGCAGGCCTCAACTCCATCGTCATTCGCTACAATGGTGCCGAGCACGCTCACGTGACGTACCTGCCCCCTCTCGGCATCTATATTGGTGAGCTGCCGTACTGTGGAGGGCTGCACTGCGGAATGAAACTACCCCGTCTTGCCCGCTCACAGCCAGACCCCGTCACCCCGCCTGACCGTGCCTTTCTTTTGCCTTGCCTCCTGCCACTGCTCCCCCCAGCCCAAATCACCCAGATGGTCAACGCTCCGCGCCCCACGGCCGAGCAGCTGACCGTGCTCCAGGAGGCCTACGTGTACCTGCTCAGCCTGCTGACGGCCGTGGGGGCCGTGCCGAAGGAGAGCGGCGCCTCTGCGCTGGCCGCCCTGAACGAGGGCGTGGCTCGCGCCAACGAGGCCGCTGCTGATGGCATCGACCCTCAGAAGGCAAACGTTGCTGTGGAGGAGGGGGCCAGGGCCGCGCTGGCCGCGGTCGCGGGCGCCAAGCAGGCCGAGGCCCGCGCTGCCGTCTTCGGCGGGCAGTGCGCGGCCCGTGCGGAGCGCCGCCGGAACCGCGAGGGGCGCGTGCAGCCCCAGATTGAGGCCATGCCGGCGGAGCGGGTCAATGCCCTCAGCGTGGAGGCGCTGCTGCCCGAGGCCTTTGGGTCCATGGCGGCGCACGCGACCTCGCCCGCTGACCTGGGCGCGAGGCGCGAGGTGCTGGTCAAGGCACGGGGCCTGCTTGATGCTCTGATCAAGGCCGTCGAGGTGAGCTAACGGCGTCTCTGTCTGTCTGTCTGTGCTGCCGCTCCAAAGCTAGGCTCTCCGCTGGACTCCCTGTCCCATGATGCTGAGAGCTGGTTGCGTGCTCCTCTGTGCGTGCGCAGGTTTACCAGAAGACCGCCACCGCTGCCACCGCCGTCGCTCAGCGCGACGGCGCTGTGGAGGGCCTCGGCGGCGCTCTGCACGCCATGGCGGGGGCCATGATGTCGGTAGGTGCTGCAATCTCAGCATCCACTGTTGACTTTGCTGCGTGTGGGCAATCCGCACCTCGCCCGTGGCTCCATGCCCTGGGCTGTAGCACTAGTTCTTACGACTTCGACTTCCCCACACGCATGCACGTATCCGGACTGCAGCTCCGCGGCCTGCCCAAGGTCCTGACCGAGCTGCTGGGCATGGTGGTGGAGAAGCGCCACTTCCTGAGCGACCACGCGCTGGAGACCATGCACGTGGCGCTGATGGTGGGTCAGGGAGGGGGTGTTGTTGTGGGGGATGGAGAGTAGGGCGGATGGGACGGGATCGGAAGCGGGAAGCAGGAAGGGCTTGAGCTGGAGCGCTGGCGGCAAGGCCAAAGAGAAACTGATTGGCTGCGTCTTCTGGCTAGGCTGACTGGCGGCCCGGTGCGCCCATGCCCCCACGTGCGCAGGAGCTGGTGCAGAAGGACCAGGGCCCGCAGCCGTCCGCCAGCATGCACAGCCCCCGCCTGGGCGAGCCGTCGGCCATCCCGTCGAGCAAGGATCTCACTGAGGTGAGCTCAAAACCACTGGTGGCTACTGCTGGTTGGCGGCTGGTACCCGTGCTGGGCATTGGCGGCATGCCTCTTTCCAAGCACCTGCACCTGACCCACTCGCGTGTTTCGTTTTCATCCCCAGGTGTCCCGCTGGCTCAAGGGCATCCTGGCGCCCACGGACGAGGGCGCCGTGCCCGCATCCGCCGAGGCGCTCGGCATGCTGGCTGAGTTCTGCTCCACCCTCAACAACCCCAACATGCCCGCGCCGCCCACGGTGGCTGCCATGCGCTCCGTCACCACCCTCATCCCCCACTACCACGTGAGTGCCCAGCTAGCTCAGGAAGGCGGGCTGAGGGATCTGCGGATGCACCCTTTCCCGTTGGAAACCTGCCCAACACGCGAGGTGCTGACCCGTCACCCGCTGCCCCTGGTTGCTGTGCGCAGGAGACGGTGATCTACGCGCTGAGCAGCAACGACGCCAAGACAGTGCTGGGGGGCAAGGTGGAGGGGACGATGTCGGAGGACGAGGTGCTCTTTGTCAGGTGAGCCGGGCAGCTCAGCGCCTTCTGGCAACACTACTGTGTGCTCTCTCGTGGGCTCTGGTGACCGAAAGCACGCCGGTACCGGTACTGACTTTCTACCTTCCTGGAACCCGCAGTGACGACGCTGACAAGCCTAAGCCCAGCGCTCCTCTCTCGTACCTGCTGTCCGAGTTCCCCGAGGAGGTCAGGAACCTGCTGGAGCGGTGCGGCACCACCATCAAGCCCCTGGCCAAGGGCGAGGCGCCGTACGAGATCGCCGATTTCCTCCCGGAAGGCCGCCTGTACGAGCATCGCGCTCAGCTGCTGCTGTGGGCCTCCTTCCGTGGCCAGGTGCGTAGGCAGACTGCGCTCGAGGTGTCTCTCGCCTTTGGGGGTTGTGCCGCTCATGACCCTTGCGCTACTTGCGCAGCAGACTCACGCTCTCCCCTGCCCCCCCTGCCTCCCCCAGGTCCTGGCACGCACCGTGGACGGCATGTCCATGTACCGCACCGCCCTGGCGCTGCAGGCGGTCACGGACGCGCTCGCCGCAGCGGAGGCGGTGGGCCACTCGCTTAGCGCGCCGCAGGGCGCGGGCGCCGGGCTGCACCTGAGCAAGTCCGACGCCGCTAGCGTGCGCGAGATCCTTATGGTGAGTTTGAAACAAGAAGAATGCGGGTTGTACAAGGCTTTGCGGGTGCGGTTGGGGCGGCTGGGGCTTCAAGCTGTCATCCCTTGAGTCGCCGAGCCTGGCTGATGCGCCGTATCCCCCTCCGCATCCCGTCTTCCCAGGACTCCTCGCTGACGTGCGTGGAGGAGCTGGCGGACGTGCTGTGCCGTCGGCTGCGCGCTCTGGGCCCCCTGTTGGACGCCAAGTACGGCACCCTGGTCAGCAGCCAGGTCTACTCCACGCTCGCGAGCTCGTCCAAGATCTCGGACCGCTGGTGCGCGCACGGAGTGGCGCTGCTGCTCACGCGCTACAGCGCCTCGCTCAGGGTGTCGTACCTCGAGCCGGTACAGAAGGTGGTGGTCATCGACGAGCCCGGTTACACGTACGCGCTTGCTCAGTACGACAGTGCCCTCGTGCGTGCCGTACCCATCGCGGACGAGCTGGCCCGCAGCGGCCAGGCTCAGCCTGATGAGGAGCTGAGCAGCGGGGCCGGGGCGGGTCCCTCTGGTTCGGGACCGGCCAAGTCGAAGGCGACGGAGATCTGGCGGCGGCGGCACAACCTGGTGGACCTCAAGGAGGCTGAGGTTGAGGTGCTGTACAGGTGGGTGCGTGTGCGCTCAAGTGCTCCGGTATGCAGGCTTGCGGCGAGCTGCATGTGCCGCGTCCGTGACATCCAGCCTCGACCCTAGAGTCGGTAAGGGGCCAGCCGGGTTGATGCTCATCGCTCGCGGCCTCGCCCTCGCTCCTCCTCAGGATGCGCCAGCCGCTGAACATGTCCGGGGACGGCACCACCGTGATCCTGGGCGAGGGCAAGCCCGAGAACCAGAACGTGGCGCTGCCGTACTGCCCAGGCGTGCTGCTTCAGACCGTCGACATGAACCAGGACAACTCGCTGGCGCAGGTGAGGGGCGGGGGACAGGACGGAAACAGGGGCTTGCAAATCTAACTTGGGACCGCGCGCATCCCTAGTGCTGCCAGGCACTCAAGTTTTGACTGGCCTTTGCTCTTGCTGCCGCACGCAGGCCCTCAAGCTGCGCAACACCACGCTGGAGTTTGAGCAGCCTCGCAACCCGGGTCAGCAGGTGGCCGTGCTGGGCTACCCCGAGTGGATCTTCTCCTACAGGTGAGCACTTGCTAGCGGTGTGGGGCATGCTGGGCTCGAGGCTCGAGGTGCTTGCCATCTATTGGTCACATCGTATTCCTAAACATCTTGTCCGCTCGCTCGCCCCGCAGGTGCGGTCTGCTCGCTGAGCTGGCCGCCCTGACGGAGCGGACGTTCGGCACCCAGATCCAGCGGGTCATGGGCTATCCCAGTGAGTGTGGTTGCCGTACGCAGATCATGCAGTCGCAGTAGGTCCAAGAGTACGACGCTGTATCCGTTGCCTAGCTGCTGTCTGCTGTCCCGCCGGGTAGCCCCGTCTTCTTGACCTATGCGTGCTTACTCCGCCCCCAGGCGCGGTGCGGGCGCACTACGGCCACCCTGACCTGTGGAACAAGCTGTTCGCCATGGGGCGTGCGGGAGTGTCTAAGTCCAACGCCGTGCAGCACGTGTCTGAGGACGCGTTCGGCGGTTACAATGCGCTCAAGCGCGGCGGCCTGTCCAAGTACGTGTCCTACATCTCCGTGGGCAAGGGCCGCGACATGGGCCTCGACTCCATCCTGGGCTTCGAGGGCAAGGTGAGCTGAAGGCCCGACCGGTGTCCACGCGAGCAAGCAGAACGGGACTCACCTGGCAGCTGTGACATCAGCTTGACACTGACCTCTCGACCTTCCTCACAGATCTCCAAGGGCTGCGGCGAGCAGCTCATGTCCCGTGACGTGCGCTTCCTGGGCTGCCACATGGACTTCTTCCGCTCGCTGTCGTTCTACTGCACGGGCCCCGGCCACTTCATCGGCACCTGGATCACGGTCTTCACCATCCAGGCCGGGCTGTGGGTGCAGCTCATTCTGCTGCTTGGAAGCGTCAACAGCGACAACAAGAGGTGGGAAGGGCATGGGCTTTGAACAGCTACGTAGCACACCTTCTGCAATGGCTTCGGCCCAGCAGTGCCTCTATTGATCTCCTGGAAGCTCTTCGGATGTGTGACCCTACCTCACCATCGTCCCCACCTCCACCCACGTGAACCTACAGCATCGCCGCCGCCATTGGCGCGGTTCAGATCCTGCAGCTGGGCACTCTCCCGATCCTGGCCAACGTGTTCAACCTGTGGCTGGAGCTGGGCCTGGCCCCGGCGCTGTGGATGCTCGGGCAGCAGCTGCTGGCAGGCGGCATCCTGTTCCACATCTTCCGCTCCGTCACCTCGTCCTTCCACCTTGCCCGCGCCACGCTCTTTGGTGGCGCATCATACGTTGCCACGGGCCGCGGCTTCTCGCTGCAGCGGAAGTCCTTCACGCAGGTAGGGTGTGCTGCTTGGGGCGTGGGGGCGGGGCGGCGCTCTGTAAACGCCAGGCTCACCGCACTGCAAGGCGACCAAGCGTTGACGCCTAACCTCTTTGTGTCCCCGCCTTACAGGTGTACGTCAACTACGGCCGCAGCCACCTGTACCTGGGCGCTGACGTACTCGCCATGACCATCCTCATCCTCATTGTCGCCAGCAACGGTGAGCGGGACTGCGTCGATAGCTATCTATCGACTGTACGGCTAGTAATGTGCCCTCCCGCCACCGTACTGCTGTAATACCCGCTCTGCACCCGTACCTCACTATGCATGTTGCCCCTGTGCTTTCCACCGCCCCAGGGGACAACTCCTCCCCCGTCCCCGCCATCGCGCTGTGGAGCTCCTTCCTGGTGGCCATCGCCCTGCTCGCGGGGCCCTTCTGGTTCACGCCCTTCTACTTCCGAATGCACGAGGTGATCCGCGACAGCAAGGAGTTCTATGCCTGGGTGCGCGGCGGCGGCGCGCGCGGCGTCAAGGACAGCTGGGCGGAGTGGAACCGCGACCAGCTGGCACCCCTGCGCGACGAGACTGGCATTCAGGTTGGTCGGGGGCGCACGCAGGATCACCTGCTGATCGGACGGGTGGCGGGGACTGAGTAGGGTCTAGGGTTTGTCAGGTCTGGCATGATCAACTTGTGCTTGTATGGGCCTCGTCCACTGGCCTCGCTCGATACTGAAGCCTCTCCCCCTTGCCCCGACCCGACCCAGATCCCCCGCTACCGCACCTGGAGCATCGTGACGCTCCTCTTCCCGCGCGCCGTGACCTGCATCCTGGGCGCGTTGGTGGCCATCGCGGCTGCTGAGTTCGAAACGGAGGGCATGCCGAACCTGGCCTGGGTCCTGGCGGGAAGCGCCGCCACCTGGCTGGCCATTGGCTTCTGGTCTACCGCCAAGCGTGGCTACGTGACTTCGGGGCTCAAGCCCGGCTGGCGCTGGTTCAAGGCGACCGTGCAGGTGAGATTGTGTCTAAACCAACAGCGCCGCCCTGTAACAGTCGATCACAAGTAGCGGATGCACGCGAGCGAGCGGCCATGCTTGACGGGTGCTTGTGCTGCGCCTCGCTTTAAAACGCTGACTAATATATTGTTGCTTTGCCCTGTGCCCCATACTCAGGTCGTGTCGGTCATCGTCGTCATCCTAGTGCTGGTGGCCATCCTGTTCCTTCCCAAGCGCGGCATCAGGTGCGAATGGGCGTCGGGGACACAACATGAATCAGGGGGCATGCACTGAGACATTGGCGCGCTGGCATTGTGCTTGGCCCACCGCTTACCTGGTCATGCACCCTGCTTTCCTCTCTCCCGACAGGTTTACCGGTGTTGTGATCACGCTGTGGGCCAACTACCTGGTCGCCTCGCTGGTCGTGCAAGCCGCCACGCTCCTGCTGCCCAAGTACATGTCCGCAAGGTGGGCCAGCGTCTGCTTCATAGCCTTAGTGCCTGGAGGGCTCGACAGCCCAAGCCCGGCAGTTAAAGCGCCGCGAATTATCGCCTTGTCTTTGCATGCCCTTCGCCTATGGTCTTCTGTTCTTATACCTCCGTGCTGCTCACCCGCAACCCCACAGGCACGCTTGCAACTCCGCTCTGCGCCAGACGGACGCAACGCTGGGTCTCCTCATCTGCCTCGTGCTGGTGATCCTGACCTTCATCGGCGAGATCGGCCTGATCATGCTGGACAAGGTGCAGACGCTGGTGCAGTTCAACGACCGCTTCGCCATGAGCGCAGCGGCCAAGGGCTCTACCGACGTGGTGGCGGTGGAGCCGCTCAAGAAGAAGGACTAGGGGGCTTGGCTTGCCGCACGGGTTCGCGGGTCCCACGGTGGCTTTCGTAGGCTGGGTTTCTCGCACGGGAATTGCAGGTCTCACGGAGGGATTTGACGAACGGGGAGGTTCGCAGGGGTTTTCGTGGCTGGGAAAGTTCGTGGCTCTCTGCAAGGAAGAGGCCTGTGGGTAAGACTGACGAGTATTGTGCCGTTGAGGGCCTTCTTGGGCGGCTGGGTGCTGCTTGTGTGCCGGCCGCCCTCAACTGGGATTTGATGAGGGCCTGTTTGGTGTGAGGCCGTCGGAAGTGCAGAGCGTTGGTGAGTGCAGGCCTCAAGTTCTTACCTCGGGTTGCGTGCAGCACGGTGTACCTAGGTAGCCCGCAGCATTGTGTGACCGTTATTCAAGGCCTGCTTTCGAGGTTCTCATTCGGGCTTGTAACATTGTACAGTGACTCCGTAGATACTCAGCAGTCTGTGGGTAGCAGTGTGGGGGCCTTGCCTCAATGACGGGGCTCGGATGGCAGGTTTGATGTTGGCGGGCTCTAGCTCGAGTACAAGACTTGACGTGCGGGTGCACATAAACCCCCATTCGTATAATTTAAAGGGTTCGAGCAACGGAACGGAGATGTGAAGGTTCTGGTCTGGCCTGCGTGCACCTGGCAGGCCATTGCCGCCGCTTTTGTAAAGACCGGCATGTTGCTCAAGCGCTGTCGTCCCAGGACTCCGGTCCCAGGATAGACAGCACAAGTTCGAGTACATGGCACACGGCACCCTTCAGCCTGCACCCCAGTATCTGGACCCTTCAGCCTGGACGGCCTGGACTTGAGAGGAGCGTCGTTGCTTTAAGGCAAATCGCGCCTCAAGGTGTTGTCTGAGTAGGGACAGGCGGTTACGGCGATCAGGTCTCGAGTGAGCTGGGCATCAAGGCATAAAACCGTCGAACGCCCCAGAAGAACCCTAACCGCGGCACACCGTCTGACACCGTCAAAGTAGTGGTGTTTGTCGTGCTCGGAATCCCTTGCATGCAACCCATGTTAAGGCCCGCCGTTGGTGTGTGGATCCCTGGCGGTAGCCCCGGACCAACTAACTGGCCTGCCGCACACGGTAGGCGCAGAAGCAAACGGCCCGCTTGTCGAGCACCTCCTAATCTGCACGCTCTGCCTGCACCTTGGTTAGGCAGGACTGCTCAGGACTGGGGACTGCTGGTGTGCCGCCCCCCACCCCAGCCTGGCGCTGACCAGTGATCACCAATGGGCGCATTCAGCCAGCGTAGGCCACACGCTACATTTAAGCAATGGCCGGCTGTTGCCCGCGCATGATGTGGAGCCACCAGTGGCGCGGGGGACTTCCCTGACCGTTGAAAGCTGGATGACTTTTGTTGGGCTGTCCCCTCAGATATCATTGCCGGTGCAAGCGCAAAAAGGGTCCAGGAAGCAGGAGAGACGGAGGTGTTTGCTTCGGGGTCTCAATGTGCCTGAGCGCCCATGTTGACAGCCAGTAAACTTTCTCCCTAATCCGCCCTGTACCGGTAAAGAAATGTAGTGCGCTAAATGTGGAGCGGCGAGGCTGTATTCCATCACATGAGCAGAATGGATACAGCGGTGTTCTTTGCCCCTTGCCTCAATGTGCACTCTGTGATCATCACACGGCCATGATGGCCGAGCAGCACCAACCTGCTCGCTCGAAGCTTGCCACTGTACTCTTGTACGTGCAGCACGGCGCTAGCGAGCCAGTCAGGCAGTTGCTGACTTGGCCGGACGTGTCATCAGGAAGGGTGGTAGGAATCAGGCTTAAAGATGGTTCTGCCACAGCTTCTTTCAAAGTCTCTTAACCCCCGTGAAGGTTCTTACCCTCCACACCTGCCCCAGCCTCCCTTGCCATATACTCGTTCACCACTGCTTGCGTGCATAGCTTTGGCTTGCACGGCTTCACCTTCAAACAGCTTTGGGGTCACGATCCATTAGACATGCATGTGCAACGTGTGCCATTTACTACGTACAGTAAAGGGTTGTTGAGTGCAAACTTTGCACACGCCAGACGTGCCACATGGGGCAAGGAACACAGTAGAAGGACAGCCCACCCCGATGCGTTGGGAACATGGGTCAAGAGCAAAGGTACGCAGCTACCTAAAACCCTTCAGACCATCACATCCCCTTATTTACAAACCTATCGGCCGCCACATGCAATTCGCCCTCTCGGCACCTCGCTCGTGGCGCAGCAGGAGATCACGAAAGTCCCCCGCACACATCGCTGTATTTCATCCGCTTCAGTCGCCCTTTTGCCCACTCAAAATGCCCATGGCAAACACAATACTGTTGCAGGTGTTGATGCAAACGAGCAGAGTTCAGTGACTGCAGCCACAGCCCTCTTTCCTTCCTTCCCGGTGGCCCTCAGGTTATTGTCCCGAAAGAGCCGTGCCCTAGGGCTACCGTGGTGTGAGCGCATGGCGTCGATGATGCATGATACCATCAATGAAATCTAAAGCCATGGCCGTCCGTCCCGTCTTAGTTCCATGCAGCCCAGTCCTACGGTACATCACGCTACTCCAAAACCGCTATTTGATCCGCTACGTTCTAGCAGGCTGCCTGTTACTCGCACCCGCAGCACGGGGTGTCCTGTCGCTCCACCCCCACAGTGGCGCCCGATCCATCCTCCGTGTCCTCGCTTGCGGTTGGGAGCTGCTCGCCTGCGTCGGACTGCCGATCGAGCTCTACCAGCACGGATGACAGGCATCCGTCTTGCTCCTGCTCGTGCTCCTCCGTGAACGCCTGCTCGCAAGCTCCCACGGGGAAGGACCTGATCTCCGCAGGGCCCTCCGTGCCTGACCTCCGCCGTGCCTCCGCAATCGCCTTGGGGCTCGCCCACAGCACCTGCCCAGATGGCGTCACGAAACGCTGCAGGCCCGCCCAATGGTTGGTGGGGTCAGCCTTCTCCAGGAAAGCGCTGAAGACGCGGGCGGAGGCTCCCACCTGCAGGGCGGCGGCACCATCGGCGGTGGCGGCAGGGTCATGGTATGGACGCAGAAGGAAGGATTCCAAGCCCCAGTCAGCCTCTCATCCTCACAAGCCGCCGCCGCAGAGCACGCACCCGTCTCCTGCTGCCCCCCATCGCTGCCCCGCTCGGTTCCGTTCCAATTGCACGCACCTGCTCCAGCCTCTGGCCTTCGGGCAAGTCGAAAGCCCGGTGCACACACGCAAAGTCCTCCACCGAGCTCTTCTTGCTCAGTGCGTCCACCCATCGGCCGGCGGCGTTCATGACTTGTGGCGGGATGGACCCTGGCGCAAACGGCGGTGGCGCCAGCGCCCGGGCCACGAGCGCCAGGTTGTTGGCTGCGGCCAACACCCTGAAGCCGATCTGCGGAAGGAATGGCAAGGAAAGAAAGGACGGGATGGAAAGACAGGATCAGGCGGACGCACTCGGACGCACGGCGGCGGGTCGACCTGATCGGACCTTCAACGGAAGGAGCCCAGGAGGTTTAGTTTAAGCAATTACGTAAGCTGCGCACCTGCATGGCTGGGACGAGCTTGGCGACGGTCTCGGTGGGCTTGGTGATGACGTAGCCGTGGCCCTGCGGCTCCCCGCTCAGCTCGCACACCAGGTAAACGCGGAAGCGGTCCCGGGTGACCCGGTTCATGAAGTTCCGCAGCGCCGAGTCCTGCACCGAGGGGCGGCCGCGCCCGGGCGGAGGCTGCGGGCAGGGCAGCGTGCAAGCGCACGGGGGACGAGTCAGGCCCGGTTCAGGAGTGGTTTCATTGGAGCGCATGTGTACCTGGGACGAGACAGGCTGTGGCCTGGCGCACAGCTGGTTAAGCAACGGGCTAAACAGGCTGGCTGGCTAGTGGACAGAGGCGTGTGGGTCCCATGTCCCCCTGCCCAATCATGCAGCCATGCGCACCTCGAAGAGCCGGAGCACGTCGTGGAGCCACGAGGCCCGCTTCTCCGTGCCCTTGCCCCGGGCCTGCTCCCGCTCGTCCACCTCGGGCACCACCACGAAGGTGCGCGGCTTGGCGTTGTCCGCCAGGGACAGCATCAGGTTCTGCCCCACCTCAAGCATGGCCTGAAGGGGCGGCGGGTTTGTGCAAGCAAGGGAAGAGGAATGATGCGAAGTAGGATAGGTAGATACGGTACCCGCTGGAGTCAGCCCCACAGGCCAGCGTTGACCGTAAGGCCTGTGCTGATTTTAGCGCTCGACGCAGCACGCCTCAGCACCACAGCAGCTAGCTAGCTGCTGTATGTAGCTCGTGCGCTGTACTTGCGTTAGCAATCCCGCCATTCCCAGCAAGCAGGGCGCACCTTGATCTCCTCCAGCTTTGCCCCCACGAGGCCCAGATCGTCGAGTCGCTTGGTGCGCGCCTCCAGGGCCTCGGCCATCGCGTTGACGTTTTGCGCCATGGCATTCACGTTGTGCGCAACACGTTCGACGGCGCCCTCCATCCGTGTCGCGTTCTGCCTGACCTCCTGGATCACGTCCTGGTGCGTGTCGTAGGTGCGGGCAAGGCCGCCCCAGAAGAGCTCATGCTCCAGCAGCTTATCCGTCCGCTGCCGCTTCTCGGGCTGCACCTGTTGGGTTGAAAGCAGCAAACAACGTCAGCATAAGTGGATGGACTGACCAGGGACTCCATGGGACCCCCCCTGACCCCTGTGCAAGCCTGCTTCATCCTGGCTCATGCTACCAGCCTCATCACATGCGTACGGCACCCACCTGCAGCATCTTCCGGAGGAGGCTGACCGCGTTCTTGTCCTTGGGCGTGCGCCCGTTGATACGGTCGATGAGGCAGTCCACGGTCCCCTGGGTCACGTCCGCCAGGCTCCGCAGCACGCGCCCCGCGTCCATCTCGTTGGCTCCGTTCACCAAATGGTTGACCAGCATCTCGCCCTGGAGGTAGGGACAATGCGCATCAAAGCAGAATAAGGATGAGAAACGAATGAAAAAGCTGTTGGGTGTTGCCTGCGGGTGTCAGTCCGCAAGACACAGGGAAGAACAAGCGAGGTTATACATGCCCCGCAGCTGGCAGGTACGCGCGTTGGGTCAAGATCCAAGTCACGTGTCGCACCTGGAGCATCTGATAGAGGATGCATCCCAGCGCCCACACGTCGATTTCGGGCGAGGCGCTGACGGGCTTGCCCTTGGCCAGCTGCGCCGCCACGTCGGGCGAGCAGATGGCGTAGGTGAGCCCCTGCGGGATTGAATGAGGAACAGCGGTTGCAGTCACCTTGTGGCAGCTATGGGGTGCATAGGCAGGCCAGAGAACAGCTGTGCAGACTTAAGGAGTCTCACCCATCCCTTGTGTCTCACCCTCCCACCCATGTTCCATCCACACTCCAAGCGGCCTGCTGCCCAGGCCCTACCCACCGTGACTGGGTCGCCCGGCCTGCAGCTGCGGTCCAGGTCAATGAGCTTGAGGCGGCGGCCCTCGAACTCGACCAGGTTCGCGGGCTTGACGTCACTGAGCGGCGGCGGGGGGTTCCAAGCACGGAGCCGGGTTAAGCGAAGACCATGTGTGCTCCGCAACACAGAACAAAGCCCGTTTGGGCGGTCTAGCAGGGTCCGGCTTTATAGCTCACCAGTGCACCCATCCGCGTCCGTGCATGTAATCCACCGCGCGCACGACGCTCTCGAACATGGCCGTCGCCTCGTTCACGGTGAAACGGCCGCCGCTGGCCTGCACCTTGGCCAGCACATCCTGAGCACGGAACGGAGGGGGACGCAGGGCGTGAGGGCCTCCATCTGATGGTCTGCCCCTAGCACGACTACCTTAACTCGCCCTGCCCGCCTCAGGGCACGACATGATATGGATGCACGCGGAAGGCCAATGGTCAGCCACGCCCATCTAGGGCACCCGGCGGAGGCAGGCCCTACCTCGAGGCTCTGGTGGCCGCACTTGAGGGCGATGGCGTAGGGCGTGACGGGGTGCAGGGCCGGGCAGTCGAACACGCAGGCCGCCGGGCAGCTCGGATCCGCCAGGGAGACGACGTACTGGCCGTCGCGGAGCTCCGAGAGCGCCTGATGAGTGGACAGGTGCAAGGGCGCGGGCCGGTGGTAAGACTGAGCATGCAGCTAGCGTTGAATGCACATGGGCCAGCGTTGAAGGCACATGGCTCAGGGGCTCGGGGGTGCGTACCTTGACGGTGCGGTCCCTAAGGGCCTTGTCCGCGCACAGCTTGATGGCCACCCGCTCCCCGCTCCGCCGCTGGTCGGTGGCGAGGATGATGATGCCGCTGCCGCCCTTGAGCAGGGGCTGGCTGTCCAGGGGGGCAAACCTGCGTGCGAGCGAGCGCGTAGGGCGGGGCACGGCATGCATCAAAGCTTCGGCTGATGTACAATCTCTGGGCCGTGCGGCTTGCTCCCTGCTGGGGAAGAGCGCGCGCTGAGGGTCGGGCCACGGACTGAGACCGCATGCGCGCGGCTCACCTGCCGTTGTACAGCACCAGCGTCCCGCTAGGCTCCTCCGCCTCTCCGGCAGCAGCCGCCTGGCTGCTGCCGCTGGCCTCGGCCGTCTCAGACAGTCCGCTCTCAGGCGCCGTCCGGGTCCTGCCGACGCGCGGCTCCCTCCGCTGCTGCGGCCCGCGGGCCGCCGCTCTGTTGGGCTGGAAGGCGCGCGGCTGACTGGGTCCCGCACCCCCTGCCGACTTGGGGGACTGCCGCTCGGCTAGCCCAGCCAGCAGCACCTCAAGCTCGTGGGTGACAGCGCACAAGTCAGGGGTGTGGCCCACATTGTTCCTCAGCGTGCAGTCGGCCCCACCTGCATGCGGGGAGCAGCAAGATAGCGAGCGTTTCGCTAAGATGGTTGACTCAGGCGCAAGCGTGCAGGGCTAAAGCGGTGCCCATTGCGTGAGGGCCCCTCGCCAACGAACCACGCACCCTCGATCAGCAGCCGGACCGCTTGCTCGTCACCCCGTAGGGCGGCCTTGTGGAGCAGCGTGTCGCCCCTGCTGTCCGCACCGTCCAGCTTGGCACCTGGGAGTGACGGATGCGGTGATAGTGAGGGTTTGTACTGGTACTCGTCAAGCCTTGGCGTTTAGTTGCGGCTTCGCAGGTCTAGCCCGTCAGCTATCGCACGCACCTGCGCGAATGATGGCGTCAGCGCAGTCGTAGTGCCTGGCGTCGATGGCGGCTGCAGCGGAAAGGGGGCGCAGGTAGGGGTAGGGGTCAACACTGAGCAGAGAGATTCAGAAGGGCTGCAGCCAAGTCAAGGCACTGCCTAGCTTGCCGCCGCGATGAGCAGCGCCCCGCTCACCAGACAGGGGGGTCTCCCCGCTCTCGTTGACCGCGTCAGGGTTAGCCCCGTTGTCCAGGAGCAGCCGGGTGGTGGCCAGGAAGCCGCTGCGGGCGGCGATGTGCAGCGCGGAGTCCTGCGGAGGAGGGAAAGCAGCGACTTACAACCCGACTTCCCGACGCAGGTGAGGTGAGAGGAGCACGGAAGCTCCTGCGGGCTGCGCAAGGCTGGTAAGCCGGCAGCGGCTTAGAGGGCGCCCCGCTATATCGGTGCCGAGCGGGCAAGTGTGTGTGCCCACTCGCACCTTGGAGCCGAACCGGGGGATGTTGGCGTCCGCGCCCGCGCCGAGCAGGAGCTCACACAGCGAGTTGTGCGACAGCGAGGCGGCCAGGACCAGCGGCGTCGTGCCGGTGGAATCCTGGGAGGAAGGGGGCCACAGTGGTAAGGGCGAAGCGGATCAGCCTCCGGTGCGCGACGGCCCCTGACGGGCCCTGCCTGATCCCGTCAGGTCCTGCCTGGGCCTGCACCTATCGTCCAGTGCCCGCGGGACGGCCCCACGTCCTTCGACCCCCCTGCCGCCCTCGCCTGCACGTCGATGCGTGCGCCCGCCTCCTCAAGCAGCTGCACCACCTCCTCGTTGTTGCCCTTGACGGCCTGCGCGCACAGGCAAGGAGGGGAAGGCAGGGGAAGCGCATGAGAAGCTGCGCTGGATGAAACAGCCAGTACTGTGTGTCTGCTTCACCGGTGAATCGCGGCTGTGTGGCCGGTGGTGCTGCTGCCGCTCACCAGGTGCAAGGGCCTGGCCCGGTCGCCCGTGCGTACGCAGTCCACGGCAGCGCCGGCCGCGAGCAGCGCCTCCACCACGGCCACGTCGCCCTTCTCCGCCGCCAGGTGCAGAGGCGTCGCCTGGCGCCCGTTGGGGGCGTTGACGTCGCACTTACCGCACTGTGTGGGGGGCGCGGGGTGCAGGAGCAGTGAGGGCGGGACAAGTTCGATGCTCGGAGATGTATGATGACTGATTGTGCGCGAGCCTCGCATGCAGTGCAAACACGCGTTGCTTGGCCTCGAAGCGGCAGCCATGAGCCTCACCTCCAGCAGGAGCAGTGTGAAGGTCTCTGACGTGGGTGCGGGCAGGAGCACCGCCAGGTGGAGAGGCCTGCAGCCGTCTCGGCGAGGCATGTTGACCTGTCACGCACGGAGCACAGGGCGGGTGCAGCCAGCTTCAAACAGGTGCTGTCCGCAGTGCCTCTTCCATCGTATCCGCATCGAGCTAGCCTACCGTGGCTATGTCTCCCGTAACAAGCCCACATGAAGCCCCAAGCATCCAACACGGGGCCGCGCTCCCCACCTGGACGCCCTCCTTGAGGAGCATGCGGCACAGCGGCTCCCTGGCGAGGCGCACGCACACGTGCAGCGGCGTCTCGCCCTCGCCCAGGCTGGCCACGTCCAGATTGACGCCTGCAGCAGCGGTTTGTACGTGAATGTGAGACACGTGGCATGAGCACAGAGCAGACGGGCGGGCGGGCGGGCCGCTCTCACCTAGCGTGGTGACCAGGACCCTGAGCAGGCCCTCGTTGCCCTCCTCGCACGCGGCGTGCAGAGCGGTCTTGCGGGATGCCAAGTCCAGCCGGTGAGCAACCTGCAGGCGGGCGCACGCCCGGGGGCCTCCCAGCTTCAGAGTCACAGCGGAACCGAGGTGCGCCAATCAACCAATCAAAGTCCGTGGCAGCTCGACCATTGGCAGGCGCCACGACAATTGAAGCTCGCTCGCAGGCACAAAGATACCCTCAAGCAGCCCTCACCGATGGGTTGCTCTGCAGCTCTGCCAGCATCGCCCTGCGGTCTCCTCGCTGCACCGCCTCTATCGTGTTACGGGTGGAGGCGGTCAGCCTCTCCAGCTCCTCGAGATACGCCTGCAGGTGGCAAAAACGGCAAATGGGATGAGCCAAGACTCGACTGAGGCAGCTGCGAGCTGCCTGATAAGTCTGTGCATTTCACCATCCCTTCCGCCGCCGGCCTGCACCACGCTGCAAGCAACCTGCAGCGCCCCGCCCAGCCCTGAGGCTCCCCTCCAGTCCCGCCCCTTACCGTCAACTCGGCCCCCTTGGCACCGCCCGCGCTGGGGGACAGCGTGCGCGCAGCCCCGTACTCAAGCAACAGCCGTACCACATCGTCCTGCTCAGCGCCCTTTCCAGCAGCCACATCGGCGAGGAGGGGCTTGCTGGCCTTCTTGGCACCCCCCTGCGGAAAGAGAGGAGTCCAGCGTCAGAGATGCTGGCGGTTGTATGTGTGGGGTTTGGCACTCTTGCAGGCCGGCCCCAAAGAGGTGACGGGCTCACCCGGCTCGTGTCCACCCTTGCTCCCGCCGACAGCAGGACCCGCGCAGCCCCTGCGTGCCTCTGCTTGCAGGCGGCCACGAGCGGCGTGCACCCAGCCTGTGGCGGGGGGGTGCAGGGGCGCACAGAGCGACACACATGTTTGAGACGCCGTCGTGGTAGGCTGGCATCACACGCAAACAAGCTCCTTCGCTTGCTTGACTCACATTGTTGCAGCTCTCCACGCTTGCCCCAGCGGCAATCAGAGAAGACACCAGGGCCGTCTGACCGGCGGAGGCAGCCGCGTGAAGGGGCGTCATGCCCGCCTGCACATACACCGCAACCCCACATCAGCAACCGGCCTGGCGGTTGACGTGCAGTTCTGAGCCCGCAAGGCACGTACCGCGTCGGCCCGGTTCACGGCAGCTCCGGCCGCCAGCAGCAGCCGCGCGATCTGCATGGCCAGGTCAGCGCCGTACACAATCAGTAAGCTTGCTATGTGCGACAGCCTGCAGCACTTCATCCGTACAGCTCAGTCTCTCACCTGCTCGTGACCGCCTTTCGCCGCAACCCACAGCGGCGTGCGTCCATCGGAAGACTCCACGTCCACCCGGCTGCCCGCAGCCACCAGCACCGAGGCCACCTCCAGCCGCCCCTCGTCACAGGCAATCCACAGAGGCGTCGAGTCCAACTTGTCATGCCGGATCTCCTTGTTGGCGCCCGCCTGCAACAACCGCAGCAGCAGGTTCGCTTATGAGTGATGCGGCAGTTGTGTTGCTCCTCGGGGCTAACCCAAGACTTCTTCCATCCGGTGTCCATGCAGCCGTACGGGGGCTTACATTGAGCAATGCCCTCACAACGTCCAGGTGTCCGTGCTTGGACGCAGTCCACAGCGGCGTGGTGGAGTCCTGCGGGGCGCAGAATGAGGGGCGGCGTCGCCGTTTGCCCCAGCGGCCCTCCATTCTCAGCGCCCGTCATCCATTTACTCCATCACACCCCAATCGAGCGAGCGGCTTGCAGTCCAGGAGACCTCCAGCAGCAAGCATTCAGCTCCCGCACCTTGGTCGGGGCATCGCAAACAGCCTTTGCGCCGAGCAGCATCTGCACGATTTCCAGACGCCCGGCCTGAGACGCGGCGTACAGCGGAGTTACGTTCTCCTGGGGCGCGTAAGCAACAATGACAGAGATATTGCAGGCGCGAGAAGGTCAGGTCAGGGCCATGTTGCATGGGTAATTGATGCCGTACATCTGGATCAGTCCACTAGCTACTAGCTACTCGTCCCTAAGCAGACGACGAGCTCTAGCCCAACGAAGCGATGAAGCTCACCTGCGGCTTGGTGCTCTCGCTCCGCCTCATCACGCGCGCCACCATGCCATCCTGCCGTACGCAGATGTGAATGGGCACGCTCATGAGAGACTGCTGGGCGTTGGTTTGCAATCACGTTGCTGCCCGCCGAAGCACTCGTGCCTGGCTGGTTGCCCTCTGGTTATGAACCCCAGGTTCACCCACCGGCAGTTTCAGGCGAGCCTCCGTGTTGGCTCCAGCCTGTGTAGAGGTGAAAGCAACGAACTTAAGAGAGGTGGATTGAGTAGGATTCCTTTGATACGTTTTGCCCTGTCGGGCCGGGCCAAGGTGCTTGATTACGCCCCGTCGCTTACGTCCAGCAGGGCGCGCACCACCTCGATGTGGCCCCGCTCGCAAGCCACCCACAGCGGCGTGCGTCCGTCCTGCGAGCGATAGCACAGGAGAATGGGGCTGGCTGAGCCAGGCCAGGCTGGGGGATTGCAGGAAGGACAGAGGCCTGCACTACTTGCATCGACCTGAAGCTGGTCAAGCCTTCCAGGACCGGAAGCCTTTTGGCCTTGGGAGCTGACCTACCATGGTTTGGCTTTCCTTCGAGACCCCCGCCTCCATGAGCAGGGCCAGCATCTCGCGATGCCCCAGGTAGGCCGCCGCCCACAGCGCCGTCACGCCCTCCTGCAGGCGGGAAGAGGATGGAGCTGACGTGTCGGAATGGGTTTGGGATGAGATTCAAGCAGCCCCCTTCTGCCCTCCACTTCCCCGGCCTTGCGTCTCAGCGTCTGGCTCTCACAGCTCTCGTCCACGTCATTACAAGCGACCACCCCGCCGCCACCATGGCTTCGCGAAGGTTGACTTGCACTCTGCGCTCCCTATTCTCCGGGACCCACCGCTCCAAATACTTGTCCGCGAGCGTCCTTGTTCACGCTGCCGCCCCGGCACCACAGCAGCTCCCGAACCACGTCCACATGTCCGTTGGCCGCAGCCGTGACGAGCGGCGTGCAGCCACCCTGAGACGGAAAAGCGGACGGAAACACACGTGGAGCTACAACGGGACACCCTGGCAAAGAGCACAGCGACAAGGCGAGCAGCAGTGTCCACATCTATCGCGCGCGGTACTACAGTGCTTTTGCACGATTGCGTTCTGTCGTCGCCACTCACCGGTCCAAGCACGTCCAGCTTTGCTCCGGCCTGCGCGCAAACGTTGGCAAGACGAGAGTTGGAGGCCCTCCCATACAGGAACCCTACGCTTGCCAACAGGGCCTACCTTGATCAGTAGCTTTACGCAGGGGAGCTGACCCGCCAAGCAGCTGATCCACAGGGGGGTTTGGCCATCCTGCGGAGGGGTGGTCATGGGAGGTGCATGGGAAAGTGAGAGATGACCACAAAGCACGACATTCGTGCAGTATGCTGAAAGCTGCATGACCTCATGACCTACATTCCTCGCCCTCCCAGACAATAGCCCCCACCTGCTTCTGCAGGAGGTCACCAGTGCACTTGGCCGCCAGCAAAACGCGGACCACCTGCGCGGGTTGCAGAGAGGTAGGGTTTGGCGTGCAGTGCATGGACCCGCGGCATGTAGCAGGGCCCCACCTACAACTACCGGTACGTGCCTCTACCTAAACTTGCCACCCAAAGCCCCCATCCAACATCTTCCCCGCATGCCCATCTGCCGGTGTGCACGCCAGTACACCCTCCGCGGCACTTGCCTCGGAATGGCCGTGCCTGTCTGCCAAGAGGAGAGCTGCAGTGATATCCTGAGGCAAGAATGGAAGAGGTTGATCTGATGAAGGCGCGTACTGGTGTGAGCGGGTGCGGGTACCCCGACCACCCATCTAGGAACACCCAGTGGCGGCGCTCCTCTGGCCCCCAACCTGGCATGCAGTCCCGCTTCGTTTCGAGCCATGGCATGTGAGTCCTTGCCTTCGCTGTGGCGTCGTTGGGCGACGCGGTCAGCAGCAGCTCTTGCACAGCTTCGGAGTTGCCCACAGCGGCCGAAAGCATCAGGGGACTAAGCCCTTCCTGCTCCTGCGCGTTGGGGTGGGTGGGGGTCGGACCTGTCAGGGACCTGGCCGTCCTGACAAACGTGTCAGGTAAAGGGCGAACGTCCAGGGCAGCCCGCACGCCGCGCATGTCGTGGGTCCATGTTTGCCTCATCACAACACCGCTCTGTTCGCTGCATTGGCGCATGCGACCGTCGCTGCGACACGCGCGCGCAAATTTGCTCGGACAGGCGCAGACTTGCCACTTTAGGTTCAACCAAGAGAAGCTCCTTGTGTTCATCGATGCGAAAGCGGTGAGCGCCCGCGGAGTCCTTGCCTACAGGCGCCACTTCCGCGTTTGCGCTGTCGGTGCTGTCCACACCAGCAAGCTTCGCGGGGCATAAGCAGTTCCCCATGTCGCCCTTGGTGTAGCTAGAAGGCTAGGACCCTCTGCGGGGCGACGTGTGTGCGCGGTCGTCGTGCGACGCTCTTCTTTTTGCTGCACAAGTTCAGTTAACGTGGCTGTCACTGCAGCTTATTGTGTTTTATATCACCAAAATGCTCTGTATTGAGTGGTAAAGTGGGGCGGTAAGACTTCTTGGCCGATCGAGCGTCGGGCCTGCCGCACCGCCCGGGCCGCAGCCGGGCCTCGTGCACGGGGGTCTCCCTCGTCGCGCTCTGTGCTACTAGGTTACCCAGTATTACGCCAACTAAAATTCCACCTCGGCGGCGGGGGGTCCGGGACGGCCCGGGCCAACCACCAGCCCGCCACAGGCCCGCAGGTTCGTAGCTTCGCACGTGCGGCACCTTGGTGTGGAGGCGGGCGGAGGTTGCCTTTCCCTGCCTATGTTTTGTTGAAACATGTGCACTGTGCACCCACAGCGCCTGCAGCGCCCCTTGCGCGCTGCCCAGCCAGGATCGTGTCTTTCCCGCTGCCTGCCCCTGCCCCCCCACCACACACAGCGTCCGACCCAAGCTGCCATCTCCCCTGCTCAGGCCCCGGTCCCGTCATTGGGGCCCCAACTTCATCGCCGGGGAGGTAGGTCAGGTAACCCCTGGAAGAGCCCTTTACCGTCAACGGATTGCAGGTCAGCCCGCGCGCTCAAACGTAAGCACTCAGCGGCACTTCAACAGGCTCAAACTTCTCATGACTCTTGGTCCCAAACTCACTCTTTTGGAGCTCTTGGACGTTGCCACCAAGGCCACCTGCTAGACCTCCTGCTTGTGGGCTCACACAGACCGGGGGCGTTCGCTGTCCCTCACTGAGAGAACTGGGCCGGTGCCATCCCGGTGCGGGCCTGATCGGGCCTTGGCCATAGTACCCCGGGGTCAGAGACACACGCTAGCATACGCAACATGCTAGCAAGGGCTATGTCCTTGAGAGGTTGCCTTGTCATGGGGTGCGCGGAGGCCTGGGCCCCCAAGCGCCGGCGTGGGCCCGGCCTGGGCCTCGCCTCCGCCACGGCCGAAGCACGGGCAATGTTTAGGAAGCAGCATCAGCGCACTGAATACTCGTTGTTGATGGCTTCTAGGTCGTCGGGCCCGGATGTGGTGAAGCGAGCCCGCGGAGGACCGCGCAAAGGCCCCGCCCATGCGAGTTTTGGGCCACCTTAAGCTCACCATTATATCTAAACGCCCCCGCATACTCAACTCAGCTGCGCAACTGTAATACCTTACGCCAGCCCCTCCCGTCCAGACTTCACCTCGCCAACCCCTGCAAACCCTCTTGGCCAGGATTCCTTGACAACATGCAGAGAAGCGCAAACGTGGATCACAGAGCACTGCTAGAGGTTGATGAGGACCCCCAGGAAGAGCAGATGGACGCTGCGGCCCAGTGGGACCCCACTGCCCCCAACAGCTCCGCGTCGACGCCTCAGCTAGAGCGATCAGCAGCAACGCCGCGGCAGCAAGCAAGGCAGCTGGGGAAACGGCCCTTCCTGAGCAGGAGGGACCGCATCGCCGAGGAGCCGGTCCCCATCCCAGCCCCGACCGAGCTGACATGGCCCAACTCGATTGGGGACCACTTCCTCGTCGTCGTCATCAAGAGTGCTTCGGGCCTGGAGGAGCGCGCTCTGGCGAGCACGGACCCGTAGGTTCGCGCAAGGCACTCGCGAGGCCCGCGCACCGGCCAGCTAGGCACCCCAGCCAGAAACGTGCGCTTGTGCTTGAGCGCTTCCAAGCGTGCCCTTCCGTGCGTGTGAGTAAACCTGTCGATCAACGCCGCGGATGTGGCCAACATCGTCTGTTGCCCTCCTGCTGCGTGCGGCCCCTTGCAGGCACGTCAAGGTATCGCTCCTTGCTCCGTGCGTGGGCGCAAAGCCCATGCAGCTGGCGACCCAGAGCACGAGCTACCTCGACCGCACCACCAACCCCCTGTGGGAGCAGTCGTGAGTGCCGCCTCTTGCCGCAGCACCTCCCCGTCCTGCTGCCTCTGTCAGCGCACGGCTGCCCTGCCCTGACCTTGCATAGCCATAAACGAGCACCTACGCCCGCAACATCCCGCTCGTCCCTCTGCAGGCTGCCGCTCCCGCTCGACACGTGCAACTCGGGGTCGATCCTCCAGCTGGAGGTCCTCGACCGGGACTTCGCCGCGGGCGTGGCCCGCGACTACTTCGTCGGTCAGGTAAGCTAGTTCATCATCCAGCTGCCATTCCAGTTGCGGCTCAGGCGGGCCGGCTGATCACGGACCGCAACCCGGCCGCAGCCAGGGCACCCTGTGTGCTGCGCCCTCTCTGGCCCTTCATCGTCTCCTGCCGACCCAGTACCCACGTTCTCATCTTCTCGCCTTCCAACTCCTGCCCTGTGCAGATCCAGCTCAACCTCGCGGACGTGCTGGAGGAGCTGCGGCACCAGCCGCAACACTCCAAGCTTTACGCCAGGTACGCCCCGGCGTGATCGTCGCATCCAAGCAACTGCCCTCAGTTCACCCCCTCCCAGTGGATGCCAAGAACATGGTCACGGGCCCTCATCCTTAGCACTCCGCATGCACCGCCCGGTTCGCAGGCAGGACCTGTTCAGCCAGAAGATGGAGCCGGGGCGGCCGGGCGAGCTCACGTATGAGCTGGCAGTGGTGCCCAAGAGCGTGCACCGGGAGGTGAGCGGCGGCGGCACGAGCAAGGCAGCGGGGGAATGGGTGTCAGGGTGAGCGAAGGGCAGGCGCTGGCGGGCGTGTGACGTAGCATGTGCCCAGTGGAACCTGCGGTTGACCGTTGACCGTTGCTCCCTAACCGCTGACCGCAGAGGCACTGCATGATGGCGGTCATTCGGGACGCGCCCGACGCCCAGGTACGACATGGGCCGGGTAGCAGTCGCTGTGGAGGGCCGGATAGGGCACAGTAGGGGTGCGTTTGTGGCTTTGCTTGCTGCACGCGCTCTCACGCACCGCAACCGTGCCCAGTTGTGTCCTGAGATGCATGGATCGCCCATCTCTGCTTCGCCGCTGTCTCTCCCTCAGGTGCACTCCGAGCTGGGGAGCTACGAGCTGCGGGTGACGGTCCACCGCCTGAGGGGCCTGCCCAACATCCAGCGCGCGGCCAGCAGCCTGGGCATGGAGACGACGTGAGCCTGGGGTACCGGTTGGGGACAGCGGATTCAGAACTGCACGGGTCGCGAGCCTCGTCGGTGCCAAGTTGCCCGTCACGGCTGCGTCGTTTTTGGACTTCGAGCGGCGTGTTGACACCGCGGCCCTTCCTCCCTCACTGGTTGTCACTCCAGGCTGAGCCGCTTCAAGGCGGCCCCCAAGGCGCTGAACGCAATCGTGCACGGCGGGGAGGCGGACCCCAAGGACATGGAGGTGAGGGGGGTGTGGGCTTTGCTGGGGAATCTTGGGTGTTGGTTCTAGTCGTTACACCGGTGGCTTTGCGGCTCTCCTGGCGATGGGCCGATGGCGTCCTGATGGGAGTGAATTCCTTTCCTCGCTCGCCTGCAGTTCACCATCCCGCTCGGCGAGGCGCTCGGGGGCAACCAGCTGAACCGGGCGGACCGGCTAAAGGTGTGTCACGGCTGAAGGACGCGTGCTTCTCGAGCTGACAGGCGCACCGTCCATGCCGCCCATGCGCGTTGCCCGCCCTGACCCCACGGCCTCCCCTCTGCAGCGGGCGCACCTGCACCTCACTCTGATGCAGGAGGGCAAGCCCAAGGCCAAAACGCAGGTGGGCCGTCGGTGTACGGGGCTATGACGGGCCTATCCTCGCCGGTTAGGGTCGCGGTTGAGGTCGAGGAGGGGCAGGGGAGCCAGATGGAGGCACGGGTTCTGCTTTTAGCTGCCAGTTGCCCTATGGCGGGCCGCCCTGACCTGACTGCTCCGCCCACGACTGCTCTCAACGCAGATCCCCATCTGGACGGTTCCGGCTCTGGCGGATCGGAGCGCAGCGGCCTCGACAAACGGGGGAGCGGGCGGCAGCGAGGCCCGGCCCTCGACCAGCGCTCCGGCCAACTGGGAGGGCACGCGGCGCTTCACGCGCGTCATGGACAAGGCGGAGAAGTGGGTCGGGGGCGCTGAGGCGGGGAAGGGCGGAGCACTGAGTGGGGATTGGCGAGGCGGGTCGTGGCCGGGCGGACTGCTGGGTGAGGTGGTGGCAGAGTGGTGCAGATGAGGGGAGGAACTGGTGCTTAAGGGGAAAACGCACACCGCTGACGAACTTTACCTCCGTCGTCGCCCCCGCAGGAGCTTCCCCACGCTCCCCACGGTGGACGTGACCCTGCAGCTAGTCCGCACGGTGAGGGCGCGGCGCGAGGGGCGGTCCGTTTCGGCTTGCCGACTCCCCGAGGGAGGGTGCTGTGCGCGCGCGTGATTGAGCCATTGAGCGAGCGGCCGAGCGAGCAGAGCTGCAAAGTGTGGGGCTCTGGCGCGGGCCTCTGGCCAACGCGCAGGGCTCGCGCCCCCTGCTTCCTGGCCCCGGTCCAAGCTTGCGTCCCCGACATTGGCCCGTCTCCGCAACCCCACAGGCCGCTCCGCCGTCGGCCGACGACGAGCCCAGCCCTCCCGCATGGCCCCTGGACTG
This sequence comes from Edaphochlamys debaryana, assembly GCA_016858145.1. Classification (NCBI taxonomy): domain Eukaryota; kingdom Viridiplantae; phylum Chlorophyta; class Chlorophyceae; order Chlamydomonadales; genus Edaphochlamys; species Edaphochlamys debaryana. Next base: position 1,972,200 of record JAEHOE010000004.1, read on the forward strand.
GGACGCAGTGGACGCGGACAAACCGGCGGCGCCGCTGGTGCCGCCCGCGCCGCTCGACCTGCAGCTGCACGGCTTCGGCGTGGCGGCGGGACCGCACAAGTGCGTGCTGGCACGAGCCGTGACGCGCGGGGGTGATGTGCCGAGGGGCTCACTGGCTGGAGAGGGTGCTCTCCAGCTCGACAGGGCAGGCAGGAACTCTTGCTGACGCTTTTCCTTGGCCACCTGCTCGTTCCCCCAGGGTGTGCCGGGAGCTCTTCGGCCCCGACGCGACCATTCCGGACACAGTGTCTAAGATGGACGTGAGTGTGGGGCTGGCCTGAAGGGATGGCGAAGGCCCTTGGAGCAGCGTGGTCACGAGGGAATCAGCCGCCCAGAGCAGCCGGCCGGAGCAGGGGCTGGGGGCCTGGGCACGGCCTAGCCATGACTAGGAAGGCCCCCTCTGGACTCGTGTCCGCTTCAAGCCTTGCCTCACCGTACATGCCGTTTCCCACCGCAGAAGATCGAGGGGATTCAGTACGAGGAGTACAAGGAGGGCGAGAACGGGGCGGCGCAACGCGGCCTAGGTGAGCACTCGGGCTTCGCCAGGGTCGGGGCAGGGTCGGGTTGGGCCCGGACGTGGGCGCCGGGGTGGGTCGGTGGGTCGGGGCCTGGCCGGAGCCAGGCGTGCCAGCCGTGCGACATTGGGGCGTCCGTCACCGCACACCGCCGCTGTCGCCTCGCCTCCTGTAACCCGAGCCGTGTGCCCCCGTGCTCCCCCGCTGCAGCCTACAACGTGCCTGTGCCGAAGCCGTTCAGGGGCACTGCGGAGGTCAAGACCACGCAACGGGTGCGTCCGCACGGGGCATGCGCGTTGCCTGCTCTCAATGGTTGGCCGGGGGTATCCCCTGGGCCATTCCTAAGCCTTGCCGCCACGAGCTGACTCCTCCTCTTACTTCCCCGTGCGCCTCCCTCTCAACAGATCCTGACCAAGCACGATGGGGGCTTCGTGGTGGAGTGCACTGCCACCCCCGGCGTGCCCATGTACGAGCCCGGGACGGAGGTCTTCAAGATCAAAGTGCTGGTGGGTCCAGCAGGAAACCCTCGGGGGCAGCAGCAGACCGATGGGCTGAAACAGCGCAAGGCGAGGCAATCGCAGCTGTGTATATACACAGTCAGTTGACTGACCGCACCGCCCCGCTTTGGCTTCATCCCGCAGGTGGTGGGACGCCACGCCGGCCCCAACCAGACCTACATCTCCGCCACGGGCAGGGTAGGCCGAGGGTTCGGAACGGGTTTGCTTAGCTCACTACTCACATGGGGCCAGCCCGTGGCAGTTGGCAACCTGAAGGAGGGTCGTCGATCCTGCATCTGCACCTGATAAACGGCGCATTCGCAAGCCACAACTTTTCTGGGGGTCTTGACATGCGTTCCTAACGCTGCGGTGCCGCCCGTGGGTTCCCACAGATTGACTGGATCCTGCCCAAGGCCACTTGCTGCGGGTTCCCCATTAAGGGCGCCGTGGAGAAGGAGGTGCCCAAGGAGAGCAAGAAGTGAGACCCGTGCGGGTTGGGCAGGAGGGCTGTGCGGGGGCGGGGCGGGGCAGCAGCCATCGTATCAATCACCCTGTAACCCAGGAAAAGGGCTCGTAGACAATCCAGCGTGGGCCTGCCTGACCTTTCGTATATTGTGCCGTGCTCGTGCAGGGTGTACAGCCGCATTGAGGACGAGCTGACTAAGAAGTACGGTGCCTGCAAGATTGCGGCGCCGCCGATGCCCGTGGTCGCCAAGGCCCAGGCGAACGGCAAGGCGGCCGACGCGAACGCCACGGTCGACCCCAACAAGAAGGCCGAGGCCGCCAGCGTCAGCGCGGGCAGCCGGCTACGGGCCTTGCTGCCCTGGATTCTGGTGGCGGTGGCGGTGCTCCTCATGCTGTTCGCGCTGGTGCACGGCCGGGCGGCGGCGGCGCGCGAGGCGGCGGCGGCTCTGGACTGCGAGAAACGGGCGGCCATGGAGGCGGCGACGGTGGGCGCGACGGCGGCGCTGAGGGGCGAGGGCGAGCTCTGAGCGCCGCTGGAGCAGGAGGGAGCGGGGCGGAGGTGGCAAGCGGGAAAAGAGTGGTTCTGAATCCGGGTGTGGCGGAGGGGCTGGTGGTTGGCTGCAGTGGAGACAGCAGCTGGGGTCAATGAACCGGGCATTCGAGATAGGTTGAGTTCGCAGCGCAAGAGTGGTTCGGGACCAATGCTTGCTTACCTTGGGAGTCGCTTTGAGTGGGTAGACGAGCCTTGTGGGCTTGAGGCCTTGAGTCTCAGGACGTTCCGGAGCAGGGCTGCGGTAAGGCTAATCGAAGCGGGTTTCGCTTGGCTATGAGGGCCCAGGAAGGGGTGCTTCGTAGCGGGGGTGATTAGCTATGCCTGTGCGAGGAGAGCGCAGAGAGTCAAAGGAATGGCAAGCATGCAACGTCGCTTTGATGAGTACAGGCTGCAGCTGTGTGTGGCGTTGCTTTACGGGCGACTTCTTGGTCAGGGCAGGGGGTACTGTGCATTAAGGAAGGTGGGCAGTTGTGAAGGCTTACGTCGGGCAGGATGCAGGCGCACCTCTCGTGTGAGGGGGAGGTGCTGAAGTGAGGGCGCGTGGCTGCCGTGGCCGTGATGAGTTTTGAAACCGTGCCCCGCGATCAGGAGCGGGCTGACGTTCAGTTTGAAGTGGTGTGGAGCGGCAACGCGGGCAACCCGGCAAAGGGAATGTCGGGAACGGATAGGACCTCAAGCGACGATGGGCATTTGATCTCTTGATCTATGCTGAACCTATGGATTGCGAATTTGCGATCTTTGTGGTGTTCGATGGCGCCATGGTACGACGACATGCAGAGCGTACAGGCACTCATGATACACCGAGCAATCTAATGCCTTCATCGGCTTCATGTCAAGCTCCACGCATGCCGCGAGTACGCTTCCTGTGCCAGCGCTTCATGGTTGCCTCAGATACGGTGCACCCGTCACAGCCAAGCCTAGCTTAACGGCAGCAGTACGGAATGGGCCCTTCCACTACGGCCACTACCACAACGGAACCCCTCAACCGCCGCCGTCCCGTGCAACCGTGGTGCAGTATGAAGTTGTCGCACCCGTCTGAGCAGTTCACAGTCATAGAGGTCGACCGCCATCAGCACGGCACCGATACATACCGATACATGGCCCCCCAGTTCCCTCTAACCACAGTGCTACCCCGCACCCCGGAGCCAAGGCCGCAGTGCTTCCCTCCATGTAGCGCCCCCTGCCAGCCGCTTCTGCAGCGGTCTTAGCGTCATTCTACCTAGACCCTGCGGACAGTGTTCTATCCCCTGTCCATTGCATACTGGGCCTGAAGCGGCGGCGGTAAGCCGATCAGCACAGAGGGACGCGCTGCCGCTGATGCCAGTGGCACTGAAGCAACGTCACCTAACTCCCCTTGCCGATCAGCCCCACCGCTTGGTAGCACCTGAGCCCCTCGGGCGCCACCTGGAGGAGGAGGCCCGGGCCCTCGCCCGCAGCCGCGCGGAACCGCGCGCCGCCCAGCGGCCCACCGTCCGGGCCCAGGGCAGGCCCCACCAGCTCGGCCAGGACCGGCGGGGCCCAGGCGAGCCCGTCCAACCGCACACTGCAGCCGTCGCCAGCTTGTTGATCACTGCCTCTGGTTGCGCCGGAGGCGCCTGCCCCGCGCCCGCCCGACGCGCTCTGCCTGGCTTCCGCCGCGAGGAGGAGGTCGGCCGCGGACGCCAGGGCATCGAGGCCAGCGCCCCCATGCCGCCCCCGCCAGCTGTCTCCATTCGCCGTCCGCGGGTAGGCTCCTGCGCTATCGTCGGCGTCCGTCTCCGCTGGCCCCGGCCCGCCGGGCGCTTGCAGGAACCCGTCTGTGGCGAGCGCCTGGAGAATGGCTGACACGAAGCGCTCCTCCTCCAGCACCATCTGCACCCCCAGCGCGCCCTCGCCCGCGGAGTGCATGGACTGCGCGCTGAGAACGAAGATGTCCTCGGGCGCCAGGGGGAAGCCGCCGGGCGTGATTTGCTTCGCTGCCCGAATTGTCGCCTCTCGCAACCGAGAGACGGCCAGCTCGGGGCTGAGCCCAGGCTCCGCACGGCACCTTGTATGGGGCAGAAGCGGCAGGGTCAGCCATGGTCCCGATAACAACACGTGAGTCAGGCAGTCGTCATCACTCATCCGCATCTCCCCTATCTGGGCCCTCGTCCCACCCTGCTCACATGTCAACCAGGAGGCTGTCGCCCTTGACGACGACCACGGCGAGCCGTTGAGCCGCGCGAGTGGTCTTGAGCGCGTGCAGCAGGGTGCCATGCAGGGCCTCGAAGACCCGGTCGACCACCACCACCTGGGGCGGGCGAGCGGGCGAAAAGGGGAAGGGGGAAGCAGCGTGTGTGTTTCGTGCCCTCTGAGAACCCGGTCGACCACCACCAACTGAAGATGACGTGGGGGAACGGCGGTCGCGGGCGGCGAGAGAGGGGTAAACCGGCATGGACGCGCACGGAGAAGGAGGGCAGTTCCTGCACTGCTACACCCCAAGCACGCCAAGATGCACGCTGGCTGCAGACACAAGCCCCCACCGCAGTACACACTGCCGTACAAGCACTGCTGCCGTACAGCGCACCTGCATCTTGACGCCGCCGAGGTGCTTCTGCTCCACATGGGGGACGGTGTTGCCGCTGCTGGGCGCTGGGCAGTCCCACAGCGTCACAGGAGTGCCGGGCACATCGCACGCAGTCATCAGCCACTCCGGGCCCGGGACCGCCGCCGCTCCGGGAACCTCCGTCGGAAGCGTGGACGCTGCATGCACCGGGCACGTAGCACATTCAGCGAGGCGGCAGCAGAAGGGGGACGTCAGTGCTATGCGTTCCCAAACAATTGAAAAGCACGCAGGCCAGGGCCCGGAGCAACAGCGGTCGAGGTAAGGCCATGCCCGCTCGCCACCCGGCACGGACGCTCCACCATAGGTCACACCATTCGAGCCCGCCTGACCCCAGGCCCACGGCCCTAGGCCAAAAGCATGCAACCGCACCTGCCACCAACCCCACCTCGACCCCCAAAGCCTCGCCACAGAGCTCCTCACCTGGGAGGCCCGCTAGGCGGGACATGTGGGGCGCAGGCCGCGGATGGGACTGGTCTTGCCGCTGCCCGCGGGTCCCACCACCGCAATGTTGTAGCGGTGCGGCCTGCCCATGGCGCAGCTGACGGCGGAGCGCATGTGGGCTACCGAGGGCGTGTGGCCTCGGCGCAAGGTGGCCAAGGCGTCTGGGCCGGCCTGGGGAGGCGGACAGCACGTACAGACCGCGCGTGGCTTCTCAGTGTGTTCTGGGCGAGACGCACGAGACACAGTGGCGTCGTCTGTGGCTGTGGCTACTGGCTAGCTGTGATGACGTATGGATCAAGCACTGCGCAGGCCCGCTCACCAGAGCCCTACGGTCTGGGGCCTTGGTCTCTGGCACCCCTCCGGATGGGTGGCCGTCCGGGCGTCCGAGTTGGTCCAATAGGGCCTGCAGAGTTAACGAAGCTGGCAAGGCTCAGGCGGCGGCTGCGGTCAGGGCGCGCAGCATGGTGGCATGCGCTCCTAGCTATTTACGTACGAAGCACCGGCATGAGGACCAGCTAGCCCCTGCATCTATCTGGCATGAGGTTAGGATGGTACGTGGGCCTTGGCCCAAGGCAGGAGACTCTGCAAAGCGTGTGCGCACCTTCCACCGCCGCAGCTCCTCCTGCAGGTCCACCAGGGCCCGCTGTCGGTCGATGGCAGGAACGCTGAGCTCCTCGATGTGATCCTGTGCGTCAAATGAAGACGGGAACAAAGACACTGGGCGATGGAGTTTCCCTGCCGCATGGCTTGACCAGCTGGACCTGAGACAGGGCCTGGCATTGACTGCAGCGCTTGCTTGCGTACCGGTACTTACGTTGTTGGCCCCGCCCCGATCTCACCTCCATTTCCGCCAGCTCGCCGCGCAGCTCCTCCTCTCGCTCCTGCGTGGGGAGCATCCGGGCAGTGGCCACCAAACCTCAACAGCATGGCAAAACGCCGCGGCAGATTCACACAGCCGAGACGAAACTTTCCACGAGTCTCCACGGCCCCTCTCGTAGACCCCTCTAGGCCGCCGACATGAGATCCGTGTGTACGCAACAGTGAAGTAGGGACAGACCCACCCTCTCTTCCGCCAGCTGGGCTGCCAGGAAAGCGATGGTTGCCGTGGGGTCCTCCTGCAGTGATGGCAGGCAGCGGGGGGAGGGCCTGGGTCGCAACGCACGTGCAGGCCCCTGGCCAGGCCTTCACCCGCTGGCACCGCGCATAGGGCCCCTCGCTGCAGACCCGTTTCGTACCGGCCGTACCGTGCTGCCGTACTGCTGGCGCTAGTCGCCCATCAGCACCAGCACGTGACCCACCTGCCCGCTCTCCATGTCTGCCATGTCGGCATCGACGTCGCCGCCAGCGCCTTCGGGAGCAGCGGCCGCCGCCGCGGCCGCTTCGGACTGGAACGGTCCGGCCGGTGCACCCCTGGTACTGCGTACCCCTGGTACTGCTGGTGTGAAAGCAACGACGCACAGAAGAGGCCAGGGTCTTGGGAAGCAGAGGAACGAGAGTGCCGCCGGTGCTGATGTCATAAGCAACGATGCACCAAAGAGGCCAAGCGGCCTTAGGAAGCGGAGGTGAGTGCGTCCCAGCAACATGTCTTGCTGCAAGCCCATAGCCGCACCTGCACAAGCCCGCTGCCCCTGGCGTCCTTCCCGCCCACGCGCACACGCCCACCTCCGTCGGTGGCCAGGTCCTGGATGTCCTCGGCGCCCTGCCCTCCGTAGGGGGACGTCAGGTAAACATCCATTCGCTTGCGCTTGCGCCGCCCGTCGCCCTGCGTCAGGTTGGCACGGCGGGACATGTATGGGCCAAGACCTTGCGGACTCGCCTGTCGAAGCGACCCGGCCTGAACTCGGCCCTCCTCTTCGCCTTCACCCTTCTCCTGAATCGAGGCCGGTGGTAGCTGGTAACTTCCTAGCCTCACCGTCGGGGGCTGCGCGCATACAGGCACGCCGTACTCTCGGAGGGCCTCCTGTAGGCGCGCTAAGAAGGGGTGGATCGTCTTGGCAGTGAGGGGGTCGGCGGGGGGCGCGGGGCAGGCGTTGCCCAGGCGTACCGCCACCGCCTGCGCAACAGCTTCCCTCAGCTTCTCGCGGGGCACGTCCACCCCCAGTGCGAACTTGATGCGTAGCAGGTGCGAATACCACATGCTGCGGGACTGCTTCTGCGGGTGAGAAGGTGGGTGGGAGGGGCAGGCAGGGGCGCATGCCCGGGCAAGAGAGGAGCAGGGCGTGGAGGGCAGTGACGCCGGGCATGGGAAAAGGCGAACAATGACAGAAGGACGAAGGTACGGCATTCCGTGGGGAACACATCAACAGCGCAACTTTTTACGGTACGGATAAACCCGGGAAGTCCGGCCTCCGCACAATGAGCACCGCCCCCACCGGCCCGCACGCACCTTGAGGCAGCTCCAGCACCGGTACTCATCCCTCTCCCGGCTCGCGAACCGAAGCAGGCCAGCCGCCACCGTTTGAGGCGTTGGAGGATCTGCTGACGGACCAGTGTGTCACACAGGCCATTCGGATACTCATGACACAGATTGTCAACAAGCGTGCACGTTCCTGCACGTTCCAGAAGACCACTAGCAATTTGCTCCCCATCCATTGCTAAGTACGCGCGACCCAGCGTCCCCCTCACCCCCAACCAGGTCGCCGGAGGGCTCCTGCGGGAGCTCCGCCGCCTCTTCCGTCGCTGGGCTGACAAACTCGGACTGATGCAACTCGCCCTCCTCTTCGGCACCCGTTGGCGGTGCCCGCCCCTGCCAGTGCAGCGCCGGGCAGCGCGGGTGGAGAAGAGGGGCAGGGCGGCAGGTTGGGCGTCATCCCTCCATAGATCAGGACGGGTTTTGACTGGACCAGGGCCAGGCGCCTTACCGGTAGGAGTCGCGATCCCCTCAGAGGCCGCACGTTTCTGACTCCCAACCCTGCCCAGGCAAGGTCCACGCGCCTCACCGGTAGGAGGCGCAAGGCACACATTGGCTTGTTGTTGGTCCGCAGGAGGCCCTTCAGATGGTCCACGCTGTTGGGGTTGAGCCCCGAGAGCACCATCTCAACAGACAGGCGCTCCGCTGCCTCCTCCACCGCCCCAGGCTTGAGTTTGCCCCTCCACCCGAGGTGGTGGAAGGCCAAGCGCCGAAAGTGGTCATACCACTGGGAGTGGCAGAGTACCTGAAGTGGGGAGTTGGGGCGGAAGCCTGGCGTTTTGCACGTGACGAGGCGATAGGTATAATGAGGTACTCATTACGACCGCCGAGTCCCCTCGCTTGCCCCCACGCACCCTCGCGCAGGCCCAGCACTGGCCCTTCTGCGGCCTGCGCGGTGCTGTGGGGAAGCGCGCGGGCTCCAACTCGGCAGAGGGTCCTGGGGGGCACACGGAGGGGGCACACCGAGGGTGAGAGGTAACGGCGCCATCCCTGAGAACGATGCGTGCATTAGCTGTACGCATAAACACGATAGCGGTGGGCACTTCACAACCCCACCTGCCGCGCCGGTGACTGGACTGGCCGCCCTCGCTGCCGCCCCTGCCAGTGACAAGGCGTGGGCCACGGCCGCCGCGCTGAGCGGTTGCTGGGACAGGGCGCGCTCTGCCTCCGGCGCATCCCCTTCCTCGCTGCCAGCGTCCATGGCTATTGAGGAACGCAGGCTGTAGCCCGAGGGCGGGTCCAGGGGCTAGCAGCGATAGGTGGGTGCCGCTTGGTCACGGGCAGGGGCAGGGTGCGTGGCCCGTCCGCCGGGTGCGAGCTCCAGTTCCTGTCACCGCTTAAGCCATCAAGACTTCAATGCTATGCATGGACACTGCTACGATAAGGTCGGCCGAAGTCTGAGCTCGTTGTGGCGCGCGCAGTCTGTCCGATGCAGACCTTTCTTTGCTAGAGCGGACACCAACGGCATCTACGTGCTTGATATCTACTTCGCTTTCCCTATTCGGTCAGCATGACGCTCAAGGAGAAGAAGGCGCGACGGGCGCCGGCATCTATTCGTGCGCAGGTGCCGAAGCTCAGCAGAGTGTAATAGCAGGTTTCAGGTCCAAGCCTCTTGCTGTGATGCATCTCGAAGTGCGCAAGTTGGGCAGTCGGGCTGGCTGTCGTCCGATCCGGTGCAGTCCGTGCCGCGTGCGTTTGACGTCCGTGGCGTTGACCCGACATGGATTGCGTGTATGTGTTGCTCGGCGTATACGGATTGGGTGCTGAGTGTTGGCGACATCGCGGGTTCCCTTGGCACGGGTGCCCTTGGCGGCAGCGCGGCACCCGTCCCATGCCGGTTGCCAAGTACCGGGGGTCAAGTTGCAAGGAGCCTTAGGACCACAGCGTTGAGGTCAAAGTGGCCAGAAGCTCAGTGTGCAGCGGGCGGGCTGGACCTTACAGCCGATCACAACCAGATCACCAGGGGTGATCACAACACCCGTGCTGGACCCGGGTCCCTTCACCGGCCTGAATCCCCGTTCATCAGTCCTATCAGCCGGAGGTGCCGCTTCTGGCCAGAGGTCAATCGTGACTCTGATTGCCCCCTCCCCAACCAACGTGCCTTAAAGGTGGGGAGCAGTCAGCGCAGTAGCTCGCAGAATCAACGTGTACGTACCAGTGCTCTCTCTCTACGGACCCCTCCGGCGCCTGTACAGCACCTCGCACGTCAACCCACATTGCCTGACCGCATCTTCTGCGGCTGGCTGAAATCATCACAGCCTCTACGGCTGCCTATTTCCTGCGCTTGCCCCCAACGACTTATTGCCATCCTCCACGAGGCAGGGACAGCGAGAGGATTCACACTTCAAACAGCGACCCCGAAACCCTCTGACGTGTCTCTCCCACTGCAAGGTCCCATGCCATTAACCCGGAGCAATAACTCCCGTCCAACAGCAAACACGGAATCTCAAGCCCACAACCTTCACGGTCACGCTTCCTCGACACCGACCACCACAACGGCCTACAGACCTTACAGCCACCCACACGACCCATACTCCACGCACCTCCTTCCAACCTTAGCCCACATCAACCATCTCATCGTCGCTATTCAACATCAGGTCCACGATCACCTCACCGTCGCAGTACCGGGTGCGCCTGCCGGCAAATCCTTACGCCGCTCACTCCTTCTTGAGCGGTGCCACCGCCACCACGTCGGTGGAGCCCTTGGCCGCTGCGCTGATGGTGAAGCGGTCGTTGAATTGCACCAGCGTCTGCACCTTGTCCAGCATGATGAGGCCGATCTCGCCGATGAAGGTCAGGATCACCAGCACCACGGACATGACCAGGCCCAGGGCTGCGTCCGTCTGGCGCAGAGCGGCATTGCAGGCGGACCTGTTGAGGCAGGGGGGTGGAGCCGGGCCAAGGGTCAAGGGATTGGGTAGGGGACCACATGGCAGGGGTGTGTGGAGAGGAGAGAAGAGCAGGTCAGGCTGCGCACTTTGGAGGCCCCGCGCCCCCAGCATGCACATCAAAGCACGAGACACCAGCCCACCTGGCGGCCATGTTGTTGGGCAGCAGCAGCGTGGCGGCGAGCACCACCAGCGACGCGGCCAGGTAGTTGGCCCACAGCGTAATCATGACGTCCGAGAACCTGACACAGCGGCGAGCACAACAGTATCGGATGCGAACGGTTCAGTGCACGAAGGCGCATGGTGCTGCATGACATAGACCAGGCGCCCACACCGGCACCGCACATCCGCACCTGATGCCACGCTTGGGCAAGAAGAGGATTGCCACCAGTACCAGGCAAATCACAAGCACGGAGACGACCTGCAGGAACAGAGTGGAGCAGGAAGGGAGTGAGCGCCGTTGAGCTTTCAACATAGCCAGCGCTTTTAGAGCAAACGGAGAGGACGCACCTGCACAGTGGCCTTGACCCAGCGCCAGCCGGACTTGAGACCCGAAACGACGTAGCCCCTCATGGTGGCCGACCACAGCCCCAGCGCCAGCCAGGTGGCGGCGCTTCCTGCCAGGACCCAGGCCAGGTCCGGCATGCCCTGCGTCTCGAACTTGGCCGCCGCCACTGCCACCATGGCGCCCAGCACGCAGGTCACGGCGCGGGGCAGCAGCAGGGTGACGATGCTCCAGGCGCGGTAGCGGGGGATCTGGGTCGGGTGGGGTGAGATTGCAAGGGACACGTAAGCCCCACAGGCTGACAAACGTTGACTGGTAAATACCCTTGCGGTTCTCACACACACACACACCTGAATGCCGGTCTCGTCACGCAGGGGTGCCAGCTGCTCGCGGTTCCACTCAGCCCAGCTGTCCTTGACGCCGCGGGCGCCGCTGCCGCGCACCCAGGCAGCGAACTCCCGGGCGTCCCGAATGACCTGCGGGGTTGAGAAGCACGAATCAAGCGTAGTAGCGCATACATTCCTGGTCCCCAGTCCAAGCACGTGACACGTAGGCAGGGGCAGCGCCACCTGGATGAGGTAAAAGGGGCACTCAGAGGCCCTACGCACACATCACATGCTCTTACCTCGTGCATGCGGAAGAAGAAGGGCGTGAACCAGAAGGGTCCCGCGAGCATGGAGATGGCCACCAGGAAGGAGCTCCACAGCGCGGCCGCGGGGATCGGGTAGTTTCCTGGGGATGGGGAGGCACAGAGTCGGACACAGATGCATGCAGAGATGGCGGCTACCTGACTTGGACACGGGGCCGGGTCGAGCACGTATGGTCAGGCCCGCTCACCGCTGCTCCCGACGATGAGGATGAGGATGGACATGAGGAGCACGTCAGCGCCGAAGTACAGGTGGCTGCGACCGTAGTTGACGTACACCTGTACGACAGGGGCGCAACATCCGTAAGACTGATCACTCAGCATGCCGTCGCTACTGTGGGGTGGAGAGTCTCCTTCTCATGGCCACACGCCGAAAAAGCAACGCACCTGAGTGAAGGTCTTGCGCTGCAGCGAGAGGCCGCGGCCAGTGGCGACGTAGGAGGCCCCGCCAAAGAGCGTGGCCCGACCCAGATGGTAGGCGGAGGTGACGGAGCGGAAGATGTGGAACATGAGACCACCCGAAAGCAGCTGCTGTCCCAGCATCCACAGCGCCGAGGCCAGGCCCAGCTCCATCCACAGGTTGAACACGTTGGCAAGCAGGGGCAGAGTGCCCAGCTGCAGGATCTGAACCGTACCGATGGCGGCGGCGATGCTGTGGCCACAAGGTTTTGGGAGGCGGCACGGAGACGGTCATGAAGCTGGAGTGGCGAGTACAGAGCCACGGCGGGGCTGGGCGGGGCTAATGCTAGTGCGAAACCACAGGCCTAGGCAGGGCCGCAACGAGCCTGTGCCCGGCATACCTGTTATCATCGCTGTTGACGCTTCCGAGGAGAAGCAGCAGCTGCACCCAGAGCCCCGCGGGGATGGTGAACACGGTGATCCAGGTGCCGATGAAGTGGCCGGGGCCGGTGCAGTAGAACGACAGCGAGCGGAAGAAGTCCATGTGGCAGCCCAGGAAGCGCACGTCACGGGACATGAGCTGCTCGCCGCAGCCCTTGGAGATCTGTCAGGAAAATGAAGGGCCCGCGGAGATAGTTGTAGGAAGGTGCGTGCCGCCCCACAGGGTACCACCCATGCAAACCGTGGGCTTGCTTTGCGAGTACACGCTAAGGGGCCGCCCCTTACCTTGCCCTCGAAGCCCAGGATGGAGTCGAGGCCCATGTCGCGGCCCTTGCCCACGGAGATGTAGGACACGTACTTGGACAGGCCGCCGCGCTTGAGCGCATTGTAGCCGCCGAACGCGTCCTCAGACACGTGCTGCACGGCGTTGGACTTTGACAGACCCGCACGCCCCATGGCGAACAGCTTGTTCCACAGGTCGGGGTGGCCGTAGTGCGCCCGCACCGCGCCTGAGGGCGTGAGGGGCAGGAGCAAGGCGGGCATTGTGAAGCCCGAGGGTAGGGTGCAGGCGAGGCATCTAGCCAGCAGGCAGCTTGCAATGGCAAGTCCCTGCTAACTAACCCCCTGGCACCAACATGCCGTACTCACTAGGGAAGCCCATGACCCGCTGGATCTGGGTGCCGAACGTCCGCTCCGTCTGGGCGGCCAGCTCAGCAAGCAGTCCACACCTGCGGGGCGAGCGAGAGCCACAGCCGAGAAGGTACGGGTTGACGGACAGACCCATGAGGTCCCAGCCCTGCATGCGGCACACTCCTTACGAGCCTTGCCTTCCCAGCTCACCGGTAGGAGGAGATCCACTCGGGGTAGCCCAGCACGGCCACCTGCTGGGCCGTGTTGGCGGGCGGCTCGAACTCCAGAGTGGCATTGCGCAGCTTGAGGGCCTGCGTGCGGCAGCAAACGCAGGGAGGGCATATACTGGGCGCTGGTAAAGAGGTGCACCTGGAAGCCTTCTTTGCTTCGTACCCAAGAGCATTGTGGGTTGCTGCAGTCCCCGTTTGCCTTTCCCATACCTGCGCCAGGGAGTTGTCCTGGTTCATGTCGATGGTCTGCACCAGCACGCCCGGGCAGTACGGCAGCGCCACGTTCTGGTTCTCGGGCTTGCCTTCGCCCAGGATCACGCTGCTGCCGTCACCCGACATGTTCAGCGGCTGGCGCATCCTGAGGGAGGAGCAGGGGCGCGGCCGTGAGGCGGAAGCGTCGACCGTCTTAACCCCTGGCCGCCCCTGCCTCAGGAGCAGGACGTCAGGGCAGAAAGCCTATCCAGGGCCCACCACTGCCCAAGTAGCACTGCACACCCACCTGAACAGCACCTCTGTCTCCGCCGCTTTGAGGTCCACCAGGTTGTGCCGCCGCAGCCAAGCAGCCGACCAAGACGGGTTCGCTGCGGCTTCAGGCCCGGACGCCGCACCAGCACCCGCCAGCTCCAACGCAATGGGTACGGCGCGCACCAGGGCGCTGTCGTACTGCACCAGGGTGTACGAGTAGCCGGGCTCGACGATCACGGGCAGGCGGTCCACGGGCTGCGGACGGGCGAATGAGAGAGCAGTGGGGGTTCAGGCTTATTAATGTGTGTCGAAGCCAACCCCCAGCGGAGTTAAGACACTTCCTGCCCTGGGCTCACCTCGAGGTACGACACCCTGAGCGAGGCGCTGTAGCGCGTGAGCAGCAGCGCCACTCCGTGCGCACACCAGCGGTCCGAGATCTTTGACGAGCTCGCGAGCGTGGAGTAGACCTGGCTGCTGACCAGCGTGCCGTACTTGGCGTCCAGCAGGGGCCCCAGAGGGGGCAGCAGGCGGCACATCACGTCCGCCAGCTCCTCCACGCACGTCAGCGAGTGGTCCTGGACGGTCCAAGCATGAGGCGAGCAACGCACAGGTGTCAGGCGGATGTGGTGGCCCTTAACGCTGGCGCTCTCCTTCCCTACTGGACGCTGGTTTCTACACTCGATCCACCGGCCCTCTTGGGCGCTTACGAAGTGAGCCCTCACTTACGAGGAGGGCCTTGCGCACGCTATCCACATCGATCTTGCTGAGCTTCAGCTCGGCCCCAGCAGCAGGCGCTTGGGGCGCTGCGTCCGCCTCCGCTGCGGCGAGTGCGTCCGTGACCGCCTGCAGCGCCAGGGCGGTGCGGTACATGGACATGCCGTCCACGGTGCGGGCCAGGACCTGGGGGAGGCCAGGGGGGGCAGGGGAGGGGGTGGAGGGACTGGTGAGACTGGTGAGGGTGCTGCTGAAGCGTCATGAGTGGCACACACCAGAGGGCGGCGGAAGGATGCGGGGGCCAGGGGAACGGGCGAAGGGCAAGGCGCCTTGGGCTACGTACCTGCCCACGGACGGAGGCCCACAGCAGCAGCTGAGCGCGATGCTCGTACAAGCGGCCTTCCGGGAGGAAGTCGGCATCTCGTACACCGCCTCGCCCTTGGCCAGGGGCTTGATGGTGGTGCCGCACCGCTCCAGCAGGTTTCTGACCTCCTCAGGGAACTCGGACAGCAGGTACGACAGCAGCCCGCTGGGCTTGGGGGCGGCGGCGTTGTCGCTGCGGGTCCCAGGAAAAGGGCAGACATAAGCGCTGGCATACTACAGCCTGGCACGAGCAGGAGGTTGCGGTCTTGCCTCCACTGAACCCTGAAGATCGGACATCACCCCGCAGCCCACCTGACGAAGAGCACCTCGTCCTCCGACATGGCGCCCTCCACCTTGCCCCCCAGCACCGTCTTGGCGTCTTTGCTGCTCAGCGCGTAGATCACCGTCTCCTGCGCACGACGCCAGCAAGGGCGAGAGCGGAACGGATCGTCAGGTACCAGTAGCTTTCCTACTGGCTGAAGCGCATCCTCAGATCCCTCGGCCTCTGCTTCAAGCACGCCTTGCTGAGCTAATTGGGGGCTCACGTGGTAGTGCGGGATGAGGGTGGTGACGGAGCGCATGGCGGCCACCGCCGGGGGCGGGGGAGTGTTGGGGTTGGACAGGGTCGAACAGAAGTCCACCAGCAGCCCGAGCGCCTCGGAGGACGCGGGCGCAGTGCCCTGGTCCGTTGACGCCAGGATGCCCAGCAGCCAGCGAGACACCTGCAGGCGAAAACCCAACACTCACGTTCAACGGCCGAGTCCGAGGGCAAACCCGGTTGAGGGTGAAAGAACAGTCAGTCCTGGAAGCCCTGGCATCCTGTGGGTGGCGTACGTGTGATCCGCGTTGAGCCCTGACCCCCTCACCTGCAGGAAGTCGCTGCGGGTGGGGATGACGTCGGCGTCATCCGCGGACGGCGACGGGCCGTGCAGGCTGATGCTGCCGCTGGCCTGGGAGCGCAGGACCTGTGCGCGCGAGCAATGAGCGAAGGCACAGGTTGTGTAGTGCAAAGCGGAAACGGCCCGCCCCCGTGTCCTGCGGTCTCCTCTAGAGTGTTACCTGCAGCAGGCCCGCGTGCATGGTCTCCAGCATGTGGTCGCTCAGGAAGTGGCGTTCGGCCACGACGGCGCCCAGCAGGCCGCCCAGCGCGGGCGGCAGGTGGGACAGCTGCAGGGGCGGAATCGTGCAGCGGGGGAGGTGCGGTCAAGGTCGGGAGCACGCACCCCCGTCCGCCCGTGCCGTCAGCCCGACCAAGGGCGTGTGCCTGCTTTGAGAGCCGATGGAGCTCACCTTCTGCACAGCAGTCGCGAGCCTGTGGAGAGCGGTGCCGAGTCCCTCCACCGCCACATCCTGCTTCGCCACACCGATAGCGCCACTTCCCGTGGTCTCGTAGACCTGTGGGGCAACCACGCAGCAACTGTGTCACATGGGGGCTTGTGCCCGAGCAAGTGCACCGCAAGGGGATGCTTCCGCGCATCGATCACCACCCAAGCCCTCGCCTTTGCTCTCAGCGCTCTGTGTCTTCATAGAAACCTGGTTGGCCATGCCTAACAGGAGTAATAGCGTCAACGCTTGCGCGGGACTAAAGAGAATGTTGGAAGCTGCGACAACCAACGGCACTGTTTGGGTCTATTGAGGGACAGAGTGATGCCCATAGTATGCAGGATACGTCTGCAGAAAGGCGCAAATGGGGTCCCAGCTGTCGCTGCATCGCACGAGCTGTCCTCGCCAGCGACGTCGTGCTTGCCCCCCGCCCTGACCCCTTTGTGCATCCCAGCGCACATATACACAATAAAGTGGTCCTTATGGTCAAAAGAAGCTCTTGGAAACAGCTTTCAGTCCGCTGTGCAGTTTCTCTCGCTCTTCGAACTGTATGAACCCAAGGACTGCCAATGTGGCATACATCGATAATTCAAAGCAGCACAAGATTATGTTAATGACGTCGAAGAGCACCGACCCACCTCCACTGCCTTGAGCATGGCCTCCAGCACCTCACGCACAGCGCCGAGAACCTCGCGCCTGGCAGCCAAGTCGCTCGGCGAGCTGGCGTGAGGAACCATGGCCTCGAACACCTCTGGCAGAAGCGCCTCCACGTGAACGCCGTGGACGTGGGTGGCGGGCAGGGGGGGAAGGAGCGGCGCAGTGCCCTGCTTGCGGCCAGCGCGCCGGTTACGGCGGGCGTCACACTGTTGCACCCAAGACAGCGGCAATGCGTCGCCAACCGCGGCCGCAGCCGCGGCGGTGGCAGCAGCGGCCGCCGCCTTGGCGGCGGCAGCAACTGCCGCTGCGTCGTTGCCGTGGGCAACCGCGCGGGCGGCAGCTGCAGCGGCCTCGTTGGCGGCGCGTGCAGCGGCGGCGGCGCTCTTGCGCGGAACGGCTCCCACGGCGGCCAGCAGGCTGAGCAGGTACACGTAGGCCTCTTGCAGGACTGCCAGCTGACCGGCGCTGGGCCTGGACCCGTTCACCATCTGCGGGATTTGGGCTGCGAGGCCCAGAGAAGTTGGGGTAAGAGTGGCAGCACGTCAACCCCACGGATGGGTCAGGCCCACGGCTTCGTTGACCCTAACCGTGATTACGGTTACTAACGCCCTCTTGGCCCAATTGATTGGGAGCTGTGCCTCTCTCAGTGCAAACTGCTGCAAGGGCTAAGTCCCACTGAGTTATGAGGGTTGCAACCATTGCCTTACCGACGTAAATGGCCTGGGGCGGCAGGTAGGTGGCCTGTGCAGCGCCGGCGCCGTTAGCGCACCCACAGCGACTGGTTGGCTGCGACCAAGCAGGACGGCAAGGGTGAGCTTGAAGCACGGTGCGCGGCTTGAGAGCTTACGCGCGGGCGCTCAAACAAAAAGAACACGTACCGTGAAGCTTCTGCTGCTCGCCAGGGCCCTTGGTTGACTGCTGCCTCGCCCTCAGGGAGCTCGCGCGCCAGCTCTGGAGCACGGCGCTGGGACTCAGCGAGGTGACCTGGCACAGGTGAGGCGGACGAAGACAATTTTATGGTTAATGGGGGAACTTTCCGCGTCTTACGTGCGCTGGCAGGCATGCTGATGCATGGACACAGCAGGGCATGGGTTAGTTGCGGGCCTTATGGTTACCGCAAGACGCACCGGTGTGAAGGACATGTTGGAGAGCTCCTTGTTGGAGAGCAGGTCCCTTTGTCGGAGCGAGCGCACCAGAGCATTCCAGATGGGGGCCATCAGGGCCGCCGTGGCCTGCGGGGAAGGGAGGGGCGAGGAGCTGGGCAATGCCAAGTGCTACATGGGCAGAGCCTAGGAATTGGCAAGCCCAACCAACTTCGGACGTTGATTAGGGACACCGATCTCCGACGCCGCTAAGCCTCAAGACTCACCTCCCGACGCTCCCACACGGCGGCATCCTTGCCGGTGCGGGCCGGCAGGAAGCCGGCGTCCTCGGCCAGCCGCCGGAGGGAGTGCAGCGTGCGGAAGGACGAATGGTGCCCGGACTTGGCGACCGGCGCCCCGGCACTGGATGCGCTGGCGCCAGTCGCAGCGGGGCCCTGCTGTCCAAAGGAGGAGGGCCCGGCGCGGCCCGAGGCCTGCTGGAGGAGCTTCACGTCGCCACCGCGGCAGATCTTGGAAGCCATCTGGCCCTGAATGTGGCTGTTGAAGCCGGCGCGGATCTGGCTCCAGTTGCGCACGGACCCCAGGCCCTGGCGGGTGCCCTGGAGGCAGCCGAAGAGCGCCGTGGAGACCGTGTAGGCCACATTGGTCGACACCATGCTCAGCAGGAAGAGCAGGATGACCTGTGCAACGCGGAGGGCAGGAGGAGGGGAGGAGGAGATTAGGGAAGTGAAGAGGAGGCACACGTGCGAGCGTGAGGGCAGGAGTACCGCGCCTTCCTGTTGGGTGCGCAGCTTGAGCACCTCATGCCTCGCCGCTTTGCCGGGCCCAGCCCACCTGCATAGCCGCCATGAGAATGTCCAGGTCTGAGGCGATGCGGTCATTGGACCCGGTGTGGACGGCCAGGGCATTCGTGTCGATGATACTGGCCATGCGGGGGGCGGCGGGCTTGACCTGTGGGTGTGCGAACGGGCCATGTTGGCCGTTGTAAGCCACGGCAGGTCATTAATTGCTGAGCGGGCCTGGGTCGCCTGAGTTGAAGCCTGAGCAAGCTCTCGCTCAAAGGCCGTGGGGGCTCGGCTAGGCGGAGAAGGCAGGACCAAGCACCTGCCCCGCACTACGTTTCCTAGCCCGCTCCAGCCCACCAGGACCAGGTAGTCGAACACGAATTTCAGAGCGAGCGTGAAGATCCACAGGCCCAGGTTGCCAAACAGGTACTTGAGCCCGGTGCGCAGGTGGATGGTGGGGTCGAAGATGGGGTTGGCGCCGGTCGATGCAGAGGTGACCCGGGGGCCGCCCGGCAGCAGGCGCTGCAGGGTCTCGAAGAACTCGGGTAGCGCGTAGCCACCCAGGTTGCACTGCCTGGGGGAGGTTAGGATGGAGAAGGGTGAGGCGCTAGGGTCCCTGACATGCATGCAGTGGCATGACAACCAAGCCCCCATACCGCATCCCCACCCCGCGGTGCCTTACCTCCAAAGCAACTCGTAGGCGATCACAATCAAGCCATAGGCCAGGGCGACCCAGCGCCAGGCGTCAGAGCCAGGCTTGTACATTCCCCATGTGACAATGGCGAGCAGGAACCACGCAACGCCAAGGACCAGGTACTGGACCGTCCACCAGAAGATACCGCCGTGAGAGGGAGGGGGTGCCACGCCGCCATCGGCTTTGGTGACTTCTGTAGCCTTGTACTGCTGGCCTCGGTAGCACGGCACGACGACGGTAGACGTAGTCTTGCCGTCCCTTGACTTCTCCGTCCGCTTGATCCACACGCCGCCTGACAGTATGGCCTGCATGCTCCACAGCAGGACCGTGAGGGCCCAGTGCAGGACCGTCGTGGACGCCAGCCAGCGGCTGCGGTCGTGGTCGCCGCTCCAGGCCTGCTGAGCACGCGGGGCAAAGAGGGCATATGCAAGATTTGCTTAGTTTAGGCGCGCAGGGGCCAGAGAAGCCGCTATGGAGGCGGGTAACAGGGGGCATAGCGCAGACCACAGAGGCCCGTCCACCGGCCCAAGCGCCTTGCTGCGCACCCACCCATGCGCAGAGCAGGTAGAACCAGCACAGCTGGAACTTGACCATGCGTCCAAAGGCGATCAGCGGCATCGCAACGCTGCGGTGCTCCACAAACGTCTTGCGCAGCGCCACCGTCACCCAGAAGGAGGCGCCCGCGTCGGCACGCTGCAGAGAGGCCAGTGTCTCGGAGCCTGCCACGGCAGCCGCCACCACGGTCGACAGTTCATTGTCAACTGCTTGCGATGCCTGAGAACCCTACAAGCATACGTAAATAAAGGGGGTCGTCAGCGTCATGCATAAGGAGCTGAGCAAAAAGATCAAGGGTGCCGCGAGGGAAAGCTAGGCCCCACGGCAGGATCCCCCAGTAAAACCCAGCCGTACAAACGTACCCCGGATTGAGTCCTGGCCGAAGCGTTGGGGGTCTCAGCGCGTTGCTCTGTGGCCGCCGCCGCGTCTCCGTGCAGCAGCGGTCGGACCAGGTCGCGGTAGGGCAGGGCGGGGCACAGCAGGGGCACGCGCGGGCCGGCGGACAGGGACTCGGGCGGCGGGATGTCACCTGCAGCAGTCAAAGCAGACGACGAGCGAGGCGTTGTCAAGAAGAGCCGTACGAAGTTGCACACATGGCTTCCACAGTCAAGTGAGTGCACACACGCCAGGCAGCCGCAGCCATCTCCCTTGAGACCCCCCCCCCCTCTCAACCCCTCGCTCACCTTCGGTTCCCGAGCCCAGCGCCATCAGGCGGCTCCAGAGGGCGCGCCGCGCCTGCTCGATGCTCTCCTGCGCCTTGGCCTTGGGGCCTGCCTCCACGTCGGTCTTGCCATCGCCCGCCGGCACACGCTTGCTGGCGGCCTTGCGGGGCAAAGGGCCGCAGCAGCCCAGCGCCGCCAGCACGGCGGCCACCACCTCCGGGTGGCTCATCGACTCGGTGACATCATCGTACGACACGCGTACGGCGGCCTCCATGCCGTGGTTCTTGATCTGGCCCAGCAGGTAGATCTGCTCCATCAGAAAGTGGAACAGCGGCTGAACGATCTGCGGGGCGGGAGGGAGCAGCAGGACGGGGAAGCGGGGCGGGTGCATGGGGGATGGGGTCAGATCAAGAAAGGCAATACAAGGGTTGATAGGGTTGACAGATCTTTGTATTGTCACTTAGCTAATAGCAACGGCAACGGCGGGCATGAGATTCCCTGGCTCACCTTGGTGAGGTAGGCCGAGCCCATGCCGCTGCCCTCGTTGCTGAAGGCCTCGAGGGACTCGGTGATGGCGGCGTAGAGCCGCCGTCCGTCGATCGGCCCTGTCAGCCCGCGCATCCGCTAGCGGCGGCATCAGGCGCTTGAGGAGGGAGCCGTAGGCGCCGGTTGCGGCGGGGCCGCTGGTGGCATCGTCGTTGTCGTCGGCGCCCGTGTAGGGCATGGTGGCGGTGGAAGAGGCGCCGCAGTCAGCGTCGGCAGTCGACTTGGCGCTCGTCTTGGTCGCGACCTGGACCCTCATGTCAACCTCGTCGGCCAGCAGCTGCATGGCCAGGGCCGGTACCGGCGAATCTAGAGCGGCAGGCTCGGCCTGCGGCGGACTGGGAGCCGGCGGCGGCGGCAGCGGTGTAAGCAGGGAAAATCCTGCGTGGCATCCTAGGAGGCTTTTAGCTGCTTACAATGGTAGCGGGACCTTGCCGCAAAGAACCTCAGCAGACTCACAAGAGTAAGGTCAGCGGTTCGATCCAGAGCAGTAAGCTGATTCCGCATAAACACAGTTGAAGCGCGGACGCCACACACTCTACGTACCCAGAGCCACAGGCCCGAGGACGTGCCATTCTAAGGGGGGAGAATGTAAGCAGGGAAAATCCTGCTTGGAGCTTGGAGCCAAGCAAAGAGTCGAGCAGGGCGCAGAGGGGGAGGCCCCTGGCAAGGGCACAGCCCAAGTCCCTAGCTTAGCGCAGAGAGAAGCCAAGGGCCATCAAGTGGCACCTGTGGCTGTGCGGTCTTGTTTCCTCCTGAACGCACCGGATCGCAAGGTGGATCCGGGGCTCTTAGAGAAGCTTCAGGACAAGATCGGCACCCGCTTCACGCTGGATGCCTCATGTAATCCAGACGGCTCCAATGCTTTGTGCCCACGGTTTGCCTCGCCTTCCGAATACCCAGCTAAGAGTATCACAGGCGAAGCCCTCTGGTACTGTGTGCATCCTTTCAGTGTGCGCAGCTACCAACAGCACTACGAGCGCTCAAAGCGCTCCAGCCCACACAACACCTCAGCTGTGTTTGTGGCACCCAAACAGCCGCATCTAACACGGTACTTCACGCAGCTCCGCTATCAGCTTATCAGCGAGCTGCCAGCAGGCACAGTTTTTCACGTGCCTGCCTCAGGTGCGGCCGGCAACAGTGGACTCCCACTGCCTCCCACCCCATACCCACTCCAGCTGTGGTACGATCCTCCCAACAAAGCTACGCTCGCCTCACTAGGCGACACTGACACAGAGACAGGCATGCTCCTACGCTGCACTGCTCAAGGGAAGGACTACACAGCGCTGGTGGACTCGGGAGCGCGCTGCTATGGTGCAGCGGATGGGTTCATGTCAGAGGACGTAGTCAGAGCCCTCAATCTCCCAATCCAACCATCCAGAACACTGTCGGTCACACTAGCAGACGGCAAGGAACAGCCTCTGCTTGGCACAGCAAACGTCCGCATAAGACTCAGACCGTTCACTGACACCGTGACACTGCTGGTCCTCAAAGAAGGCCTTCAGAAGACAAAGTTCATTCTAGGCGCTGACTGGCTCAAGCGTCGCAAAGCTCGCATGTGCTGGGAGACAGACACTATCTCTGTGCTCAAAGGCACCAGACGGCTCCACCTGAAGCCGATCAGAGGCGTGCCCGGGCCCATCAAGCTCATGAACATGGTCACAACTACCCTGTTCGTGGCCACTTGCGTTGACGTCATGAGCCCCAAACCAGCAGCCAAAGCCATCGCAAAGGGAGCAAACGCCTTCCTTATGCTCATTCGTCCCGAGGACTTAGAGTCCCCGGACACAACCACGTCAGCAGACAAGCCATGCCTGGCCGCAGCCAGTGCCTCAGGCTCAGCTGACAGGGCATTGAAGACAGACACGCATCTCATACCTCAGAAGAAGCTGGAGGCTTTACTGGAGAAGTACAAGTCCATCTTTGACCCCATCACGGGCCCAAGACCCAATGATGGCGGTGAAGACACGGAGCACGTGATCGACTTAGTTGAAGGTGCTACCCCACCAGCCAAGCGTGCCTACCGCCTCTCACCAGAGGAGAAGGAGGAATGCGCTAAACAAATAGCTGACCTCCTAGCAAAGGGATTTATTGAGCCATCGGCCTCTCCCTTTGGTGCCCCAGTCATCTTCGTGCGTCAGCGTGACCCCTCATCTCCTACGGGCAAAAGCTGAGACTCGTACTCGATTATAGAGGACTAAATCGCATAACGAAGAAACGGCACTATCCCATGCCCAACATTCAAGAGCTCTTTGACTCCCTAGCTGGAGCAAAGGTGTTCTCCACAATTGACCTTCAAAGTGGGTACCACCAACTCCGAATCTCGGAGAAGGACATCCCAAAAACTGCCTTCATCACACCCCAGGGCCAGTTTGCCTTCAAAGTCCTCTGCTTTGGACTCCAAAATGCGCCTGCTACGTTCCAGGCAGCCATGAACAAACTGCTCAGGGATAAACTGGGCAAAAATGTCCTGGTGTACCTTGATGACATCTGCTGCTTTGCGCAGACAGCTGAAGAACACCTGGAGACTCTAGAATGGGTCTTCCAGAAGCTACAAACATCTGGCCTCAAGGCCAAGCTGTCAAAGTGTTCTTTCAACAAGCCGGAACTGAAGTTCTTGGGCCACATTGTTGGCAGAGACGGTCTCACAGTAGACCCGGAGAAGGTTGAGGTGGTCAAAAAGTGGCCGACCCCCCAAAACCGTAAACAACTCCGCAGCTTCCTTGGTCTCTCCAACTATTTCAGGAAGTTCATCAAAGGATACTCCTCTATTGTGGCTCCGCTTACAGCTCTCACGGGAGACAAGTCAGCTTGGATCTGGAACGACAGATGCCAAGCTGCATTTGAGGCTGTAAAGCTCGCTCTGATCACAGCGCCAGTACTACAATTGCCTGACATGACAAAACCCTTTGTCGTCCGCACAGACGCATCCATCTATGGCACCGGAGGCGTCCTCACTCAGGAGGACCGTCCGATCGCCTACCTTAGCCACCGGTTCACACCGGCAGAAAGGAACTATACAACCACTGATCAAGAAGCGCTGGGGGTCATACACGCCTTACAAGAGTGGCGTTGTTACCTTGAAGGTAACCCAGATGTCACAGTTGTGACAGACCACCAACCACTAACGCATCTTGAGTCGCTTAAGGCAGATGGTCTGCTTTCCCGTCGCCAAGCGCGGTGGATTGAGTATCTGCAAGGCCATTCGGCCAAGATCACATACAGGCCAGGCAAGACAAACGTAGCTGACCCTCTCAGTCGTCTTTACGAAGACGCCCCACCTGAGCAAAATGCTCCAGGCGCGTCAGCACGTGAGCCGATATTTGCTGCTGCAAACACAAGGCAGGCTGCCAAAGAAGCCGAGTTCAAGCTGGCGGACCGGATCACCAAGGGATATAAGCATGACCCCTGGTTTTCGGAAAGAAACAACATCAAGAGGTTGCGCAGAGTCGGCGGACTCTACTTCCGAGGGGACCAAGTGGTGGTCCCAAACGCAGACTCGTTGCGTCCACTGATCATAGCTGAGCATCACGACGGTGAAGCCAGCGGGCATCCGGGCTCTGAACGAACCCTGGAGGCTGTCAAACGCGCGTACTGGTGGCCTCGTCTGGACGCAGACGTTAAGGCGTACGTGACGGAATGCCCTCAGTGCCAACGCAACAAAGCCTCCACCACGAAGCCACGTGGGCTGCTGCAACCGATACCGACACCCAAGCATGTCTGGGGCAATGTCTCACTGGACCTGATCACCCAGCTGCCCCCCACCTCATCTGGCCACGACGCCATTATCGTGTTTGTGGACCGGCTAAGCAAAATGACACATTTTGCTCCCACAACAAGCGATATTGACGCCATGGGGTGCGCCGAACTCTACATCGGCAATGTGTTCAAGCTACATGGGCTTGCAGACGATGTGCTGTCAGACCGGGGACCACAGTTCTCCGGCCATTTCTGGAAGGAACTGCAGACACTGTTCAAGACTAAGGTCTCGCTCAGCACTGCATACCATCCCCAGTCAGACGGTCAGACCGAAAGGATGAACCGCCTGCTGGAAGAGACACTTCGCAACTATGTTAACCCCCGTCAGAACGACTGGGACAAGCACCTACCGCTGGTAGAGTTTGCGATCAACAACGCCTTCAACAAGAGCATTGGCATGTCTCCCTTCCAGGTCTGGACACCACACGTGATCCGGACTCCTGCAACTCGCTTCATGCCTACACCTAAGGCGCCCGAAGCCGGCAAAGTTGCCAGGATGATGCATGAGCGGCTCCAGAGAGCAAAAGCGTGTCTTGCCCGAGCCCAAGCACGCCAAAAGGCTGCCGCCGACAAGCACAGACAAGACGCCTTGTTCAGCGTTGACCAGCCCGTGCTACTGAGCACTAAAAACATTGAAATGAAGACACCAGGCACAAAGAAACTCCTACCAAAGTGGATTGGCCCGTTCACCATCACGCAACGCGTGGGACCGTTGGCCTACAGGCTGCAACTCCCGGACAGCTACAGAATCCACCCGGTGTTTCACATATCTCTCCTCAAACCGTATCACTCGAATGGCTCTTACCAACCACCACCGCCTATCTTCCTGGACGAGGGAGGTAATGCATACTGGACGGTGCACTCCATTATTGGACATCGCGACCGCAAAGCTGGCCGCAAGACATTCCGTGAGTTCCTCATCCACTGGGAAGGCTATGGTCATGAGCACAATACCTTCGAACCAGAGGACACCTTACGTGAGGACTCAGTGGTTGGCGACCTGATTGACGCCTATCTCGAGTCGGTTAAGAACCGCCCTACCCGCCCTGCGGCTAGACAGTCACGGAAGCGCACACGCACTACCCTTGAGGACACGTCTTAAAAGCCGGCTTGGCTCCCGAGGAGGGTTCGCATTCAAAGGGGGGGGAATGTAAGGGGGAGACCCCGCCAGGCGGGGGAAACCCTGTGCCGCATGGTGACGTACGGCAGGCCGACCTCAGTATGAGGGCCGCGCCCCGACGACGCTCACCAGTTCTGCTTATACGGAGCTTCAGCTTCCACGGTGGTGCTTACCACCATCACATACTGGCACTCTTTAACCTTAGATCGTTTACACAACTAGGTAGCGTAGCGAGTTCGATCCGGCTCGGCATCGGGGCGACTTGGTGAGAACTAGGGAGATTCCAGGGTTAGCAGTTAGCCTGCTTACAAGCGGCGGCTTGGGCGGCGACGGCAGCGGAGGCCTGGCCAGCATGGCGCCAGCCTTGGTCGGGGTAGTCGGGATGCGGGACGGCGAGGCGGCGGACGCGGATGCGGATGCTTCCAGGCGGTGCTGCTGGTGCAGCTGTCGGATCAGCTGCGCCAGGCTCGTGGGCTTGCCGCCATGTGGGCCGGCGGTGGGGGGCGCTGTGAGCGACGCCAGGCCGTCCAGGTGGCGCTCCAGGGCGTCGGGGCTCCGGGGCTCCAGGACCTGAGGGAGCGGACTGGCACACAGGCACACGGGCACACGAGGCGCGGCTCAGTGAGGTGAGGCTTGCCGTGTCACAACGACGGCTTGTTGGCGTCTCCGCGCTGAGATTCGCCAGCTGCGGGGCGCACGGAATTGCCGGCGGCCTAGCTCCGTGCTGACGCTAATAATCTGAACCCCGACGCTAGCCCTGGCTCCAGCTCACCGCTGCCGCCTGGTCCGACGCCGATGCGCAGTAGAAGAGGAACCACAGCACCTCGGGCGTGTGGCGCAGGTTGGCGGACTCGGTGTGCAGCAGCCACCACAGCGCCAGATCCTGCGCGGGAGGACGGGTGGGGACGCAGTGAGGTCGCGTTGCCGCGGCCAACCGCCAGTGATCACTCTCGGGAGTCCCGGCCCCCGCCCCGACTACAACGAAATAGGACTAAAACCGTGAGCAGCATGGCTCGGTTCTCCTGGCGTGTCTCACCCCCATGTCCTCGTGCAGGGACTCGATGGTGGGTACGGCGCCGGCCTTGTCCTCCTCGGGCACCTTGGGCTTCGAGGGATCCCGCTCCAGCTTGGGCGAGACGGGCAGCTTGGCGGCCTTGAGCCATGTGGCGTAGGGCTGGAAGGAGAGGGCGTGCAGCTGGCGAGCCGCGGCGGCCAGGTGGGGGACCGAGCCGGGGTCTGCAAGCAGGGGAGGCGAGGGAGGGGGCGTGTGGGCTTGAGGATAGGTGTGGCGATGCGGCGGGGCAGCTTGATTGACGTACTATGGGTGGCCTTTCGCCTGCCATGACAGACCTCCAGAAGGGCGGAAGGACACCAGTGCAACCATAGCCCCCAGCACCACGCACCTGTGCCCTCGGGGACTGGTGTGCGGCTGGCGACATCGCTCAGCGCCGCTGACAGTGAGGCGGCCGCCACGAAGGCAGTGGACGGGTGCCAGGCGGGGGGAGGCGCGGGGGCATCGCCAGATGCCTTGGACACCTGGTGGGGCGACAGGGGGTTTACCATGGGGGGGTTGCAGAAGACGTTCAGCACCTACCCCACACAGGTTGTCACAACCTTGCAAACGTTACAACGTTGCAACAGCAAACTCCGACTGCAATAGCTGTTGCAAAGGTGCTTGCCTTGGGGGCGAACGTGGCAAAGCCGAGGCGGACGGCGAGGGATGTGGAATACTGAGGGGGCCGGGGAAAGGGGAACAAAGGGGTTTGGACGTGGGCGGCAGAGACAAAAGATGGCTCAATAATGGTGTGTGCCGAGAAGCTGCACCATCCGACCCTCGCGCCGCGGGGGCTATGGGCGGAGGACAGGGCGGGCTCTGGGCCGGCTGGAGCCGGCTGCGGTGCCCCAACATGGCGAGCATGGTCAGTCATAGCAACCGCAGCCTCCCGGGCCAAAACCCTCCATGAATCTTGCAGTATGAACGAGTGGCGCTCAGCCGCCCACACGCTCTCGGCCTGGCGTGAAGGCGCGACAGGTGCAGGCCAACAAACCCCGACTCCATCCATCCCAGCCATCACACGTCGCGAGACAGCGATGTGCATCCACTCACCGCCACAGCGAGCGTATCTACGTTGGGTCTCATTTGCGCCATGGCGCCTGGATGTTCGGCGCCTGCCAGCCCCGCGACGGGGACGGCGCGCATTGCGCGGCGAGCGCCCGAGTTGAGTACCGCGGTACGTGTATCAAACGAGAAAGAGTTCTTGGACGTAAGATTGTACCCATCGACATCGGCGCGATGGCTATGAGCGACCGGGAGAAACGCCGGGCCTTATGAACGGCCGACCGGATTCCATGAAGCGGAAACCCCGATTTACCAACCTGCAGCGTGGTGGCAAGTGCTAAGCACTGGGGCACATCATGCGTTTGCTTGGCGCTGAGGCTCTGCTCACACTGCGCCAGTCCGTCGCGCCCGTGCGCGTGCCTACCCGGAGTACCCGCCAGCGCATCGTCGATGTCCGGTATACGCGCGTCAGCGCATCACGGCGTGATATCCACGGCCGGTGCCGGCTTCAACGTACAGCCATCCCCGCACCGAACGCCTGAACTGTAACCAGCCATATCCGCCTACAAGCCTGCCCTTCTCCTCTCTTGCCCCAGCCTGCCAGGGCCGGGCGTGCCCCGGCGTGATACGGCGCGATGACTCACACCTCGCAGCCGGCCTGACGGCTCCGCCATCTCCCCCCCCCCACACCACCTATCCATGCTCGCCCTCGTGGCTGGTTCACGGCAGCGTCGCTGCTCCTGTCCAGGGTCACCCTGCCACCGATACTCCGCTCCCGTCAGGAAGAGCGTTGAGCGGCGGAGCCTGTCTAAGACCGACTGAACGAGTGAAGAGCCGCAACTGCAAGGCAAGGTGGCTGCTATGTACCTTAGCCACGGGGCACATGGACAAGCGACATGCGTGCCATCGCCCACGATTTCCTTGAGCTCGCTGTGCCCCCCTCCGGCAGGGGCCATCCCGAGATCCTCTTAGACATGCGTCATGCCCGCGAGCCATGTCGGGTCAACGCCACGTGGCACGGGCGTCAAACGCACGCGGAACTCAACGCTGTGGTCCTTAGGCTCCTTGCAACTTGACCCCCGGTACTTGGCAACCGGCACGGGATGCGTGCCTCGGGGTGCCGCGCTGCCGCCAAGGGCACCCGTGCCAAGGGAACCCGCGATGTCGCCAACGCTCAGCACCGAATCCCGTACACGCCGAGCAACACATACACGCAATCCATGTCGGGTCAACGCCACGATGTCAAAGGCACGCGGCACGGACTGCACCGGATCGGACAACAGCCAGCCCGACTGCAAGCCCAACTCGAGTACTCCGAGATATATCACCGCAAGAGGCTTGGACCTGATTCCTGTTATTACACTTTGCTGAGCTTGGCTTTGGCAACTGCGCACAAAGACATGCCGGCGCCCGTCGCGCCTTCTTCTCCTTGAGCGTCATGCTGACCGAGTAGCCGCTATGGAGGCGGGTAACAGGGGGCATAGCGCAGACCACAGAGGCCCGTCCACCAGCCCAAGCGCCTTGCTGCGCACCCACCCATGCGCAGAGCAGGTAGAACCAGCACAGCTGGAACTTGACCATGCGTCCAAAGGCGATCAGCGGCATCGCAACGCTGCGGTGCTCCACAAACGTCTTGCGCAGCGCCACCGTCACCCAGAAGGAGGCGCCCGCGTCGGCACGCTGCAGAGAGGCCAGTGTCTCGGAGCCTGCCACGGCAGCCGCCACCACGGTCGACAGTTCATTGTCAACTGCTTGCGATGCCTGAGAACCCTACAAGCATACGTAAATAAAGGGGGTCGTCAGCGTCATGCATAAGGAGCTGAGCAAAAAGATCAAGGGTGCCGCGAGGGAAAGCTAGGCCCCACGGCAGGATCCCCCAGTAAAACCCAGCCGTACAAACGTACCCCGGATTGAGTCCTGGCCGAAGCGTTGGGGGTCTCAGCGCGTTGCTCTGTGGCCGCCGCCGCGTCTCCGTGCAGCAGCGGTCGGACCAGGTCGCGGTAGGGCAGGGCGGGGCACAGCAGGGGCACGCGCGGGCCGGCGGACAGGGACTCGGGTGGCGGGATGTCACCTGCAGCAGTCAAAGCAGACGACGAGCGAGGCGTTGTCAAGAAGAGCCGTACGAAGTTGCACACATGGCTTCCACAGTCAAGTGAGTGCACACACGCCAGGCAGCCGCAGCCATCTCCCTTGAGACCCCCCCCCCCCTCTCAACCCCTCGCTCACCTTCGGTTCCCGAGCCCAGCGCCATCAGGCGGCTCCAGAGGGCGCGCCGCGCCTGCTCGATGCTCTCCTGCGCCTTGGCCTTGGGGCCTGCCTCCACGTCGGTCTTGCCATCGCCCGCCGGCACACGCTTGCTGGCGGCCTTGCGGGGCAAAGGGCCGCAGCAGCCCAGCGCCGCCAGCACGGCGGCCACCACCTCCGGGTGGCTCATCGACTCGGTGACGTCATCGTACGACACGCGTACGGCGGCCTCCATGCCGTGGTTCTTGATCTGGCCCAGCAGGTAGATCTGCTCCATCAGAAAGTGGAACAGCGGCTGAACGATCTGCGGGGCGGGAGGGAGCAGCAGGACGGGGAAGCGGGGCGGGTGCATGGGGGATGGGGTCAGATCAAGAAAGGCAATACAAGGGTTGATAGGGTTGACAGATCTTTGTATTGTCACTTAGCTAATAGCAACGGCAACGGCGGGCATGAGATTCCCTGGCTCACCTTGGTGAGGTAGGCCGAGCCCATGCCGCTGCCCTCGTTGCTGAAGGCCTCGAGGGACTCGGTGATGGCGGCGTAGAGCCGCCGTCCGTCGATCGGCCCTGTCGGCCCGCGCATCCGCTAGCGGCGGCATCAGGCGCTTGAGGAGGGAGCCGTAGGCGCCGGTTGCGGCGGGGCCGCTGGTGGCATCGTCGTTGTCGTCGGCGCCCGTGTAGGGCATGGTGGCGGTGGAAGAGGCGCCGCAGTCAGCGTCGGCAGTCGACTTGGCGCTCGTCTTGGTCGCGACCTGGACCCTCATGTCAACCTCGTCGGCCAGCAGCTGCATGGCCAGGGCCGGTACCGGCGAATCTAGAGCGGCAGGCTCGGCCTGCGGCGGACTGGGAGCCGGCGGCGGCGGCAGCGGTGTAAGCAGGGAAAATCCTGCGTGGCATCCTAGGAGGCTTTTAGCTGCTTACAATGGTAGCGGGACCTTGCCGCAAAGAACCTCAGCAGACTCACAAGAGTAAGGTCAGCGGTTCGATCCAGAGCAGTAAGCTGATTCCGCATAAACACAGTTGAAGCGCGGACGCCACACACTCTACGTACCCAGAGCCACAGGCCCGAGGACGTGCCATTCTAAGGGGGGAGAATGTAAGCAGGGAAAATCCTGCTTGGAGCTTGGAGCCAAGCAAAGAGTCGAGCAGGGCGCAGAGGGGGAGGCCCCTGGCAAGGGCACAGCCCAAGTCCCTAGCTTAGCGCAGAGAGAAGCCAAGGGCCATCAAGTGGCACCTGTGGCTGTGCGGTCTTGTTTCCTCCTGAACGCACCGGATCGCAAGGTGGATCCGGGGCTCTTAGAGAAGCTTCAGGACAAGATCGGCACCCGCTTCACGCTGGATGCCTCATGTAATCCAGACGGCTCCAATGCTTCGTGCCCACGGTTTGCCTCGCCTTCCGAATACCCAGCTAAGAGTATCACAGGCGAAGCCCTCTGGTACTGTGTGCATCCTTTCAGTGTGCGCAGCTACCAACAGCACTACGAGCGCTCAAAGCGCTCCAGCCCACACAACACCTCAGCTGTGTTTGTGGCACCCAAACAGCCGCATCTAACACGGTACTTCACGCAGCTCCGCTATCAGCTTATCAGCGAGCTGCCAGCAGGCACAGTTTTTCACGTGCCTGCCTCAGGTGCGGCCGGCAACAGTGGACTCCCACTGCCTCCCACCCCATACCCACTCCAGCTGTGGTACGATCCTCCCAACAAAGCTACGCTCGCCTCACTAGGCGACACTGACACAGAGACAGGCATGCTCCTACGCTGCACTGCTCAAGGGAAGGACTACACAGCGCTGGTGGACTCGGGAGCGCGCTGCTATGGTGCAGCGGATGGGTTCACGTCAGAGGACGTAGTCAGAGCCCTCAATCTCCCAATCCAACCATCCAGAACACTGTCGGTCACACTAGCAGACGGCAAGGAACAGCCTCTGCTTGGCACAGCAAACGTCCGCATAAGACTCGGACCGTTCACTGACACCGTGACACTGCTGGTCCTCAAAGAAGGCCTTCAGAAGACAAAGTTCATTCTAGGCGCTGACTGGCTCAAGCGTCGCAAAGCTCGCATGTGCTGGGAGACAGACACTATCTCTGTGCTCAAAGGCACCAGACGGCTCCACCTGAAGCCGATCAGAGGCGTGCCCGGGCCCATCAAGCTCATGAACATGGTCACAACTACCCTGTTCGTGGCCACTTCTACCCTGTTCGTGGCCACTTGCGTTGACGTCATGAGCCCCAAACCAGCAGCCAAAGCCATCGCAAAGGGAGCAAACGCCTTCCTTATGCTCATTCGTCCCGAGGACTTAGAGTCCCCGGACACAACCACGTCAGCAGACAAGCCATGCCTGGCCGCAGCCAGTGCCTCAGGCTCAGCTGACAGGGCATTGAAGACAGACACGCATCTCATACCTCAGAAGAAGCTGGAGGCTTTACTGGAGAAGTACAAGTCCATCTTTGACCCCATCACGGGCCCAAGACCCAATGATGGCGGTGAAGACACGGAGCACGTGATCGACTTAGTTGAAGGTGCTACCCCACCAGCCAAGCGTGCCTACCGCCTCTCACCAGAGGAGAAGGAGGAATGCGCTAAACAAATAGCTGACCTCCTAGCAAAGGGATTTATTGAGCCATCGGCCTCTCCCTTTGGTGCCCCAGTCATCTTCGTGCGTCAGCGTGACCCCTCATCTCCTACGGGCAAAAGCTGAGACTCGTACTCGATTATAGAGGACTAAATCGCATAACGAAGAAACGGCACTATCCCATGCCCAACATTCAAGAGCTCTTTGACTCCCTAGCTGGAGCAAAGGTGTTCTCCACAATTGACCTTCAAAGTGGGTACCACCAACTCCGAATCTCGGAGAAGGACATCCCAAAAACTGCCTTCATCACACCCCAGGGCCAGTTTGCCTTCAAAGTCCTCTGCTTTGGACTCCAAAATGCGCCTGCTACGTTCCAGGCAGCCATGAACAAACTGCTCAGGGATAAACTGGGCAAAAATGTCCTGGTGTACCTTGATGACATCTGCTGCTTTGCGCAGACAGCTGAAGAACACCTGGAGACTCTAGAATGGGTCTTCCAGAAGCTACAAACATCTGGCCTCAAGGCCAAGCTGTCAAAGTGTTCTTTCAACAAGCCGGAACTGAAGTTCTTGGGCCACATTGTTGGCAGAGACGGTCTCACAGTAGACCCGGAGAAGGTTGAGGTGGTCAAAAAGTGGCCGACCCCCCAAAACCGTAAACAACTCCGCAGCTTCCTTGGTCTCTCCAACTATTTCAGGAAGTTCATCAAAGGATACTCCTCTATTGTGGCTCCGCTTACAGCTCTCACGGGAGACAAGTCAGCTTGGATCTGGAACGACAGATGCCAAGCTGCATTTGAGGCTGTCAAGCTCGCTCTGATCACAGCGCCAGTACTACAATTGCCTGACATGACAAAACCCTTTGTCGTCCGCACAGACGCATCCATCTATGGCACCGGAGGCGTCCTCACTCAGGAGGACCGTCTGATCGCCTACCTTAGCCACCGGTTCACACCGGCAGAAAGGAACTATACAACCACTGATCAAGAAGCGCTGGGGGTCATACACGCCTTACAAGAGTGGCGTTGTTACCTTGAAGGTAACCCAGATGTCACAGTTGTGACAGACCACCAACCACTAATGCATCTTGAGTCGCTTAAGGCAGACGGTCTGCTTTCCCGTCGCCAAGCGCGGTGGATCGAGTATCTGCAAGGCCATTCGGCCAAGATCACATACAGGCCAGGCAAGACAAACGTAGCTGACCCTCTCAGTCGTCTTTACGAAGACGCCCCACCTGAGCAAAATGCTCCAGGCGCGTCAGCACGTGAGCCGATATTTGCTGCTGCAAACACAAGGCAGGCTGCCAAAGAAGCCGAGTTCAAGCTGGCGGACCGGATCACCAAGGGATATAAGCATGACCCCTGGTTTTCGGAAAGAAACAACATCAAGAGGTTGCGCAGAGTCGGCGGACTCTACTTCCGAGGGGACCAAGTGGTGGTCCCAAACGCAGACTCGTTGCGTCCACTGATCATAGCTGAGCATCACGACGGTGAAGCCAGCGGGCATCCGGGCTCTGAACGAACCCTGGAGGCTGTCAAACGCGCGTACTGGTGGCCTCGTCTGGACGCAGACGTTAAGGCGTACGTGACGGAATGCCCTCAGTGCCAACGCAACAAAGCCTCCACCACGAAGCCACGTGGGCTGCTGCAACCGATACCGACACCCAAGCATGTCTGGGGCAATGTCTCACTGGACCTGATCACCCAGCTGCCCCCCACCTCATCTGGCCACGACGCCATTATCGTGTTTGTGGACCGGCTAAGCAAAATGACACATTTTGCTCCCACAACAAGCGATATTGACGCCATGGGGTGCGCCGAACTCTACATCGGCAATGTGTTCAAGCTACATGGGCTTGCAGACGATGTGCTGTCAGACCGGGGACCACAGTTCTCCGGCCATTTCTGGAAGGAACTGCAGACACTGTTCAAGACTAAGGTCTCGCTCAGCACTGCATACCATCCCCAGTCAGACGGTCAGACCGAAAGGATGAACCGCCTGCTGGAAGAGACACTTTGCAACTATGTTAACCCCCGTCAGAACGACTGGGACAAGCACCTACCGCTGGTAGAGTTTGCGATCAACAACGCCTTCAACAAGAGCATTGGCATGTCTCCCTTCCAGGTCTGGACACCACACGTGATCCGGACTCCTGCAACTCGCTTCATGCCTACACCTAAGGCGCCCGAAGCCGGCAAAGTTGCCAGGATGATGCATGAGCGGCTCCAGAGAGCAAAAGCGTGTCTCGCCCGAGCCCAAGCACGCCAAAAGGCTGCCGCCGACAAGCACAGACAAGACGCCTCGTTCAGCGTTGACCAGCCCGTGCTACTGAGCACTAAAAACATTGAAATGAAGACACCAGGCACAAAGAAACTCCTACCAAAGTGGATTGGCCCGTTCACCATCACGCAACGCGTGGGACCGTTGGCCTACAGGCTGCAACTCCCGGACAGCTACAGAATCCACCCGGTGTTTCACATATCTCTCCTCAAACCGTATCACTCGAATGGCTCTTACCAACCACCACCGCCTATCTTCCTGGACGAGGGAGGTAATGCATACTGGACGGTGCACTCCATTATTGGACATCGCGACCGCAAAGCTGGCCACAAGACATTCCGTGAGTTCCTCATCCACTGGGAAGGCTATGGTCACGAGCACAATACCTTCGAACCAGAGGACACCTTACGTGAGGACTCAGTGGTTGGCGACCTGATTGACGCCTATCTCGAGTCGGTTAAGAACCGCCCTACCCGCCCTGCGGCTAGACAGTCACGGAAGCGCACACGCACTACCCTTGAGGACACGTCTTAAAAGCCGGCTTGGCTCCCGAGGACGGTTCGCATTCAAAGGGGGGGGAATGTAAGGGGGAGACCCCGCCAGGCGGGGGAAACCCTGTGCCGCATGGTGACGTACGGCAGGCCGACCTCAGTATGAGGGCCGCGCCCCGACGACGCTCACCAGTTCTGCTTATACGGAGCTTCAGCTTCCACGGTGGTGCTTACCACCATCACATACTGGCACTCTTTAACCTTAGATCGTTTACACAACTAGGTAGCGTAGCGAGTTCGATCCGGCTCGGCATCGGGGCGACTTGGTGAGAACTAGGGAGATTCCAGGGTTAGCAGTTAGCCTGCTTACAAGCGGCGGCTTGGGCGGCGACGGCAGCGGAGGCCTGGCCAGCATGGCGCCAGCCTTGGTCGGGGTAGTCGGGATGCGGGACGGCGAGGCGGCGGACGCGGATGCGGATGCTTCCAGGCGGTGCTGCTGGTGCAGCTGTCGGATCAGCTGCGCCAGGCTCGTGGGCTTGCCGCCATGTGGGCCGGCGGTGGGGGGCGCTGTGAGCGACGCCAGGCCGTCCAGGTGGCGCTCCAGGGCGTCGGGGCTCCGGGGCTCCAGGACCTGAGGGAGCGGACTGGCACACAGGCACACGGGCACACGAGGCGCGGCTCAGTGAGGTGAGGCTTGCCGTGTCACAACGACGGCTTGTTGGCGTCTCCGCGCTGAGATTCGCCAGCTGCGGGGCGCACGGAATTGCCGGCGGCCTAGCTCCGTGCTGACGCTAATAATCTGAACCCCGACGCTAGCCCTGGCTCCAGCTCACCGCTGCCGCCTGGTCCGACGCCGATGCGCAGTAGAAGAGGAACCACAGCACCTCGGGCGTGTGGCGCAGGTTGGCGGACTCGGTGTGCAGCAGCCACCACAGCGCCAGATCCTGCGCGGGAGGACGGGTGGGGACGCAGTGAGGTCGCGTTGCCGCGGCCAACCGCCAGTGATCACTCTCGGGAGTCCCGGCCCCCGCCCCGACTACAACGAAATAGGACTAAAACCGTGAGCAGCATGGCTCGGTTCTCCTGGCGTGTCTCACCCCCATGTCCTCGTGCAGGGACTCGATGGTGGGTACGGCGCCGGCCTTGTCCTCCTCGGGCACCTTGGGCTTCGAGGGATCCCGCTCCAGCTTGGGCGAGACGGGCAGCTTGGCGGCCTTGAGCCATGTGGCGTAGGGCTGGAAGGAGAGGGCGTGCAGCTGGCGAGCCGCGGCGGCCAGGTGGGGGACCGAGCCGGGGTCTGCAAGCAGGGGAGGCGAGGGAGGGGGCGTGTGGGCTTGAGGATAGGTGTGGCGATGCGGCGGGGCAGCTTGATTGACGTACTATGGGTGGCCTTTCGCCTGCCATGACAGACCTCCAGAAGGGCGGAAGGACACCAGTGCAACCATAGCCCCCAGCACCACGCACCTGTGCCCTCGGGGACTGGTGTGCGGCTGGCGACATCGCTCAGCGCCGCTGACAGTGAGGCGGCCGCCACGAAGGCAGTGGACGGGTGCCAGGCGGGGGGAGGCGCGGGGGCATCGCCAGATGCCTTGGACACCTGGTGGGGCGACAGGGGGTTTACCATGGGGGGGTTGCAGAAGACGTTCAGCACCTACCCCACACAGGTTGTCACAACCTTGCAAACGTTACAACGTTGCAACAGCAAACTCCGACTGCAATAGCTGTTGCAAAGGTGCTTGCCTTGGGGGCGAACGTGGCAAAGCCGAGGCGGACGGCGAGGGATGTGGAATACTGAGGGGGCCGGGGAAAGGGGAACAAAGGGGTTTGGACGTGGGCGGCAGAGACAAAAGATGGCTCAATAATGGTGTGTGCCGAGAAGCTGCACCATCCGACCCTCGCGCCGCGGGGGCTACGGGCGGAGGACAGGGCGGGCTCTGGGCCGGCTGGAGCCGGCTGCGGTGCCCCAACATGGCGAGCATGGTCAGTCATAGCAACCGCAGCCTCCCGGGCCAAAACCCTCCATGAATCTTGCAGTATGAACGAGTGGCGCTCAGCCGCCCACACGCTCTCGGCCTGGCGTGAAGGCGCGACAGGTGCAGGCCAACAAACCCCGACTCCATCCATCCCAGCCATCACACGTCGCGAGACAGCGATGTGCATCCACTCACCGCCACAGCGAGCGTATCTACGTTGGGTCTCATTTGCGCCATGGCGCCCGGATGTTCGGCGCCTGCCAGCCCCGCGACGGGGACGGCGCGCATTGCGCGGCGAGCGCCCGAGTTGAGTACCGCGGTACGTGTATCAAACGAGAAAGAGTTCTTGGACGTAAGATTGTACCCATCGACATCGGCGCGATGGCTATGAGCGACCGGGAGAAACGCCGGGCCTTATGAACGGCCGACCGGATTCCATGAAGCGGAAACCCCGATTTACCAACCTGCAGCGTGGTGGCAAGTGCTAAGCACTGGGGCACATCATGCGTTTGCTTGGCGCTGAGGCTCTGCTCACACTGCGCCAGTCCGTCGCGCCCGTGCGCGTGCCTACCCGGAGTACCCGCCAGCGCATCGTCGATGTCCGGTATACGCGCGTCAGCGCATCACGGCGTGATATCCACGGCCGGTGCCGGCTTCAACGTACAGCCATCCCCGCACCGAACGCCTGAACTGTAACCAGCCATATCCGCCTACAAGCCTGCCCTTCTCCTCTCTTGCCCCAGCCTGCCAGGGCCGGGCGTGCCCCGGCGTGATACGGCGCGATGACTCACACCTCGCAGCCGGCCTGACGGCTCCGCCATCTCCCCCCCCCCACACCACCTATCCATGCTCGCCCTCGTGGCTGGTTCACGGCAGCGTCGCTGCTCCTGTCCAGGGTCACCCTGCCACCGATACTCCGCTCCCGTCAGGAAGAGCGTTGAGCGGCGGAGCCTGTCTAAGACCGACTGAACGAGTGAAGAGCCGCAACTGCAAGGCAAGGTGGCTGCTATGTACCTTAGCCACGGGGCACATGGACAAGCGACATGCGTGCCATCGCCCACGATTTCCTTGAGCTCGCTGTGCCCCCCTCCGGCAGGGGCCATCCCGAGATCCTCTTAGACATGCGTCATGCCCGCGAGCCATGTCGGGTCAACGCCACGTGGCACGGGCGTCAAACGCACGCGGAACTCAACGCTGTGGTCCTTAGGCTCCTTGCAACTTGACCCCCGGTACTTGGCAACCGGCACGGGATGCGTGCCTCGGGGTGCCGCGCTGCCGCCACCGTGCCAAGGGAACCCGCGATGTCGCCAACGCTCAGCACCGAATCCCGTACACGCCGAGCAACACATACACGCAATCCATGTCGGGTCAACGCCACGATGTCAAAGGCACGCGGCACGGACTGCACCGGATCGGACAACAGCCAGCCCGACTGCAAGCCCAACTCGAGTACTCCGAGATATATCACCGCAAGAGGCTTGGACCTGATTCCTGTTATTACACTTTGCTGAGCTTGGCTTTGGCAACTGCGCACAAAGACATGCCGGCGCCCGTCGCGCCTTCTTCTCCTTGAGCGTCATGCTGACCGAGTAGGGAAAGCGGAGTAGATGTCACGCACATAGACGCCCCTGGTGTCGGCTCTAGCAAAGAAAGGTCTGCATCGGACAGACTGCTCGCGCCACAACGAGCTCAGACTTCGGCCGACCTGGTCGTAACAGTGTCCCTACATAACTCTTTGACGTCTCGACGGCCTAAGCGGGGACAGGAACTGGAGCTCGCACCCGGCGGACGGGGCCACGCACCCCTGCCCCTGCCCCTGACCAAGCGGCACCCACCTATCGCTGCTAGCCCCTGGACCCGCCCTCGGGCTACAGCCAGCGTTCCTCAATAGCCATGGACGCTGGCAGCGAGGAAGGGGATGCGCCGGAGGCAGAGGGCGCCCTGCCCCAGCAACCGCTCAGCATGGCGGCCGCGGCCCACGCCTTGTCACTGGCGCGGGCAGGGGCAGCAGCGAGGGCGGCCAGTCCAGTCACCGGCGCGGCAGGTGGGGTTGTGAAGTGCCGACCGCTTGGTTGCTTGTGCCTAACGCTACTGAGCGCATGGGTCTCAGGGATGGGACCGTTACCTCTCACCCTCGGTGTGCCCCCTCGGTGTGCCCCCCAGGACCCTCTGCCGAGTTGGAGCCTGCGCGCTTCCCCACAGCACCGCGCAGGCCGCAGAAGGGCCAGTGCTGGGCGTGCGCGAGGGTGCGTGGGGCAGATCGAGGGGACACGGCAGTTATAATGATTGCCTCAATGTACATATCGTTTCGTCACGTGCAAAACGCCAGGCTTCCGCCCCCCCCACCCCCCCACTTCAGGTGCTCTGTCACTCCCAGTGGTATGACCACTTTCGGCGAGTGACCTACATCCATCTTGGGTGGAGGGGCAGCCTCAAGCCTGGGGCGGTGGAGGAGGCAGCAGAGCGCCTGTCGGTTGAGATGGTGCAGTTTGGGCTCAACCCGGGAATCGTCGAGCATCTGCACGGCTTCCTAAGCCCTTGTGGCCAGCCGCTGTGCGCAACGCGGATTCCACCGGTGAGGCGCCTGGACGTTGCCTGGGCAGGGCTGGGAGTCACAAGTGTGCGGCCTCTGGAAGAAGATTGCCCTGCTCGATCGCCACCCTGGACGTTTTCCCCCTCCCCCACGCCCCTCCCTCCCGCGCCGGACTTGTAGGCAAGGGCGCCGCCAGAAAGTTCAACTGCTGGCGGCGTTGCGCGGTTGCCCGCAGGCGCCGGCGCAGCGTCGGCCGGGGCTTCGGAGCTCGCACCGGGGCCCTCCGGTGACCCGAGCGAGGGCGGAGGTGACGCAGGGCCGCCTCAACCGCACGCGGCAAAGCAGGAGCCCACGCCAGCGGGGCCTGTGGGACCAGAGGCCGCGCCCGCCGCAGCAGGTGCGCGACGGGCCGTTAGTTTCCTGTCTGGCAGGATCACTTTGCAGTCGAGCGGAAGGAAGCTACTTACTGGTATGTATAAGAAGCATTAAATTTCACAAATTCGTGTCTTCTGACTTGATTTCATCCTCAGGGACCCCTCCTCCTGGGACTGGTACGGGTCCTTACCATACAGACGCTCCAGGGATGGCCGCGGTGGCTGAATGCCTGCTGAAGTCCGCGAGCGGAGAGCGGGACGACTACAGGTGCTGGGGTTGCTCCAAGGTGCGCGAGGGCGGCGTGGGCTGCCCCCTGCGCGGCGTCGCAGAGAGCAGTGTGCGTGTGCGGCCTGGCGTGCAACTGCCGGGGCCCCGCCGGAGCCCACGCACCGGCCACACACGCCCACCTCTCGACGGACGCCAGCCCCTTCTCTTCTCTGTGAAAGCACTTGCGGCCGGAGCCGGTGGCTGGCACGCCCGCATCGCTTCCTCCCTTGGCAGCCTCTCAGCCGGCATGCCTTGCTTCCTCGCTTGCTCCGCCCCTTACGCGCACGTGCGCCCACGCCTGCCCTCCACCGGCCACCCCTCAGAAGCAAGTCAAGAGCCAGTGGTACACACACATGTACCGCATGAAGGCAGTGCTGGGGCTGGACCCGCCCCGCGAGAAGTTCAGGGAGCTGATGGCACAGGCGGTGGTGGAGCGACTGGGAGACGTCGCCGTGCCCCTGCCTGACGACCCGCTCACTGCTGACCAGCGCCACCCGTTCCTGGCCCGCTTGCGGGCCGCTCTCACGACCGACGGGCGCTTGCTGTGTGACCCTCGGGTGAGGCGAAGGGCGGCAATGTTGGCAGAACGTTATATCGCGGGCTTGGCTTCCGTTCCGCCGGCCGGTGCGCCTTACACGAGCTTACTGGAAACGTCCTGTTGACAGAATGTAGTGACGCGGGCTTGGTTTCCGGTCCGGGCGGCGCGCCCCGCGGTCACAAGAACGTGTCCTATTGGCTTACTCGAACAGCCACTGACCTTCCTGCCT
The DNA here is from genome assembly GCA_016858145.1 of Edaphochlamys debaryana. Classification (NCBI taxonomy): domain Eukaryota; kingdom Viridiplantae; phylum Chlorophyta; class Chlorophyceae; order Chlamydomonadales; genus Edaphochlamys; species Edaphochlamys debaryana. The sequence continues at coordinate 2,013,747 of JAEHOE010000004.1, forward strand.
GACTTGCGTCCTCGCCTTCTCCAAACCCTCTGCCTCCACCCCAGGACCGGAAACCGCGCAAGCGCAAGCACGCTGAGACACCCGCTTCCGCCGACTGCCCAGGTAACCCATGCTGGCCATTGTTGCGGGGTGGGCGCGGGCGCGGGCCTCTTGATGGTCCCCAGCACAGCGCAGAGAGGCAACGTGGAGGCTCGCGTGAATGGTGCAGGGCACACACATGCGTTTGGGCCGGAGGCCGGCCGGCTAATCACCGCGCTCATGCGAGCAGCCCTTTACCCATGCGTTTGGGGTTGCATGGTGGCCGGGGATGCTATCACGCTCTCTTGCCTCGATCACCTGAACACCAGCATCAGTGTTCCGCAGCCCGCGCCCAATGCCTCCTGCCCTACCAACCTGTCCCACCTTTCATCCCAGCTCCTCAACGGCCCTTCCCCGGAGCGGCCCCGCCCGCGGCCGCTACGAGCGCCTCCGCGGCCGCCGTGGGCGCAGACGGCGCGAGCAGCGGTGCGGACAGCGGTGCGGGCAAACAGGTGCGCTGTTCGCAGCAATGCGATCTCGGCGGGCGGGAGGCACTCTCCAACCGCAGCGCCCCCTCCTGTTCCAGGGGCTTCCTGGTCTCTCGACGTACGGTACACCTTGGCCACCCCTCCCTTGCCCCGCTGCGCGTGCAGCCGCTGGCCCCAGGTGCACGGCCCCCAGGTCTGCCCCGCCTGCTTCCGCGCGCCCCGCCGCCGGCCCTGCAGCCCGCTGCAGCCCCGCAACCGCCCCCTGCCCACCCGGTGCGGTAGGCGCGGTCAGCAGAGGGTGCCGATGGACTCCCACCTTGCTTTATGACATGAGCTGCCCCGCGGCGCCGCACTGCTGCAGGGGCCCCCGGCGGCGGTCTTGGCGCCGGCTCGGCAGGGTCAGGCACGGCTGAACTCGACGATCGCCATCGCCGTGCTGAGGTCCCAGCTGGAGGAGGCCAAGGTGGGTCTTCACCTGAGGAGTTGGTATGAGGAATGCTTCTGTGCTACCTCATGTGGAGTGACTGGGCGGCCGGCTGCGGCCCCTCGACGTGACTACTGGTACTACAGTTTAAAGCGCATTTGCTCCGTCCCCCACACACCCAGATGCGCCAAGCGGACCTGAGGGCCGAGCTGGAGGATGCCGAGGTGAGGGCCTCCGCATGCAAGGCATCAGGCGCCTTTCGCTCGTACATGTGCCGTACGGCTGCTGCGGCCCTGGCCTGTTGCTGTGGCTTGTTCGGCGCACACGCACGTGATGGGCCTGGCGTTGAGAAGGCCGTGATCGAGGCTTCGCCTTCCTCAAAACCCGCAGACCCAAATCGACCAGCTGAGCCACCCACCAGTGGACGTGCAGAGGATGATAGCGCAGCTGAAAGCGGAGCTAGCGGCGGTCAAGGTAAGGGCTCCACACAGGCATGAGCCCACAACTAGCCTTAGCAAGTTTGCATCAGACGCCTCACGGCAGCTCGCGACCCCAACCCATCGTTCACCCCAGGCCCCTTTCGCGTGCGACCTCCTGCCGTCCTCCGTCCGCCCACAGGCCAAAGTCGCAGCGCGCGGCTACCCTGTCAACGGAAGCGAGAGCCTGGTGAGACTGCAAACAGGTGCAGCCCACCTCCTGCGGCCATGGCCGCCCCTCGTCTCCACATTCCTCTGCGCCCTGTGCGTGCTCAGTTCTCCACCTCATTGTGCGCAGGTCGATGCCGTGGAGCCTGCCGGCCGCCCCTCACGTCGGCGCTACACCCCCCCTGAGGAGCTGCTGCACGCCGCCCGGGAGGACTACCGCAAGTGCGGGTTCAGCCTGCGCCCCAACCGATACCACGTGGCCGTGGTGGGGCCCTCGGGCACCGGCAAGTCCGCCCTCGTCAGGGGCCTGGCCAAGCTCGTGTGCCAACGGTCGGGCCTGCCAGGTGGGGCCCATGTGCGTGAGTGCTGCTGCTGATGGACCCAGTCCTGTGAGGATAGGTAGACCTTGACTCTGCTGGTCCGGTGCCTGGGCTTATACTTGGTGCTGGTACGCGACAAGTCCCGGCGGAGACGGCGACGCACATACACTAGCAACTCGTGGCTCGGTTCCGCGACACGCTAGTCTCATAAGCGCCCGTTCCTCCCACGCTTTCGTCGTGCCCTCTGAAGCGGCCCCCCGACTGCCGGACGTGCCGGGGCCCGGCGGCGTGCGGCGGCTGACAGCCTGCGGCGTGCCCTCCTCGCCCCTGACGCTGTGGGACTGCCCGTCGCCCCTGTCCCCCAACGTGGCCGTGTACGTCCGGCAACAGCACCTGGGCGCCTTTCAGATGCAGGTGAGGCATGACTGCTGGTGGGGCCTAAGCTGAAGGCGTGGAGGGGACGGGCTCGCGCCAGGGACTAGGAAGGGCGGAGGGGCTCGCAGGCGCGGCGGGCAGGCGCTCATGGGTAGCAGCGGGCCCAGGTTAGATGTGCTGCAATCGGGTGCTCGGGGTCAAGCGAGTGTTTAAGGGCATGAAACACACACGCAGCTTCCCCCTTCCCCCTCTCGCCCCTTTATTCCCCGGCCCCAGGTGCTGGTGGTCGACCGGGTGATCGAGGGCGTACACGGGGGCCTGCTGTACGCGCTGAGGAAGGAGTTCCCCACGCAGCGCATGGCGGTGGTCTTTGCAAAGGGGGACAGCCTCGTCGCGGACATGTGAGCGGGCGGGCATTCAAAGACAGGGAGCCTGAGACACGACAATGTGCTTGGGCGCATGGCCGGGGGCGCATCAGGTGGTGACAGCGACGGAATGGTAGCAGCGATCTCTCCGTCTCGTCATCATGACACGCCGCTTCCTCGCCGCTTGACCTCGTCCGCCAGGTGCCGCGCGGAGCCAGGTCTCACCCAGGCGCAGGCGGTGTCTCGACTGCGCCAGCTTGCGCTCAAGGCAGCGAGGCAGGTCACGCCGGGCAGCAGTCCGCTCCGGCCTGACGACGTCTTCGTGCTCAGCGCGCACAGCATGCTGGCCGTGGGCGAGGGCGTGCCGGGCGTGCAGCTGCAGCTGGAGGAGGAGCGCTTCGTGGCGGCGGTGCTGGACGCAATGATCGACGACGGGTACCAGTACACGTCGGGCAGCATGGCGCCAGCCGCCGTTGACAACACCGCGCTGGGCCTGAAGCTGACCCGGCGACGGAGGCCGTGGATTACGCCGAGCCTGAGCGCAGCGAGGAGGCCGCGGAGAGCGGGCCGGGTAGGCATGGCGATGAGAGCCTGACGGGCCTCGATGCGCTGGCGGCTGCTGCGGCTGACCTGCTGGCCTTCGGAGCCAGCGTGGGGCAAACGGACGAGAGCAACGCAGACGCCGCCGGCACGCCCCAGGACAGCGATGTCGAGGCCCGCGACGACCCGAGCATGGCTGCGAACGCCGGTGACGGCTGCGGCGTGCGGCTCGGTGGGCTCGCCTGGGCCCGGCCGGTCCTGGCCGAGCTGGTTGGGCCTGCCCTGGGCCCGGACGGTGGGCCGCTGGGCGGCGCGTGGTTCCGTGCGGCTGTGGGCGAGGGCCCGGGCCTCCTCCTTCAGGTGGCGCCCGAGGGGCTTAGGTGCTACGGTCCGTTGGAGCGACGGAACGGAGGCGGCGGCCCGGCGTCCAACGGAGCTCAGGCGACCCAGGTGCGTGGCGGGGGTAACAGGGCAGATAAGCTAGGCGCCGCCCGCGGGCCACTGGCACAGGCAGATTACGGCGGAGATTGGTGGAAGCCCGAGAGAACCTCTATTGTCTCCACTGCTTGCCCGTGCGCCCTTCCCCGCAGGCCGCCTGTGGCAGCGGTTCGGGTGATCCGCCCCTGCTGCGTCTGTCCTAGCGGCCATGGTACGGGTGCGCCGGCCGGGCCCAAGCGCTGCCGCTAACATATGCAGCAGCAGTACCGTAGCAGCTCCACCGTGGCCCCACCAGAACGTGTCACCCCTCGCATCGCCAGCTGACCATCAGCGCCTGGTGCTGTGAGGTGGCGCCGCGGCCTGGTCACTCATGGGGTCCTGCATTTGCTCAGGAGGCACACAGCGAGCTCGAGGGGCCTGAATGGATGGGCATGTGACGGGCCTGGTGCAAGCACGCAGCTGCTCCATTCATCATATTCCTTCATCATCCTTCATGAAGTCAATTCTAAGGGGCTTTCAATGTAACTACGTCAGCAGTTAGTTGCAATGGAGGGAAGGCGACGAATGGGGGGGACACCTAAAGTAACCAAATTGAGGTGTGTTCAGTGCGCTTTGCGGAGTCGGGTTGCGGTGAACCGCCAAACACCTACCCTTCATAAGCATGCCTACCTCCTGCGTCGAAGGGGTGGCACCGTTACAGGGCATGCACCACTAGCTCGGCTAGCTGGCAGAGAGCACTCCTGTGCGGATGGGCTTTATGGCTGGTTGCCAGGGACTCGATGGCTGCCGTGGGTCCTATAAGGTGATGAACGGTTTCTGGGCAGGAGGTGTGACCGAGGTGGGGCCTTTGATACACTTTGGACATGGTGCACGTGTCTTTGCAAGCACTGTGGTGGGACCTGTGACTGCTGGGCCTGCACGGGCCAAACCTGTTGGAGGGTGTTGGTTGAAGGGGCTCTGGACGGCAGTTGCTGCCTGCCGGTTGCTGGGGTTCGCTCTCCCCTAAGCCAAATGAGAGGCCAGCAATGCCTTTTGGACCCCGAGTTGCCCGCCCTTGGCCCCGGCTTGGCCCCGGCTAGCTGCACGCAAGGCTGCACGTCGCGTTGGCCCACCCGTGTCCACCCTTAGTCAGAGCCAGGGGTGCGGGAGGGAGGCGGGGACACGGCAAGGGTTGGAGGGTTCACGTGTCGCTGCACCCCTAAATAAGAGTACCCGTAAGGACTGTAGCTGGGGGCGGCAGCGGGGTGAGCGGCAAACCTCGGCAGGGGAGAGTCTCGGGAAAGCAGTCCCTAAAGTGAGACGGCGACGACGAGGGGGCAAGGACTTGAGGGACGCCAAATGGTGGCCCTGGGGCTTAACGCAAGGCTCTGCACATTCATTTTGTCAACGTTTATACGCCAAGCGTAGCAGGCTGACGCCAAGCCGCGGAAAGCTGCTTGCGACCATCATCTTTAAACGCCTATCTCGCGGCCGTGTTCTCACACAAAACATAACTTAGCAATAATGAGGTGGGACGAAGAGTCCATAGCGGACTTTTGGAAGGCTTTCTCAGCGCTCGCACGGCGTCACAACACGGAGCCAACACCGCAGCGCGTCTATGCCGAGCTTGAGCGCCGCAGCTTACTAACGGACATTACCATGAAAGAGCTGCTCTCGTTCTGGTATAGCGCCAGAGGGAGGGCCGTTCGCGCGGGTCAGCATGGGTCCAACTCAGCGGCAGCCGAGCCCAAAGAACGCCGACAGCGCAAGCGGAAGGCAATTTGGTCGCCAGAAGCTCAGATAGCCTTCGATGCGGCCGTGGCGGCACTGAGAGCCGACAACCAGCCATTGCGCCCACGCCCGGTGTGGCGGGAGATGGAGAGGACGGGATGGGACGGTATGGACGGCGTGACTGAGTCCCAAGTACGCGCCCGCATTCTCAAACTTGACTGTGAGCATTCGGGGGGCGGAGGCGGCTGGATGGTGGGATCTTAAGGGAAGGGAAGTGGGGGGACTGGAGGCTGCGGGTGGGGATTCCCGCAGACTGACATCGGTTCCCATGTTGCCCTCTTTCCCAGCCGGCTCATCCCCTCGCGGCGAGGGCGGCGAGGGCAGCAGCAACAGCGGTGAAGACGGCGAGGGCGAAGGCGAGGCTGAGGGCGAGGCCGAGGGCGACGGCGACGGCGAGGCTGCGGGAGCGGCTGCGGACGCCGGCGGGGGCGCAGCAGCTGTGGGCCCGGCGGAGGCGGCGGTTGCCGATGGCGCCGCCGCCGGCCTTCCCGCAGCTGCGGGCACGGCTGCGACCTCGGGGACGGTGGCGGTCGCCGCTGGCGGAGCGGTCGTAGCGGGCCCGGCGGCGTCTGGGGCCGCGGCTGGGGGCTCCGGGGCAGCGCGCGCCCCGGCTGGGGGCACGGGAAGGGGCGCCGCGGCGGCGGGCAGCGCCAAGGACAACGCGAGCGGCCCGGCGGCTCAGCCAGGTGGGTTACAAGTGAGATGTGTACCCGCGAGATACCGGTAACCACTCGCCAAGTCGGGGCAACTAGAGCAAAGAACAACACTAGTGCCGCAACGGCTTCTGAGGCCAATCCAATCAGTACCAGGGGTCATGGGACATGGTCTGAACATGGCCTGGGCCCTGGGCCTGTGGGTTCGGGCCTGCACGCCATGCCCCATGACGCTCGCACGGTCCTCGCTCCTTGGATTATGCCCGTTGCCCCTGTGCAGTCACGGTGTCTCGTGTGGTCCAATGCCTGCTGCGGTTCTACAGCATCAAGCTGCGCGAGTACAAGTGCATGGCCTGCCTCAGGGTGGGGTGGGCCTGGGACAAAGCACGGTGTAGAGTTCTTTTGCCCGCCTGGCGCCCGGGGTGGGATGGGCGTTTCAGCCGGTTGTGGGCTTCGGGGGCCGGGGCCGGGTCTTGCTGTTGCGCTTGAGGCGATGCGCGAGACAGGGTTAACCCGGAGTGTGCGGTCCGCTGCTGCGGCAGGCGGTGTGTGCATGCGAGGTTGACCCAGCTGCGTCCCGGCATGGCCCCACGTGGCCCACGTGCCCTCGCAGAAGCACTCCAGCAATGACACGGTGTCCCTGCACCGGCGGCGGATCAAGCACTGGATGGGCCTGGATCCAGCCAGCGAGCGCCACGTGGATCGAGCGGCGCAGATGATGATCCAGCAGCTGGGCGACAAGGTGGCCCAACCGCCCGACGACCCGCTCGCCGCCGAGCCCACGCACCCCTTCATGATGCAGCTGTGGAAGACGCTCCTGCGGGAGGGGCGGCCCATGTGCGACTGGCCCACCCCCCTGGTGCGAGAACGCGGGGGAAAGGGCCCCGCCGGGGGCTCCGGGGTTCGAGCTGGTGGAATGAGCGTCAGGGTGCCGTGAGGGACACGCGCGGAGGTTTCACAGTCGTGAGCATGTCGCGGCGCATGAGGCGCTCTGACAATACTGCGCTCAGTTTGGGCACAAGCGGGAAGGTTGAACGCCCAAACATGTCGGCGAGTGAGGGAAAATAAGTCGTGGCAGCGTGTCTTTTGCAGTACCATATCTGACTGTGTGTGTTGCGCTGCGTCGCGATTGATTGCACCACAGGAGCTCGAGCGGGCGAAGGCCAAGGCCGAGCGGCGGAAGGTGCGGGAGGCGCGGGACACTCCGCCGCCGCCCGACGAGCCCCGTCGGAAGACGCACGCGCCCGGCCGCGCAGGTGGGTGCTGGCTGATAGACATTCGGGGTAGCGTGGCGGTAGGCACTCTTCGCTCTCGCTCGCTGCGCATGTGCGGAACCCACGTCGTGTCAGGACGCACGCCCCGTCCGCTCTCTCCGATGCCAGGAACCTCAGGGCGGGCCGCTGCTGCGGGTGGCACGGGCACGGCCTCATCTTCCAGCGGCAGCGGGAGCGGGGAGGTGGGTCGCAGTTACTTGCCTGGGCTGGGTGGGATGAAAGCAGCAGACGCCTTCCGGCATGCAGGAGCGAACCGAATACCGGTACCATGCATCGAGAGCGGTTTGGCCGTTGGCCGTTAGCAAGACCTGAATGCATGCATGGCTTGTGTCACAGTCCGGATCCGCCCTTTTGCTCCGCAGTCGGGGGAGGAGGAGTCCAAGGAAGACGTCGAGACGCTGACGGCCCGGCTGGAGAAAGCCAAGGTGGGTTGCGCCTCCCCGGGGTTGTGAGGGTGTGCTGTACGGACGCCCCTTGCCGTACGCGCCGGGCTGCGAGCCGGCCACAGCATTGTGTCATCATCGTGCGGGCGTGGCCGAAAAGAAAGGCCTCGTTTCGCGCCGCCTGCGACGCATGCGTGGTTGCTTTCATTGCTGCCCCCACAGGCGCGAGAGGAAGCGCTGAGCGCGGACCTGGCGGAGACGCTAGTGAGTAATGACCTCTCAGCTGCAGGGGCATGTGCAGGGGCTCCTTCCTCGCTGTCACCTCGCGCAAACGGGTGGCTGGGCGTGGGGCTGTGACGCGTGCCGTACCTGTGTGCCGTAGGCTTGGCGCCGGCTCACGGCCCATGCCGTGAACCATTTGTTTCTCTTGCTGCCTGCTGATCTGGCACCACGCAACCTGCTGCCCCTCAGGCCCGCATCGAGTCGCTCCACAAAAACCCGCAAGCCTCAATGGCACCGCTGCAAGCCGAGCTGGAGCAGGTCAAGGTAAGGGTTTTATTCACGTGTGACAGGGTTTGGTCGGGATCCGCGTCGTAACCCCGGTAGCGTGTTAACGGCCCCTAGGGGCCCTGCCCACGGCTCGGTTTCGTTTCCCTGAGACCATTCCGCAAACCTGACCTTGGCAGGCCCAGACAGCTAGAGATGCTGCAGCGATCTTGTCTTGAAGCGCTGACCCCATCCACCCCATCCGTGCGCTCCTGCTGTGCGGCTCGAGGCTGAGCCCCGGTCTGTGTGCCCGGCCCTTCTCCTCCGCAGGCGCTGGCTCTGTCGCAAGGCTTCCCCGCTCGCAATGAGGAAGCCATGGTGAGACCGCGTGCGCTCAGGCGGGCAAGGCAACCTTACGTTGTCAGGGTCCAGAACCTCATGCCATGCAACCCACATCCGTGCCCTGAACAGCAATGACGAGTTGACAACCGCGCGCCAACCCCGCTCCTCCGCTTCCGCTCCCAGGGCGTGGTGGAGGAGTCCCACGGCCGCTCCAGAGGGCGCTACATGTGCCCCCCGCGCGAGCTGCGTGACGCACGGACCGCCTTCCGGCAAGCCGGCCTCGCGCTCAAGCCCGGGCGTTACCACGTGGCCGTGGTGGGGCCCCCGGGCACCGGCAAGACGTCTCTGGTGAACGGCCTCGCCAAGCTCCTGTGCCGCCGCGCGGCCCTGTCAGGTGGGGCTGTGCTTAGACATGGACCGTGAGCCCCGGCCGTAAGCTTATTGCGGATTCTTTTGCCTTGGCTGCTGCCTTGCCTAGCCCTGGCCCTGGCCATTCACCCCCAGCAACGTAAAGCGGCCGTAGAGCCTGAGTGCTGAAGCGCAAAACACACGGTGAAATAGCCCTAACCCGGCACGTGCAGGGCCGGGCCGGCTGCCCCACATGGCAACCGCGATGGACGGCAGCGGGCTGGCGTCGGCCAGCGTGGCCCGGCCCCCGCTGACGCTGTGGGACTGCCCTTCGCCGCCCAGCTCCATGGCGGGTGCCGTCTACGTGCACGAGCAGCACCTGTGCGCATTCCAGATGCAGGTGGGACAGGAGTAGTGATGGGGCACGTGTGTTGTCCATAGCTACGGGCGGGTGGGCAGGCAGCACCTGAACGCATTCCAGACGGGTCAGCACTGGTCGGGCTGAAGCTGCAGGCGTGGAGGGGACGGGCTCGCACCAGGGAGAAGGGAGGGCGGATTGGCGTGCGGGCGGGGCGGGCAGGCACTGAAAACTAGCAAGGGTTCCGCGTCACACAGGCTGGCCGGCTCTCTGCCGCACACACGCTGCTTCCCCCTTCCCCCTCCCGCCCCCTCCCCCCGCCCTCAGGTGATTGTGATCGACAAGGTCTTCGAGAAACTGCACAGCGCCCTGCTGTACGCGCTGCGGAACCGGCTCACCACGCAGCGCTTCGCGGTGGTGTTCGTCAAGGGCGACAGCCTGGTGGAGGGACTGTGAGCGGGGAGCGCTGGGCAGGGGCTGTGGCCAAAGGGCCAAGAAGAAGAGCTCTTCACGGCCGGGGCCAAGCGCTGGCGGTCCTCAACACATGCTTGTCGCTCGCTTATAAGGGGATGCTTCCTACTGTCTGACGCGTCACCTGGAAGCCACCTTTTCGTTTCGCCGCGGTTTGCGCGCCCCACCAGGTGCCAAGCGGAGCCGCGGCTGACCCTCGACGGGGCCATGTCGCGGCTGCGGCAGCTTGCCATGAAGGCGGCTAAGCCCATGACGTCCGGCGCGAGCATGCTGCCCCCCGAGAACGTCTTCGTGCTCAGCGCGCACAGCATGCAGGCCGTGGGCGAGGGCGTGCCGGGTGTGCAGCTGCAGCTGGAGGAGGAGCGCTTCGTGGCGGCGGTGCTGGACGCAATGATCGACGACGGGTACCAGTACACGCCGGGCAGCATGGCGCCCGCAGCCGCGGCCTCCGCTCCAGGCCCCGGCCCAGGCGCTGAGGCGGACCCGATGACGGAGGCCGCGGACCTCACCCCGGGCACCGAGCCTGGGCGGGGCATGGAGGAGAGCCTGCAGGGCGGCGGGAGCCTGGCGGGTCCCGAAGGCGTTGCGGAGGACGTCGGGGCCGGGGGCCTCACGCCAGGCCCTGGGCCGAGTGGGGCGGGCCCAAGCGGGGCGGGCCCGAGCGCGGTGGTCCCGAATGGGGCGGGCCCAATTGTGGCGGCCCCCAGCGTGGCGGGCCCCATCTCGGCGGGCCCAAGCACGGCAGGCCCCAACGGTACGGGCCCTAGCGGTACGGGCCCAAGTGGAGTGGATCCCAACGCGGCGGGCCCCATCTCGGCGGGCCCCAGCACGGCGGGCCCCAACGGTACGGGCCCTAGCGGTACGGGCCCAAGTGGAGTGGATCCCAACGCGGCGGGCCCCATCTCGGCGGGCCCCAGCACGGCGGGCCCCAACGGTACGGGCCCTAGCGGTACGGGCCCAAGTGGAGTGGATCCCAACGCGGCGGGCCCCATCTCGGCGGGCCCCAGCACGGCGGTCCCGTTTGGGCTGGGCGGGAGCGGCGCGAGCCCCAGCACGGCGGGCCCGAGCGGGGCGGGCCCGAGCGGGGCGGGCCCGAGCGGGGCGGGTCCCAGCGCGGCGGGCCCGAGCGGGCCGGGCCCCAGCGTGAGCCGAGAGCGCGGCGCCAGCCCAGGCAGTGGAGACCACATCGGCGGCAGCGACTTGGGAGCTGGCGCCAGGGCGGAAGGCGGTGCCGCTGCTGGCGGGAGCATGGAAGTCGTCGTTAAAGGCGCTGGCGGGAGCGCTGACGCAGGCGGCGGAGGCGGTGGTGCTGGCCGAGGCCCTGACGCAAGCATGGACAGCGACAGCGATGTGGTAGGGCTGGTACCACACCCACACGCGTAGGCTGTCCCGGCTGCTTTGATGGGGTGGTGTTGCTCGCGAGCCCGGCACGACCGGAGCGCATCGCGTTTGCCGGCAGCACCCACTCACCCTGGTGCTTGAACCTCTAGCCACCCAAGCGTACTAGAAATCAGTCGGGCTTGGTGCCCATGCCTGCAGCAGTGTGTGACCGCTCGGCTGTGTCCCTTCTGCCCTCGTTCCTGTTTCCGTGACTCCCCGCAGGAATTCGTGGGGGAGTTTCCACCCCCACCCGCCCGTGCGCAGCCCGCGATTCTCAAAGCCGATGCCGACGAGTGGAACCTGGTGAGCCACTTCGGGTGGCTGCGCTCCACGCGCAACAACCGGCCCTCTGCCCTGCCTCACGAACCGTGAACTGTATCATACCGTGTCCCTGCCATACACCTGCCTCAATCCTGCCGTACACACGCCCTTCACATGCCATAACCCTCCCGTAGCCCTGCCGTACAACTGCCGTACATTTGCCCGTGTTCCACGTCCGCAGTCCGACCTGGTGGTGGCCCGCCGGCCGTCCCGTGGTCTGGACGACTCGGTCGACCCCCTGCTCACTGCCGCCCGGGCGGACTACCGCCGCTGCGGCCTCAACCTAGACCCGGGGCGCTACAACGTCGCGGTCGTGGGCCTGCCCGGCACCGGCAAGACGACGCTCGTTCAGGGCCTAGCGCGGCTCATGTCTCGTCGGGCGGGCCTGGCAGGTGGGGCCAGTGCGGCTGCCGCCGTGCGGGTCGCTCGCTTGGCTGCCATCGCTTGCTGAGGATCGCTGAACGGTCGTGTACAACCACAGAGGAGCGCCTTTGCACGTTGTCCATTGCGCTCGCTTCACGTGCTTTTCCTTGCCTTGATCCCCTGCAGCTCCGGGCGGGCTGCCGGCCGTGGTCAAGTCCGCGGGCGGGGGCCTGCAGACGCTCATGTCGTGCAGCGTGCCCGGCACGGCCCTGACGCTGTGGGACTGCCCGCCGCCCACCCCGGCCACGGCCGCGGCCTACTCGGACCAGCTCCACCTGGCGGCCTTCCCGATGCAGGTGTGTATGCTGGGCAGCACCACTTGTACGGCATGGTGTACGGCATGCTGCGTAGCATACCGGCATCCGCAGGCGGAGGTTCGGTACCGGTGGTCTCCTTGTCATGTTGGTGGGCATGAAACACACACGCCGCTTCCCCCTGACCCCTCCCGCTCCTTCCCTCGCCCCCAGGTGCTCGTGGTCGACCGGACCATGCACCCGCTGCACGGCATTATGCTGTACGCGCTCAAGACAAGGTTCCCGAACCAGCGGCTGGGCGTGGTCTTCGCCAAGGGAGACTCGGTGCTCGCGGAAATGTGAGCGTTGAGCAAAAGGCCCTCAGGAGGAACGCATTCGGGGTGCAAAGGATTGCATGCCTCACGGTGTCTGCGGTCCAGTTCGTCATCAGCATGTTACAGAGATTAGCCTGGTTCTGCTGCGCACCTTAGATCGCATGAAGCGTCAGATCGTCGGGACACACCGCGGCCGCGTCTTCCGCAACCCAATCAGCCCAAGCCGCCTTGCTGCGCCTGGTCCCTCCGCAGGTGCCGCGCGATACCCACGCTAACGCTTCGGACCGCCATCCTGTGGCTACGGCAGCAGGTGCTGGAAGCGGTGCAACAGGTCACGCCCGGCGGCTTCCCCCTGGCGCCCGAGGACATATTCGTGCTCAGCGCGCAATCCATGCAGTCCGCGGGCGAGGGTGTGCTGGGGGTGCAGATGGTGCTGGAGGAGGAGCGCTTCGTGTCAGCCATTCTCCAGGCGCTCGCCACAGACGGGTTCCTGCAAGCGCCCGGCGGGCCGGGGCCGGCAGCAGCAGCGGCTGCCATGCCCGCGCCCAGGGCGGAGTCGGAGCCGCAGCCGCAGGCCGACGCGGGCACTGCGAGCGGTCGGGGCGGCGCCGGGGCGCTCGACGCCCTGGTGGCTGCGGCGGACCTCTTCTTGGCCGCGGAAGCCCGCAACACCGCAGTGCCCCAGGGGCGGAGCAGAGGCGGCGGTGCCGCTTCCGGTGCGGGCGCTGGAGGCGGCAGCAGCAGGCCCGCCTTCGTGCTGCTGTCCGTGTCAGACTGCCTCCGGCCGATCCCGGCCATGCCCGCATTCCCCGTGGGCCCGGACGGCCAGGTGCCGGTCGGCGCGTGGTTCCGTGCGGCTGCGGGCGAGGACCCGGGCCTCCTCCTCCAGGTGGCGCCCGAGGGGCTCAGGTGCTACCAAGCGGTGGGGCTGATCGGCAGCGCCGGAGGAGCGCCTCTGGCGCCCTTGGCCTTCCAGTGACCGAGTGCGGCGTCGTGCAGCACAGCGGAGTGCGGTTATGCGTGTTAGGGAGGGGCGGGAGGGCCTGCGGACCCGCGCACCGTCGCCGGGCAGCGACGCAACGGGAGACTGAGATAAAGGCGGCACAACCTCGGGCCCAACGAACCTCTGACCTGGCCGCCCGCAAAGCCTCGGCCCGTCGCGGGCGAGGCCACTGGGTGCTATGCTTGCATGGTCGGCTGTGTCGGCTGTGGCGGGAAGTGGAGGTAGGGGCCAACCAACACTCAGCACAGGCCGGGGTGGGTTTCTTGTGTTGCAGTTGGCGGGTGTGTTTCTGATATTCGCTTCGCCTTTCCTTTTAGCGGAGGCATATCACACTTTACTGTTGACGATACTGCTCTGACTACGACTCGGGTCGGCCTGGGTGGCCGCGCTCTGGCCTGGGTGATGAGCTGTGAAGGACGCGGAGTGTGCAGGAGGCTGCTTCCAAGCCGTGTTGGGGTTTTGCGTGGCCGCGGGCAAGGGGCCTTGCACATGCATCAGGCAAGCGGACGCAACATTGTTGACCCCCACATTTATCCTCATTGATGCCAGGTATGCCAGGGCGCTTGGGTGGCGGCGAAGAACTGACGTGTTTGCGGGCATGTTGCGGGAACGCACGTGGAATTGGTGTGGGTATGCTGACGTGGAGGCTATGATGATCGAAGTGGTAGCGCAAGGCGCACTGGATTTGCGACGGGGCCCTAGCCGGGGTACCGTGGTAGAGTCTGTCTAAACATGACCTGCAGGTCAAGGTGTGCTAACCACGATGACAGCGGTGACCTGACCTGACCCATCCTGACCTGCACTTGGCGTTCAAGGGGGCTCCGTGAGGACGCAATTAGTTGGTGGCATATCCCCTTTTTGGTTGTACATCCCGACTCTTCAGCGAGGCAAGGGTGACCTGACCTGAGCACCTGATGACCCTGGCAACCCCCCTGACCTGACCACCTCTTGCCCGGACACACGTCCTCGGTATTGGGAAGAGCGTTGTGGGGACTGAGGGGGCCGCATTTGCGGAGGCGCAGTGGACCGTTTGTAGGGAGATCCTCGCTCTGGTACCTAAGGGCTTCCTGCAAATCTGGGAGACTCACATATGAGAATTGCGCGCCCGGCTTGCCCAAAGTGCCCCGCCCTGAGCAAGCGTGGCTCTGCGAGTGCGGTGAGCGGGTGCTGTTAGACGCCGAAGGGACGGCGGATATCAGCAGGCGGGTTGCGTGATCCGGATAAAGCGCAGGGGCAGCTGTAGCTTTGGGCGCAAGACGGCAGGGGCTCCCGTGGCACGAGGCTGCGGGGAGGTCAGTGAGCAACCCTTGAGCCGCACAGCGAACAGCGAGAGCTGTAAGAGCTGGGTTGGCCTGACGCCCGGGCAGGTAGAAGGGGAGCATGGCAGGAGCTCCTCCTGGGGGGGGCCTAGGCCGGGGCAGCTGGGCAGCGGCGGGGCATTTTATGTGCTTAGTGGCGACCATGTCATGGCGCCACCACGCAGACGTCCTCTTGACAGCATGCCGCCCTAATAGCTTGTATCAGGCATCAGTAGGTTTCGTTAGTAGTGGTCAGTACTAGCAGACCGCGCGGGTCAATGGTCTGAAGACAAGAACACAATGGCTGCCGAAGGCTCCAAGTTCCGTATGAAATGGACTGACGAGGCAATACGCGTGTACAGAAGAGCGGTGGCGTCTGTGCACGCGCGGCGCAAGGCGGGTGTCGAGCTCAGCGTCCGTAACTTGCTCAAGGAGCTTCAAAAGACCTTTCCAGAGCTAACATTTCAGCAGCTCGCCAACTTCTGGTACTGCCCACGCGGAAAGCGGGTGCGCGAGCAGGCTCTGAATCGAAACAAGCGCCGGGCAAAACCCCGGAGCAAATGGACTGTTGCCGCGGAGGCTGCCTTCGATGCGGCTGTCGCTGAGGCACGTCGGGAGGAGCGCCCCCTGGATGCGAAGGCCATCTGCAAGGCGATGGCGATTGAGGGTGTGGACGAACGCCAGGTGCTCCGCCGCGTCAACCAGCTGCTTGCTGGTAGGCAAACAAGGGGGGGGGGTAATGGGTTGCGGGGTTATGAGATGGGGCCGGATACAGTGAGGGGGGGGCTGCGGGGCTGAAGAGTTGACGCCAACCTTACGTGCCTTGCCCATGCCTTCGCTGCAGGCGAGGACAGCTCCACCGCTAGCAGCAGCAGTAGCAGCAGTAGCAGCAGCAGCAGTGGGAGCAGCAGCGGCGGAAGCAGCAGCAGCAGCGGAAGCAGTGACAGCAGCAGCGGGGACGACAGCAGCAGTGACAGCAGCAGCAGCAGCAGCGACGACAGCAGCGAGAGTGGTGATGAGGGCGACGGGGGCCCTGCGCCTGCTGAGAAGGATGGCGCTGTGAAGGCGGAGAGACGTGAGCCACGTACCTGCTTAGAAATAGCGCTGACCCTCACCCTCCAACACCTTGCTCTGCAACGGCTGCCAGGTCCCCAACACGATTGATACGTACCCCCTCAGGAATGCCTTGCCCCTTCTTTCATCCCCTGCCCCTACTCTCTGACCCTGTACTGCACCACAGCGACCAGCGAGCCCGCGACGGTGCTGGAGGGCCTCCTGCGGTTCGTGTCCCGGGAGAGGGACGAGTACCGGTGCTGGGCCTGCCTCAAGGTGCGTGCGGGCCCCAGTTGGTGGGGGCGGTGGGTGGATTGCCGCACAGCAAGCGCTGCCTTGGCCTTGGCCTGGCTGGGGGGGAGGCGAGGGGCCATTGAGGGGCCACGGAAGCGATAAAATGCAGTTGCGACGTCCGTCTAGACACATGTCACGTGGGCGTGGGCGTGGGCGTGGGCGACGTGCGTGGCTCGGGGCGCTGGGCTGAGGGGCATGCAGGGGGGTGCTCGTAGGGACCGGTGAGACGCGAGCGTCCAGGCATTGAAGGAATGTGTGCGCGGCTACGCCACCGGAACGCGGCGAGTTCACCCACGCCCGTGCGCCAAGGCCTGCTGCCCTGCACGCCAACCTACCCCCCGCCTCCCTACCTGCCGTCGCTCTCGCTCCCTCCCGTCCCCCGCCTGCCCTCCAGCACTGCTCCCGGGGCCAGTGGTACCGCCACACCAACTTCCTGCGCTACTGGCTGGGCCACACCTCCCCGGCCGAGATCCTCGCCGCCGACACTGCCAAGGCGGTGGCGGAGCGGCTGGGCGACTCGGCGCCGGCGCCCCCCGCTGACCCGGTCAAGGCCAAGCGGAGCCACCCCTTCATGGCGCGGCTGGTGGAGATGTGCAAGAAGGACGGCCGGTCCATGTGTGCCTGGCCCGTGGCCAAGGTAGGAGGGGGCGAGCGGCTCGAGAGCAGGACAGGTTATTCTAAGGGTGTTGCAGGGTGATCCTGGCGCCAGGGATCGCACTGCAACACGCACAGGGCGTTAGGGCCGGCGTTTACACGAGCAGCCCTGAGCACAGGGCGTTAGGGCTGCTACGCAGCCGCAGTCCCGCAACTCGCCCGGCGATCAACGGCCTGCCCGGCGGTCTAGAGCAGCATGGTGGCTCGACCGAGCCTCGCCTGGGAGCCGAGGATGAAGCCGAATCTACCTAGCGACCTTTGATCAAGCCGTATAAGCGACTGAGCTGTCGTGAACGATGAACACGCCTGGTGCAGGATGCGCTCCCGGTCAAGCGGCGGCCGCGCGGCGGCGTCCAAGCTGAGCAACCGGCGTACCTACCACCGCCGAGGCCGCGGTCAAAGGGTGCGTGGGGGCCTCAGCCAGGGCAGGCAGCGGCATCGCATGGAATCAGGGCCGGGGTGCAGCTCTGTTGTTGTTGTTACACGGACAAGGCATCAGCCGTGAACTCCCATACGGGCCGTGGGCCAACGGGACGTGGGCCTGCCTTGGGTGCAGAGCACGCGTCGGCGCGTGGCCGTTGCTAGGGCCTGCGGCTGATGCGTTGCTGCCAGGTCGATTGCTTGGGTTGATGCTTCGCTTGCTCCTTCAATCAATCACTTGGTGCTTGCTGCTCATGATAGGCGGCGTTACCGCCAAAGCGGGCAAGGCGGGCGGTACGTCCGCCGCCACCGCCAGGGCGGGCAAGGCGGGCGGCACTGCGGGCGCCGCCGCTGGGGCCTCCGGCGAGGGCGTCAAGGGCGAGCCGGTGGGGTGCGGTGGGCGGGAGGGGGGCCACGGGAGGCTGGGCTCAGAGGGCACGACGCTTGCAACTGCAGCAACGTTCGCGGAGCCCTTACTTGGCAAGCGTGCACGTGACGTGGGGCAAGTGTACGGCATGTACGGCAACACATCCCGTGATGGTGGATCTGACTAACCTTCCGCTGCCCCGTCAGGCTTCGGACAAGGACAAGCAGGAGGAGGCGGAGATGGAGAGGCTCGAGTCCGAGCTGGAGAAGGCAGAGGTGCGTTCCGTCCAACACGCGCAAGCATGGCTTGCTGTGCGCTGGTGGTCGTAACGGCCCGCGCATTGCAGTTGTCCGACATACACAGTACAGCTCACCGGCGACCCGCCGCGCCTACGCTTCCCCGGCCAACACGAGCAGCCGTTCACATAGTACAGCACATCCTGTGCCTGGATGAACTCCGTGGCAGCTGATATGCTTGGCATGTGTCAGGGCCGCGCGTCCGTGTGCGCCCGCTCCTCGGCCCTCTCCCCAACGCTGTGCTAGTGTGCTATCCTTTGCTGAGCCGTAGATCTGCCGCTTCAACGGTGCGGCTGCTCTGCCGTGCGCAGGAGCGGGAGGAGCGGCTGCTCGAGGCCCTGGCGGATGCCGAGGTGGGGCTGCGGAGCGGTGTGCGGATGGGGCGGTGTGTCGACACACCCTTTGTGTTCATGTGGCCACCGTGTTTGCTCACGCCACCACGCCCCCACGCCGTGCCCCCGCGCAGGCGCGCCTCGAAGAGCTCACCCGCCCCACGATCCGGGCGCAGAGCTCCCTCGCCAGGCTGCAGTGGCAGCTGCAGCTGTGGAAGGTGGGGGCGCTGCGGGCACGGCATTCATAGCACGCCACGCCGCCGACCCCTGCTCGGTCCGCTCTCGCGCAAGCCCTGCACACAGGCACGGTCCTTCGGCTGAGGGTTAAGCACTCCATTGGGACTGCGGGTCCAGTCGCTGGCGCCATGTTACATGCGTTAATCAACCCCGCACGCCCCCCAAGGGCCATACAGCCCAACGCTCACGACCCCCCCCAAAACACCGCCTGTGCGGCCTCCCGCGCCCCTGCAGTCCCGCGTGGAGCAGCTCAGCCACCCGCAGCCCGACGCGCCGGGAAAGCCCCGGAAGGTCGCACCCGAGCCGAAGCTGAAGGTCCCAGGGGTGAGTCTGCAAGCAACCACCCCCCATTGTACCGGCACACGTCCTGTCGCTCCGCCCGAATCCTCACGCCCGAAGCCTGACACGGGCCCCATGCCCCTGCTCCCCGCGCCCAGGCCCCGCCCCAGGCCCCATCCCAGGCTCTGCCCCAGGCCCCGCTCCAGGCACCGCCCCAGGCACCGCTCCAGGCACCGCCCCAGGCACCGCTCCAGGCACCGCCCCAGGCACCGCTCCAGGCCCCGCCCCAGGCCCAGGCCCAGGCCCCGCCGCGGGCCCACGCCCCGCCCCAAGCCCCACCCCAAGCCCCGCCCCGGCAGCTCAAGCTGGGCACGCGCGGGTGCCACGAGCCCACCCCCAGCCAGCTCCAGACCGCACTGGAGGACCTGGAGCTGCGCGGCCTCAGCCTCAAGCCCGACCGCTACCACGTGGCCGTGGTGGGGCCGGGGCGCACCGGCAAGTCCGCCCTCGTGAGGGGCCTGGCGGGGCTCATGTGCCGCGCCGCGGACGTGCCAGGTGGGGATTCGCGCGTTGCG
The DNA here is from genome assembly GCA_016858145.1 of Edaphochlamys debaryana. Classification (NCBI taxonomy): domain Eukaryota; kingdom Viridiplantae; phylum Chlorophyta; class Chlorophyceae; order Chlamydomonadales; genus Edaphochlamys; species Edaphochlamys debaryana. The sequence continues at coordinate 2,032,944 of JAEHOE010000004.1, forward strand.
GCGGGATCATGAGCGCGCTGGGCTGGGCTGCGAGCGGGTGCGGTCTCCCGCCGTTAAACCCCTTGATACCCCCTTATTCGATTTAAGTTGAAAGCCCGGCTTGCCCTGCGCGCCCCGCGGACCTTGGCTTCGTGCCCTGCGCGCTGGACGCGGTGTGTGCTGCGCGGCCTCACGCTGACGGCGCGCTGTGCGTGCCCCGTGCCCCGCAGTGCCCAAGTACATTTCGCAGTACCCGAAGGAGGGCGTCGTACGGAGGCTGGCCACGTGCTCCGTACCATCCTCGCCCCTGACGCTGTGGGACTGCCCGTCTCCCAGCCCGACCACGGAGCCGCAGGTCTTCATCAGCCAGCAGCACCTGTCAATTTACAAGATGCAGGTGCGTTGGTCATCAGCACTTGTACGGCATTGTGAAGCTAGCGGGCATCTTGGCACCTGTCCGTGCTCGGTTCGGAGCGAGGTCGGTAGGTGGCGCCGACCTAGTCTGGCTTGAACTAGCTGTTGCTCGGTGCATGTCTTGCACGGTGCGGTTGTCTGAGCTCCTCCTGCTTCCCCAGGGCCCTGCTGTTGGTCGGTGGATGTCTTGATCGCTTGAAAAGGCGCAAACCCGCGTGCACCTCTGCGCTCGCGTGATTGCGTTGGTGCTTCACCAGGGCCCTGTTCCTACCTGACCACCAAACACACACGCTCCCCCTCCCCGCCCCGACCTCTTTCCCCCCCCCCCGCCCCCAGGTGCTGGTGGTGGAGCGGGTCTTCGAGAAGCTGCACGGGGGGCTGCTCTACGCGCTGCGGCTCAAGTTTCCGCACCAGCGTATGGCAGTGGTCTTTGCCAAGGGCGACAGCCTGGTCGGCGAGATGTGAGCAGGCGACCTCACATGTCCTGGGAGTGGCCCGCTGTCGAGGGATTGTCTACACAAATTAGCCTCGCAATCACCGATCTTTCGTGATCTCGTTCATCTGCCCCATGTAACGCCCTGACAGGTGCCGCGCGGAGCCGGGACTGACGCCGGAGCTGGCCATCCTTCGGCTGCGGGAGGCGGCGATCCGTGCGGCACAGCAGATCACGACCGGCGGATTCCTGCTCCTGCCCGAGGACGTCTTCGTGCTCAGCGCGCACAGCATGCAGGCCGCGGCGGAGCAGGCGGATGGGGCCGCCCTGGCGCTGGAGGAGGAGCGGTTCGTGGCGGCGGTGCGGGACGCAATCTCCGACGACGGCTTCGGGCCGGACGGGAAACCGCCGGTGGTGCGGGCCCCGTCGCCCCCCAAAGCCGGCAGGGGCGGCCGGAGGAAGCGCGCGCAGAGCGCTGACGGCCCGGCCGGCTCCGAGGGTATGGATGTCGACGGCCTGCAGGGCGGGGACCTCGCAGGCCTCGACGCCCTGGCCTCGGCCGCCGACCTCCTCGCCGCCGCCGAGGCCAGCGAGCGGCCGCCCGGCGGCGCCAACGCAGGCCCAGCCGGGCCTGGGCCCCTGGCCTGGGCCGGGCTCGTCTGGGCCCGGCCGGCCCTGGCCGAGCCCGTGACGACGGTTGGGCCTGACGGCCGGGCGCTGGGCGGCTCCTGGTTCCGTACACCCGTGGTTGGAGGCACCGGCTCCAGCCTCCTCCTCCAATTGGCGCCGGACGGGCTGAGGTGCTTCGACGTCCTGCGGTTGCAAGCCGGCGGGGGAGGCGGCGGCGGCCACGCGCCCATCGCTCCGCAGGTATGAGGGAGCCTGAGCGCGGGGGCTAAGCACGGGGGGGAAGGCAGGGGTGCGGCGGCGGGTTGCCGATGAGGCCATGTGGATGCAGCGGTCTGGGGGGTCTGGGGAGTGGTAGGGAGTGGCAGGGCCAGGGGCAGCCGCGCGACCCGTCGGCGAAAGAGGGCTTCCTTGGTAGAGGAGGGCCCCGCAGCGCTTGCTTCAGTACTCCCTCCTTCATTGGGTCCCTGCCTCCCTGCCTGCCTGCCCGCAGGCGGTCGGGCTGTGGTCTCCGGGCCACTTGTGAGGCCGCCGGGGCGCCAGCCTTGCGGCGGCCGCGGGCCTGGGGGCGCCAGGGTGAGTGCTGGCGGTGCTTGCGCGTGCGCTGCGGGGCCCCCGACTCCCTTGAACAGCCGGACCCTGTCCAAACTGCCCTGTCCAGCCCGGCCCTGTCCCGAGATTTTCTGTACAGCATGGCGGGCCCGGAACCTAGCCGCATGCCTCTGTACGCCAAAGCCAGGATTTGGCTCAGTGCGGTGGGCCCCTTGCTGCCGTCAGGGGCTGGACGAGGCCAAGAGGGCGCTGGTTAGGCAGCTTTACTAGGTAAGGGCAGGCCATTGGGTTCGCAGGGCTGGGGATGACCCTCATGGTTGGTTCGGGTCCGTGGGTCCAGGCGGCCCTCGCATGCACCCGGCCGGCCCAGCCTCCACCCTGCTCCCACCCCTGCTTCCCGTGCTACCCCGCAGAGCGCTCTGGGCGGAGGCGCAGCGGCGGGCGGGGAGCGGTGGGCGCGTCTCAGCCCACGGCAGGCAATGCAGGGGTGTCTCCAGGGCAGCAGACAGGAGCCTGACAGAGCTAGCCGTTACCACAGCCGGGCGGCGCCGCAGCAGGCGCAGCGGGAGGCGGCACTACGCTCCAACGGCCGCCGGGCGCCGGGCGCCATCACACGCGACGGCTGTTGGGCGTTACGGACCCTGGCGCCCTCCCTTCTGGGCGGAGCTTCTCGCGTGTTCGGTCAGGCAGGCGCTGCCGGGCAGCCAGGCAGCGATGCAAGAGCGTGCTCGTTTGCAGAAGGAGTGCGGCTTGTCGAGCAGAGCAGCAGGTGAGGGGTGAACGGGTGCGCTTAGGTGCGCCTCGAGCAACGGACCCTGCGGGGCGCTCGCCCTCGCTGTCGGCTTGTAGTCCACACGTGCACACGGCCCCACGGCCCTCATCAACCTTTTCTCGGCCTCACACAGGGCCTTGGTCCCGCTGCAGGTTTCACTGATGGAGTCGGTGTATCTCGGAGGAGCGGTTGGCATCTGGCTTCGCTCCGATGCATCTCCCTAGCGTGCATCCCATGAGGAGCGTTGGAGCGTTGCACGGCCATGTTGGGCGCTGTTTATAATGAATGAGGCGGGGGAGGGTTGAGGGGAGAGGGTTTACAGCGGACAGTGGTGGACAGATGGTCGTGCTGCGATGAGCTGAGGCGGATGACCGGTTACGACTGCCGGACTGCGGTCCGTTTGGTGTGGGTGTCCGGGTATTGAGCAACGAACGTACGCATGCATGCTTAACGTATGATTGCTCCGCCTATGCGGAACGGTTTCGATGTTTTGATGTGGGACAACACGGGTGTCTGTCCCTCCTCAGGACAGGGAAAAGGGCCGAGCCCCAAACCCCGCGAGGCCGGGCAGCACTGGGGCCGCGCAACCAAGCACTACGCCCCATAGGGCCGATACTGGTCTCGTCGATCACATACAGCCAGCGCAGGGTCGATCACTTTCCCTGCTCTCAATCACAAGCGATCGAGATAAAGAAAGTAAAGCTTGTGGCATCGCAGGCTAGGCGTGAGTGTTATAGTTGGCGCAGGCACGCAGGCACGCACGCCAACACGGGGTAATCCCGGGGGGCCTCCGCGCCAGGTGCCACGCGCCGGGGGCTCAGCCCAAAAACCAACTTTAGGACGGGCAGGTTTGCACGGGCTGAAGCGCGAGGGGCCTTGGCGACATGCGGGGTTGCATTGATCAAGTAGCTGATCCGGAATGGATTGGCGTTGCGCTTGGGCGGGCCTCTGGCCAGGTGCGGCAGGGACATGGCGTTCTGTGTTTGGAAGCATAGATGCCGCCAGCTGCAATATTGGCTCATAGCCTGGGTTCTAGCCACTGTGCAGCGTGACCAATTTCCCAGGCACGGGTTCCCGTCGCCCCTGGTCCCAGGCCCACGCCGGTGCTGCCGCCGGGGGAGTCACAGCCCCCGTGGCCTGCGCCCGCCGCCCTGCACAGCGGGCAGCTTGCAAAGGTCGCAGCACCCCATCCCGTCAACCAGTTGCCAACTGCAAAATTTGCGAACGAAAGCCCGCCGCTGAACAGCCCCGCACTCAACAGCACGACCGCCGTTCCTCAGGCTTGCCCACGGCTTGCAGCGCCCCGTCCCTACTCGCGCTCTCCTGCCGCCGCCATCGCCGCCGCCATGTCCCCACACTCGCCCTTGTGCCCCGCCCGCCAATGCGCCCGCTGGCACACGCCACCGCAGTACCGCACCGCGCGGCAGCCGCCGCACTGCTTGAGCGGCAGCCCCCCCTCGCTCCGGCCCCCAAACTCGCAGCACCCCGGGTTGCCGCACACTCGCAGCCTGCTCAGCACCCGGCCCTCTGGCGGCGCCGCCAGGGGCGGAGGCAGTGGCGACATCAGCGCCTCCACTTGGGTCTCGGCCGCAGCCAACCGTTCGGCCTCCGGCATGCCGGTACCGGTGCCAAGGACTGCCGCCGCCCGGCGCCGGAACTCCTCCCTGAACGGCTGCGGGCCGACCGCTGAACCGAGGGTCTCGCTGCGCCCCATCCTCCCCATCCAATCCACCAGGCTCTGGGCGACCGAGCGGAACGCGGCATCCACTTCGGATGGGTCGGGGCCCTCGCTCCCACCGTTGCCCCCGCCGGCGCTGCCAGCGCTGCCGCCAGCACCGCTGCCCCCGCCGGCGCCGCCAGCGCTGCCGTCAGCGCCGCTGCCCCCGCCGGCGCCGCCACCGGGCTGGGCGGCCGTCTGCAGAGCGCTGCCGCACACCGACCTCGCCCAGGCGTGCCGTGCGTCTTGGGCGCCTCTGCACCGCATCGCCGCCGCCCACACGCGACCCAGGCAGCCCTCCTCGCCCGCGCACGCCGCCGCCCCTCCCGAGCCCTCCCGCCGCTCCTCTCTGCAGACAGCCGCCGCCCCGGCGGCGGCGGCAGCCGCACTGCCCCCCTCCGCGCTGGCGGCTTCGGCATCGCCAGCGACGCCTCGGCCTGGCTGCGTCGGCACCAGCAGCCAGCGGCGAACGCGGCCGCTGAGCTGCGGATGCGCAGCGAGGCAGGCGAGGGCCTCGGGCATCACGTCTGCCAGCAGGGTCCACCACTGGGCGTACCGATCGGGAGACGCGGTTGCCGGCGGCCGGGCCGCGGGGGCCCAGGCGCACAGCAGCTTGCAGCCTGCCGAGAAGAGGCGGTGCGGCTGGCAGGCTAGCAGCCGGGCGAGGGGCAGGGAGCCAGTCGCGCGGGGGGCGGCGGGCGTGCCGCACAGCCCGACGGCGTAGCGCAGGGCGAAGCAGACCACGTTGCTGGCGGCCTGGCGAACGAGGTTCAGCTCGGCTGAGCGGGCCGTGTCGGCGGTTGGGACGAGCAAGGAGGTGGCGGCAGCCGCCTGCATCGCCAGACTCCCGGCGGCCTGCATGACGTAAGCATCGAGCTCGCCCTCTAGCGTACCGCCGCCGCCGCCTGCAGCATCCGCCACCGCCGCGGCTTGAGGGCCCGCGGCCGCAGCGGCAAGGGCGGCGGGGCCGCCGCCTGCGGTGGCGGCGGCCGCTGCACGAGGGTCGGCCGGCGGTGCTGCTGCACGAAGGTCGCCGCGGCCCTGCTCCCCAGGCCCTCGCATCCGGCACCGTTGCTCACGGTACCAGAGAAACATGCACAGCGTGTTGAGCACGGCGGCCGGCGCGAGGCTCGTGGGCCCGAGGCACACCGCGTGCGCCCGCGTCCCCGCCGCCTCCAGGCGCCAGGCCAGGCCCGCGGCTCGCTTGGCGCAGGACAGCAGGGCCCCGCCGCCCTCGCCCAGAGCCGCCGCACCCCCCGCTCCCGCCCCACCCGCGCCCCCTGCCGCGGGCCCCGCCCCGGCCTCTGTCTCCTCCACCAGCGTCAGCCCCAGCTCCGCCACCGCCTGGGGCACCTGCCCAACGATGACGCCCAGGGCGTTCCGCACCAGGTCCCCCCCCGGGCCCTGCAGGGCCTCGAGGCCCCGACCCACATCGACACGGTCCCGACCCACATCGACGCGTTCCGTGGCGAGGAACGCGAGGCGCAGGGCGTGGTCCAGCTCGGCGCCCAGGTCCGCATCGTCCGAAAGGGACCAGGACCCGTGAGGCGGCCCGGAGATGCCCTCGAGGCCCCTGGCGAGGCGCGCCAGCGCCCCCACGACCCGCGCGGCGTTCGACGCGGCCGTCTTCAGGCGAGGCAGGGTGGCGTCCTAGGGATGAAGGACCGGAAGTGGGCAGGGCGCGGCAGGGGTTCGGGTGTCAGCCTTGGGTTCAGCGTACGGCAAATGACGAGGCTGGCGAATGCAGCAAAGCTGGCTGAGATATGTGAGACGGTGCTTAGACACTGCTCCATGCCTCGACGCCTGCCGGTTCACAGCTTGTGGACTAAAAGGACTGCCTCAGGCTTCGAAGGACAAGCAATGCTTGATATTCCGCCAGGGCACCCACCGATTCCGGCTCTGCCAGGCACAGCTCCAGGGCCTCGGTGGTCCCCGGCAGCAGCCTGGCTGCGGACTCCGCCCAGTAGCCCTGCTCGGCGCTGCCCGGCTGGATGCGGCGCTCCGTGTCGTCGAAGGGCAGCAGGAAGGAGAGACTCTGAGGAGGGGGGAAGGGGGAGAGCGGGAAGGGGGGAGGCATACGCACGCATCACAGGGTATGGGCCTCCCTGCACAGGCTCGCATGAATAGGGCAGGGCGCAGTGCCTTAGATGGCAAAGCCCAGTCGTGGGCGGAAGCCGTCCTCAGGCTTTCCAGTTGGATGAAGTATCGAGCACGGCAACCAGTACGGCAGCTGACCCCGACTTGCCTCCGACACGGGAACAGGGAGACTCCAGGCTTGGCCACTGTTGCTCACACCTCCCGGAATCCAGCTACGGCGGATGCGCTGTAGCGCCTCTGCCGTGCGCGCCGCCGCCCGCGCCAGCTGCTCCCCCGCCGGCACCCGCGGCTCGAGCGGCAGGCTGCCCCCATTCCGCACCGCCGCCATGCCCACCGCCGCCACCTGCCACAACCCAACCGTGGCCTTGAGCACCCTCTCGTGGTGCTCCCACAGGAGGGCCAGGTCGCCGCTGCCTCCCTCTCCGCCGCCGTCGTCGCCATCCCCTCCGCCCCCGCCAAGCACTCCGCCTCCACCCCCGCCCCCGCCCCCTGCGCTCGCTGCTGACGGCCCCGGCCCCACGCCCCCCTGCCGCCACAGCGACTGCAGCAGCGCAAGCCGCATCGCCGCCACGTCATCGTGGCCGAGCAGATCCGCGAGTGCCGTACGGACTTGGACGAGCGCGGGCTCCTGGCGTGCATGCATCGCTAACAGCGCCGTGGTCAGGAGCCCCACCGCGCCGGCGTAGAGCCAGGCCTCCACGCTCCACGGCCGGCCGGGCCGCCTGCTCCCCGCAGTGGCTGCGGCTGCCGCCCCGCCGCTCCCCCGACACGGGCCCAACGCGTGACCGCTGGCGGAGGCTGCATTGCCGGCCCAACCCGGAGGGAGCTCGGGCCTAGGCCCCACGGAGGCGAAGCAGGCTCGGGCCAGGCCGGCCGCGAGCTCCGAGTCCCGCAGGGCCTGGGCCAGTCGGGGCACGACTGCAGGAAGCCTCACAGCTTCCGAAGCTGAGCCTGCTGTGCTGCCGTCGGGCGGGCGGCGGAGGGGCGCGAGGTGGGCCTCGAGTATGATGGCCGCCAGGTTGAGGCAGTAGGCGGCGGTTTTGGAGAGCACGGTGCAGAGCTCGACCCAGGTCTCGAGGGCCGGGGGGTGCAGGCCCCCGAGCGCCGGCGGCTCGGGGCCGCCCGCGGCCTCCGCGGCGGCGCGGGCCGCGCGGGAGAGCGCCGAGAGGAAGGCCGCGTCGGCGAAGGGCGCGCCGTACTTGCTGACGTGGACCCAGTGCCGTACGGGATCCAGGGAGTGCAGCGGCTTGATGGCGAGGATGAGCGCCGTGCACGCGGCCTCGCAGGTGAAGTTGCAGGCATTGAGGGCCCGGCAGGCTGCCTGCGGAGTGCGGAATCTGTTGCGGGGATTTGGCTGCCGTAAGGAGTCCAGGAGGCGGGGGAAGGCCCGCAGCTGGCTAAGGATCCAGGGCGGCGCGCCGGCCTGCGTGAGCGCTTGGAGCCAGCGGAGCTTGGGGGCGAGGGACTCGGCCGGGGGTTGCCTGAAGCCGGGTAGGAGGCCTTCGTGCCATGCGTTGTAGCCGAGGTCCCTGGCAGCCGCTGTTAACGCCCCAGCAGCGGCGCAGTAACGGTCGCGCAGCCTGCAGACACGGGACACGCGGGTCGGGCTCGCGGGATGGCAGCAGGCGACGACCAGAGAATGACGATAGTGACGCGCACTGGTGACCCTAGCGCGTCTAAAGCTGGCGCGCGTGGGACAATGCTGGAGATCCCGCGCAGAGCATGACTTGAGCTTCCGGGACGCACCCGAGCTCAGCGCCCGACCCAGAGTCCAGGGAAGAGACCAGCGCATTGGCGTGGCCCATGAAGCCGCGCCAGGCCTTGGCGAGGTCTGAGGTCGTCGCCATGTGAGTGCGCCTCGACCCCGAAGGAAAGCTGCTGCGGTTGACAACGAAGAGGGCAAGTCGTCTTCTATAACTGGGAAATGGTATTGCCTCCCGAGTGCCCGCCGCGCAATGCCGCAGCCAGCGCCGTGGACCCCGCAATGCCTCGGCTCAACTGTCCTTATCACCTGTTTCTTGCGTGGTTCGATGAGCACTTCGTACCGTCTGGGTCGACTTGCGAGCCGGGAGCTCGACAGGGTCCCTGAGTGTCCGGTCCGGTCCGGTGGAGGCCCGCGATGCGGGCCTTGCTACAGAGAGCACTCCAATGCTGCGACTGCCGCTGAACTTGATGGCCAGTCCAATCGCGTCGCTGCAAACCCCAGGCTGCCGATGCTGTCCGCAGTAGACGTGTCGGGTCTGTCGCGGTGGTGCACATGCGCATCGATGCTTCAGGTGCACTAGTGCAGCAACGACACCGTCGACAGTCCTGCACGCGGAAGATGGTGCAGGCAAGGCGCCAGCGCCATCGCGGCCCCCGTCGAGTGCGCCTGGCAGCTCAGGTGCACGCAGCGGCCCAACAACGAGTGTAGTTCAGGCAATGCTTGCAAGAAAGGTGCTGGGTCAGTGGACGTTCCTGGCCGGCCGCATGGCGGACCTACGCCGGAAGGTCGGATTCTGGTCAGGTCTGGTCCGGTCTGGTACAGGGCGAGGTCCCAGACCAAACCTCAAAGCCAGTGGGTAGCTGAAGCATGCAACACTCGGCATATGAAGACATCTTCCGCTTCGCGAAGCCGAGTTAAGCATCCGATGCATCCGGCCGCGCAGCAGGCGCCTGCTCCTCTGGCTCGGACCCCATCAGCACCTCACAAAGGACCCATACATTAAGCGTAAGGCCGTCGGCCTTGGTGCGCCTACCCGCGGCCTTATCCGGCTGGCCGACCACGCATCAGACCGGACTCTGGGCCAGAACCCTGGACTTCCGGCTGGCGACGCCTTAACCTGCATTTCTACAGGCCTTGCTTACTGGAGCTGAGCTCTCTCGACCTGCGGGGCTAATCGTGGGCCGGCCCCGGCCCGGCCACGGCGAGGGGCCACGGCACCCGTCTGGCTCGCCACCCCGGCCCCTGGGCGTGCTGCCCGACCCCCCAGCACCTCACCCTCGCGGGAGGCGCGGCCGGTGACAGAGCCAGAAAATGGACCTCACAGAACCTGGCGGCGTCAAAGGGATAGGCGATGCAGCACAGCTGGGGCACGCCCAACCACCTGGCGGGCCCTTCTGGACCCAACAGCCCGTGGAAGCACTTCTTCAGCAGCTCAGCGCCCAAGCTTCGGCTCCGAATGAGGACACCCCCACACTGCCCCTGTCAGCTGCTCCTAGTCTGGCAGCGGGCATTGTGCTGAACCCTCAGCGAGCCCAGGCCTTCCTGGCGCTACAAGCCCTGGCTCAGGCTCAAGCACAAGCTCAGGCGCAGGCGCAGGCAATGTTGGGTCCAGGGCCCTCCAATGCACCGGGGCTGCCGCTGGGCGCGCTGCTGGGAGGAGCGTCGAGCGGGGCTGGTGGAGACGCGCCCGGCCGAGGCTGCGGTGAGGCACTGGTTCCTGGGATCGGGTGCTCGGGGGAGGCGGGCCTGGCTCGGCTAGGTTTGGGAGGGTTGCGCTTCACCGGGGGCTCTGTCCAGAGATGGCATGGTGCACGCGTGCTGCCAGGGGCTGCCAGAAGATCTCCGAGCTTTTTGGCTGTAATGTCTTGCTTGCACTCTTGGGAAGCCCTGACGTGCGCGGGCGCGTGGGTGACGGCTCGTCCTGACGTACGGGGTCGCCGGACAAAGGCCGCTCCGCTGCGCTCCTCCCCGCAGGTGCAACTTCAGCTTCGGAGCCGGCCCGGTTCCCCACTGCGCCGCGCAAGGGCCAGAAGGGCGAGTGCTGGGCCTGCAACAAGGTGAGGCCCCAAACGGGTGCGTGGCCTCGCTCACCCGCCCACCTTTCCCCGAGACCCTACCCCGCCCCCCTTACCCCGAGACCCTACCCCTTCCGCCACCCCCCGCAGGCGCTCAGCCACTCCCAGTGGTACGACCACCTGAAGCGCCTGATCCAGCAGCTTCAGGGCTGCCAGGGCAGCCTGCGGCCCGGCAGCGTGGGCGAGTCGGCCGACCACGTGGCCGCCCGCATGCGGGCCCAGGGGCTGGACCCCCACAGCGCCGAGCACCGCCAGGCCTTCCTCTCCGCAGGCAGCAAGCCCCTGTGCTCCACGCGGCTGCCCCCCATGCGGGGCCACGCGGCCTCGCTGATGGGCGCAGCGCCGCCGGGCGCGGCGGTGGGTGCGGCGGTGGGTGCGGCGGTGGGTGCGGCGGGGAGCAGCGAAGCGCTCACGCCGCGGCTCCCAGCAGCGGCCTCTGCAGGGGCCTTCGCGGGTGCCTCCGCAGGGGCCTCCGCCGCAGGGACTTCCACGGCGTCGGATTTGGCCCCGGCTGAGCGGCTGGACAGCCTGCCGCGCACGCCGGAAGAAGGCGGGGGCGAGGGCGGGGCCGGGGGCGAGGGTGGGGCCGAGGGCGAGCGCACGGAGCCGTCGGCACAGCCGGAGGCGACCAAGGCGGAGCCGGAGGAGCCGGGCGCGGGGCCGGGGCCGCTCTCGGAAGCGGGGCCTGCGCCCATACGGCAAGGTGCGTGGGGAAAGCGGCAAGCAGGGATGCGGCGTGAAGCCAGCAGCTCCACGTGCTGAGGTTTTGCAGTTCCGCTGTACAGCAGTACGGCAGTGCGGCATATGCGTTGACACGCCTGTGTCCGTGTGACCGCTGCTGGTTGCTCCTTGCCCCGGTGCCTCCCCCCGCAGCCCCGCCTCCGTATGCTGTGGCGGACTGCCTGCTCCGGTTTGCGAGCAGGGAGCGGGACGAGTACCGGTGCTGGAGCTGCCTCAAGGCGCGTGCGGGCCGGCTGGTGGTGGTGGTGGGAGATGGTGCTTGTATTAGCCAGAGATTAGCTGCGTGGGAGTCTGCGTAACCGACCTTGGCCTGGGGAGAAGTTGAGACCAGAGACATCAGTTCGCTGGGGCATCAACCATTCAACCGGGGCCCAAGCGCAGCTCCACCCCAGCCAGACGCACCCCCACCCACTGCAAACGACCCGAACCCCACCTTCCCCTCTCCACCTCCACAGCGCAAGGGCCGGAGCCAGTGGTACGCGCACCTGTGCCGCATCAAGCACTGGCTGGGGGCGGACGCGCCGCGCGACCGCCTGGGCGAGGCCATGGCGCGGGCGGTGGCGGATGTGCTGGGGGACGCGGCCCTGCCCCCGCCCGACGACCCCCTCGCGGCGGACCTGGGCCACCCCTTCCTGGCGCAGCTGTGGAGGGCGCTGCAGCGGAGTGGGCGGCCCATGTGCGAGTGGCCCACGCCGGTGACTGGAGCGCGCGAGAATGGAGAAGGCTGCAGATGCTGGGCGAGGGATTGCCTCTTCTGTGTCTCCAGCCCGCCTATCTCTCGCCTTGGCCTTGCTTCCGGGTCCCATGCCTTGGCCTCACAGATCGATTAGCTGCGCCGCGGTCTTCGGTGCTGCGTGTGTCACTTGGCTGCCCTCGCCTCGCCTCCACAGGACGAGACGGCGCAGCGGAAGCGCCGGCGCCAGGACGAGCCGTCGCCTTCGGGGGATCTGCAGCTGGGGCCGGGGGCTGCGGGTGAGCGCTTGAACTGCTTCGGGAGCAGCAGTAGGCGGCCGAACAGGAGGATGGAGGGAGGTGCCGGGTGGTACCGGGGGGTACGTGAGGGCTACTACGTGGAGGCCTTGAAGGCCGTGAAAACTCTCGCCGCTGGTCGCCAACCCCACTCATACCCCGCCTGTACCTGTCAATCCTGCACCCTGCCCCGACCAGATCCCGGCTTGCCGCTCTACGGGGGACCGTTCTGGCCCGGTGGTCCGGGCGACATGGCAGGAGACGAGGTACGTGGGGGGCGGGGGTAGGGTTGGGGGTGGAAAGCCGCCTGCTCTGGCGACGATCTTGCGCTGATCAAGGGCGTCCTGCGGCGACCGGCGGGCTCAAACCATACATTACCGCGCTTCCCTCCTCATTTCTCCCTCCTTCCCCAGGCGCCCCCGCCCGAGGCCCTGCAGCAGCTCCCGCTGGGCATGTGGCCACCGCTGCCCTGCTGGCCACCCCTGATGGCGGCCGGGCGGCACTCCCTGGACGGGTCTGGCCTCCCACCCCCGCCCGACCTCCCGCTGCACCTCGTAACGCTCGCGGACCAACTGGAGGCCGCCCACGTGAGTCGCCTCCCGTACTTTCGTACGGGCCTGCCGTACGTGAAAACGTGCTTGCCGTTGGCGTGACGCAGCCCCCACGCTGCTTCCTCCTCCCCTTATATCGGGAGTCCCTCCCCTACCATCTCCCCTAGGCCCTCCACACATTGCACTAGCACACAGCCCCAGCAGTAGCCTAACCACACGCGCCCAACCACCATACCATGCATCCCTTCCTCCCAGATGCAACTCGAGGAGCTGCGCCGCCCCACGCGCTGGCGGCACGTGGCCCCTCAGGCGCTGCTGCGATCCGCCCGCGCCGCGCTCCGTACGGCAGGCCACGTGCTCGTCCCCGGGCGGTGCCACGTGGCCGTGGTGGGGCCCACGGGCGCCGGCAAGTCCTCCCTCATCCGGGGACTCATGCTCCGGACGGCGAAGGAGAAGGGAGAGGCCGGTGAGGAGGGCTGCGCGCCGTCTGGGTTGTCAAATGCATTGTATTGATATGGCACTACAAATACGACGCGGTACGCTCCTCAGCCCGTGCTGTGCGCTGCCCTGGGCTGACCGCCCACTCCACCCCCGCCCCGCAGCGCCCCCCGCCCTGCCGGCCGCTTCCGCGCTGTCCTGCGGCGCCCCCTGCGTGTCGCCTTGGGAGCTGCCCGGCGCCCCCCTGACGCTGTGGGACTGCCCCGGGGCCAACGCGCCGGGGGCCGACGCAGCCGCCTGCGTGGGGCAGCAGTGCCTGGCGGCGTTCAACATGCAGGTGGGTGCGTGGGGGGCTGGGGTGGGGGTGGGGGGGGTGGGGGGGGGTGGGGGGGGGGCGCATGCTTGCGAGGTGGAGCAATTCTTGGCGCAGGGGCAGGGGCAGGGGCAGGGGTATGGGCGCAGGGGCAGCAGTGCCCGGCGGTGTTCCAGATGTGAATGGGGTGCGAGCGGCTGAAGGCGGGGTAGGCAGGGGAGGCAGTGGCAGCTAGGGCAGTGCTTGGCGGTGCTCCAGATGCAGGTCAGAAGGTGTGGTCTGCAGCATGCGTCAGCAAAGCAGCGCCATTGGGCATGGACACAGCCTCTCGGTGGTTGCGCAGCGGCGGTTCGAGCGGCTCCACTCGGCATCAGCCCCACGCGTCACAAAACACACACGCTGCCCCTCCCTCCCCCGCCCCCCGCCCCCCGCCCCCGGCCTTCCATAGGTCGTCCTGGTGGAGCGGCGCTTCGAGCAGCTCCACGCCACCCTACTCTTCGCGCACCGGGCCAAGTTCCCGCACCAGCGCCTGGCGGTGGTCTTCGCCAAGGGCGACAGCCTGCTGGCAGACATGTGAGCGGACAGGGGCGGTTCTGCGCTGGCAGTGACGAGCGATTTTCGCCGCCGTTGGTGGTACCCGTACCTGAACCAGGAGTCATGGAAAGCACATCCCTGCCTTCCCGTCGCCTTGCCTTCAGCTGGGGAACGGCTTTTGAATTTTCGTATATGAACATGCGTCCTGCCGCAAGCACCGGTAGTCAGTCGCACACCCTTTCTTCCCTGTGACCCTGTCCCTCCTCCTCCCAACAGGCGCCGCGATGACCCCTCCCTCAGCCCCGCCGCCGCCGTACAGCGCATCAAGCAGGTGGCCGTACAGGCCGCGGCGCGTGCGGTGGAGGGCGGCTACGTGCTGTGCCCCGAGGACGTGTTCGTGCTCAGCACGCACGCCATGCAGGACGTGGCGCGGGGGCTGGAGGGCGCCGCACTGGCGCTGGAGGAGGAGCGGTTCGTGGCGGCGGTGCTGGCGGCCGCCTACGATGCCGCCCTTATAAACAAGCATTGCGGCCCGTCCGCTGCGGAAGCTGCTGCGGATGGTGCTGCGGACGCTGCTGCGGATGCGGAGGATGAGGGCATGGGGGGCATGGACCTGGAGGGCGTGGAAGCGGGGAGCGAGGACCGCGGGCGCCTCGCTGGGGGCTTGGGCGGCCTCGATGCGCTGGCGGCTGTGGCAGCCGACCTTCTGTTCGCCGCTGAGGACCGCGGGGGGCCGGCAGGCGGCAGCGGCAGCGCACGCAGTGGCGGTGGGGGTGGGGTCGGTGGGAGAGGCGGTGGGCGCTCGGCCGGGCCCGGCTGGGCCCTGGCGGGGCCGCCTGGGCCTGGCCTGGGACCGGAAGGGCAGGCTAACGGCGAGGCGTGGGCCCCCCTGGCCAACGGCGGCGGCCCAAGCCCTCTGCTTCTCCTCACAGCCTTGGAAGGGCGGCGGTGCGACGATCCGCTGGGACTGCGCAACGGGACAGAGCCGGCGTGCACCAGTGGCAAGGTGCGCAATGCGGTCATACGGGCTACAGGCGGATGTCCCATGGTTGTGGGCTGTACACGGAGTCCGCTCCGCTCTGCCGCTTCCTCGCACTCAGGCTCCCCGTTCCCGTGCCCTGCCTGCCCCACGCCCCCACACAGACCCCTCCAGGCCGGGGAGCATCAGCGGCGGCCGAGGAAGCGAGCGGCGGGTCCGCCAGCCCGCCGGCCGCCTTGACCCACCTCCAGTCGCAGCCCGTCTCGGCAATGGCCGAGCAAGGGCCACCACAGCCCGCCGCCGAAGCCCCGTCGGACCGTGGGGAGGCCACGGAAATCCTCCGCATGCTGCCGCCTCCCGGTGGAGGGGAATGACGAATGAGCAGCTGCCGCTCTCCCTTCGCTGGTGGTGGCGGCGACAGGACGCGGGACCGGCTGGCCGGGGCGTTGCCCGAGCCCGGAGCCGGACGGCGGGGGCGTTGTGTAGGTTGGTGTACGGGGCTGTAGGTGTGGCGTCGGTGCTTCAGGCCGCTGAGTGGGGTTCCTACGTTATTCCTCCTATACCTGTTTGAGTAAGACTTACCCAGGAGCACCAGGGCTGGTGCAGAAGAGCTGCGTTTGGGCCCTTTCGCTGGTACATACTGGTGCGTGCATAATGCGTCGGCAGGGGCACAAGTCGGACAACGCGCAGTGACTTCGCTTGCTTTCAATGAACCGGCCGCCACGAGACTGAGCGGGGCCATGAAGCAGGTTTTCCGGCCGGCTATGTCCAGGCCGCGGCGAGTAGACGCCTGACTAGCGCGCCACCTCGTGTAGTGCGGGGTTCCAACGGATTAATGGCCAGGTGCGAGCC
This sequence comes from Edaphochlamys debaryana, assembly GCA_016858145.1. Lineage (NCBI taxonomy): Eukaryota > Viridiplantae > Chlorophyta > Chlorophyceae > Chlamydomonadales > Edaphochlamys > Edaphochlamys debaryana. The sequence continues at coordinate 2,048,692 of JAEHOE010000004.1, forward strand.
CGCGTGCCGTGGTGCGGGCTGGTGGTGGAGAGGGGTTGAGGGCTGCACGGAGCCAGACTCGAACATTGGGCCCCCTGGGGGGCACCACGGGGCTCAGCCCTTTTCCTGCCTTCGGGCAGCCACCCTTGTCTATGGGCAGTCAAGCATGCGACGACTCTTGGCTACTAGCAGCTTGGTTGGTGAGCCATTACCGCAAGCCGTCAGAGGGTTCAGGCGGGGGGCGGGCGTGTGTATGTCGTATACACGTTGTCGTTTCGACGTGGGCTCAAGTTCTAAAGGCGACGGAAGATAAACTTACTCATAGCACGCCCTGAATCATCGGGGCGTGCGCGCCTCTCAAGTATGCACTGGTTAAAATGCAAACTGCCTTGCTCTCGGCCGTCGGGTGTAGCTGTCGGCATGGCTGGCAGCGAGCCCTTAGCAGTCCTTTCGACTATGAGCAACGAGCTGCTGCCCATCGTCGGCGCGTCCTCCATTGGCGGTCTCGAGCTGGGAGCCAGTCTCGCGCACGTCGACGCGCAGCCTCAGGGCTTTATCGGACCTATCTTTGACCCTCACAGTGGATGCATCTTCGTGATCTCGGGCGTCAGCATCCTGCGTGTCCGCCTGCGCGAAGGTCGCGCGACCGTGGACATGTTCGCCGGCCATCCGAGCCAACGAGGCCAAGAGGACGGGAACGGCGAGGCTTCTCGCTTCCAGAGCCCCAACTTCCTCGCAGTCGACGGTGTGGGCAGCCTCTACGTTGCCGACCAGGTGTGCACAGGCCCACGCGCGTGCCTCTTTCCCCTTGCCCCCTGTGCCCAAACACCCCTTCACCACCATCACCTTTAAATGCCTCTGAACCCCGCTACTCCGTCACTGACCGCAGGACTGCATCCGGTGCTGCTGGCCCACGAACGCGCTGTGTGACGATTCCCAGTCGCTCCCCGTCCAAGTCACCACGCTCCCCTTCCCACCCCCCAACTTCATCTCCGGACTCACCTTCGCCCCGGCCGGCCCCGGCCCCGCCGGTACCTCCGCGCCCTCCCCCTCCTCCACCACCAACTCCACCTCCTCCCCGGCCACCAACCCCACCACCCCCTCCGGCAGTCTCATCTTCTCCACAGCCACCGCCCTCTACCGCATGACCATGAACCCACGCGACCACCCCTCCCCCGACCCCTCCGCCCCCGACCCACATCGCCCCCCGCCCCCCGCCAGCCCCCCTCTCATCCCATACACCGCCGCCCTCCTCGCGGGCCGAGAGGGCGTCTCGGGCTCCGCGGACGGCCCCTCAACCGACGCCCGGTTCCGGAGCCTGGTCGGGGGCCTGGTTTCAGACGCCCAGGGATCCGTGTATCTCGCAGATTCTGACGTGGATCTAGGATCCTGTGCGCTGAGGCGCGTGTCGCCGGGCGGGGAGGTGCTGACGCTGGTGGAGGGCCTGGCGGGGCGGCTCATCCGCCCGGCCATCCTGCCCAACGGCGCCATAGCATTCTGTGACTATGCCCAGGCGAGACTGGCCAGAGGGTTACGGGGGAATGACGGTCGCTTGAGCGGGAAGCAGCTATGCATCCAAACCGGGGGCCGGGGAGCAGAGGTCTTTGCCTCTCCAGGGGCAGACAGACTGGTACGCGCAGGTCATTGAACACTAGGAGTGCGGTCTTGAATCCTGCGGGCAGCCCAGAGCAAAGTGTGCATAGGAGCATATACATAGGAGCATCATGTTCGTATCATTCTTCCCTTCCCGCCTCCCCCCCCCCCTGTCCTGTGAAGGACTGCCTGCGGGTGCTCGGGCTGGGCCTTCAGCCTGCGGGCCTGGGCGCCGCGTGGGGGGGCGCAGGAGAGGGCCGGGGCGGGGCCGCCGCCCCGGGCCGCACGCTGCACGCCGACATGGGCGCGCTGCTGGACGCCCAGCCGGACGGCACCGCGGACCTCACCCTCGTGGTGGCCGGCCGCCGCTTCCCGGCCCACCGCGCCATCCTGATCGCGCGCTGCGACTACTTCAAGCAGCGACTGACTGGGGACTTCGCCGACGGCGCAGCGACGGAGCTGAGCCTGCCGGACGCGGACCCGGCCGCCTTCGAGCTGCTGTTGCGGTTCGTGTACACGGGGCGTGCGGACATCCCGCCCGCGCTGGCCCCGGCCGTGGCGGAGCTGGCGGACCGGCTGCTGCTGCCGGAGCTGTGCGCCGAGGCGCAGGCGGCGGTGCTGGGGGGCGTGACGCCGGAGGGCGTGGTGGGGCTCATGCTGTGGGCCGAGGCGCGGGGGGAGGCGTTCGAGGGGCTCCTAGGAGATCTCAAGGCCTGGTACCTGCAGCACCAGGTGGGTTGGGCAAACTCTGACAGACCGCTGGATGGAGCCACAGTCGAACGGTACACGCACAGTAGGGCTGGGGGGCAGTGGTGTCAGTGTGAGACGGACGGGTTGCCCTAGCGGTGACTGCCATTCCTTTGCTCGTGACTCGCACCGGCTCGAGCCGCAGCCGCAGCAGCACACCCTCCCCACCACCGCATCCCTACCCTGGACGCAGGCGAGCACCGACTTCCCATTTCCGCCATCCCCTTTCCCGCCCGAATCCCCAACCCCGTGCCCTCCCCCCATATCCCCCCAACCGCACCCCACCCCCAACCCCAACCCCACCCCCAGGTGGAGGTGCTCCAGCTCGCCCGGGACTCCCTCCTGCGCCTCAGCGCCGCCAGCCCCGACCTCATGGTGGCGCTGCTGGCGGAGGGGCTGGGGCTGGGGCGGGAGGGGCTGGGGCGGGAGGGGCTGGGGCGGGAGGGGTCGGGGGCAGGGAAGACGGCTGCGAGAGGCCGGTGAAGAGCTGGCCTGCTGGAGCCACTGGTGGCGCTGCCGGCGGAGGGCTGGGGCTGGGCGGAGGGATGGCGCCGCAGGCGGCCGCCGGGAGAGGTCGATGAGGGGCTGGACTGGGCCTGGGGCTGGAGCGGGCCAACGGAGGAGGGGCGCGGCCGGCGGCTGTGGGGAGAGGCCGGTGATGGTGTGGGCCCTGGAGTCCTTGGTGCATTCGTGATGTATGGGAGGAGCGGGGCCGGGAGCGGGGCAGAGCGTAGGAAGGAGCGGGCGATGGAGGCGGGGCGCGGCAGGCCGGCGGCCGAGGCCGACGAGGGGCTCGGGTGGGTGACCGGCAGAGGTGCCTGAGCGGGGGCAGAGGTTGGGTAGGCGGAGGGGCGCGGCAGGGACGAGCCATCCGGCTGGACTTAAAACTGTGGTTGACTTCATACTGTGGGTAGCTTATGGGTGCGGGTTTCGGGACCGGCATTGTGGCCTGGGCTGGGCTCGAGAAGCGCACGCACGGGTGCCAAGAGACGGATAGCAGCCCGCGAGCTTTTGCACTGAGCATTGGCTGCATTGCTGAACTGAGCATTGGCTGCATTGCTGAACTGAGCATTGGCTGCATTGCTGAACTGAGCAGGTTGCGGCCGTGGGAGGTGTTGGGAGCAGGCCCGGCGCAGGATGCTTGTCGCGGGGGGTGCCCTTCCCGGCGCACGGTCACCCAGCGGAAGGTAGGTTACACGCCACCACATGTGGGTTAGCCTCCAACGCATGGGGCATCCGGTGCGGCTGTAAACGTGCAGTGACGCTCGGGCCTCTTTCAACTCCCAACGGGTGCGTGCCGCAAGGAGGAAACGCATGCAACTCAGATTCAACCCAATACCGGTATGGTTGCTTGGGCTCGCATCTATCCACCCATCCAAGTCAGCGCACGAAGGAATGCTCTCCCCTACGCCTGTGACCACCAAGCCCAATGTCCCTGGATGGGTCCCTCAACACACGCCCTGAACCTCGCTGGCACAAGGCACCAGGTTCGCCGCAGGGCGCCCCGAACCGAAGGCATGGCGCTCCATCGACACATAACCCGTGGCTACGGTCACCCGCCGCTGCCCCACGCACGCCTAGTGCAGCACCTTCCTCTGCGCCTGCGCCTGGGGCTGCGCCTGGGGCAGGGGCTGGGGCTGCCCCGGCTCCCCGCCCCCTCCGAACAGGTCCCAGTGGGCTGCGTAGATGCTGACGGGGATCTTGGTGGTGGCGGCCAGGCTGGGGGGGGCAGGCAAGAGGGGGGAGGGGGGACAGGCAACAGGGGGGGGGAGGGTCAGGGGGGAGCTGATCGGGATCTTGGTGGTGGCGGCCAGGCTGGGGGGGGGGGGCAGGGCAAGAGGGGGGAGGGGGGACAGGCAAGAGGGGGGGAGAGGGGTAGGTGGAGGCTGACGGGGATCTTGGTGGTGGCGGCCAGGCTGGGGGGGGGGGAGGGGAGACAGGCAAGAGGAGGGTAAGGGAAGGGGTTCCAGGTCAGGTCTGGGCGGCCCCATGTGCGGAGCATGGTCTGGGCCCCATATGCAAGCAGGTGGGCCTCCGGATGCCGCTCTATTCTGTGCTCGCATGGGCCGTGAAGATGGGGGACGATGGTGGTGGACGCCGGGCTGGGGGGCCCAGAGACCGGGCGGCAGGGGCGCTGTATGGGCATACCGGTGGTGCGGGTCCGGTCTCCGGATGCCGCTCACCTCCGGGCCCCGGATGCCGCTCACCTCCGGGCCTGGTCCTCGCTGAGCCACGGCCCCCGGAAGCTCTTGGCGCTCAGGCGGTAGCGCAGGGACAGGAGCTGCTCCAGAAACTGGGGGGAGGGGGGGGTGGGGGAAAGGGGGGGGGGAGGCACAGCAGGAAGGCCCTCAGTCCGGCCACGCCCTTAAAGAGACACAGAAGAGGCACGCCCAAAGCAGGTGGGCTCTAGAGTTCGGGGTCCCAGGGGTCGCGTGCTGCTCACACTGCTCGAGGGAGGGCCCCCGACCGCGCACGCCTCCCCACCCCCTTTCCCACCTGCACCGGTTTGTAGCCCTTGTTCACCCCCGACAGAAGCACGGGGTTGAACTCGGTGGCAATGTACCTTTGAGGGGGGGGGGCGTTACGGGGGACGGGGCAAGTGAGCGGGGGGTCTAGCTGGGACACGCTGTCAAAGACCTTGCGGCTCGTCCTGGCACTGATTGATGCGTTTGCAGCCCCTGAATGACTGGACATCGTGGAGAGGGAATCGAGAGATTCGTCCCTGCAACACGGCACCATCTACCGTATCCCGAAATCCCCCCTTGCCTCCCCCCGCCTCACCACACGCGTACGGCACCCATGCCCGCCAGCACGTGCGGCTCGTACCCCTCCACGTCAACCTTGAGTACCTTGACCTGCATACGGCACGTGGTACGGCATGCTGTACAGCACGTGTACGGTAGTACCGCAGCCCGCCCGCCATCCCACTCCTTCCCCAGGCCTTGCGCACCTCCTAAGGCTCGCGCGGCCACACCCCTCCACACCCCACACCCCTTCTCCTCCTTCCCTCCCTCCCTCCCCTCCCACCTGCTTCACCCCCCCCTGCCCCATGACGTCATCCAGCCGCCGCACCGGCAGCCTCCCCCTCAGCGAGTAGCCCCGGGGCACTCGGGCGGCGGCGGCCGCCTCCGTCACCAGCTCGTCGCCGCACAGGGTAATGCCGTCGCCCTGAGGGTGGTGCGTGGTGGTGGGGAGGGGTAGAGGGTGCAAGGTAGGAGCTAGGAAGGGTTCCTGGCTTCCTGCATGCATGCGCGCCCAGGTCTGTGCCGGGTGACCCCCGGCGACCCGGTTGCCTTTACCCTGTGGACCCGGACCTGAGCGGACCGCCTTTCCTCCCTCCACCGTCTGCCCTCTTACCCCCCCCCCCCTCTCACCCGGTTGTTGACGTCACTGAACAGGTAGCACGTGGCCTGCCCCTCCCCAAGACCGAAGCCGTACAGCGTCAGCCGCCCCCCCAGCGCCCCCCGCGAGGCGCAGGCGGAGGCGCGGACCAGCGCCACGTTGGAGGCCATGCCCTCAAAGGCAGAGACACGGTAGCCCTGACAGGGGGGGGGGTAGAGGGCAGGGGGGGTAGAGGAGGTTTAGTCAGGGGCTGCTTTCCTTCTTCTGACCACCTCCGGCCCCTCCTTGTCGCCCGTCCAGCCCGCGCCTTCCCCCCCAACCACCCCCGCCCCTCCCCCCCTCCCCCCCGACCTCCCCCCAACCCCACCTTTGCCGCCACGTTTATTGCGAACCACCCCACATTAGCCCCCACGTCCACAAACAGAGCCGGCGGCGGCTGGGGGACAGCGCTGACGTCAGCACCGGCGGCAGCGTTCGCGGAAGCGGCGGCGGGCTTAGCGGCCACCGGCGACGACGACGCAGCAGGCGCAAACGTAGGCGCCGCCGCCGCCGCCGTTGGCGGTGTGGCGGCGCCGGCGGCAGCAGGAGTCGCCGCCGCCGCCGGAGTAGCGGCGGGAGCCGCCGCTGCGGCGGCGCCGTCAGCGCTCTTGATGGTCCTCGTCGGCGGGGCGGCGGCGGCGCCGCCGCCAGTGCCGCTGACAAAGAGCGCCGCCGCGCCGTCGGCGGCGGCGGCGGCGGCGGCGGCTCTGGCCATGGCGGCCTGGACGGCGGCCACCTCCGTCGCGGCGGCGGCGGTGGCGGCGGCGGCGGCGGCGGCGGGCAGCGGCTGCTGCAGGGCCCACAGCACCTCGGCCAGCAGGTCGTTCTCCCAGCCGCTGCCGTCGCGGATGGTGCGGGAGACCTGAGGACGGAAACCAGGCAAGGGGGCCCAGGGGCCGGCGTCAGAATGTTTGGCTAGCAAAAGTCTGACTGCGCATGCTTAAACTGAATTTGATGACGGCTAACCTCCCTTTATCGCAGGTAGTGCGGGAGACCTGAGGACGGAAATCAGGCCAGGGGGCCCGCCCCAGAGGATGCAGGAGGATGGGTGGTACAGGGAAGGTCCCCACGCACCCCGCACCCTCCCTGGCACCGCGTTCCGCGTCCTGCCCTCGTTCGGCTGCGGCTGCCCTGCCCTCGTCCGCCATTACTGCTCGCCTCAGAGCATGAATGAAAACCCACTGGCCAGGAAGCCACGGGGCCGCATGTAAGCCTCACGCACCCTCCACCCTCCCAGCTTTTCCCCTTCACTTCCTCTGCCTCGTTCCCCTTGCTTCCCTCTCCCCTACCTCCGCCCCCACGTGCACACACCTCGTCGTTGCCGCCGTACACGTACATGCTGAGACCGGGGGAGAGCTCGCGCACGCTCACCCCCCCGCTGTCGCTGCCCGCCTCCATCTCCACCAGGGGGAAGGCCTCCTCACAGAACACCTGACAGGGGGGGGACGCAAGAGGGGGGGAGGCAGGAGGGGGGGAGGGATAAGGGAGGGGTAAGGGCGGAGGGGGGCTCCATCTCGACCAGGGGGAAGGCCTCCTCACAGAACACCTGACAGGGGGGGGAGGCAAGAGGGGGGGAGGCAGGAGGGGGGGGGAGGGATAAGGGAGGGGTAAGGGCGGAGGGGGGCTCCATCTCAACCAGGGGGAAGGCCTCCTCACAGAACACCTGACAGGGGGGGAGGCAAGAGGGGGGGAGGCAGGAGGGGGGGAGGGATAAGGGAGGGGTAAGGGCGGAGGGGGGCTCCATCTCAACCAGGGGGAAGGCCTCCTCACAGAACACCTGACAGGGAGGGGAGGCAAGAGGGGGGGAGGCAGGAGGGGGGGAGGGATAAGGGAGGGGTAAGGGCGGAGGGGGGCTCCATCTCCACAACGGGGGAAGGCCTCCTCACAGAACACCGACCTGGGAGCGAGAACCAGACAGACCTGGCTGTTACGTACGTAGCACAGGTCCTGCCACGTTCGTTGGAACGGCGACAAGCGGACGGCCAAGACCATGCAGGACATGCTCATCAGCTTCAAGGAGAGCTTCGAACCCTACAAAATGCGTTTGGGTTTGAAGCTCTCCTTGAGGCTGATCAGCATGTCCTGCACTGATATGACAGATGGCTGTTGGTAGGGTGGGGCTGGTCGGACCGCCCAGACCATGCAGTAAATGGGTGTACCTTCGAACCCAACAAGGTCCGCCTGTCGTCGTTCCTTGCCCGTGCGTGGATTGAGGAATAGGGTGGATGGATACGGGACAAGGGACCCAGCTACCCACCCTATCCAGTTGGACAGATGCCGTGAGGATACGATAGTTACCGCACGCATGCCGTACGCCCCACGCACCTGCTGCCGCATGGTGGCCTCCAGCTCGTACCCCAGCCTCCCCAGGTGCAGGTACGGCAGCCCCGCCGTACCAACCGCCACCGCACCAACCGCCGGGGGCGCCGCCCCAACCACCGCTGCGGCTGGCGCCTGGCCCCCCGCTGCCGCCGCGGCGGCGGCTATGGCCGCGACCCCTGCTGCTGCGGCGGCGGCGGAGGCGTTCTTGGGAGCGCGGGGGGGCTCGGGGGCGGTGAGGGCTGTGCGAGCGAGGGCGGGCAGGTCGGGGGGGCCGCCCTGGGCGCACTCTGACATGCGCCTGGGTCGGGAGGGAGGGGGGGGGGGGCGGGAGGGGGAAGGGGGGAGCGGGTAGCACATGTGGATCAGGCGATCAGCCAGGAAGCCAGGAGCGGCCAGGAAGCAAGGAAGCCGGATCGAAACAGGGGAAGGTCTTCAGAATGATGAGGCCCTAGCACCAGGGCTACAGCACCACAGCAGTCAACGCCCCCAGGCGACCTCCCCAGGCGGCCCCGGGCCCCAAGCCCCCAACGCTCGCGGGGGCACGTCTCCAACGCCAACTACGGTACGGCGTCCTCTCGCCCACCCCCTCCGCTCTGGCCCCCGCCGCTGTTGTCCTTCCCTCAGGCTGTAATGGCTGTTTACACTTTACTGGCAGACCTCCTGCCGGCCGCCTGTGGCCCCAAGCAAGAGAGCCTTCCCTCGCCAAGGCAGTCAAGCCGTAGCTGTGGCGGTTCCCCTGGAACCGCCGACCAACCCCAAGCTCCCCCGGGCAGGGGGAGAGCAGGGCGGCCGCTGCCCGGGAGGGCTTGGGGTCGGTCGGCGCTTGCAGGGGAACACCGCCACAGGTACGGCGTGGCTCGGCAGGGCCGTGGGGGCATGCCCTGTGGTCTGAGACCGACTTCTGCCTTTGCCACCGGCACCCCCAGCGCTACCCCAAGCAACCACCGACCCATCACCCACCCAACCCACCGAGTGCCGCCTGTGCTCCTGCTAGCCCCTCAAGGCCCTCGCTGAACCCCCGCGCTCAATCGACCCCCGGCGCCGGGTTCCCGGGGCCTCCAAGTCCCCCCAAGTCCCCCCACCCACCCAATAGATCGGCGAGCTCTGCCCCGCGTGACCGCTGCTGTCCGCTGCCCCATGCAAGAGGCACAAACTTCCCCCCAAACCGACCCCCGCCGCCTCCGCCCCCTAGACCTGCTGTTCGCGGTCCCCGCCCGAGTTTCCCCCTTTGGCCCCCCCCCCCCCCCCCCCCCCCCCCCCCCCCCCCACCTCAGCGCCCGCCCCGCCGCGTCCCTGCCCCGGTCCATGGCCAGCGCCGTGAGCAGCAGCACGCAGCCCGCGGCCAGCAGGCAGCAGGCGGGGCCGGACAGGGGGCCGGGGGAGGGCCGGCACCCGCGCAGCCAGGCGCCCGGCCCGCCGCGGCCGCCGCGGTGGAACATGCCAGCGAGCAGTTTGCCGCTGCTGCTCCGCTAGCTAGCTAGTAGCTGCTGCTGGGTAGGGCTAATAGCCGTCTTGGCTTGCTTGAAGCGTTGTTACTTGGAGCTCAGCAGCAGCGGCGGCATGCAGGACTTGAAGCCGCCGAGGCGGCTGCCTGTCAGGGCGCGCGTGTGCATGGGGCCTCCTCGGACCGCTGGGTCGGACCCCTCCCCCCCGCTGGATCAGCCCGAGCCCGACTTGCTGCGCTGATCGCTGATCGCACTGCTGCCCTCTCGGCTGTCCTGATTGTTCGCCCCTGCATCCTGCTGGGAAGTCCGTCCGGCCGGTTCCCCCCCGTGGCCCCACCCGCCCCATGCTCGGACCCACCCGCCCTGTGCTCGGTTACAACTCTTGAGCACACGTCGCATCCTGCATACTCCGGCCCATGTCCCCAGCCACTCCAAACGTCCTCTAGGCCATTAGCGGGTACCCGCCCCGGTCAAGCCCGCCTGCGGCGACCCCAAACTCATGTGCCCCCACGCGGCACAAAGTACATCACCCACCATCACACTTGCCCCACCACCACCGCCACCGGCTGCTAGAGCACTGCCCGGCATCCGTACCAGGCCCCCACCCGGCATTCACCCACCCCCCTGACAATCACACACACCCCAACCCCCACCCTATGCTGCGCACCAGCCCCTGCCCCCCACCCCCTCATGCCACCATGCCCCGCCCCCACCCCTGCTCCCTGCTCCCTCTCGCAGACCCCCCAAGCTTCCCTCCCCTTCCAACAGGCCCCACCTCCTACCACAGCTGACCCACCCATTCCCCCCGCCCCCTCACGCCACCATGCCCCGCACCGCCCCCACGGCCCCCTCCGCCCCCAACCCCGCCCCCGGCGCCCCCTGCAGCCCCCCGAACAGCCGCCCCAGGGCCACCCAGTGCCAGTGGCTGCGGCGGCGGAGGGAGTCCACGGCCTCGGCGGCGGCCGTGAGCGCACGGGCCAGCGGGTCCGGGACCTGGAGGGGAAGGAGGGGAGGGAGAGAGGGGAGAAGGGGCAGAGGGAGGACACGGAAGTTGGGGGCAAGGGGGGCGGACGACAGGGGGTGCAGGAGCGCAGGGGCCAGGGGCCAGGGGACCTGGGTTGCGAGAGGGCAGCGGGCAGAGGGAGGAGTGGGGGGGTGAGCGCAGAGCGGGTGGTGCGGGTCCGCACAGAGGACCCCTTCTCCTCCCCTCCCACCATGGCGCGAACTTCCTCCGCCGTGAGGGTGGTCTTGGGGTCCGTGGCCCGCACCCGGGCCAGGTGGCGCCGCACCGCCCCCTCCACGTGCAGCAGGCGGTGGTAGTGGGAGAGCTGGGGGGGGTAGTGGGATAGGGGGTGAGGAGAGGGGTGAGGAGGGTGAGGAGAAAGGGGGTGAAGATGGGCACGCAGGCATTGCGTGCACTCATGCGTGCGTGTATACCCCCGCAGCCCCTCCCTCTCTCCTTCCCTCCCCCTGACCCCCCTTCCCCTTGGCCCCCCCAGGGGGATAAAACAAGCGGGTCATACCCCCGCATCTCCTCACTCCCCTGCATTCCCGCCCCCCTGTCCCCTTCCTCCCCTGACCCCCCTGTGTCGCTCCCCACCTGCAGGTACAGGTCCGTCTCTCCCCCCACGGAGTCTCCCTGTCCTCCCTTCCCTCCCCGCACCCTCGCCCCCCCCACCTACAGGTACAGGTCCCGCTCCCCCAGGGTCCCTCCCTTCTTGCCCCAACCCCGACCCAACTCCTCCCTCCCACCTTCCCTCCCCCTGACCCCCCCTCGTTCCCCCCCACCTGCAGGTACAGGTCCCTCTCCCCCAGGGCCCTCCGCAGCAGCACCCCGGCACGGGAGGGGTCGGGGTGCGCGCAGCGGTCCGGGCCGCCGCCCCCGCCCGCCTCCTCGCCCGCCGCCGCCGCCGGCCGCAGCACCACCGCCCGGCACCCGCCCGCCGCCTCCGCCGTCTCGTCGTCCGCCCTCAGCACTCCGTCGTAGTAGCGAGCCACGGCCTCGCGCGAACGAAGCAGGACCTGTGAGGGGATAAGGGAATAAGGAAGGCTACCGGGTTAGGGCAGGATATGGACAGGTTTGCAGCTGGCCTAGGATTACTCGGAAGGGGTGGTGGTGCACGGGGAGAGGAGGCATAGCCTGGCCCCTTGACCAATCGCAAAGCTGCCACCAGTACAACCTACAACCTATATGCCCAGCCCGGGCCCAGGCCCCTCTCGAGCCCCTCGCAGGCCCAGCCCGGGCCCAACCTGGTTGATGAGCGCCGCGGGCCCCACCGCCGCCGCCTCGTCCCCGGCGGCCGCGTCCGGCGCCGCCAGCAGAGCTGCCGGGGTGCAGGCGCCCTGCAGCAGCTCCGCCACCCCCCGCAGCGGGAAGGAGGCGCCCGAGGGGGCGGTGAGGAGCAGCGGGGCGCACGACTGGGGGGGTGGGGGTGGGGGCGGGAGGGGTGGGGGAGGGGAGAGAGGGTGGAAGAGATGGGGGTGAGGTGAGCGCCTCGCAGGAGCGGCGCTTCAGTAATCAGCCATCCATGAATGTCCCCCCTCCCTGGCCCCTGATCACCCGTCCGCGATTCACATTTTTTTTATGCACGCGCGCCTAATCCCCCACTATAGACTTTCCGCCCGAGAGCTGCCAGAGTGAACACATCCTCTTCCCCTCCCACCCCCCCTCACCCTGAAGTTGTCGTCCTCGTCCATCAGAGTGCCGCCCGAGGCCCCCAGCAGCAGCCCCGCCTCCTCCTCCTCGCCGCCGCCCAGCGCCCCACCCGCCCCCGCGCCCTGCCCCCGGTAGCGGGAGGGGTCCAGGCCCAGGCAGTCGGCCACGTGGGCTGCGTCGGTGCCCTCAATGGTGGACACCAGGCGGGACACCACGGGGTGGACCTGACAGGGGGGAGAGGGAGAGGGAAGGGTTCAGGACATGTATTCCCACCTTCCCCCTACCCTACCGGGCACTTTCCTACTAGTACTACGTCCTGAATTACCCTGCCCCTTGCCCTGCCCCCCCTGGCCCCCTCAGCCTCTTCACCTGCTAGGCGTCCCGTTGAATGCTAGGTTTCCACATTCCACATCATCCCCCCTCCCCCTCTTGCCTTCCCCCCCCCACCTGCTGCGCCAGGTAGTACTCCACGTCCACCGCCAGGCTCTGCTGCTCCCGCAGCTCGTCGGGGTGCCGGGCCCGCTCCGCCAGGGAGCCGGCGGCGGCGGGGGCGGCGGGGGTGGGGGCGGGGTTCGCGCCGTCGGGCCCGGGGGCCGCGGGGGCGCGCTCCACGCAGATGATGTACGGCACCGTCTCGCCCTGTCAGGGGGAGGGAGGGAGGGGGGTGGTTGAGGGATTCGGGTGGGTGGAGCGAGGGAGCGGGTCCGTGGGGTAGGGGCATAGAGCCGCGTGACGGCACGGTAGCGCGACCCCCATCCACGCCATTTTACGGCCCAACCCCAACGCGTTAAACCGCGAAACCCATGTGACGGCCCGAGCTCGGGGCCAACGAGGATGGCTCCATGACCCCCCCTCCACCCCATGACCTGACGCAGCGCATTTCAGTGCCCCCCCACCCCACGCACCGGCAGCACTCCGTCCCGCTTGCCCGCGGCGCGCCGCCGCAGGGCCACCTGGGGGGTGGGGGGAGAGGGGAAGAAGGACAAGGGAGAGCGGGACGGAGGTCGGACGCAGGGGTCAGGGACAGGCACAAATTGGTCTGGACTGACCCCTTGCCTGCACCGTTTCCCCCCGTGTCCTGCCCCTCCCCCTCCACCCCCTTCCCCCCTTGCCTGCACGTGCGGCTGGTTCTTGGCGTCTGGGTAGTCCTCGGGGCGCTTAGTCAGCTGCTTGGTAATAATAAATTTTCCGAGGTTGATCTGGGGTCGGAGAGGGTGGAGTAGGAGGGAGGAGGCAGAGCGGGTCACCCTTTCCCCTCTTCCGCCCCCCCAAACCACTCCCGCAAGGTCTCCTCACCTTTCTCCCCGGCCCATCTCCGCTTCTGTGCCTGCCCTCCCCTCGACCCCCTCCCCCAATCCATTCCCCCAAACACGACTTCTCACCTGCCCCCCCCGGACCTTCTCCGCCACCTCCCGCAGGTGCGCGTGGATGTCCGCCACCACTTCCTCGCGCCCCCGCCCCGACAGCACGGCCTGGGGGGGGGGGAGGAGGAAAGGGGGGGAAGGCGGTGGGGGAGGGGTGCAGGGGCCAGGGGTAAAGCGCGTGTGCTGGGGTTAGGGGGTTGGTGAGGGGTAGGCGCGTGTGCAAATGGGGGCTCTTCGTGTCAGGCCCATCTTGCCATACCCAGACCCGCCTCGGGAAAAGGGTGGGGACAGGGGGGAGGGTGGGTGCGCAGGGAAGGGTGTTGAGACGCAAGAGCCTGCGGTATGGGTGCCTGCTGCCAGGATGAGCAGCAGTGCCCCACTCATCCTTACTCCGAGCCGGTCCCTCACCTCCCCCAAACCCCTCCCGTTCACCCCTCCACCCCCTCACCCACCCTCAGCGCAAAGTTGCCCACGTCCTTGGACAGGGGGCACCAGTCGCGGCGCACAATGTCCAGACCCTTCTGCTCAATGGCCTGGGGGGAGGGGGTGGGATGGGGAGGGGGGCATGGGATGGCGAGGAGGAGAGGAGGGAAGCGGCAGGGGCTGGGTAAGTGAAGAAGTTGCCCCCTTCCGTCCCTCCCCCCCTCTTGCCTCCCTCCCCCCCCACCTCCACCAGCCTGCCGCTGGCGTCCGGCTCCAGCTTCACGGCTGCGTACTTCTTCTTCTTGAGCAGCAGCAGGGAGCGGAACACGCCGTCGAGCTCAATCTCCAGCAGCCTTTTGGGGGGGGAGGGGGGCAAGGAGAGGGTACAGTGCGTCAGTGGGTGCTTCCATTGGATACACATGTATGGACTCAGTAGAGAGATACATGCATGGATCTCCCGCTCAGCCTCGTACCCTGTCCGAACTGCTTCCCACCCACCACCACTCCCCCAGCCTCCCGCTTACTTGTACCGCTTGTTGACCTCCTTCTTGATCCGCGCCGCCAACTGCTTCGCCTCGTCCACACAGTCGGAGCGTGTGGCCACCATGATGGAGTCGGTGTCCCCGTAGATGACCTGACAGGGGGGGGAGGGGGGGGGGGATGGTAAGGGGGAAGGGGGGAGGAGCGTGTGGCCACCATGATGGAGTCGGGAACCCCGTAGATGACCTGACAGGGGGGGGGAGGGGGGGGGGGTTGGTTGCTGCAGGTCTGCTGACCCCCGTCCCTTATCTCTCTTTTTCACCTCCTGATCCCACCCAGCGGCTGCCACCCGTCCCTCCCCATCCAACCGCTGGATCCCACCCCAACCCCCCCCCCCCCCTCCCCACCCACCTCGACCCCCCCCACCTCGACCCCCCCCCACCTCGACCCCCCCCCACCTCGACCCCCCCCCCACCTCGACCCCCCCCCCACCTCGACCCCCCCCACCTCGACCCCCCCCCACCTCGACCCCCCCCACCTCGACCCCCCCCACCTCGACCCCCCCCCACCTCGACCCCCCCCCACCTCGACCCCCCCCACCTCGACCCCCCCCACCTCGACCCCCCCCACCTCGACCCCCCCCACCTCGACCCCCCCCACCTCGACCCCCCCCACCTCGACCCCCCCCACCTCGACCCCCCCCACCCCTCCCCCCCACCTCGGCCCCGATGCTCCCCTGCACCAGGTCCACCGTGGACTGAAGGATCGAGCGGCCCTGGGGGGGAGGGGTTGAGAGGGGTTGAGAGGGGTTGGGAGGGTGAGAGAAGGGAGGGTTATCAGGGCTAGCGAGAGGGGGTGACGTTGGGGGGAGGAGAAAGAATGAAGGGCGAGAGGCACAGAGACAGGTGTTCGTCGCTCTCCAACCATGCCTGGGCCCAGACAGGCCCATACCGGGCCCACCCGGGCCCCGCACACCTGCGCCGTGATGAGCTCTGCCAGGGGCTGGGCGTAGAAGCGCGAGGCCCCGAAGCCCAGGCAGCCGTACATGGAGTTGGCGGTTAGCTTGATGGCCTGCTGCCGGACCTGTCAGGGGGGGGAGGAGGGGGAGGGGGGGCAGGGATAGGGTGGATGGGAGTTGGGGGGTTTGGAGGAGCCGAGGACGCAGCGGGGGAGGAGCGGGAGTAAGCGGGAGGAAGGGAGAAATTTCGTGACCGGTGAGCCGTCAGGCCGCCGCCGTCATGCCGCTCCCGCAGACCCCACTTGCCCCCCCCCCTTGTTAGCCCCCCCTCCCCCCCACCTGCAGCTGCTGCTTGGTGACGGGGTTGCGCTCCGCCGCCATGGCCTGCTTCACCTGTGGGGGGAGGGGGGAGAGGGGGAGGGGGGAAGGGGGTAGGGGGAGGTCCAAGAGGTGTGGTGGTGAGATAGACGGGCGTCGACGGTGAGCCGCGGTGAGCCTTGAGGCTGTGTCGTGCACCTCTCAGGAAAGGAAAGACCGGGCCCCCGAACCATGCTCCAGCCTTAGCCTCAGTCCCCCCCCCCCACCAAACTTGTCTCCGCCTCTGCACCAGGGCTGAACTGTAAGACAAGGCCTCCATCCCACCCCCCTCTCCCCCAACCCCCAACCCCCGAAAGCCACCCCCCACCTGCTTGCGCCTCTGCACCAGGGCCTGCAGCACCGCGGGCAGCGGCGCCAGGCCGTTGGCGGCGGAGGCGGGGTCGGGTAGGGGCGGCAGGGAGCCGTCGGGGGGGCGCTGGACGGTGGTGAAGCAGATGTTGTACTCCTGGGGGGTGGGGGGGTAGGGAGGTTGGGGGAGGGAGGAGGAGGAATGGGGTGAGCTGGTACGGGGAGGGGGGGCGTGGCGGAGAAGAGTCGGGCCAGGTTACAGGGAAGGGTCAGGGAAGGGTCAGGGGTGCAAGAGGGGCATTCCGCGCAAAACTGAGCTCCGTCGCGCTTGCCCCCTCGGCCCCTAGATCCCCATCCCTGACCCAAACAGAGGGGCCACGCACCTGGATGATGGAGGGGTACAGGGAGTTGAAGTCGAGGATGATCACGATCTTGTCGTACAGGCCCTTCTTGGGCTCCAGCACCAGGCCGCCGCTGCATGGGGCATACGTCGTACGACAACACATCAGACCCAGATCCGCCAGCACCAGCATTGCATGTAGCATTGCATGGCGGGGATTGTGTGACAATGGAGGAGTGGATGGGGTGGAAGCTCGTGCCGATCACGGCACACACGCCGTACAATGCACCGCACCTGTACTTGGGACCGTTGGACTTGGGCGCTGCCCCCTTCTTGCCCTTCTTGCCGCCGCCCTTGCCCCCCTCCTCGTCCCCCTCCCCCCCGCCGCCGTCGTCCTCGTCCATGTCCTCCGCCTCGGCCTGCGCCCGGCGCTGCTTGTCCTGTGCATGGGGGGAAGGTGGTGTGTGGGGGGCAGGTGTGGGTGGGGTAGGGGTAAGGGCAGGGCAAGGGCGGGCGAGGGGCGGGTGTGCAGGCGGAGGGGGGAGGAGTGGAGCAGGGTGTGTCTGACCGGGCCGGAAAAGCCATTCGTGCCCCGGACAAGCGCCATCCCGCAACGGCAAACCACACCCCCAGCGAGCCGGCAGCACACTGGCTAGCCTCTCTAGCTAGCCCGCCACAGTCGTTTTGAAACCCACACACTCCCCACCTTGAAGCTCTGCTGGTCCCGCCGTACTGCCCCTGGCCCCCACCAGCTTCTCCTACCCACCCCTCTGCCTTTCCCTTCGAACGCACCTTGAAGCTCTGCTTGTCCGGCAGTATGTACATGTTGGCCCCTACCAGCCTGCCCGGCCCATACCCTGCTGGTCCCTCGCTTTTCCCTCCGCTCCCCATCTTTACGCTCTGCTGGTCCCGCAGCACACCACCTTATCCTATTCCCCCGTCTTTCTCTGCCATTCCCTCCGCTCCCCACCTTGAAGCTCTGCTTGTCGGGCAGAATGTACTTGCGTGCGTGGAACTCGTGCAGCAGCAGCATCTCGATGCGCTGCGCCCGCTGGCCGGCAAGCGTGCGGGACCAGAGGTGGCCGGACAGGGAGGAGAGCTGCTTGGTCAGGGGGAGCACTGGGGGTTGAGAGGGGGTGGGAGGGATGGGGATGGGGTGAGGGGAGGGGTAAGAGAGGGGGAAGGTTATGAGGAAGGAAGCGTTTTTGAGCTGACCCCTCGAGGCCACAGAAACCGCCAACGGTCTAACCGACAACGGTCAACCCACCCGACAGGTGGAACATGATGCCCAGCGCCAGCCACGCGTCGCCCTCCCCGTGGCGCAGCAGGCGCAGCACGCCCTCCGAGGAGCCGAACAGCGCAGCCAGGCCCGCGCCCGCGGAGGCCCCGGGCGCGGCGGCGGCGGCCTCCGCCAGAAGGTCTGACCGCACCTGCAGCATAGCAGTTAGCTTGAGGTTATGTATGGCACGTGTATGGCGTTCCGGTGAGAGATAATTATGCAGAAGCATGCGCTAAGCAGCTTAGTGCTTGCGGGCGGGTACAGTTACGGTTAAAACCACAGTCCTTGACAACCAAGAAACCGCCGGCTGTGCGCGCGGGCTCACCTCCCCCAGCAGGCTGTGGGCCAGGGTGGCGAGTGTGAAGTCCACCGACTTGACAAGCTCCCGGGCGCAGAGGTAGGTGTCGCACAGGAGGCGGCCTGTGGGGGGTGGGTGGGTGGAGAGGGGGTAGAGGGGAGGGGGAGGGGCGGGTGTCGCGCAGAGAGGACGGGGCGGCCAGGGCTTCCCCCAGCGGGTTTCCTGGGGGGGAAAGAAGCAGCAAGGCAAGCCGTACGGACTCCACCCCACCCCTTTCCCAAACTTCGGACCTCCACACCCTTCCTTCCCCGAGGCCTGACCTCCAACACCCACCCACCCACCCACCCACCCACCAGGCCCCACCCGCGATGCTGCTCATGACAGAAGGTCAGCTGACTCACCCCTGCCCCTGCCCTTTCAATTCTATTCCCTACTCCCCCCCGACACCCACACCCACACCCACACCCTCCCCCTCACCCGCGATGCTGCTCATGACGCCCGCCCCCGCGCCCCCTCCGAACGTGTGCCCCCCTCCCGTGAGGCGGGGGAACTCGGTCTTCTTGATGCGGCCGATGCGGGACCACAGGGGCACCTGACAGGGGGAGGAGGGAGGCAAGGGGGGGGAGGCAAGGGAGGAGGAAGAATGGGTGAGCCTGCTGGGAGGGGCGGTCTTCTTGATGCGGCCGATGCGGGACCACAGGGGCACCTGTGAGGCGGGGGCAGTTGGAGGGAGAGGGGAGGGGGGAGAGGGAGAGTTTGGTGGTTGAAGTCGCTCCCCCCATTACACACAGCCGTCGGTTTCCTCGTTGCCTAACAGCCGTCACAGCCCCAGCTGGCATTCTGCTGAGCTGGCGTTTCCTGCCTTGCGCAAGCAGCCCTTCACACCCTGACCTCCCCCGCCGCCCCCCCCCTTCAACCCCACCCAAACCCCCCACACCCTCCTTTCCTTACCCCCCCACCCCACCTTGTGGTGCTGCATGCGCGAGAGCAGGGTGGTGAGATCGAAGGCGGCCAGGTTGTGGCCCACCAGCACGTCGGCATCCAGGGCCTGACAGGGGGGGGGGGAGGCAAGAGGGGAGGAAGGGGAGGGGGGAGAGGTGAGGGGGTGAAGGAAGTGGGGACAGGGTAGCCAGGTTGTGGCCCACCAGCACATCAGCGTCCAGGGCCTGACAGGGGGGGGGGAGGCAAGAGGGGAGGAAGGGGAGGGGGGAGAGGTGAGGGGGTGAAGGAAGTGGGGACAGGGTAGCCAGGTTGTGGCCCACCAGCACATCAGCGTCCAGGGCCTGACAGGGGGGGAGGAGGAGGTAAGGGAGGGGAGAGGAGGTGAGGGCACACACGATTTCCCCCTCCTTCCCGCCCCACCTGCAGCCACGCTAGCAGTCACGTCAGCAGCGCCCGCTCCGAGGCCTGCCCCCTTCCCCCCACCTCACGCGTCAAAACACACACACGCTTTACCCCTCCTTCCCCCCCTCTCCACCGCCCACCTGCAGCCGTGCCAGCAGGCACGTCAGCAGCGCCCGCTCCGAGGCCTGCAGCGACGCCAGCGCCCATTAAGCACATTGATCCATTCAATCAATGTTTTCAGTTCATCAAGCATATATGATCAACGACTTCAGCTGATTGCTGCCCAACCTGACCTGCAGCGATGCCAGCGCCCCCCCGTTGGCGCGGCCGCGGGGCGTGGCATTGAGCTGCTCCACAGCCGCCTCCATGCCTGGGGGGGGGCAGGAGAGGGAAGAGGGAGGTGGCGGGGAAGCGTGCCGCGATGGGATTGAGGGGGCAGGGCCGGTGCGACACCGGGGGCCAAAAATGCGGAAGCATGCATTCACATACACACGTAGTAGGGCACGGCCCGCAGACAAGGCGCCACGTATACGAGCAGCCCCTCGCGCAGGGGGCCAAGGCGCTCCCGCCCACCGTGCGGCCAGGTCTGTCCGTCCAGCCTCCGCTTCCCTGGCTGACAACAGCAGCCTCCCCCCCCAAAACGCCCCGGCACCGCCTCACCGTGCGGCCAGGTCTGTCCGTCCAGCCTCCGCTTCCCTGGCTGACAACAGCAGCCTCCCCCCCCAAAACGCCCCGGCACCGCCTCACCGTGCGGCCAGGTCTGTCCGTCCAGCCTCCGCACGATGGAGAAGGATCGCAGGCGCTGCGGGTTGGACCACTCCTTGGCGGAGAGGGGGGCGTCGGGGGACACATCGGACAGGTGCGCCACGGAGGCGGCCACGATCTGTGTATGGGGGGTGGGTTGAGGGGGGTTGAGGGGGGGGGGGTGAGCGGGGGACAGGGATGGAAAGGGGAGAAGGCAAGAGGACAGTCCGATTCCCAAGCGCGGACACACAACAAGACTAGCGAAACACATATGCCGATAGACAGACGCAAACGCAAGAACAAGAAACATGCATGAGAGAGTCAAGCACGGGACACACGCACGCCGCTCGCCTCGCTCTGGTGGCTGGAGGGACAGCCCTGTGCGGACTCACAGTACCAAGAGAACCAAACAGAGATACCAACAACAACAACAAAGATACCAACGGCACGAGACACAATGCGTGGGATGGGAGAGGTATAAAACAACGGGAGAACAGAACCAAAAATAGATCAATAGATGCAGACACAGATATGAGACACGCTGCAGTGGGACTCGCCTCGTGCTGGTGGCTGGTGGGGTGGATTTGCGTCTTGAGCGACAGCGAGGCGATGGTGAGGGGCGGGGCGGCGCGGCCGGCGGCGTCGGGGGTCAGGCCCCGGTCCGCGCTCAGGAGGCGCTTGGAGCCGTCGCACACCACCTCCACCTGTACGGGTAGGGGAAGAGGGTCAAGATGGGAAGTGGGGAGGAGGGTGAGGAGGGGTGAATGAGGGGAGGGAGGACAGGGGTGAGCGCGGGGCGGAGGGCACAGGGATGACGGAGCAAGGGAGAATGTCGGACATCGCATCACCTCCTTTGACACCATCCTTCCCTGTCCCCCTTCCCCCCCCCACACCTTGCACCACGTGGACTGGTAGGCGTGCTCCACCCGGCTGGGCCCCTGCACCCCCAGCCAGCAGGGGCCCTTGATGCGCCGCTTGAGCAGCAGGGCCTGGGGGGGGGGAGGGAGAGGGATGCAGGGGGGGGCGTGAAGGGAAATGGTTGGGGGATAGGACGAGACAATGGGTTTGAGGATTAGCGGATCCGGCTCCCCAAGCCCGGCTCCATTCCGATACAGCCACGTGCCGTCCGGAGCACATGCCCCACCCCGGTCCTGCAGTCATCCCTTCCCTTCCCCCTCTCTTCCCCCTTCCCCCTCCCCACCTTGAGGCACGACTGCTGTACTGACTCCGGGGGGTCCACCCCACCACCCCACTCCTACACTTTTCCCCTCCCTCTCTTCCCCCCTCCCTACCTCGAGGCACGACTGCTGTGCGTTGAAGGCCGCCGCGAAGGTCTTGCCGCTGGGGGGGCCGCCGGAGGGGGGGCTGGGCAGCGTGGGCATGTGGGCGGGATAGCGGACCTGGAGGGGGACGGCCGGGGAAGGGGGGAGTGGATGGGCCATGCGTGTGATCAACACGGCACAGCACGGCATTGGCAGGTGTCGCCCCACCCGTCCCACTTTGCCCCAGTCCCGCTCCCCCCCTCCCACCACCAACCCGCCTTGAGAACCCACTGCTCCCCTCCCCGTCCCCCCTTCCCATACCCCCTCCCCCCTCCTCCTCGTACCCCGAAGCTGTTCAAAGATAAGAAACCGAGTCGAAACATAACGCCCATCTCCACACACCTTGAGCACCCACTGCTCGCCGTGCGGCACCTCCTTGTGCTCAAAGGCGTAGCTCCGCCGCACGGGGACCATGCGCATGGCCGACACCCCTGCCTTGGACAGCAGGGAGCGGAGCTCGTCCTTGAGGGGGGCGCAGCGCTCCTGACAGGGGGTTGGGAGGGGGGGGGTAGAGAGGCAGGGGGTTGGGAAGGGGGGATTGGAGGAGGTCAGGGGGAGCGGAGCTCGTCCTTGAGGGGGGCGCAGCGCTCCTGACAGGGGGTTGGGAGGGGGGGGGGGGGGGTAGAGAGGGGGGGGGGGTAGAGAGGCAGGGGGTTGGGAAGGGGGGATTGGAGGAGGTCAGGGGGAGCGGAGCTCGTCCTTGAGGGGGGCGCAGCGCTCCTAAGGGGGGTGGGGTCGGGTTGGGGTTGGGGGGTAGAAGGGTAGAGAGGGAGAGGGACGAGGGAGAGGGAGAGGGCGGCTGCTCGCGACGCCCTTGCAGACGCCGAAATCGCCCGGTGCACCTCCAGCCGTCAACCGCCAACCCCCAACCGCTATAACCGCCAACCCCCAACCGCCCCACCTGCAGCAGCTTGAGCAGGTCGATCTTCTTGGAGGGGTCAGCGGCGGCGGCCGCCTGGGGGGAGCGAGGGAAACGAAGGGCTTACGCGGATGGCAAGATTGGCCGAGCGACCGTGTCAGTACCGGCCTCTCCCCCGCCTCAGGCCCACGCCATGGCTCCCCACACCATTCATCCTCCACCCCAACCACTCCACCTCGCACCAGCCAAGGGCACCAGCCAAGGGCACCCTCCCCCGTTGACACCCCATCTGCGCGGCCGGGATGACCCCATTCCGCCCCACCTCACCCCAACCACCCCACCTGCGCCGCCGAGATGGCCCCGTCGCTGTCGTCAAACACGCCCGCCCCCGGCCTGGGCACCACCAGGAGGGAGCGGGTGAGGTTGCGGACCACCACGGCGCACGACTGCCAGGCGGGGCCGGGGGGGGCGGGGCCGCGGCCGCCGGCGGCCCCCGGCGCGGGCGTGTCGGGGCGGGGCGCCTCCACCTTGCCGATCAGGACCACCTCGCCTGGGGGGAGAAGGGGGGGGGATTAAGGGGAGTTGAGGCGGGGAGGGGGGGGATCTAGGTGGGAGGGCCGGGAGCGGGATGTGGGGAGCGGAAGCAAGCTGGTATGGTCAGTGCGGCCCCATACCCTGTCCACTCAACCCACATACCTCACGGCCCCGACGCACCCGGCCAGGCCTGCTCGTTTTCATAAGCATCCCTTAAGCCCCCTCAAGATCCAACACATGCCACCCCCGGACGCATCACGCCTGCTTCTTGCCCCAGGTCAACCCGGTCGCGCGGGCACCCCCCCACGCACCCGGCCGGGCCTGCTCGTTCTCGTACGCATCAAGCAGGTAGAAGGGCATCACACCGGCAGCGTCCAGCGGCAGACCGGCGGCGGAGGCGGCAGCGGCGGCGGAGGCCTCGGCCGCCGGCGTGACGGCGGCGGGGGTGCCGTCGGGCAGGGGCGACGGCGCGGTGGCGCCGTCGGCGTCCGCGCCTGGGGGATGGGAGGGTTGGTTCCGGGATGATGGGGATGGTTGGGGGGTGTGCTGACGTTTGGTGAAATGAGGAGCCGGTAGCGGTTGCAATTGAACGGGTTGTAGCGGTTATGGCGGTTGTGGCGGTCGGTGGATGACTCACCAGCGGCGTACATCTCGTCCCAGATGTCCTCCGCCCGGTGCGTGGCGGCGCCGTCGGCGGGGGTAGCGGGCTCGGCCGCAAAGTTCCGCCCGACTGGCGCCGCCGCCCTGGCGGCGGCGGCGGCGGCCGGCGGCGGCGGCTTGACGTCCGCATCCATCGCATCCGCGGCGGCGGCGACACCTACGAGCCCCGCCTCATACTCCGCCTTGGGCTCGGCCTTGGCGCCCGGGGCCGGGCCGGGGCCGTCGTCCTGCATGTCGTCTGGGGGGCGGGGGGCAGTGATGGCGGCAGAGGTCAAGGCCTGTTGATGTGGCGCGACTGGCGCCCCCACCCAACCCAGGTCTCCTCTGGGAGCAGACCCGCCTCGCAGCCATACTAAGGCTCGCTCCCCTGCCCATGCAAAGCAACCCCCAACCTCACGCCCTCCCATGGGGGCGGCAGCGGGTTGGGAGGTCAGGAAAACACCGCCGTGGGCCCTTCTTGCCGCCTTGTCGCCTCCGTATCACTGCTTCCCACGGCTTGGTCCACGCCATGACCATACAAAGCAACCCCCAACCTGAAGCCCTCCCTTCACCGCACCGACGCCCTCCCTTTCAAGGCATCACCCCGGTCCCCGACACCCCTCTCCTCAGGCCCCCCTCACCCCGGTCCCCCATGTCCATCATGGGCTCGTCATCCTCCACCGGGCCCGACCCGGGCCCCGCGGGCCCAGGGGCGTGGGCGGGCGCCGGGGCCTCCCGCTTTAGGGCGGGGGCGGCGGCGGGGCGGCCGGCGGCGGCACCAATGGAGGCCACGGCCGCCAGGCCCATGCCGGCCCGCGGTACTGCGCCGTACGGTGCGCCGTACGCGCCGAAGGGACGAGCGATGGCGGGCACCATGGACCTGGGGAAGGGGGCGTGCGGTAGTCGAGGTCAGGCAGGGCGCCCTTGTTGGCCGCGTTGCCGCCACTCCTCCTGCCTCTCCTCCTCCTCCTTCCTACATCGCTTCTCCCCCCCTACACATCCACCATCACCATCCACCACCCCCCTGCGCCATTCCCCTATCCTTGCGCACCCTGCGCCCCTCCCCCTCCCCTTTCCT
Organism: Edaphochlamys debaryana; assembly: GCA_016858145.1. Lineage (NCBI taxonomy): Eukaryota > Viridiplantae > Chlorophyta > Chlorophyceae > Chlamydomonadales > Edaphochlamys > Edaphochlamys debaryana. The sequence continues at coordinate 2,073,143 of JAEHOE010000004.1, forward strand.
CCCGCACTCCCAAACACACCTGCCGTACGCGCCGTACGCCGCCGGGGCAGCGGGCGGCGCGGCGCCGCGCGGGCCCCCAAGCCCCGGCGCGGGGCCGGGGGCGGGGCCGGGGGGCGCATCGTCATCCAGCCCCCCCAGGATGGAGTCGAGCAGTTGGTCGGCCGCCGCGTCGCTGGGCTTGGGGCCGGAGGGGCCCCCGTGGCCTGTAACCGCGGCTCTGGGCAGAGGGAAACGGAGCAAGATGGAACATAGGAATGCTGAGAAGGACGAAGGGGCTGGCTGGGGCTCGAGGCATTTTGCGACTGAGTGGTTGGGTGCTTAAGCGCCAGAGGCTGGCATGGCGCGGGCGCACTCCAAATGGTTAGCCATAGCGGAGCTCTCAATTAGAAACATGGTTTCAACACTGAAGTCAGCCCGCCGAGCGCTTCACTGGGGCCCTCTGCCCTTGCCCTCACCCGCGCACCGTCCGGCCCCTTCAGCGTGCACGGCCGGCTTTGGGCAAGCAGCTAGCTAGCTACTACTCGAGCTCGCCAAGGACCTCCCTTGCGGGCCCCTTGGCCTCCTCGGCTTTGGGCAAGCAGCCAGCATCTAGCAGCCAGGCCAGCAGCCCTTGCCCTCACCCGCGCGCCGCCTGCTTGCGGAAGAGCGCCGCAATGTTGCCGCCGCCCGGGCCCTTGCCCTCCTCGCCGTCGGCGCCGCCCTTGCGCTTGCCGCCCTTGCCGTCTGCGGTGGCGGAGAAAGCGGTGTGACCGGGTCACGACACACCGTGTTGGGGCTGCTAGGGACTCCGGATGTGCAGGCGTCGTGACACCTCGACACACACCCTTCCCTAATCAAGCACCGTGTTAGGGCGCTGCCCGCCAGAACGCCCACGGCTAAAACTTAGGGACCCCGCATGGTACAGGCTTGAAAATCTCGTGACACCTCGACACACATGCCTGAAACGAGCAGCCCGAGCGCGGTGCCCCTCACCCACCCTTCTTGCGCTTCTTGCTGGCGGGCTTGTCCTCCTCCTCGCCCTCGCCCTCATCGCTGCCCTCGGCGTCGTTGCTGCGGGCGGCAGAGACAGCAGGCAGCGACAGCGAATGAGAGTGTTGGGGGCTGGCGGAAGGCTGAAGACCGGAGTAAGGCTGAAGACTGAAGGAGGCCGCCGAGCGCAAGCCCCGTTACTAGCCCCAGCCGCCTGGCTCCCCCCCGTGCTACAAGGCGGGTGACGCGCCAAAGGGAACGCTGAGAACAGCAGAAGCCACGGAGGGCTCGACAAGCGCCTCGTCCCTTCAGCCGCCCCGGGCCCTGCTACCCTGGCGCCATCCGTCGCATGTCAAGCCCCAAATGCACACTTCCGGCGCCCCGGCGCACCCGCCGTTGAACAGCTCGTCGTCCTCGCCCAGGTCCGCATAGCCAGCGCCGTCGTCGTCGACCACAAAGTCGCCTAGGTCGCGGCGCTTCTTGACGATTTCGCCATACTGCTTATCGTCGACCACGTCGTAGACGCGCTCCTCCTCCTTGTACTCAAACTGCTGCGCACGCTTCACTCCGCCGTCACGAGCAGCCTTGAGGGCCTCGCGAGCGGCATTGGCCTTCGTGGTCGCCGAGCTTTGAGCGGGCTGACGCCTGCTGCGGTCCATCCCTGCAAGCTGCTACGCCTGTCACTGGCAGGCTAGCCCGGTGCGTTGGCACTCGCGGGCGGGTCAGAGACCGCCAGAAATTTGAGGGGCGGGTCAAGCCCGGAGCATGCTACTCAGAGCTCGCTAGGTTTGGAGCGGTGACTATGCCCGGCAGTCTGCCTGATACTTACAACTGAACAAGTGCGGGGCCGAGGCAAGTGCAGTGGGCGATGGGCGAGCTTTGCCGGTTTTCGCGCGCGAAATTGCGACGACAGGTAAATGCTGGATCCAGCTTCCGCGATAACTGTCCCCCCTCCGCCCCATCCATTGCAAGCAGCTCTACTACCCTATGACTTCACATGCTTGAGCACTCACGACCAGTGCGCGTGCACTTGCAGAACATGCATCTCAAGCTTGCAAGTCGAGCCAGACAACCGAACCTGACTGCACCATTGGATAATGGTCATCCACGGTATCTTCGAGGGCGCAGGCGGTGGACATCCCCCCGCACGGTCCACCGCATGTCCCCGTGGGCACCCCCGCAGTGGTCCGCATCACTGGCATCGAAAGCGAGCTCCAGTGCGCTAGTTTCAGCCTTCCAGCCCAAGCAGGATGCAGGGATGGTCTCTGGGCCATACCGGCCCATACCGGACGGCCGTATGCGTGCGGCAGTACGGCGCGTGCTGTACGGCCATGCACCGGAAATCCGCGTGCGCCTGGCCCGCGAGCCGCTGCGGGGCGCCGGCCGAAGGTCAGCGCATTCTTCAGGACCGATATCTATCTCAGATTCGCCTGCTGCGAACGGGTCGTGACCAGCCCTGAACACAGTGACCAGCCAGGGACATCCTGGGCACCAGCCATCGACGCACCCGCAGCGAGCTGTCTTCGCCAGCAGCCCCAGCTCCCCGCCCAAAGGGCAGCACCACAGGTGAGTTCGCAACAGTACATCCGTGCGCAACAGCTCGCGCTGGCTCTCAAAGCCCAGCTCTCACTGTCCCTTCCCGCCGCGCCTTTGCCTGCAGCCAAGCACGCACCAGCCAGCCTTGAGCGGCGATCAAGCCAGCAGCGGCTCCCGCGGCCGCTGCTGTGGCTCGCTGGCGAAGAATGAAGCGCCTTCGCGACGGGGCCGACTCCCCCGAGGGCCGCCGCGCGCCCGCGGCCTCGCGCGCAGCAGCTTCGCTGTCCCGCGCTGCCTCCGCGGAAAAGGCATCCTCACCTGCGGAGAGCGCTGATGACACCGCTGTGGACGTCGATACCGCCGGCCACGGGCCGCACCCGCGCCAGACCGCCCACATCGTGTGCCCGCCCGGAACGCGGCTCCCTGCATGGCTCACCGACCAAATCACCAGCCCTCCGCCCAGGACGGCCAGCGGCGAGCAAAGCGACGGCGCCCGGCGCCGGGGCCGCGGCCGGAACCGCGCCGCCCGCTCCTCCTGCCGCAGCGGCCGAGCCCGCAACAGCCGCGGCCAGCAGGCCTCGAGAGGCGGCTCACGCCGCAGCGACGAGATCGAGCTCCCGACGATGCCTATCTGGCAGCCGGCCATGGGCTTGCCGCCGCCTGGCAGCCCCTCCGCCGCCGGCCCCGCCGCCGCTGGCGTGCTGCCGCTGACTCTGCCAGCGATGTGGGTCAACGTCTGCCCCAACCTCACCCTCGCGCTGGGCTCTTTTTCCCCCGGGGATGTGGTCCTCCTGCCCGAGGGCGTTCACGATCTGGGCGGGCCCCTGCCGCCTGCTGAAGGCGCCGCGCCAGGCGGCGATGTGGGTCGGGCGGCGGCGGCAACGGCGGCGGCGGCGGCACAGCAGCGGGGCGCAGGCGGGGGCGATGTGGGTCGGGCGGCGGCGGCGCGGTCGTGCGGCTGCATGCTGCCCGCGGGCGTTACGTTGCTGGGCCTGGCGCCAGACTGCCCCGAGAAGGTACGGACCGGGTGCTGGGGGTTTGGGAGTTGGGCGTTGGGGCAGCGGGTGGGGAGTTGGGGTTGAGTTCGGGGCGGCGAGGGCGGGAGCAGGGCGGGAGCAGGGGGCGGTAGCGGGAGGTCAGACTAGGTGAGAGACTCAGCCTACCGGCACTCGGTGCCGGGAAGGCCTGCGCCGAGGCCCGACCCACATCACTCATCCCTACTCCTGCCTTGGCTCCCTCACACCCGCATTCCCGGCGCCCTCCCCCACCCCGCCCCTCAGGTGGTGGTCCGCCACAGCGGCCTGCTGGTGAGCGGCCCCGGCACCACCACCCTGGCCGGCATCACCCTGCGCCACGTGCCGCCCCAGACCCAGGCCCAGCCCCAGCCCCAGACCCAGGCCCAGGCCCAGCAACAGCGAGCGGGCACCACAGTCGGCACCGCCGCCGCGGCCGAGGCGCCCATCAGCAGCCCCGCAGCCGAGGCGACCGCCGCCGTCCGCGTGGCCTCCCGACACACATCGCCGCACGTACGCATCCCCGCAGCCGAGGCCACCGCTGCTGTCCGCGTGGCCTCCGGGCTGCTCCAGGTCCTGCGCAGCCGCATACTCTTCCCGCCCCCCGCCCCCTCCGCCGCCTCACCACCACAACCACCAGCGAACAGCACCGCCGCCCCTGCTGCCCTGCCCTCGGCCCCGGCCTTCGACGCTGGACCGTCTGGATCCTTTCCGGCTGCCGGAGCGTCCGGATCCCGTCCGGCCGCCGGGGCTGCAGCGGGCGTCACGGACGGCGCCAGCGGCGGTGTGGGCATCTGGGTCGGCCCGGGTGGGGCGCTGGACGTTCTGGAGTCGGAGCTGGAGGGGCGCGTGGGTGTGGGCATCCAGGTGAGCCCCAAGCGTTCCCGGGGCTTCCCGTCACGGAGGCGAACGGGGCTCTGGCTGTGGCTTGTGACAGGACCATGCCACGCCAAGGGAGCTGTCCCCCCAACCCGCGCCCTGCCGACATCCAGCGCGGACAGCTCTGTCTGCTCCTCGTTGTGTTGCCGGAGGAACATGCTGTCTAGCCCGTCGCCTCCCAGCCCTTGTCCTGCAACCCGCATCAGCCGGCACAGCTACCCGCTATCACTGATCCTCACCTCCCATCTGCCTCCCCACGCACAGATCTGCCGCGCCGCCACCGCCTGCCTCGCCAAGAGCCGCCTCGCCACCCGCGGCATCGCTCTCATTGCCGTGGACGCAGCGGACGAAGGCGCGGCCCTGGCCCACGCCATGGCCTCAGAGCAGGCCCCCGCCGGCGGCGGCGGCGGCGCCGCTGGCGGCGGAGCAGCTGGCGGCGCTGCCAGCAGTGCGCTGGACCTGCCGCCGCCGCCTCTGCCGCCGCCGACGCTGTACATCAACTTCGGCTGTACGGGCTCCGCCGCCGCAGTACAGCCCGCGCCGCCGCCGTACACGCTGGTGGTGGTGACGGAGGCGAGCGCGATGGGCGGCGCGATCTGCCGTACGTCGCCGTCCGCCGCGCAGCACGTGCCGGGCGTACGGCTGCTGCTGCACCCCAGCCTGCAGCCCCCGATCATGACCCTGCCCCTTCCAGCGCCTAGCTTGCTGCCCCCCTCCGCCCTCAACGAGAGGCCCGAGAAGAGCCGCACCCTGCGCCTCATCCTGGGCGCCGCCGTACGGCACAGCCGTACGCCCACGTCGTCCGGCAGCGTGCCGTACGTGACGTACAACCCGGCGCCGTATGTGCCGGCGGAGGTGGCGAGCCGCGGCCTGGCGCCGACGGCGGGGGCGCAGCAGGCGCGATGGATCTCGCAGGGCCTCACCACGGCCGAGGGGCACGGCCTGATCGCCGGCATGCAGCAACGCATGTTTGGCAGCAGCGCCCTGCCCCTGGTCCTGGCGCTGACTAAGGCGGCGGAGGTTGCCGCCGCCGCCGCCGTCGTCGATGCAGGTGCCGCGGCCGCCTCGGCGGCGGCGGAGGCGCCGATGGCGCAGGCGTCCCGACAGCCCTCCGCTGACGTCAGCGCAGCTACCGCCGCCACCATTGCCTCCGCTGCCGCCAGCGCGCCGGGCCGTGCCGACCCGTGCGGCGCGAGTCCCTACGGCTTGCGACGCGCCACCTCCACGGCGTCTGCTCCTCAGCGCCAGACCGCCGCGGCCCCGAGGGCCGCCACCACAACGGCAGCGGTGGCGGCAGCGGTGGCGGCGGCCGCCGCCGCCAGTCAGGCTCCCGCCCTGACGCCGGTGGCCAGCCTGCGGCTGCGCATGGTCAGGGCGCCGCCGTCAGCCGCCGACTGCCCCGCCCCTGGCCCCGTCCCCGCTCCGGCGGCCCTCGCCGCGGCCTCCGCCGTCGGCCCTGCCCCGGCCCATGCCTCCACCTCCACGGGCGCAGGCGCTGGTGCAAGCTCCTCTGCTTTTGCGGCCGCGGCGGCGGCGCCCAGCCCCGCGGACCACCCGCCGCCGCCCGCCTCGGGGGGCCTGGTGGAGCCGTGCAGCGACAACACGCTGCGCTGGCTCAAGAGCACACTGGGCATCGGCACGCCGCCCGACCCCGACCCAGATCCCTGCGCGCCGCCGCAGCCGCATCAGCCGCAGCCGCAGCCGCAGCCGCCGTCGGGCAGGGCTGAGCTGTTCCGGCCTGAGCTCCAACAGCTAGAGAAGGTGCTGCCAGGGCAGGCATTTACGGGCGCACCGCTACAGCGGCCGTCGGGCTTGGGCTCGGCGCTGATGCCACCACCCCGCCAGCCGCAGCCGCAGCCCATGCAGCAGGCGCAGCAGGCACAGCAGGCGCAGCAGACGCAGCAGGCGCAGCAGGCGCTGCCAGCAGCTGCGCCGCCAGCCCATCCCGGCCCTCCCTCGCCTTCCCAGCAGTTTCGCGTGGGGCTGCGGTTCGGGCCGTTGGCGCAGGCACCGCACGCGCAGCCTAACCTCCAGCAGCCGCCCAACGGCCACCCCACCGGGTGCCATCCTGGGCAGCCACAGGCCAACCTCGGCCCTGCCCAGCTCCAGGGTCCGCGTCCAGGACCACCTCAGGCCCAGGCCCAGGCCCAGGCCCAGCCGCCACAGGGCGTGGCTCGGCAGCAGGCGCTGCCTCGGGTGCCGCAGGAGCCTCAGGCGCCGCCACGTGTTCCCCACGTGCCCGTCTGGACGCCCTTTCTGTCGGCCTACGCCAGCGCAGCGCTGGCGGCTCCGGCGGCAGCGGCAGCGGCGGCGGCAGCCATAGATGCCCTCGGTAGCAACGGCGTCGGCGGCCGCGTCGGCGGCGCACGGGTGGCCAAGACCGCCGCCGAGGTGGCAGCGGCACGCCGCGCCGCCCTCGGCCTCGCAGCCTCCGACGGCCCCCCTGTCCCGCCCGCTCCCGCCGCCGCCGCCGCCGCCGCCGCCGCTGCCTCCCCGGCTCGCCGCCGCCCGGTCACTCGCTCCCGTGCCACACGCTCCACCAACACCCCCGCCCGGACCGCTCCGTCGAGCTCCCAGGCTCCTGCTCCCGCCGCCTCTACCACGCCCCGACCCGCCAAGCCCCAGCCCACTAAATCCGCCGCCGCAGCTAACGCTGCCGCCGGCGCCACGCCCCGACCCGCCGCCGCCACCGGCGCCGCCGCCACCCCTCGCGGCCAGGCCCTCCCGGCACCCGGCAGCTGCCCGCCCAACAGCGCCCCGTGCACCGTTGGCGCTCGCTTCGGCTTCAGCCCCGCTGCGGACGGAGACGCTGACGTCCTCGAGGGCCTCCGCTTGGGCTTGGGCGCTGGGCTAGGGTTCGAGTCGCAGCCCCCATCAACCGCGAAGACCGCTAACACGGGCCCTGGAGGTTCCGACGGCGCTGTGGATCTGAGCCGGGAGTCCAATGTTGTGCCCGGCATGAGCCCGGCGGGGCTGAATGTGGGGATGGGGATGGGTCTGGGGCCGGGCTTCGGGCTGGGGGAGGATGCGGTGCTCGAATCGTTCGCTGCGTGGGACATGTCGGCACGCAAGGACCGGCGGTGGGCTTGCGACGGCAGCGGTGTGCGCAGGGGCGCTGGCGGCGGCGCCGAACCCGGTGACGGTGACCACGACGGCGGCAAGGCCCCAGCCGCTGACGCCGACGCGGGTGGCACACTGCCGCTTCCCTTCGGCAGCGGCGACCTTTGCCGGCAGCTGTCCTTGGACCCAGAGGCCGAGATGGGGCGCTACCGAGCCGCCGCCGGCCGCGCCGCTGCTGGCAGCGGCGCCGGCGGCGGCGCGCCGCCGCGCAGCGGAAGGCCCGGGCCCGGGCCCGGCTGGCCGCCGCCGGCGGGAATCGCTCTGGTCCCGATCCCGCTTCGCCCGCAGCAGCAGCAGCAGCCGCCGGCGGCCCCCCAGGGCGGCGCAGCGGAGGCGGCCGGCGCTGGCGGAGGCGCAGCATCTGCGTCCGGGCCCGCCGCCGCCGCCGGCACAGCCGCTGCCACGGCCACGGCGGCTGCCGCCGGACCGCCCCGCGGCTTCTGGTTCGCGCCGGGCGGGCCGTCGGCGCCGCCACAAGGTTTCGTCACACTCATCAACGGAATGCCCGTGCTTGTAGTGCCAACGGCCTGGGCCCAGCGGGCCCAACCGGGCCCAGGCGGTCCTCAGCCTCGGCCGCTGCCGCAGCAGGCCCCGCCTTCTTGCAGGGACCCTGCTCCGTCTGGCGGCGGTGAGGCCGGGCCCAAGCCGGGTGGCGAGGTTGCGACGGCGGCGGCGGCGGCAGCGGCTCCGCTGCCGTGGGCTCAGCACGCCGCCGCCCAACAGCAGGTGCTGCAGGGCTTAGTCATGCAGCAGCAGCGCTTCCAGACGGCGCTCCGGGGTCAGGCCGCGGGCCCAGGCGGGCCCGCGCAGGCCCGGCCGGGCCCGGCCGGCAGCACCCCGGGCCCAGCCATGCCCATGGGCTGGCTACAATGTGGCGGCCCTGCTGCCGGCGGCTGGACTGCCAGCCTCGCCGTCACCGGCGCCGGCGGCGGCGGCGGTCATCGCCTGGTCCCCGTCAGCGTTAGCCCGCCCCAGGTGCAGGCGCAGGCACAGGCACAGGCGCAGGCACCGCCCCACCAACACGCACACCCGCAACCTCCCCGGGCCCAAGTCGAGGGCCCCACGCCACCGCCAGCCAACGGCAACTGCCAGCAAGCGGAGCCGTCAGCAGCTGCTGCCTCGCAGCCACAGCAGAAGCCCAAGGGCGAGGGTGAGTGCGACGGCGCCCCGGGCCCCTCGGCCGCCGCGCCGGTGGCGGTGGCAGCGGCCAAGGCAACATTCCCAACCAGCTCCGCCGCCGGGCTGCCGCTGCCGCTGCCGCTGCCGCTGCCGCTACCGCTGCCGGGCGCGGGAACCTGCCAGCGGCCCCGCCGCAGTGCCAGCGGCGCCGCCAGGGCGCCACCCGATGCCGCCGCCGCAGCGGCGCCGCCGCAGCCCCAGGGCAAGTCGCCGCGAGCAAAGCGGCAGCGGGCGGCGCAGCCCGAGCCACAGGCGCAGCCCGCTTTGCAGCCGGTGCTGCCGCTGCCGTGCAGTCCGCCAGCCCCAGCTGTTGGCTCGGGTGTGCGCTCTGCACCCGGCGCCTACCTCCCAGCGCCTTCAGCAGCTGCGCCGGCTGAGAGCGCCGCCTCTCCTTCCGCACCGGCCTCGTCTCTGCCGGTGCCGGCGGCGGCCGCGGTCAGGCCAGCAGCAGGCGGCGGCGGCGGCCGGGCCGTGTCAACCGTCACCGTGCCCCTGCGTCGTGCCGTACACACGGGCCTCGCGGCGGCGCCGTCGATGACATCACAGCCCGCGGCTGCCGGCGCCGACAGTGACGGCGGCGGCGGCGTCAAACAGCCCGGCACCTGCCGCGGCGGCCGCGGCAAGGGGCCTGGCGGCGGCGGCGGTGGTAGGGCGGGCGGGAGCAGTAAGGCGGCCGGAGGCCGGGGCGGAGTCACCGGAGGCGGCGGGAAGACGTCTCGAGGCCGCGGCGGCAAGGCGGCCGCCAGCCGAGCTCAGAGCCAGGGCGGCAGCGACGGGGCGGGTGCGCCGAGTGCCAGCGCCGCCGCTGCTCCCAAGGCGCAGACCGCGCCCAAGGCCGTGACTAAGGCAATGTTTATAACCCGGGTGGACGATGATCTGGACGAGCTGGGCTGGGCCATGACGGAGCCGCCGGCCGGGCCCCAGGCGCGCGCAGGCCCAGGCGGGCCCAAGCAGTCGGTCAGCGCGGTGGGCCTCCGCCCGCCGGCGGCGGCGGCTGCCTCCGCCAAGCGCGCCCGACCCGACGCCACCATCACCACCGCCGCAGGTGCCAACGGCGACGTAACGGCAACGACCGTTGCGGCGGCCGCGGACGGCGCCGGCAGCGGCAAGCGCCCACGGGTGTCCCTTACAGACATGGGCGCCGCCGCCGCCACCGCAGCCGCTGCCGCTGGCGCCCCAAAGCTGCAGCCGCACGCAGCACCGCCGCCGCTGCAGCCAGCGCAGCCGCAACGATCATCACAGCATGCAGAGCACACCGCCGCACTGTCGATGCAGCCAGGGCCCGGGCCGCAGCCGCAGCCGGCCGTGGGCGAGCGCTTCGGCTGCGGCTCCGCCCACCACGTGCTCGCCGTACGCCCGCCGGCGCCCATCCCCGTGGTCAACTACCCTGCCGTACTGGTGCGCTGAACGTGACTAAGCCATGTAGCGGCGTCTTCTATCCTGCCATAACAATGCGTAACGCTATCACGCACCCGTCGACCAGGCCGGCCGCCCTCGGCACCCCCACTCCCACACACAATACCCTCGTCCGTACATCCTCTCCGCGCACACATGCAGTCCTTTACATTAGCTTCGCGTGCCCCTCCCTGACCCCGCCCCCGCCCTGTCCCCTGCAGGTCCCGCTACCGCCGCCCATGCCCCCCCTGGAGCCGTCCCCCTTCCTTCAGGAACTGCAGGTGGGTGCAGGTTGGATCTGCGCCATGTAACACCTCTATCTGCATCTTTACCTGTACCTGCATCTGTGTCTGTAGCTCTGTACCTGTATCTTAGCTGAAGCTGGATCTGCATCTGTATCCCCATCTGTGTCTGCAGGCGTACGCGGCGGCCACGCGGCAGCAGTACGAGCTGTTGGAGCGACAGCACGCACAGCGCACACAGCTGCACGTGCGTACCGGAAGGAGGGGTGGGGGCAGGAGGGCTGGGGCGGGACCGGGGAGGGGGGACGGGCAATTGGGGGGGGCGGGATAGTAGGGGGGCGGGGGGTCGGGTAGAGGGTGGACTGCAGGTGGGTGTCTTGCTTGCCATCATAGCGGTGAAGCTTGGGGGCGGGTCACCCGAAGAGGAAGGGGCGGGAAGCGGTTACACCCCTCCCCTCCCCCCGCGCTCCTTCCCCAAACCTCCCTGCTCTTTCCCGAAACCCCCCTGATCCCTCCCACAAAAACCCTGATCCCCACTCCCCACCCCCAGGCGCTCATTCAGCAGCAGCTGCACGCGGCCCGGCAGCACACCAAGCCCCCCGGCCGCTGAGGCCTCCGCTGCACCCGAAGCGCCCTGGACGCTGAGGCCTCCGCAGCACCCGAAGCGCCCTGGACGCTGAGGCCTCCACTGCAGAGGCGAGCCCAGGCGCTGGTGGCCTGACTCTGCGGAGCCGGGGCCGGGGCCTGAGAGGGAGCGGCAGCGGGAGCAAGAGCGCGAGCAGGAAAGGAGGAGGAGGCGCAGGAAAGGCTGAGCTTGTAGCACAGCGCAGGCAGGTGGCCGGGGCGCTGCGAGGCGCACCGGGGCTACGGGTGGGCAGGCACGTGAGCCGCGGTGGCAACGCACGAGGCCAGGGGCAGCACGTTGGGCGACTTGGCGACTTGGCGACGGCGAGCGGGTGTGGCGTAAAGGTAAAAACGGTAGAGCGTTGTTCTTGTGAGGGGGCAGGTCGAGGGCTGCATGAGGGCGTGTGCGTGGCGTGGCTGCCCGAACGGGGGAGAAGGAGGTGTGCGAACGAAGGAGCGAGGCTGGGGCGAGCGAGAGCAAGGCAGGAATCCGTGCGTGCGTGTTTCTGGGCTTCGGATCTTCGGTGCTGACGTGCTGCGTGCGTGCGGAGTGGTGACAGATGACGAGTCAGCGCACGGTGTGCATGCAGCGCTGTGTTCCCACGGACCAGGAGCTCCGGGCCATATAAGAATTAGGGGTATGAGTGAGTAGTGATGTAGGTGGCATCGCATCCGCCGCACTGGGTCCCAGCCACACACGCACTTTCGTTGGGGCACTCCCCCCGGCTCTCGGCCGAGGCCCCCCCTGTCCCTGTGGCGCCTCGCCATCAGTGTTATGAGCCGCAGTCATGCCTCTAGAATGCAGCCATGCCCAGCTGTCCGCCTTGCGGCGGCGGGTGCCGGGTGGACAACAGGCAGGAAAGAAAGTGTCCCAGCCCATTAGGCTATGACCTGGCCAGGCCAACGCAACGAGGGACATCGAAATAAGCCTCCGGCGGGTTCAGGACTTTCACCTGTGATCACCGCGCCCACACCCCGCCCCGCACACCCCGCCCCGCGCCTTCATATGACGCCACGCCGTACACCCCGAACCCCGGATTAAGTATGAAGTACACGCCAGTACACAGCCCTCTCAGCGCATAAGCCGCAGTCATGTCCAGCTGTCCGCCTTGCGGCAGCCGAAGGGCAAGTCCTTCGTAACGTGGAAGTCCGTCAAAAGAAACACCGCCGATGCCGGTGCGTGCCCTGAAGTCACTCCCACCAAACCCTTCCCGCCCGGCCAGCACACCACGCGTCGACCCTTTCCCTCCGGGAGCCGGAACTCCGCCCCTGCGCCCTCTGCTCCCCGCCCTCCACCCTTCCCTCCTCAGAGCGCTTCGGGGATGACAGGGCACGAGGAGCGAGGCGAGTGTGGCACGCGCGGCGAGTGCGGCGTGCGGGGCGAGTGCGGGGCGCGGTAGCCCCCGGCCCCTCCTGCCCCCCGCGCCGCCACGCCCTCCAGCACCTCCGCCATGAGCCCCGGCCGCTCCGCCAGCCGCCCCAGGCCGCCCCTGCACACCCGCGCCACCTGCGTTGGGTGAAGCGGCGTGGGTTGTATGGGCAGAGGTGGGATTGGAAGCTTGGGGGGCTTGGATTGGGGGCGCGACGGCAGGGACGTGGAAGGGCTTGGTGCACAGTGCGCGGGCAGGTGCGCAACTCAAGGCGGGGAGATAGGAACGAGAGGTGATGGAAGGGCGGAGCTCTAAGGCTTGCGGACAACACCGCTAAGATGTCCATCCCCTTCAGTGCTCTGACTGAGCCAATCCAACCATACCCCAGGCAGGCCTGGGACTCGCCTACGCACCTGCTCGTAGTGCTGCACGCACCAGGCCTTGAGCTGGGCCAGCAGGGGGTCGAACGCAGCGCCCCGCGCCTCAGCCCACAGCATGAGCCCCACCACGCCCTCCGGCGTCACGCCCCCCAGCACCGCCGCCTGCGCCTCGGCGCACAGCTCCGGCAGCAGCAGCCGGTCCGCCAGCTCGGCCACGGCCGGGGCCAGCGCCGGCGGGATGTCCGCGCTGCCCGTGTAGATGTAGCGCACGGCAACCGCCGCAGCGTCCGGATCCGCATCTGCTAGTTTGAACTCCAGGATCAGGCCGTCTGGGTGGGGCTTGAAGCCGGCGAGCCGCCGCTTGAAGTAGTCGCAGCGCGCGCACAGGATGTTGCGGTGGAGGTCGAATCGGCGGGCGCCCACCACGAGCACGATGTCTGACGTGTCGTCCGGCGGGCCGTCCAGCAGCGCCGCCAGGTCAGACGCCAGGGACCTCGCCGCCCGGCCGGCGCCGTAGCCACCGCCCATGGATCCAAGCCTGCTCCGGCCGTCCATGGATCCAGACCGGACCCGATCCAGCGATCCGGATCTGGCGCGATCAAGAGATCCAGATCGGCTGCGGTCCCCGGCGCTGAGGGCGGGGTAGACCAGGCCGCCGGGGCCGAGGCTGATGGGGAGGTGGTGGGCGTGAGGGGTGGAGCACGTGCGGGTGGGCGGGGTGGCGGGCGCCGCGGGCAGGACCGCCTGGGCCGCGGGGCTGGGGGTCGCTGAGGTGGGCTGAGGGGTGCTGAGGGGGAGCAGCGGGGCCGGTTTGAGGCCGAGGTCCAGGACCTGTATGGGGGGGGGGTGAGGGGAAGGGAAGCAGAGTTCATTTGTGGAGTGGATGGAGGAGGCGTGCACAACCATTGCGTCCGTCTTTACAGTTGACAGTTAGCAGTCATGGCAGTCGGTCTGTGCGCGCGAGAGCGGCCGGCCGCCGGCGCCCGCCATGAGTCATGCGCTCACCAGCACAGAGTAGCCGTTCATGTTGCAGAGCGCCTGGCGGTTGGTGGTTGGCGGTTGGCGGTTGGCGGTGGGGAGGGCGGTGGGGCAGGCACCAGAAAAGTGAGACACCAGTACACAGTACCCGCGGTGCACCTGCACAACCTGGGGAGGTTTCCTCAGATCTGAGCCCGCCAAACTAGAGCCATCCCTCCACGACTCCACATACACGAGGTAGAGCCTGCCGACGCCTATATATGCCCTTGCTGTTTTACCTGTGTCCTCGTCACGCCCGAGGCCCAACTCTGCCCAGCTTCCCCCCTCACAACTCACCATGTAGCCGTTGGGCAGGATGGCCGGACGCGACTGGGGCCCCTCGATGCCCGTCACCAGGGACGTCACCTTCGGGGGCCGGGCAGGTGCCGTCAAGTCGTATGGTATTTGCTTGTCGGACCGAGCGGCGGCAACGCGCCAGGCAGTGCAGACGGCGGCAAGCGTTTCTTCGCATGTAATCCATAAGAACGGCCCAAGGAGGGAGCCGGCTGGGCCCTATCTACCCCGTCTCTCTTCCCTTCCCTTTCCCCGCCCACCCCCCCTCCCACCCACCCCCCCTCCCACCCTCCCTCGCCCCCCGCCCCACCTTCCCGTCCGGCGCCACCCGGCGCAGACTGGTGCCCCCGCGCTCCCCGGGGACACGATCCGCAACGAACACGGCCCCGCCAGCGTCCGCCACCACCCCACAGATGTTGTGGAACCGCGCCACCGCCCCGGCGCCGTCGGCGTTGCCGCGGGCGCCCTGCAGCCCCGCCAACGGCTCCAACGCTGCGCAAATCCTGCCGCCGCCGCTGCTGCCGCCGCTACCGCTGGTGGCGGTGCCAGCGTCGCTGCTGCTGCTGTTGCTGCTGCGGGTGCCGTCGGTGGCGGTGCCGCTGCCGTCGCTGCTGTTGCTGCCGCCGTCGCTTGTGGGGTCGGGGAGCTGCAGGCGGTAGAGCGCCGTCTCCGTCGCGACAACCAGGTAGCCGTTACAGCCGTTGGAGCCGTTGGAGCCGTTGGAGCTGCTGGTGTTGCTGGATGCGTTGGGTGGGGAGGCGACGTAGGCCAAGCCGGCGATGGAGCTGGGCGTGAAGAGGGGGAGCGTGGTGACGTGGACGCGCGGCTTGGGCTGCGGCTCGAGCGGGGTGGCGGCAGCAGCGGGCGGGGTGCCGTACGCGGGGCAGGACTGGGAGCCGAAGATGCCGGCGGCGTGTGAGGACGGCTGCGACGGGGTCGGTCCGCCCCGGGATCCGGATCTGGATTCAGATCCAGATCCGGATCTGGATTCGAATCCTGCCTGCCACGTGGGGGGCAGCGCCAGCCGCACGATGCGGTCGCCCTCCTCGCCGCCGCGGCAGTACAGCGCGCCCCGCCCTGCGCACGGGCAACGGGCGAACGGGCCGGCCGGGGGGCTTCAGCAGGTGGGGGCACCTCAACTGCCGCGTTGCGAAACCTCAGAGTGCCTGTGACTTGAAGACCTGTGCGTGTAGAAGGGAGTCCACCTTTGGGTAGACCAGCCTTCAGTACCGCTGTACTGCCCGCCTCGTATGACGGGCGTGCGGCTGCCTAACGAACGCCCAGACAGGCCCAGACACGGGCAAACCCACAGCCTATCCCAGACTGAGGTACCATCTGAGCCTGCTCCTGCTCTGCGCGCGACTGACCGTCTGAGCAGAGGAACTGCGGGCTGTCGAGGCGGGCGTCGCTTCCGTGGCCATCCAATTCTCCGTCCTCGTCGGGGCTCCCCGCGACTACCTCGGCGCCGTCGTCGCCAGTAAGGCGAGCGACTGCGTTGCCGACGCCAAGGAACATGGTTCCCGAGAAAGCGTCGAAGACGGGGTCGCGGCGCATAGCCTGCCGATGCAATTGGCTCCAGGGCCGCGGCGACGACCCCAATTGCGCATCGTGCTCATATAGCTGCAAAGGTGACCCGGTATCGATGCCGCCGTGCCCTGATGCGCCCTTGATGGGGAGGAGAGCCCCGTCGCTCAAGCACAGGAGCGTCTGCGTCGAGCCCTCGCTTTGAAGCCGTGTGGCGACTCCAGTAGGCGACGCTTGAAGTCTATCGAGCTTGCAGCCACATAACTTGGGCATTTGTCAGGTCAGAAATGTCCGCAAGCGGACATGCGGCGCCACAAGTCGCACAACTAGGGTACAAGCGCAGTCAGCTGCGATAAGCTAGATGCTATATAATAGCTGCGGCACTTGGCGACTGGGGAAGAGTTCACGGCACACCAAGAGGGCACCCGTACGGACCGTCCGTGAATTCCGGGTAGGATCGTGTACGTCGCCAGCAAAACCTTGAACCAGCAAACCACAGAGTGCCAAGCTGCAGCAATTAAGACAGGGAAAAATAGAACGGCGGACGACAGGTAGCTTGGGTCTGCACTTCTTGCCCTCCCCGTGCCCTTGCCCTTCCAGCGCCCCAGTCACGGGCCCTGGCCCCAGCAGTACAACCCCAGCGCAGCGTGCGACCAACATCAAAGCACACCCGCCTGCTGTCATTCTCACAACGCTCGGGCAGCACCAAGCACACAAAAACCCTATTCCGCCGCGGCCCTCACCAGCTAAAGCCTGATCCCACAAGGCCGTGCAACCTCCACGTACGGTACCCAGTGTGCCACCGTCCGTTTGTCCTCATCCCCCGCGCCAAAAGCATCGAGCACAAGTGCCGCTCCTCCGTGCCAGGTGCCACGCCCGCTTCTCCGCCTGCCGCAGCCGCAACGCGCCGCTCATCGCAACGCGCGGTGCCCCGCCGTCAGCGCAGCCCACACCCACACGCCTGTCGCCACCAACGCCCTCCCTCAGCACCAGAGCTCGCCCCCCGGGCGCCGGCCCACTGCCGCCCAGCGCTCCCTCTGCAGGCTACCGGCAGCCGAGGGTTCCGTCCGCTGGCGGGGGGCCCGCGAACAATCGGTCGCAGCATTATGACACATAGCTCCTGGAAGCCACCCGGTGCGCAAAGCCCGTGCGTAACGTTACAGCAGCTAGGTGCTCACAGCAGGGGACTAAGATGCCCCAGGCACCCCAGGAAGCCAGGGCAAAGGGCAGCACGTGGCCGCCTGGGCGGTACCTCCGTACCGGTGCCGTACGCCGCTACGCTAGCTGGTCACAGGGTGCCGCAGGTCCGGAAGCTGCTCACAGCATACGCGCCCGGTGCCCGACTGTCCGGTGCGTGGCTGCCTGCTCACAGCTGGCATACCCGTGCCCGTGCGTCCAGTACACCGGCAGCTGCTCACAGCTGCTTTGCGAACTCCTCCGCGGTGGCGGGCTTTGAGAACATGGGGTACGTGAACTTGACGGCGGCATCGTGCTGCTCCTGACTGCGGGGCAGAGGGGGGTGGAGCGGAGGGGGGGGATTAGGGGTCTTTTGAGCGGTGTGGGATCGCGGGGCAGAGGGGGGGGGGGCAGAGGGGGGGGAGAAGCGGGGGCAGACGGGGGGGGGGGGTGCAAGGCACCCCGGAGGCGGGGACACAGCTGAGGCGAGGGGTGACGGGCGGCCCCTATCACCCCCCGAACTCCCCAACCTGGTGGCCCACGCGCTACCACCTGGACCTCGCTGGCTGCCGCTCCATCCATCCCCCCCCGCTTCAACTCCCCCCCTTCCCTCTTCAACTCCTCTCCCTCCCCCCACCTGGTGGCGGCGCAGCAGCTTGTGAGCACCCCGCCCCTACACACGCCCTCGCCATCCACACCCCTCCCGCCCTCCCTCCAGCCCCCTTCCCCCCTCTTCCCCCCCCCCACCTGGTGGCGGCGCAGCAGTCGGTGAGTGTGAGCACGTTGTAGCCCCGCTCGTAGGCGGAGCGCATGGTGGACTCCACGCAGCAGTTGGTAAGGAAGCCGGACAGCGCAATGGTCTGGATGCCGCGCTGGCGGAGGATGAAGTCCTGGGGGCGGGGATGGGGTGGGGTGGGAGGGGGAAGGGGGGGGGAGAGGGGTGGAGAGGGAGAGGGGTGGAGAGGGGGAGAGGGGGAGAGGGAGAGGGGGAGGGGGGGAGAGGGGGGATCAGCCGTGCCGGTAGTGCGGAGCCGTGCCGTGCGGACCCCCATACGCAGCCCCGCCGATTGTTGGTCTTCGTATAACCATTGCGCATTGCATAACCCTATCCTGCCTCCTCCGCCTGTCTCCCCAGCCCCCTGCCTCCAACCCACAACCAAGCACCCGCCCTCCTCCATCCCCACCTCCGCCCCTCCACTCCCTCAACCCCCCCCCCAACGCACCCCCCAACAACCACCCCCGCACCCACCAGGTTGGTCCTCCATCCCTGCCACACCCACACACCCCTCCACCCCTCAACCACCCACCCCACCCAACCCCAACACCCACCCCACCCCACCCCAACACCCACCCCAACACCCACCCCAACACCCACCCCAACACCCACCCCAACCCCCTCACCCCCCTCCACCCCCCCACCCAACCGCCCCCAACCCACCAGGTTGGTGGACGCGAAGCCGCACAGCCCCCGCTTGCCCTCCACCACCACGTCCCCCTCCCGGGGCTTCATTGCATCGCAGATGGCGCCGCCCCACTCGGAGGCCTTGAAGGCGCCGCCCGCCTTGACGCTGGGGGGCGAGAGGGGTTGTGGCGATTATGCGAAGTACAGATATGCGAGTTGAGTGATGGTTCAGTCTGGGGGAAATGGTAGCAGCCAGTAGGGAGCAAGGGCGTCGCTGCAGGGCAAGGGAGGCGGGGCCTGTCTGGAGAGGGGTTACTGAGGTTTCCGGTTACTCACTTGCCGAGGATGCCGTAGGGGGTGGCAGAGAGCTCCCTGTAGTCGTCCGAGACTGCAGGGTGCACAGGGTGGGGGACGAGGCGGTGGAAACGCGGTAGCGGGGATTCTGCTGGGGCCGGCGGGGGGATTTCGCGTGGATGCGTGCTCACACACGATGGGTGCGTGGATGATGGTGTAGCCCTTCTTCCGCGCCTCCTCCGTCAGCTTCACCGTCTTCTCAAGCATCTGGGTCCTGCGAGGAGGGCCCTGGGGTCGATGCGCACACTCGCGCGGATGGCGCTCGCTGATAGCTCCCGACTCACGACTCCATGACGTCCTTGACGGCATCATGAAGCTTGCCACCAGGCGTCGCAAACCTGCACATACAAGTTGCGTAAAGCCGATGTCGATTTGTAGCTTGGCTCTGCACTTAGCCCGCGGTGCACCTACTCGTTCTGGAACTCAATGCATACGACAGCGGTGGTCTTGGGGTCCAGTGTGGTGTAAGCCATCGTGCGGACAGTGGCCCGGGGAGCAGCGCGAGCACGGGATGCGCGGCAAGTAGCGAGGCGGGGGTGCGACAGCGACGCCAGGGCCATAGTCGGAAGCAACGTGTGGGCGTGTCGCAACTATGTAGTGCGGCAAGACGGTTAGGGATGGTAGTTGGGGGGCGGAAGCTTCGAATGCATGGGGGGCTGGGGGGGGGCAGGGTAGGGCAGGGTAGGGGCAAGGGAAGGCTAGGGATGCTCCGGCCCACTTGATTCGCCGTGGATTGCTCAAGGGTGTTCGGCACATTCAGGGTTTGGGGGCAGGTCCCAAGCGTGCAGGGGCCCGCTGCTAGGCCGCCAAAGCCAAGATGACGCGGGGGGACCGGGGGGACTGCGTGTCGCCTGTGACGACCTTCTATGCTCGCCGTTGGTCGCCTCAGCCATTACTCTTGCCTGCGTACCCACCCAAGAAATCAGACCTTACGCGGGCACGGCACCATACGGCCGTACCTGGCCGTACAGCACTCGGCGGGGAGGCGGTCTCGTGCACGGCACAATCGCAACATACTCGCAAGTGACTAGACCACGACACTACCTGATTTTGGGGCTGTGAGGATCGCAAAGCACACGAGTGCGTGGCCATGTTGCAAGACATCGCAAGGCTGCCCCACGACGTCATAAGCCTGCTCCTAGAAAAGATATCTAGCGACGGCGAGCAACTCCACGCGGTCCGTTTGTCGTGCAAGGGCCTCCGCCTCATCGTCGACCAGCACGTCGCGCATCTCCGCGTTCGCTTGCAGCCCACGGACAACGCTCAGAACAAGCTTTGCTCTCAGTTCTGGAACGCTGGCGGACTCGGCAAATGGCCGCGGTGCACCTCGGTCACGCTGGTCTGGGACCCGCTTGAGGTTCGGCACGAGGATGTGGGAGGCCCCCTCCTGCTGCCGTTCGCCAGGGCCCCTCTGGAGGTCCGGCAGCGCGTTCGCAGCCTCACTGTCTCGGCTATATTCTCCGGTGTCAGGTACTATTCTGATTCTGAAGCCTCGGACAGCCCGGACAGTGCTGGTGGAGACGATGAGGAGGACGGCAGCGACGAGAGGGAGGGCGGGGAGGGAGCGGAGGAGGGCAAGGCCCCTGAGGAGAAGCTGAGGTCTGAGGAGGAGGCAGCAGAGACGGAGGCAGGGGAGGCGGAGGCAGGGGAGGGGGAGGTAGGCGAGGAGGAGGTAGGGGAGGCGGAGGCAGGCGAGGAGGAGGCAGGGGAGGACGACGAAAGGGAGGACGACGCGGCAGAGGCGGAGGCGGAGGAGCAGCAGGAGGAGGACGACGAAGAGGACCAGTACGAGGAGGAGCAGCAGGAGGAGGAGGACGAAGAGGACCAGTACGAGGACGACGACAACTCGGACTCGACTGGCGTGCAGCGCGAGATCTTTCCCGCCGAGACCATGCAGCTTCCCGCCCAGCCGCTGGCGGCCCTCCTGCGCCTCCTGCCCAGCCTCCATGCCGTACACCTGCCCCCCAGCTCCCCCTACACTGACCCCGAAGACGGCGCGCTCGTGTGCTCGGCCCTGTCGAAGCTCCCTGATCTCCGAGATCTCTCCATCTCCTCCGCCACCCTGGCCGAGCAGATGGGCGCGCTCAGCGGGCTGACGCGGCTCACGCGCCTGGTGGTGGGTTCTCTGGATCCAGCGCATGATCTCGTGGATGGAGATGCGGATCACCACTGGGAGGACGACATGGAAGAGGAGGGGGTCAAGGCGATCTGCGCCCTTCAGGGGCTGAAGCGTCTGGAGGTGAGTGAGGAGCGGGGCCAGGAGGGGCTGGGAAGGGGTGGGGGTGTTGCGTTGCAAGCTCGACGCCTAGTCAAGAGGGCGGCTGGAGCGAGCGAGGCCAAGAGGCTGAGGGGCTAGATGGAGGGGAGGGGGGGTCTGGGGGCGAAACGGAGCTGTGAGGCGCGGAATCGAGCCGGCAGGGGATTGCGGTCGAACGGCGTCGCTGCCCGCTGCCCTCCCGCGCTCTTGCGATCCCTCCCATCCAGCCTTCGCCAGCCGCCCCGTCAAGCTGTCCCCTCACACCCGTGATCCCTCCAACCCCCCAACCCTTCCAACCTCCCAAACCCCACTCCTTCACCGCCGCAGCTGCACCTGTGGGCGGTGATGCAGGTGTGGGACACCATGCTGGCCCACATCGTGGCGGCCCTGCCCCGCCTGGAGCTCCTGGCCGTGCGCGGGCCCTCCGCCGCCGACTGGCACGACGCCACGGGCGGCCACGGCTTCCTGGGCCGCTTCACCACCATCACCACGGCGCTGGCAGGCGGCCACATAACGGCCATCGACGTCGAGGCCCCCTCGGACAGGTGGGGCGCCCTCCGCTATCAGGAGCAGCTGACTTGTGTCTTAGCTCGTTGCATTACCGGCCAGAGACCCCAGACCCGGCCAGCTGCACCGTTGCACTGGCCCTCGGTGTGACAACGTAGTTGCTGCCTTGTCAAGAGTCTAGAGCCTGCTAGGATGCCAACCCAGAGCGGCCCCGTTACACTCCGGCAGGTGGACCACGCGCCCCGACGAGAACGTATCGCTGGGCCTGCTGGCACACTTCGCCAAGACGCTGCTGCTGCCGTGCATCGCAGGCCCGCCCGGGCCCCGGCCCGGGCTTGGGCCTGGGCCTGGGCCTGGGCCTGGGCCCCAAGCGCCCGTTGAGCGGCTGCGGCTGCGGTGCAGTGTGGAGCTGTCGGGGGCGGACCCCGCGGGGGAGTGGGCGGCGCCGCTGCGGGAGCTGGTCGGGCGGTGCCGGGCGGTGGAGGTGGAGGCGGTGGACGCGAGCTGGGAGGCGGCGGGGCGCCGCGTGGAGGCGACGGAGGTGGAGGCACTGGTGACGTGAGCCGGGCGGCGGGTGGTGGGCTGGCGGCTGGGGGCTCGCGGGGTGAAGGCCACACAGGGTGCGCAGGGCTTTTGGCGCTTTGCGCACAGCGTCGGACGGGGTGGCGCCAGAGATGGTGGTGCTAGCAGCAGCTTGGGCGGCAGGAGTGCTTGGCCGCCGCTGCCCTTTCGCCAGGTCATGCCTTACCTTTTGGAATATCTCCGTCTCACCCACCAACCCACATCGACCCACATGACGCAGGTTGCTGGGCCTGCCGGAGCGGATCTGCCTGGGCCGGCACAGCCACTGGATGCACGTCCAGTGGGTGCAGCTGCGGCGCCCCGACGAGCCGCGCGCGCTGGGGTGCGGCGGAGGCGGAGGCGAGGACGCGCCTGCGCGGCCGTCAGGCGAGAGCGTGGAGGAGGGGGCCTTGAAGCACCTCAACCGAGACGAGCTCGCACCGGTACGTCTAAACATGTTTGCGCTTAAGACGTAGGGCGCACGACTTGGATAGGAACAGCTAAGGCCTCACAAGATCTCACACGGCCAGAGTTTGCCGCCGTACCGCTGCCGTACTGCTACCGCACTGGCAAGCGACTGACCCGAGCTGCGACCTTTCACGTGTTGCTGCCGGCAGGCGCTTCAGGCGCTGTGGGACGACGGTACGGCAGGCAGCGAGCTGCAGCGGCTGCGGCGGTTGCTGGAGGCCATCACAGTGCCGCCGAGGCTGGAGCCGTTGGATCATCCGCTAGGATTCTTTCCCGACTATTGGTGATGCGCAAAGCACGTTTGGGAAGGCCCTGTGTGGGCTTGGCAGGGCTTTGGTGGCCAAGTGGCTGTAGAGCGAAGGGCGCTACGAAGGGCGCTACGGCCCATCGCTGTTGCTTACCGGCCTCAGTAGTCTGTAAGAGCGGCCTTGTTGCAGCTACGGTTGTATTGCGGCTGCGGTGGAGCGATTGGGTAAGGCTTTGAGGGACTCCTGCGGCAGAGGCACCAGTCTTGGAGGGGCGATGGAAGCAGACTGTACCGGTTGTGGGGGAGTCGGGCTTGGGGAGAGGCGACCTTATAGAGCGAGGCGTATGTTGTCGAGGGATTCTGGAGGCAGGAGGTGCCAGCAGCCTTTGGCGAAGACTTCAAAGCAGGCTGTTGCGGAGTACTTCCAAGGGGCCACTGGGGCGCGTTATCTCGGCAGGACGGATTTAAGGCAGTGGGGCTGTGAGGGGCGCGCAGCGGCGGGCACAGAGAGACTGATGGAGTGGTGTGGGGGCCTGGGGGGCAACCGGCAGCTGCGCTGGGAGGGAGCGACCGGCGACGGGGATCACGGAGTCGGACGACGGAAGCAGGACGGGCGGCTACCCTATAGAGCGCGAGAGTGCGCGGGCTGCCCTGCCGACAAGGTAGGCGCTGCGCTCCCCACACCCGCCAGCCGGGCAAAGTGCAGCCCCTTCGCCACCAGGTACAATCCTGCGCTCGCTCACATTCCTCACAAAGCGTCCGGCGGAAGTAAGGAAGTGCAGTACGAGTTGGAGTTGCAGGTGGGGCCACACACCCCACAAGAGTCCGGCAGGACCTGCGCAGGTGGATGGGGCCACCCACGTCCCTAGGCGCTTCCGTCCTGCCCTTTCTCCCCACGCCAGCATCCGGTGCCCCTTGCCGCACTGGGTCTCTAACAGAGCCAGACCTCGGATGTGGCTTGGCCCCCTCCGCCAAAGCCCGAGCGCCGGACATCTTCGCGGGTACCCACCCCGTGGCCGTATGCCCGCATCTACCAGCCCCCGTCCCCCTCCTCCTCGTCACCGCCCTCACCCGCATCGCCCTCCTCGCCCTCATCCTCCTCGTCCTCGCTCCCAAAGCCGCCAAACGTTGTGAAGAGACCAGCCAAGGCACACGGCCGCCGTCGCTTCCGCTGTGGCACGGCCTCCCCGCCCGCCTCCCCGTCCAGCGCCCCCACCGGCCCTGCGCCCGCCCCGCCACCGCCACCGCTGCCTCCGCCGCCAGCCCCGCTTCCACCGGACCCGCCGTTTGCCGTAGCGGCACCGGTAGCCTCGGCGGCGATAGAGGTGGAGGCGCGACCGACCTCCACAGGCTCCAAGCCGTCGTCGACGTCAACGGCGGCGGCGGCAGCGCCGCCGCCGCCAGTGCTGCCATCATGGCCGCCGCCATCCGCTGCGGCAGCGGAGGCGGCAGGTCCGGCAGACGGCACCGTTTCGAACGACGGCGGCAGCGGCGGCTCGGCGCGCTCCGCAACAGCTGGTGACGGCGGCGGCGCCTCCTCCTCCTGCTCTGCGTGCTCCTCCGGCAACCCATCGTCGGGCCCCGCTGCTGCGGTGCGTGCGCCAGCGACCGCGCCCACGGGTGCCCCATCACCCTCTTGGAGCCCCTCCGAGAGCCTTGCCATTGCCCCCCCAGGCGACAGCGGTGCGGGGGCTCCAGCCGCTGGGCCAGAGCCACCCACGAAGGCGAGCGAAGCCTCACCGTCCTCCTCGCCTGCAGCGAGTGCGCCCTCCCCTTGGCCGTCCTCCTGGTCCTTCCCTTCCCCCTGCTCGCCCGGGCCTGCCCCTCCACCAGTCGCACGCCCTGCTGACGTGGCCGCCTCCGCTGCCAGCACAGGCGCCGGTGCCGGAGCCGGTGCCTGGTCACCCGGTCCTTCCCAGCCGGCACTCGCGCGCCCCTCTGCCGCCTCCGCCTCCGCTGCAGGTGCCGGTGCCGGTGCCGCTGCCGGTGCTGGCGCTTCCGCCTCCACCTCCGCCGGGGAGCCCTGGGCCGTGGTACCATCCGTGGGGTAACCCATCCGGACTCCGTTAGTGGCTGCGGCGGCGGAGGCAGTAGCAGCGGTAATAGTGCTGTCGCCAAGGCGCCGCCGCTTGGTGGGCGGCTCCCCACACATGCCCCGCGCCTCCTCCTCCTCGTGCCTCTGCTCTTGCCCCTGCTCTTCCTTGACCCCAACACGCGAGTGCTCAGCAGCAGAGGCCGGGGCCGCCGCAGCGGCGGCCCCGAACGACGCCGCTGGCCCGCCGCCATGGGACGCCAGCGGAGCCGCCATCCCGGCTGCGAGCCGCGCGGCGCTGCCCGCCGCCGTCGAGGCTGCCGCTGCGGCTGCTCCCGCTGCTGGGTCCGCTCCTGCCGGCGCCTCCAGCGCTGCAGGCGCGTCTCCTTGACGCACGGCAGCTCCTGGCGCGTCCGCACGCTGCCGCTTGGCCGGCTGCTGCGGCGGCGGCGGCTCCCCGTCTGAAGGCGCGGCTGCCACCCCCGGCTCGAGGCCCGCCTGCGCCACCGCCTCCACCTGAGGAAGATCAGCAGACGGCCCCGACCGCTGCCGCTGCGGCGCTTCCGCATTGGACGGATGGCCGGTATCCTCCCTGGCTGGCGTGGCTCCTCCCCCGCCACCGTCCCCGCCATCACCCTCGGGTCCGGGTGCGACCCGCGGCGCCTCCAGCCCACCACCCGTGCTCCCCGCTTCAAGGCCGCCGCTGGGGCCGCCGCCCCGTAGCGACGAAACGTCAGGGCAAGGCGGCGGCCGGTCTAGGACTTGGCCTGGCCCCGAACCCGCGGACCCGCCGGCCGCTGAGGGTGCCGCTGGCTCTCCTGCAGACGCGGTCGCAGGGCCGGCCGGCGCTGGAGCGACGTCAGCAGAAACAGGCTTGCTGGGTGGCATGGTTGGGTGAGCTGCGGGGGCAGGTGCCCCTGAGGTTCCGGTCGCGGAGGGCTGGGTCGGCGGCGGCCGTTGGGCGGCGCGGTGGCGGCCGTCGCTGCCGCCGGAGCTGGCGGCGGCGCCACAAGAGGCCGTCGGGGCCGCGGCGGCAGCTTGACGGTTGTGCCCGGCGGCGGCGGCAGTCGTGGCGGCGGTGGAGGCTGCGCGTTGGAGAGCCGTGGCCTGGGCACGGGACCTCGTTCCTGCCGACTCTGTCGCTGCGAGGGTTGCGGACGCCGTGCGGGCTCCTGCACCTGCCAACGGCGCTTTCTGCAAGGCCACGTCAGCGCTGGCGGAGGGCTCGGACGCGACCAGCACCGGCGGTGCCGCCGCCGCCGCCGCCGGTACCGGCGCTGGCGGAGGTGGCGGAGCTGCCGCCCTAGCGCGCGCCTCCGCCGCCTCCCGCTCCGCCGCCGCCGCGGCGGTGGCGGCTCGGGCCATGGCGTCGGCAAAGCCGGCGGCATAGCGCTCCTGCAGCTGCCGCAGCGCCGCCGTCTGCGCCGCCGCCGCTGCCTCCGCCGCCGCCAGCAGGCTCTCGCCGCGGGCCGCCGCCGCCGCCAGCGACGCTCGTGCCTCCGCCGCCTCTGTCAGCGCCTGTCCCCGCTCCCCCAGCTGCTGCTGCAGGGACGCGGCCTCGGCCTGCGGCCAGGAGGGTGGATCGCGCGCGGGCAGGTGTTCAGTGCCAGGCTACCCAAGCGGTCCTTGGAAATGGGTGGTTTCATGTGCCTCCGCTGCACCAACAGCCCCCACATCCCAAAACCCCTGCGCACCGCGGCTGCGTGCGCCTGCGCCTGCGCCTCCGCCGACCGCAGCCGCAGCGCCGCCACGGAGGCCTCAGCGGTGCGGAGCCGCTGCGGGCGGGTGAAGTTTGGGGAGGCGCTGTTAGCACAAGCCTGGCGATAATGCTTGGCGCAGGAGTTTGGGCTGCAGTGTACGTCTGCCCTGGCTGGAGTGCTCCCACACCGTTCTTCAGGAAGTCTCCGTGCTGAACGTGTGCGCATCGCGTGCTACAAACTCCTTGCTGCTACCGGTTGCGCAGTCAGCGTCTGCCCGACTCACCTCCGCCAGCTGCGCTGCCCGCTCCGCACCCCGCCTGAGCCCCGCCGCCAGCGGCTCCAGCCCCCGCCCCAGCGCCTCCTCCGTCCAGGCCCGGGCCGCCGCCACCGCCCCCTCCTGCGCCGACAAGCGGGAGCGCAGCTCCGCCACCTGGGGGCGGGGCAGAGGGTGGTGACAGAGGGGCGTTGGAGGGCGCCAAGCTCAGCAGGCTACACGGAAAGCGGACGCGGTGGTGACTGGGAGGGCCGGGTCGCGGGTGCTCAGCAAACTAGAGCATGGAGACAAGGGAACCCATCACGTTGCTTAGCGCGCGGCGCCCCGCCTCACCGCCCCCCGCAGCGCCGCCTGCTCCCCCTCCAGCGCCTCCGCCAGCGCCGCCACCCCCCTCAGCCGCCCCGCAGCCGCCGCCCGCTCCGCCTCCTTGGCCGCCAGGGCCTCTCGCAGGGAGGCGGCGGTGGCCTGGAGGGGGCATTGAGTGCACGTCACGACGAAGGGCGCAAGGGCGTGCTGGCGGTGGGTTCTGTGACACATCCCACCGTGCAGGGTGGCTACGCTGTGCGCCCAGTCTATCGACAGGAACACAAGCAGCACCCACTCCGGCACTTTCCACCCTTCTTCCTTCCAGGTCCTCCGTCCCCTGCACCTGAAGCTCCGCCACCCTAGCATCCCGGCCCGCGATCACCCCCTCCGCCGCCGCCCGCCGTCCCTCCAGCTGCCGCCGCAGCTCCGCCGCCTCGTCCTCTGCCGCCGCCGCCCGCCGCGCCGCCGCCGCCGCCTCGTCCGCCGCCGCCGCCAGCTGCGCGCGGGCCGAGGCGCGGCAGGCGGACAGCTCGGACTCCAGAGCGGCTTGAGCCTGTGTATGGGCGGTAGTTGGAAACGGGCACGCATGTGTTAGGTAGGCGCGGAGGGGTGCCCGCCTGGTGCCACGAGCTGCCAAGCTGCCAAGCCGCAACAGTCCTCAGCCTGCTCAAAACGGGCCCTTAACCTCCCAGCCACCCCTGATCTTGACGCCCTGACTCTGACTCTGACGCCCTGACTTCGGCACCCCTGCCGCCGCCGCCACCCACCCTGCGGCTGGTCTCCAGCTCCGCCGCCGTCGACTCCCGCTCCGCCACCGCCGCCGCCAGCTCCGCCTCCAGACCCGCCAGCCGCACGCCCAGCCGCGACAGAGCCATGCCGCCGCCGCCACCGCCAGCGCCGCCGCCAACACCAACACCAGCGCCAATGCCGCCACCAGGCAGCGCGGGAGGCGTCAGGGCTGCCGACCCAGATGGGTCGTAGCCATGAGCCGACCCAGATGGACCGTAGACTAGAGCCGACCCAGATGGCGGTGTAGGGCCAGGCGTGTGGTTGGGATCGGCTGCGGAGGAGGAGCCGGGCGGTGGCTGCGAAGGCGGCATCGCATGGGACGAGTGTGTTGCGGTGGGCTGTGCGGGCGTGACCGGGCAGGACCTCGGGGCGCCGTTGGCGAGGTCGTGGCCGCTGCTGGTGCGGCGGCCGACGTGTGGAGGTGTGGGCAGCATGCTTCCAGAGCTGGGAAGGCCATCGGCACCAAAGTTCGCGCCAGCTCCCGGCGCGAGGACGCCGGCGAAGTGAGCGGCGTCCATGGCGTCCGCCATGGCTTGCTCCGCGCGCGCGCTGCCCGCCGGAGGACGCAGATCTGCGGTTGCTTGGCTGAAGTTTCAGGTCCAGGGCTAGCAAGAGGGGAGGTTCAAGCGGCCTCGAGCGCGAGTGCTGCCTCCCGCCATAACGGGCATGCCTGAGGGCTTTGTCGAGGACTCCTAGATGGCGCCTGCGGGCTCGGCCGCGTGCCGCAATGCATATAGAACCCAAATCGCTATGCGTTTGCGCTGCTGAAGGGGCCGGGGAGGGCCGCGCTGCGGAGCGGGCTTTGCGCCTGCCCATGCGACCTGAATTGGGTCCGGGCGCGTCACTTACCTTGGACTCGCGAATTGACACGCGTGGAACCCCACTCACCTTAGGCCGGGGCTCATAAGGCTCCGGCCGCGCCTCACGTCTCATATATGCGCTGCCTCGCAACAAGCACTCGCGCCCTGCAATCCGCTCCCTGCCGCCCAGCCCCAAACCTCTCAATCCTTAGACCGCTCGTTGGCGACCGCTTGCACAAGCAGCGCGGCGTTATGGGCCCAGCACCTCTGGATGTTCTCTCCCTCTGGAAGCGCCAGTACCACCTGCCCAGCGAGGGAGAGGATGCACACTTTGGTCGCGACAAGGTGCACCTCTACCGGCCCCCGCGCTCGGACTGGGCGGGCATCGCCATCGCCTGCACGGTCATCGGGACATGGGCAGCGCTCTTTGTGCACGCGCTGTGGTTCATAAAGCTGCCCTGGGCGTTGCAGCCGGGCGAGCAGGCGAGCTCGTGGCTGCACATTGCGGCCGCATTCTTCTCGCTCGAGTTTCTGTGTGAGTGCACGGGGGCGTGGCCGCGGGGTGACGGGCGGGTGACGGCAGCTGGTGCGTGGCAGCCCCCTAGCCGCTGGTCCTTCCTCCGCCCGTCTCCGTCGCAGCTACAAAGCCAGCCTACGCTACTTCCGCTGTGCGGCTCGTGTTGTGTGCGTGGTCAGAATGCTCGGCGGCGGCAGCACAGCCAGGCTCCCCACACCCCTTGCCTCCTCCACCATTCCCACCCTCCCCACGCCCTTCTCCCGGCCCCCAGACACGGGCCTCTTCATCACCACCCATGACGCTATGCACGGCACCATTGCGCTGCGCAACAGGCCCCTCAACGGTGCGCGGCCGCGCGGGGTCGGGGAGCTGGGGGCTGTCAGCCTGGGCCCCCCGTGCGGCGATGGGGTGGGGTGGCGGGAGGGACGCAGGGGCTTCCCTGGACCTCGAGGGTGGAAACGGGCCTCCCGCGCAGACCCCAGATACCGCTTCCCTAGGCGTTGTGGCGTGTCTCAGCCGCTCTTCCTTCCCTTCTTAACCTCTCCCGCTTCCCTCCCCCAGACTTCCTCGGCCGCCTGGCCATCAGCCTGTACGCCTGGTTCGACTATGGTGTGCTTCACCGCAAGTGAGGGAGGGGGGGGGGGGCAGAAAGAGGGGGGAGGGGAGTTGGCTGGGAGTGGGGTATTTGCGTCCCTGGGGCGGTGCGGCCCGCGGGGAGAGAGCGATGGCGAGGGTAAGAGAGGGCGCGGGTCTGGCAGGCGCGCAATCCTCGCGTCCTGCTCAGGACTCCTTTAGGCCGTGGCCCCTTGGTCCCTCATCCCTATCCCTCCACCACCCCCTCCTCGCCCAGGCATTGGGAGCACCACAACCACACGGGGGTGCCCAACGAGGACCCGGACTTCCACACAGGCAACCCCAACATCGTGCTGTGGTTCACACGGTGAGCCAGCAGATTGCGGAATCCAGATTTCGGGTTGCGGGGAGTGTCTGGCTTGAGGGTTGTGGGTCGTGGCCCCTAAAAGCTCTCCGCGACCTGACCCCCGTGGCTCTTCGTCTTCCCCAGGTTCATGGTGTCGTACATGACGCCCCTCCAGTTCCTGCGCATCGCCGCCTGGTCCAACGTGCTGCTGCTGCTGGGGGCGCCCATAGCCAACCAGGTGTGGGGGGGGGGGGAGAGGGGGGGAAGGGAGGGTGGCAGGGTTGGGCAGCCAGGTGAGGGGGGATGTACGGGGAAGCTAGAGCGAGGAGGGATTTGGTGTTGGGTACGTGTCCAACCGCATCGCTGCCCCTTCCCTTCTGCAGCTGGTCTTCATGACCGCGGCGCCCATCCTGTCGGCCTTCCGCCTGTTCTACTATGGTGGGTGGCGAGGGCGCGTGCGGGGACCCACATGGTGCGGGGGACCGTCAGCGTAGCAGCTGGGGGTGCTGCGGAGCGCAAACCAGGAGGGTGCACACACGCTGCTGTGGTGGGCGGCGGGGGTGCTGGGCGGGGCCCACATGACGGGGCTGAACGTCAGCGTAGCAGCAGGGGGTGCTGCGCGAGGGGGGTGCAGGGCGGGGTCTGCAGCGCTCAGCCACTGGCGTGCGCGCTGTGTAGCGGTCTTGCGCGCGAACTGTGCGCAGTGGGTGTCCCGCTGTCCATGCTTCACACACTAGCGCTTCCCTCCCCACCTCCATCATTCCCCCCGCAGGCACCTACGTGCCGCACCACCCCCCCGCCGGCCACACGGGCCCCATGCCCTGGCAGCTGTCCCGCTCCTCGGCCGCTCCCCGCCTGCTCTCCTTCCTCACCTGCTACCACTTTGACCTGCACTGGGAGCACCACCGCTGGCCCTACGCGCCCTGGTGGCACCTGCCCGCCTGCCGGGAGCTGGTGCGGAGCGGGGCGGGGGTGGTGAAGGGGGCGGTTAAGGGGGCGGTGAGTGGAGTGGGTGGGGTCGGGACGGGGGAGGGGAGGAGCGGGGGCGTGGGTGGGGAGAAGGGAAGTGTGGGCGCGGTCAAGGGGGGAGTGGAGAGGCTGCTGGCCCCGGCAGGGGCTGCGAGCGTTGTGCAGGGCTGATGGGATGACTGGACATCAGCGGGGGAGAATTTACATTGTGGGGGTTTTGCGGGTCAAGCAGGAGGAGGGATGCGTGGGTCAGTGCGGGCAGTGTCCGACAAGGTATGCAATCTTAGGAAGTGAGGTGCGCTCAGCTAGCAATGATGACGGCTGAAACGTGATGCATGAGCGGGAGAGGTGAGAGTACGGACATGAGAGAGGGGCAATTCTGAGCGAGGGTGTCTTTTGCAAGAGATGTGTGGGGTTTCATGAAGATTTCAGCGTGCTGAGGGTAGTATGAGGATACTTTGGAGGGTAGCGCAGAGCACATTTGCAACAAATTAGGCTGCTTTGCCATTTGAGCTCGCTACGTGGTTGGGTTGATCAGGGCGCTGCTGTTGGGTTGGCGCAGTATGCAAGTGATGTAACACACTCCTGAAACAGATCCTCGGGATCTTGACTCAGGCTTGGCTTGGCGCCATGTCATCCAAACGGGTTAATTGTGCCCGCCTGCCGGGTCTGCTGGAACCGCGCCATCACCGCCCCCACACCGTCACCCTTGCGCCTCTCGCGCAAAATCGTCTCAGCATCGCTTGCTAGAACTGTGCGTTCCTGTTGGCAAAGGAGCTGGCTAGCACTCCAGCCCTTCCCAGGATAACCCTGCACCGACCCTTCACATCCACCTGACCTCCTCTAGCAGTCCAGGAGCAGTCGACCTCTTCCTTCAGCTATCCTCATCCTACATGCTTGCGACAAACCCACGAGCCTCCGAGAAGCATAGGGCATGAGAAGGCGCCCAAAAGAATGGCAGAGACCGAGAAGAGCCCAACAGCCCACTCCCTAATCCTTGCCACCCCTGATACGAAGTCACTCACACGCCTCACGCGGCGGTGGCTATGAGCTAAATGCCAGTTCTGAAGCAAACATGACTTAGCTACTGTTGCTGCTGCCTAGCTGTCGCAACCGGGCCAAAGATAAATACGATACTTGGCCCTTGGAAGTCTCTGAATCACATTCTGCATGATACTGCCTGCCCCTTGTCCTCTACGAGACACTGTCATTGTAATTGGCTGCGCAACTCCTCTCGAGGCACTCCAGCCTCGAGCCACCGCCCAACCGACTCCGTTCAGACGGGTGTCCAGAGCACACACACGAACAACTGAATGTGGTTGGGTTTCATCATGGCAGCATGTACGGCAACTGCTGGGCCTTGGGCCTTGGGTCCTGAACGGCGCCCAAGTCCAAGCCTTGACACACCTCAGCAGTCGCGCCTGAAAGGCGCCAGAGACCAGGCCTAAGGCGCAACTCTTTCGCAGCCGCTCTCCAACTGTCCAGCAGCGCACTATCGCTCCCCGCCGCCGTCTGACTCATCCGGCGGCGCAGCGGGGGCCTCGGGGGGGTCGGGCGGGAACACCTGATTGGATGGCCTCCAGCCCCTCCGTGGCGCGGGCGGGGGCCGCATGGGCACGTCGGGTAGGAAGGCGTTGGGTGCCCAGGGCACGAACCCGCCGGCGGCGGGCTGGTACATGGTCCACGTCAGCTCGTTACTGATGCGGTAGATGCCCATGCAGTCCAGGATCCGGAGCTTGGGCAGCGAGCGGTACAGGTTGTCGTAGGCTGGATCCAGGGTCTGTACGGCAGGGGACCGGAACCGGATTCCGTGGGTGAGCAAAACGCCAGGACCGCCCGCCCGCGGCAACCGACCCTACCTCCTGTCCCTCGCTCCCGTCCCCTGCACACCTATTCCCCATGCAGACCTCCCCAACCCCTCCCCAGCCCCTCCCCAGCCCCTCTAATCCCCGCACTCCCCCCCTACCATGGAGAAGTTGAGCACGCCCCCCTCCGGGTGCAGCAGGGCGTAGGGGCTGCGGCAGGCGGCGCCGCTGCAGTGTACCAGCGCCGACAGCACGCCGTCAAGACGGTCCAGGAGGCGCTGGGGAACCTCGGAAAGCCTGGGAAGCGGGGGGCTCGGGCGCGCTTTAGGGGGCAGGGGCTGGGGTATCGACTCAAACCTGCCAAGCACCAAGCCTGTGCCCACTTGTGAGGGCTTCAACTGTATCAGCCTTCAGAGGCGACAATGCACGGGACAATTGACTGCCAGGGGCTCAAGGGCCTTCCCCCAACCTTCTCTACCACTTGCCTCGAAGCCAGCCTCACCTGTTCTGGGTTTCGTACGGATCTGATGCGAGGTCGTACAGCTCCCGCAATGCGCCGGGACCGCACCACTTGAGGTACTTGTAGCAGTACGTACCGGGCGCACGTACGAATCGCGCCGCCCAGTCGGGCTGTGAGGCCAGGTCCTCCGAGATCAGGGGCGGTAGCAGGCGCGTCTCCGTGCACAGGCGCAAGCCCTTGAAGTGCACAGACAGGTCCTTGTCGTCCTCCCCTAGCTCCCCGTTCCACGCCTCCAGAATGGTGCTGCGGGGGGCAAAACAGTTGGGAAGGTACTGATACGCGGGGCGAAGGTGGTAAACCAAGGGGCCAGCCGGGGGTCGGGCGGGCCGAGGCCAAGCCGCCCACTGCACGCGGAAACGGTACAGGCCCAGACAGGTCCGCAGCGGGGCACGTCAGGCCCCAACAGGTAGGCACCGTAACCTCACTTGTCTCTCCGCAGCCATTGGGTGCTGTCAGCCGGCAGTGGCTGGGCCTGCGGCTGGGGGTTGGCGGCCCGTATGAGGGTGTCGTACCGCTCCCTCAGCTCGGGGGTGAGGGGCAGGGGCAGGCCGTCGACGATGTCGGGCACGGGCAGGCCTGCGGGGTGGCACGTGGGCAGGAGGGAGCTTCAGAACCATGTCTTACGCGTTACCGTCATTAGACCCCTGCCCGAGCACCAAGCAGCACGCAAGTTTACATGGTAGTTGACCCCCGCATGTTGGTGCCTTCCCCGCCGCCCACGTGCCTGCCGTCGCGAGGGACCATGCACCCTACGGACGCCCCCCTGCGCCCCAGCTTCGCTCATGCAACTTCGCGCACCTGCCAGCGTCAGGAGGGTGGGAGTGATGTCGATGATGTTGCCCTGGTACGGCAGTACGGCGCCGGCGGGGATGCCGGGGCCGCGGATGTAAAAGGGGACACGCACGTCCTCCTCAATGGGCGAGTTCTTGCCTGGGGAAGGGGGGAATCGGGGGGAAGGAGGGGGGTGTCAAGGTGTGTTTCGTGCGTGGCGCATTGGCGGCCCTTCCTACTTGCCTTCCTGATTTGCCGAGACCCGGCGGGGCCCGTCGGGTCATGACTCACCTGACCTCAGCCGGAACGCGCCCAGGTGGTATCCGTTGTCCGATGTGTAGATGATGTACGTCTCGTCAAGAAGGTTCTTGGCGCGGAGCGCCTCAACTGCAGCAGCAGCAGCAGCAGCAGCAGCAGGAGCAGCAGGAGCAGCAAGGCATGGAGGTGAAGGCATGGTGACCGCCACCAGGCCGGCTTGCCCCTGGCCTGGAGGTAAGTCGTACGGCGCCGTACGGCATGACTCACCGACGCTTTCGACCAGATCGTCGATCGCGCGGATGGCGCGCAGTCGTACGATGTAGTTGTTGTCCATATAGTCGATGTACGTGCGGTCATCCACCATCCACGCGCCCTTGCGCATGTCGGGGTTCGGAACCCCAAAGTTGGGCCCGCGCGGGGCCTTGATCTGTGCCAGGTCCAATTACAAGAAGTCAATGCAGGCCCAGGCCCGCCGCACCGTCCTTCCCCGCAAGAGGCCGACGTGTCCCACGTGCCGCGCCGGGCCCGGCCAGGACCTGCTGGGCCCATGCTCACCCCTTCGCCGTTGTACAGAGTCTTGTAACGCTCCGGCGGGGCAATGGGCTCCGTGGGCTGCTTGGACTCTGCGTGGCAGCGTGTCAAGCCCGTGTGATTACTCATAACTGTCATTAGTGCCCCTGGCCCTGATTGCTCAACCAACATCTAAGACTCCGTATCACCAATACCTGCGGTACCAGTATCGGCCGTAGGGCCGACCGTAGGGCCGACCGATTGGCTGGGATTGGCAGAGGGCTGGGTCCCTGGCAAAATGAGGCCCTGGCGTACCTTCGCGGTGCGGTGCGGTGGGGCCGACGTACAAGAAGAACGGTTGCCGAGGCATCAAGGTAGAACTGGCGGAGGCGCGATGAGGGGACGGATGCGGTGCAGGCGGCGAACGGAGGGAGCAGTGGGAGGGCTGCTAGCGAGGCCGCGTGCAAACGCATCGTTGCACAGCCATCCCTCGACTCAAACGCCCCAAAACGAGTGAAGGAGTTGTTATCTCACTTGATTAGATCGACGGCCCTGTCGCGGATTGCGTCTGTCTGGTACTGCCCGATGGGACACGTGCGCGGCAGTCCGTTGATGCTGCGGAGGTGCGGGTGGAGACGACCGACGTGGGGTGGGTTGCACTGGGAAGGGGCCCGGTCGGGAGGATGGGCGGGGCGCGAGGACGACCGAGACGGTACACAAACCTGCAAGTATGGCTAACCCCAACCCGCGCATGCCGTAGCCTCGATGACTCATCCCGTGCCGTACCTGTAGCAGCTGTTGTACATGCTGTACACGTGCGTGGACAGCAGCTCCATGTGCTTGATGCCCCTGGGCACGTAGCCGCGCCGGCGATCCCTGCGAGAGCGGTGCGGCACCAATACTCAGTATCATGGACATGTGAAGTGCCGTAACAACCATCAGCCCAAGGGCAGAGTGCTGGCATGCTAACGTTTTCCGCTAGGAGCCGCAGTCGAGCATTGGGCCCCCCTGGGGGGGACCACGGGGCTCAGTCTTTCTCCTGCCTTCGGGCAGCCACCGTTGTCCGCGGCAGCAATCCGGTCCCGTCCCCTGCCGCGGCCCCCAGGCAAGGCGCATGAGTTGCACTGCGCTGCACGCATGGCACGTGCTGCACTGCACGGCACGTGCTGCACTGCGCTGCACGCACGGCACGGCACGCACGGCACGCACCTGGCCGGGATGATCCGCGTGTCCTCCGTGTAGCCATTGAGGAACTTGCCCACCAGGTAGGTGTCGTAGTCGGCGGCGCGCAGCAGCGAGGGCAGCCACCTGGGGACGAAGTCCAACGAGCCAAAAGGGAACGGATACCCAAGTTTAAACTACGGTACAGCATCACATACATGCGGTCCAGCATGTGGCGTGAGGGTGCTGCTGGGGCGCAGCACTCGGGCCGCGGCCGCCAGGGTTGAGACCCCCCTCGTCCGGATTCCTGGCCTGCCTTCGTGCAATATTGTGAATCCAGGCCCCAGAGGTGAAGACCCCAGGCCCAGCCCCGGCCCGGGGCAGGCCCAGGGGCCCGGGCCCCGGACTCACTCAGCGTCCAGTCCGGACTCGTAGAACTTGCGAAACCCGCCCATCACCAGCCCGCCCTTTGCGTTGTTGTGATTCGCCGTGACTGTGCGGGCGGGTGGGGTTGAGGTTGGGACGTACCGGTAGTCAGCTCATGGGGCATGGCGCCAGTGGTTTGCCCGGTTAGCTAAGGCCCCCGGTTAGCCCCCGGTTAGCTAAGGCCCCCTGGCCCCCTGGCCCCGCTACGGCCTACTGACTTAAGCCCGCTGGCCCCACTTTCTGGGGCTCGCCACGCTGCTGCGACAGAGCGCCAGTCTCCTCCTGATCCCCTCTCCCTTACTTCCCGAACCCTCAGTTGTGACGCTGCTCACTGTTGTGGCAGTGCGCGAAGCGGCCGGTGAAGAGAGATGCACGGGCCGGGCAGCACAGGCCTACGCACGGTCATTGGCAAGGCGGGGGTTCGGGTGTGAAGGGCTCTTCGTGTAAGCCAGGGAATGGTGTGTTGACCCTACTCCTAAAAGTGGGAAGCCCGGGAAAGCGGAAAGAGCAAGACCAAGGCTGTGAGTGTGAAGGGTGTGTGTGGCGCGGGCGCAGGTGGGCAGCAGGGAGGAGGCCAATCCGGGAGGATGGGGGTGCGCCCAGGGACTTTGGTTCTCTTGAGGGGGGCTCGAGGGCAGCCGTCTGCCGTCCCCCGAAAGCAAAGCTCCTGTCTGGACCCTTCAGTCGCATGCATGCAAGGACACGGGCGCTTGGAGCGCAGCTCGAGCCCGCGGCCCCCATCCGGGCAGAGGGGCCGTGAGCCGTGGCAATTCCGACCCGTGCCCCACGCACCCTTGCAGGCCCCCGGCCTCGCTGTTGCCCACCTGTTGAGACGATGAAGTTGCTCAGGCGCGTCCCCTCCTGCGCTATCAGCTTGTTCATCTTGGGCATGAATCTAGGATGAGTGGAATTGAGCAAGTCGTCCTGGTCATCAACCATGATGACAACGAAGTTTGGGCGGGGTCCCAAGGGTGGCAAAGGCGGTGGAGTGTTGGGCTTGGGGCGGCGTGGCGGCTTGGGAGAGGGCGGGGAGGGAGCCATGGGCGGGGAGGGAGGCGAGGGCGGGGGTGAGGGATGGGGCGGGTAGGCTGGGGGCGGGCGGGGCTTGGGCGGCAATGGAGGGGGAGGGCGAGGCGAGGGGGGTGACGGTGAGGGAGGGGATGGGTAGGCAGGCGGCTGAGGCGGGTCTGGGGATCGCGGTGGTACGGGTGAGGGCGGGGAGGGCGGCGGCGAGGGCTTGGGTGGCGACGGTGAGGGAGGGTGCGGAGCTTGGGGCGAGGGAGGACGGGGCAAAGGGGAGAGGGGCGCGGGAGATGGGGGGTGGAAAGACGGGTAGCTAGGGGGTGGGGAGGGCGGCTTGTGGGGCGAAGGGACCGGAGGCTTGGGTGAGAGAGGAGGGGCTGGCTGCGGCGGCCGGGGCGGGCCAGGCGGTCGCGGAGGGGACGGGGGCTTGGGCGGTGGGAAGGGCGGACGGGGTGGGGGTTTGGGCGGCCGAGGAGGCCCCGGCGGTTTGGGCGGCTGTGGGGGAGGCCCCGGCGGTTTGGGCGGCTGTGGGGGAGGGCCCGGCGGCTTGGGTGGCTGTGGGGGAGGCCCCGGGGGTTTAGGTGGCTGGGGAGGAGGCCCAGGCGGTTTGGGTGGCTGGGGAGGAGGCCCCGGCGGCTTGGGCGGCTGGGGAGGAGGGCCCGGCGGTGTGGGTGGCCGGGGAGGAGGGCCGGGACGATTGGGCGGCTGGGGAGGAGGCCCCGGGGGTTTAGATGGCTGGGGGGAAGGGACTGGCGGCTTGGGCTGGGGCAGGCGAGGTGGCTGAGGCCCCAGAGGAGGGGCCTCCACATTAGGATTGGCGGTAGCGGCGGTGTCTACAACAACGCCAATCAGCCCCACCAGAGTCACAAGTAGAACTGTGACTATCCTCCTTGTGCTTCTGCTGCTTCGGACGTCGCGGTGGGGCCCCATGGATGGATGGCGACTAGTCATCGGCGATCGCCTCCGCCGTAAGCAACTCCGCTATCTACTCTTCATGTGCACACGCGGCGCGGAATCGGTGAGGCTCGGATACGCTGCTGTCTTGTTAGCGCCCGCCGATGCAAGAAACTCCAAGCTGCTGAGCTAACTCTGCTACTGTCCTCCGCGAAACTCTGCTTAGGTTTGGAGATAAAGCTCGAGATCACTAGTAACACTGGCCGCGGCGTCGGCACGGCGTGTCACAGGTGCTCTCTAGTCACCCCAGCGCGAGTACGCGAGCGTTGTGTCTTTCAACGCATCCAGGAGACGCTTGTAGCTACTCAATCGGCATAGGAATGTGTGTGTGTCGAAGCAATCGCCACCAAATTCGTAGAGTGAGGTCCGACACGGTTTCGCCGCCGGGCCCATTGCTTATGTTCGCCCATCACGGACGTCAACCTGCACGGCAGTGACACGGCACGGGGGCACGGCACGGAGGCTGTGTGTTTTGCTTCAGGAAGAGGGCTTTTGAATGCTGTGCAGGGCTGTGCAGGAGGGCTGAACGGGCTCGGACGACGCTGCATTCCGCCCTAGTGGCTTTGCCAGCCACCCTTGCGTCCGGCTGGCGGTACCCAACCTACGTACCCTGACAACGCCGCACGGCCAGCACAGGACTCCCGTGATTGCACCCCGCTGCCATGCCCTGGATCTCCAGTGCTTTCAACTTGTAAGCTCAACATCTTCTATGTGGGGCGCCTTGTCCATGGGTCCCCAGATCCCTCGTTCTCAGTCTCAACCCAGCCCACGAAAGGGCCCTGCACCTGCACTCGCGCTAGGCCAAAGCCACCCCGATGAGTGCATCGTGTACGAGTGCTACCTCAAAGCCACCGCACATAGTCGCCATCAGCACACGCCACGATGCCGTGTACTTGCCGCCAGAATTCGCGTGTGGCCAGCCAGCGCGGGCGCACCCAAACGCATTATCGACCTGCACTCATGCATACTACACGCGGTCAATCCCTCCGGGACCTAGCGTCACCGGTTACTGCACCCACCATGCATCAGTTGACACGACGTCTCTACGCCCGAAACAACACACGCACACCGCTACCAAAACAGACGCCTGCCTGCTTGCTAAACAGCCGAGCCCATGCCCCTCTGTATTCCCTCGGTCCGGCAGGCGTCGCCGCGCCATCAGCGCTGCGGCGGCGCCAGCTCGAGCCGCGCCAGCAGCCGCGGGTGCGGCGCCAGCGCTGCCTCCACCAAGTCAGGCGCCAGCCAGCAGCCGTCGGGCCCCCCCACCAGACGCACCACCCCAGGCAGCGTCTCGGCAGGCAGACGCGCCAGCGCAGCCGCCACCGCAGCCAGACGCGTCAGCGCGGCGCTCTCGGCCGCCGTAATGCGCCGCTGCGGCGGCGCTCCGGCGCCCGAGCTGCCGCTGCCGCCAGCGCACCCCGAGCCGCTGTCACGTCGGGACCCACCCCCATCCGCGCCAGAGCCGGGCCCGCTGGCCCCGCCGTCGGCCCCCGCCTCGCTGCCGCAGCCCGAGCTGACGCTGCTGCTGCTCGTACTCGTGTTGGGGCTGCAGCTGCCAGACGCGACACCCCCCTCCGCCGCCAGCGTAATGCCACTCGCGCCCGAGCCACTGGGCCCGGCGGCCCCAGCATCGGCGGCCGCGTTGGCACCTGCACCACTCGCGCCGGCGGCTCCGCTGCCGCTGCCGCTGGGGCCCGCTCCATCGTCGCCCGCTGCCGCGGCCGCCGCACCGCCCTGCGCCTGAGCGCTCCCGGCTCTCGCCCCGCAGCCGCTCCCACCCGCCCCTGCCTCCACAACCGCGCCCCCACTCCCGCTCCCACCCGCGCCGCTTCCGCTATCGGCGCTGGCACTGCCGGGCCCCTGCTGACTCAGCAGGCCGGGCGGCGCCGGCGGCAGCCTGAGCTCCAGACGCTCCAGGGGCACGGCCAGGCGGAGCAGCAGCACGGCCAAGCGCCAGGGGCCGACGCCCAGGGGCACGCTGGCCTCCCCAACCGCCACCCGGTGCGCCCCCGTGAAGGCCCGCAGCTTCTGCCAGTGGCCCTCCGCCTCCGTCGACGCCGCTGCCGCCGCTGCGCTGGCGGCGCCGCCGGCACCGGCGGAGCTTGGGCCAGCACCGCCGCCGCCGCCAACGTTGGCGGCGGGCGCCTGCAGCTCGCCCCGGATGTGCAGGCGCCCCAGGCAGATGGTCCAGGGCTCGC
This sequence comes from Edaphochlamys debaryana, assembly GCA_016858145.1. Classification (NCBI taxonomy): domain Eukaryota; kingdom Viridiplantae; phylum Chlorophyta; class Chlorophyceae; order Chlamydomonadales; genus Edaphochlamys; species Edaphochlamys debaryana. The sequence continues at coordinate 2,113,589 of JAEHOE010000004.1, forward strand.
CCGCGGTCGGCGGCGCGGCGGCTCCTGACGAGGAACCCAGGCGGAGGGCGTTGCCGTTCCCGCCACCGCCGTTGTTGATGTTGATGTGGACGTTGGGGCCGATAACCACGTGGTGTGCCGCTAGCGCCGCTGCAGCGGCGGCAGGATTGCCGCCGCCGCCGCCACCGCCGCCGCCAGCGACAGCGCCGACGTGGTCTACCATGGGGGGCACATCGTCCGCCAGCCACACGTCATCTGCCATCGCCATGGCGGCTAAAGCGTTCCCCAGCCCGCCGCCGCCGCCACCACCACCGCCGCCGCCGCCACCACCACCGCCGCCGCCGCCGCCAAAGCCGAGGTTGCCCAGCCCTGCCGCCAGGTCGTGTAGCCCAAGCAGCCCCGCCGCCCAGCCGCCGCCCAGGAGCCCGCCGCCAAGCAGGCCGCCGCCGCCGCCGCCACCTCCGCCGCCGCCTGCGTCACCCAGGTTGCCCAGCATGACGTCATCATCCTCGTCATCATCCAGGTCAAAGTCAATGTCGTCACCAAGCAGATCCTGCAAGTCGGCCGCCGCGGGCACTGGCGGCGGCGGCGGCATCGGCGCCAGTCCCAGCCCACCCAGCAGCCCACCGTTGATTCCGGCAAAAACGCCGCCCGCGTTTCCGTTGGCGTGCCCGTTGCCGGCGGCGGGCGGCTGCAGCGGCTGCGGCGGCTTAGTCAGCTCCGCCGCCCGCAGCAGCTGATAGTCGTCCAGCTGTGCCGAGACGGAGAGCCGCCGGGCGGCGCGATCCAGAACCAGCTCATCCACGTAGACATGTGGGTCGGCGGCGGCGCCAGGCCCGATCGCAGCGTCGGCGGCGGTGCCAGCGGAGCCGCTGCTCCGCGCGTCGCCGCCGCCGTCGCGCCGCAGCCCCGCCAGTGGATGCCGCATCATCTGGGCGTGCTCGTCCAACCGGAACAGCATGCGCCGCCGGCCCGCGCCCAGGTCGCCGCCGGCGGCACCGCCAGCGCGGTCAGCGGCGGCTCCGGAGCCGCCCGCGGCCGCGGCAGCGGCGGCCGCGTGCGCGGTCGTCCAGATCTTGACCCAGCAGCGGCGCAGGCTGAGGCGGCTGAGCAGCGGCAGCTCGACGGCGCCCTCCGCCAGTTGGTCAAGCGAGTGGCGGCCGCCTGCCATGGTCAGCGCTCGAAGCCCGGGCAGGAGCTTGACGCAGGAGGGCAAGCCGCAGAAGGGCCCCAGGCGGTTGGGCCGGCCGGCCTCGCCTCCCGCCGCCTCTGCGCCGCCGCCCGACCCGCCGCCGCCGGTGCCCGTTCCCGGCATGAGTTCGGCAGAGTCGTGGTGGACCGTCAGCTCGGCGAGGCGGGCCAGGCCGGGCATGGCGGGCCAGCGGCGGCGATGTGGGTCGCCGCAGATGGCGGGCAGCAGCGCGTCCGACAGCTCCATGTGGGTCAGGCTGGGCACGTGCCGTACGAGCGTGTCGAGCGCCGTCAGGCCCGCCACCTCCTCCCCGAAGCCCATGGAGTTGCGCGGCAGCAGCGCCCAGCGCCGGCCTCGGAGCGACAGGTGCTGCAGGCCGGGGAGCAGCCGGCCGAGCGCTTGGCCCAGGGACTGGCCGGGCAAGATGCGGGGCATCTCTTCAAGCAGGCGGCGCTGGAAGGCGGAGAGGAGCTCGCGGCGAAAGTCGGCCATGTAGGCCTCGTCGTCGAGGGCCGAGGCGGAGAGGAAGCGGCGGCACGAGGTGGCGCTCGCGCTGGCGGGGCCGCGGCCGCCTGCCGCCGTGCAGGCAGCGGCGGCGGCCAGGTGGATGTGCGCGGTCTGGAGGAGGAGGCCGGCAGTGCCAGGGCCGGGGCCGTTGGCGGGGCCGTTGCCCGGGCCGTTGCCCGGGCCGTTGCCCGGGCCGTTGGCGGGGCCGTTGCTGGCGCCCCCGCCGGAGCCGGGGCCGGAACTGGCGCTGCTCGAGCTGGTGCTGGAGCCCGCACCCGCGGCTGTTGCGCTGGGGCTGGAGGGCTGGGGCGCGGGCTGCAGCCGTTGCGTCTCGGCCTGCTCGACGCGAGAGGCCAGGTCGTTGGCGCGCCAGGCGAGCAGCTCGGAGCAGACTCCGAAGCGCAGCTCGCAGGATGTCACTTGCGCGACCGTGTCGCCGCGCTCGGCCGCGGCCTGCAGCGGCTGCACCAGGTAGGACAGGTCCTGGCCCGGGCGCGGGTCGGTGTCCGCTGCCAGTGCCAGGCGCGTGCACAGCGGGGACGCGGCGGCCTGCGCGGGCGGGACAGGAGCGAGGTTAGTTCGGGCCCACAAGGAGAGGAAGGCGTGCAGGCGCGTTGGGCGCGGGGGTCCAGCAGCAAAGCGCCCGCGGTCATCTTTCTATGCTGACGGCAATGGCCGCACGCAGCTGTCCTTCCGGCAGCCCGGCACAGGCGCATGGCCAAGCACGAGAAGCAGGCTCGCCGTGCGCCGGTGCCCACGAAGCCTTGGAGCTTGTCCGCAACCCTAGGACGCAAACCTAGCGCCCAGCCCCAAGCTACGGCCCGCCCGCAGACCGCAACCGCGAAGCCCCGACCAAGGTTTTGGCGCGGTGGGAACCTCGGCAACGCCAGGCTTTCTCTGTAGCTTACCGTGGCCAGAAGGCCCGATACACGTGAGGCCCATTGCGTTGGCGGCTGTCCGGTAAGCCGCGAGGCGTGGAGCAGGAGCGGGTCCGCGCGGAAGAGCGCGGCCGGCACGAGGTCTCGCCCCAGTCGACAGGTGAGCCTTACGGCCAGCGCATCTTGACCAAGAGCCTCAAGGAAGACAGCGCGAGCGCTCCAGTCTGCTCGAGAGAGAGCGTCAAGGAGATTGCAGCGTTCCTCAGCTGCAGGCTCCATGGCTACTAGTGCCAAATCTGGCTGCTAAAGCCACGTTTCGGGTCAGCAGGACGGGTGGAGCCAAGACGTGTGCGAAGGTCATTTCAAGCAGACATGCTCACAAGTCACGAGGCGTGTGGCTACGCTACTGGGTGCCCTGTGACTTTAAGCTGTCCAAGCCCTTCGCATTGGAGAGCGTTCACGTCGCGCGACTTCGCCGTACTCAACACGCCACGGAGTTGTTTGCCCGCAACGTGCCTCCGGCCCGAGCCAGGTTCTCAACGCCTCACCCCTGACCCCTGACCCCCGTTGCCTCGCGCTATGCCTTCATCATCGTCACCACTTCCTCCACAGCCATGTGCCGCGCGCCGCACCGTCCCGCGAGACATTCCCAGTTCACCCTCGCCACCCATGTCCACCACGAAATCGTCTCGTCACAAACATGTCCCAGGACCCGGCCCTCACTTAGGACCCATATTCCGCCCTCCTCACGCTTCCCGTCAGCGAAGTGCATTTTGCTGCACGCACACATACCCGCCCCGGCCAACGACCACACCACTGCCGTGCCAGCTGCCAACCGCTTGGCCCCAACGCTCAGGGTAATCTGCGCGCTCGGGCTTGGGCCGTGCTTCGAGCCTTGTGGCCTATCGCGCGGCTCCCGTCGATGGCTCACGTCACCGCTACCCCCATGGCCCTACGCCGCCAGCCCCGCCACGGCAGGTGCTGCTGCGGAATTTGCGGTACCGTCACCCTGCACCCCATCCCCGCATCCCCGACGCGACGCCGGTGCCCCCTCCATGCCCTACCCTGCGGAACGTGCAGTGCCCTCACCCCACGACACCGCAGTGCCCCATACCGTCCCGCCGCCCCTATGCCGCCGCCCCGACCCCGGCCGATGCTGCGGCGCTTGCCAAGTCCTGAGGCCCCAGCCCATACCCCCCGCCAACCCCCTAGGCCCCTAGGCCGCCGCCCCCTCCATGGCCATGCGCCGCGCGGCATGAGCGTCCAGGTACAGCTGGCGGGCAGCTTCCCGCAGCTCCGGGGGCAGCCATCCGGCGGCCTGGGCGCGCTCCAGGCGCTCCGGCAGCGAGGACTCGGGGTGGGAGGGGGCGGAGGAGGATGGCGGTGGGGTGGGGTGGAGGAGGGGGGTGGGGTGGGGTGGAGGAGGGGGGGAAAGGAGGGTGGAGGGGTCGCGGTTACACAAGGGGTGCCCCGCCAGCGAGGACGGAGGCAAGGGGTCTTGGCGTGCAAGGGGACGGAGGGCGAAGGAAACGGTGGGTAAAATGGGGGTGGAGGGGATCGCAGGGCGAGGAGCGTTTCACCAGTGACCGCGGGGCACGGAGCGTTCGACCAGGGAGGGGAGCCGCGCTGAAGCCGATACCAGTAGCAGAACGCAGATGGGGGCCCTCCCCGCTCCCTCCCCTCCGCCTCCCTCGGCCTTCCCTGCCCCAAGGCCAAAGCCCCTGCCACTCCCTACCATGAGCAGTGCCTCCCGGGTAGCCTTGAACTTGAGCAGCTGCGAGGCGGCCGCTATGAACTCCTTAATCACGTCTGGGGGGGGGGCGGGTTTCGGGGAGTGTCGGTGTGAGGGATGGGCTGGCCGATCGGGGGGGGGGGGGGCAAGCGCGGCAAGGTCACTCTGGGCAGGGACACCGTACTGCTTGGGCGGAGCTGGCGATACCCCCAGCCCTAGCCTTCCTCTTGCCCGCATTCCCAGACACTCTCCCACGTGCACACACGTGGTGACACGTGATCTCTCACTGGCTGGCGACAGCTCGCTGACGCAGCCCAGCCGAACAGACATGTCCACGGACTCCCCACGAGCACCCCCCACGTGCATCCACAGGGACCCACTCGCTGCACTGCACGTCTACCTAACCTCCAGGCGCTAGCTTGCTGAAGCAGCCCAGCCTCATACCCCATGCCCACGGACCCCCCACGCCTGTTTCAGACACCCTGGAAACCGGCCGGCTAATCACCGCGCCTACGCTTTTCTCGGCCTTTACACGAGCAGCCCTGAACACCCTGGAAACCCACTCGCTGGCGCCAGCTCGCTGAAGGCGCCCAGCATGATGGCCACCCCCTCCTCCGCCTCGAACCGCTCCGCCAGGTAGTCCGCCACCACCACCTCGCGCACGCGCCGCAGCGTCAGCGCCACGGTCTCGGGGCGGTCGGACTGGGGGGGTTGGGAATGGGAGGGAGGGTGGGGGTGATTTTCGGAGCATTGGAGCGCGAAGGGAGAGATAGAGCGGCAGCCAGCGAGCCCGATGAGGGTGGGGGGTGGGGTGGGGAATGGAGGGTGGGGAGGGGGGATGGAGGGGTGGTGCGCGAAGTGCGGTATTGGGAGAAGAGGGGGTGCGTGAGTTACGGTAAGTGGGGGAGGGCTGGGGCGCAGCCGCGCAGGGACAGGGGGCGCGGCGCCGGTTCCAGCGGCCGCGTCTGCATTCTCTGCATCGCTGCCGCGCTCCCACCTCGAGCCCCTTGATGCAGAGAGACATCATCATGCTCTTGCTCAGCATGTGGACTGAGAGGCGTGGGCAGGGCGAGGGCAAGGGCAAGGGAGGAAACGGGCCTTGCAAGGCAGCTGCTGCTGGCGGAATGGGGGCTAGCACGCAGCTGGGCCACCAGAGCCCTCGTCAGCGTTGCGGTCAGGGTGGTACCTGGGCGCAAGCCATCTGGCATGGGATGGGTTGGAAGACAGGGGCTGCCCGCGATGAGCCGATTGTGTGCGAGGCAAGCAACCCGCATCGGCGCTGCGCACCTCCGAGCGGTATGGTGATGAGCAGCACTGCGCCCTTGAGCAGTGTTGCAGAGAACTGCTCGCCTGGCTTGCTTATCCCCGTGAAGGCATCCTCCGCGGCCGTGCCCTGCCGAGCGGCTCGGCGCTGCGCGGTGCGGGCTTCCTGCGCAGCGCGAGCTGCAGCCATGGCCGGGCTCAGACCCGATCGCGAGATGGGCCCCGAGGACGCCGCGGCCGCCGCGCGACCAGATGTCGAAGCGGCCTCGCTCGCAGGTGCCGATGGCGTGCCCACGGGGAACAGCGCACGCTGCAGAGATGCCCAGAGGCCAGGTGATGCCTCGGCCCCATCGCCAGGTTTGCCTGCTCCGCTTGCGCCACTTTTGCAGCGGAGCTGCGCTGCTGGTGCCGACGAAGCTAGCGGGCCAGCCGCGCTGGCACCGAACGCAGTTTGCGCCAGGCGCGACCGCTCGGCAAGGAGCGACGCCGGCCGACAGACAACCGATCCTGTGGGCATTACAATTTGCCATAGCTAGTGAGTTCATGGCACATTGGAGAACCCCTGGGAGCCCCAAGCCGCGCTCACGAGCAACACCATGGCCGGTGCTCAGCGGTCCAGTAGGCACAGCACCAAGCGCTTTAAGCAGTTCAGCGATCATTGTGTTTATAGGACAGAGTTGTAAAGCACGGGGGCAAGCTAGATGAACCGGCGTGTCGCCCATACCCTGCGACCTCGCGTTTACCCGCAGCTCCCCTTGGCCTCGCCTGAAATGTCGCTTCGCCCCCCGCCGTCCTCCCTCACCCTCGCCCTCCCACCTGTCACGACGGCTGTGTAGCGCTCCCGTCCAGCGATGGTCATCGACTGCCCGCCCTTCGCACGGCCTCGCACCAGATGCAAGCGCCGCGCGAGTCACTGGCCAGCGCTGCACCTGCATGCGCGCAGTCGTGGTAGCTTCTAAACACAGTCGACCTTGCGCTGTAAGTCAACAATATTACTTTGTACCGTGCATCGCCCTGTGAGCGTGTGAGGTGCCGGAAACGTTTGCGCAAGGCTTTGACTCCTGCCCTGTTAGCACACAACGGGTGTACTTTCACCAGCCATAACCACTGCGGTCCGCGGCACGCGAGTCTGTCCATTCCGCAATCCTGTCGGGGCAAACGCCGCGACAGCGCACCGACCTCGACTGCAGAGGCGCCCTCGTCGGTGCGGTCCATTGCGGGTAACAGCCCAGCCGCGACGTCTGTAGTCACTGCGAAGAGGAGGACGAGGGGCAGCCCCTGAGGCCGCGCCTGCTGGCCCCGTGCGGTCGTCGTCCAGCTTGGAGACGCGGAGCACGGGTGAGGGGCGGCAAGCCCTTGCAACAGCAACCGAGCTACAGCCAACCCCTCCGCTATCTGCAGCGGTCCCTGGTCCCCAGCCAACTGCGTGGGGACTGGGGACTGGGGGCTGGGGGGGGTTGGCCAAGGCCAGCAGGCACCAGCGCCCACCCGTACATGCGCCCGCAGGGCGGGGGGGCGCCCTAACACCGACAGGGCCACCCCGATCAGCGGCGCTGCCCCCCAGATTCGCTCCGTAAGGATCGTCTTCAAAGGCATAGCTGCTTGTGGGTCGCCTAGCTCGCTATGGCCCTCGACGATGAGGACCCGCCGCCCGACCGGCGGTCATACCTGCTGACCCACATGGAGACAGACACCCCCGTCAGCGTCGCCACGCGGCGGCTCCGCGGCAGCCCCGCCCCCGCCTCCACCTCCACCGCCTGTCCCGCGCCCTCGGCCCCCGCTGCCGCGGGCTGCCCAGCTTCCGCCGCCTCCGCCGCCTGCGCCGCCTCCGCCGCCTCCGCCGCCTGCGCAGCCTCCGCCGCCTGCGCCGCCTCCGCCGCCTCCGCTGTGCCGGAGCTAGAGACGCTCGTGATGGAGCTCAGGGGCGATCTGAGGGTGCTCCACGGCGCTGACGGCAGCCGCCGCTACCTGAGCCTGGGGCGCAGGTTGGAGCTGTGGGGCAGCAACAGCAAGCAGGCGTTCCTGGGGGATGAGGAGGTCAGCAGCCTTGTCAGCGACGGGGAGACGCTGTACTACGCGCTGGGTTTCAGCGTCGCCGCGATCTCGGCTGACAACGTCGTACAGCAGCTGGCGGGCGAGCCGTACGATGACGGCGGTACAGACGGGCCCGGCAGTACGGCGCGGCTCAACGCTGTACGGTGCATGTCATACGATCCCGTGGGGCGGGCGCTGTACCTCGTGGAGACAAGCAACCGCATCCGCAGGGTGGCCCTGCCGTCCACGTGCCGCGACAAGGCATCCGCCTCCGGCGCTGCTGCTCGGGCAGCTGAGGGCGCCACGTCAGCAGCCGACGGGCGGGACGGCGTTGGGGCTGCGGAGGCGGAGGCGGAGGCGGAGGCCGTTGGGCGGCGTGAGGCGGTGGTCAGCACGCTGCCGCGGGTGGAGGTGGATTCCATCCAGGTGGGGCCCGCACGCGCCTCAGGGTCGAGGGCAACTTCCGTTAGTCGTGCAGCAGCCGTAATGTGATGTTATGTGTACAACTACGCGGTATCCGCATCGCAGGAGATGGCTTGCTACTTCAGGCCTGCGTCTCCTTCGACGGGACCCGCCTCCGCCGCATGCGCTGCACCGAGCGGCAGCAACGCGGCTGGCAGCGGACGTGGCGGTGGCGGGGACGGCGAGCGCGGCAGCCGGGAGAGCAGCGGCGTGGAGGGCTGGGAGTCGGGGCTCATCCTCGCTACCCATAGCGCGCTGTACCGCTGGCCCTTGGAGCTGGGAGGCAGTACATCCGCCCCATCGCCCTCCCACGTGACGCTCCTGGCGGGGGCCGAGGACGAGCACGGTTGGTTGGACGGTTGCGGGCCGGCGGCGCGCTTCTCGTACATCCAGGGCTTAGTCATCGACGGTTGCGGTGACGTCATCGTCCTGGATGCTGCGGCTGCGGACTCGCGACACGAGGGCACGACGGCCGTACGGCGGGTTTCCGTGTCGGACGGCACGGTGACGACGCTTGTGGCGGGGCTGGGGAACGACCTCCACAACCCGGCCATCCTTCCCAACGGCTGCTTGGTGAGCTTTGGGTGCTGGGCCGCGAGGCCAATCGAGTCGGTGGCCCATTGGATGTAGCATCTGGTCCATGAGCGTGGCCAGGTTCAGCAGGGCAGAGGAAGATAGAAGGTTTCCTGCGGTTTGGAGGTGGAGCAAAGAGCATCAGGGCCAAGATCGTCTTCGCGTTGCCGAGACAGACAGCCCCTCATGCTTCATGCGCTTTGACACAGTTCCGGCTCTCCTTGCTTGCAGGCTGTCGCTGGGTTTGCGCCGGTCGGGCTCATGGTGGGTGCTGCCGTGCTGGCCCAGCGCGTCTGGCGACCTCGCTGTTGCGACGTGTCTGTTCTGTGGAATCCTTCGTTGGGGCAGGGCGCAGGCGGGGAACGTCGGTCCGTTTGACCCCACGGACTAAGCAGGCGCATGAGCCGCTGCTGCCTTGCCTTGGTCCCCCGCCCGCGCTTCCTCCAGCCTCTTGCCTTGCCTCACCCAATCGCACCAACTCCCGCTCACGCCGCCCTGCCCCTCTCCCCGCCCCCATCAAAGGTCCTAGACCTGGGCCTCAAGCCGCCGCTCCTTGGAAGCCCCTGGCACGGCGCTCACGCCGCCATTCCGCCGCGCACGCTCGGGTCTGACCTGGGGTCACTGCTAGACGGACAGCCGGACTGGACGGCTGACCTGAAGCTGCTAGTCGGAGACAGGGTTTTCGCGACGCACCGCGCGATCCTGGTCGCGCGCTGCGATTACTTCAAGCAGCGGCTGGCGCCTGAGAGGTTCGCTGACGGAGGCTTGGCGGAGCTGAGCCTGCCGGACGCGGACCCAGAGGCGTTCGAGCTGCTGTTGCGGTTCGTGTACACGGGCAGCGCGGGCATCCCGCCGCCGCTGGCCCCGGCCGTGGCCGAGCTGGCGGACCGGCTGCTGCTGCCGGAGCTGTGCGCCGAGGCGCAGGCGGCGGTGCTGGGGGGCGTGACGCCGGAGGGCGTGGTGGAGCTCATGCTGTGGGCCGAGGCGCGGGGCGCCGCGCTGGCACCCCTGCTGGTGCAGCTCAAGGCCTGGTACCTCGACAACCACCAGCAGGTGCGTTGGGATCTAGGGTCTGCCGTCATAGAGTCTTAGGCACAGGATATGGCTAATACGGCTAACACGGCTACAGGTTGGTTGGGGTAGAAGGCTTTGGGTACCTCGACAACCACCACAGCAGGTTCGTAGGGGCCCCAGGCCTAGGGTTTGCGTGGCATCGACGAAAAGGGCTGTTCAGGACTGTTGGCGATACCTTGGGATTTGGGCGGGCACCGCTGTGAGCAGGTGCGTAGGAGCCGTCGGCCTTCCTTGCAGGCCCCCTTGTTGGGATGAAAGGCTTTGGGTACCTAGGCAACCACCAGCAGGGTGGCACACGTGCCGCTGCCGCACGCTCGAAAGAGTCCTGTGCCACAAGACCCGTCGTGAGATAGGTAGCAGGGAGCACCACCAGGCAGGCTGCGGCTGTGCCCAGAGTACGATGACACACATACCAGCGCCTTCCACCGCCCTCACCGCCGTCCACCGCCCTCCACCACCCGCCCTCCTCCCTCCCCTCAACCCCCCTCCCCCAGGTCCGCCGCCGCGCCCGTGAGTCGCTCAAGCTGCTGGCGCGCAGCCCCTGCCTCATGGTGGAGCTGCTGGAGGCCGTGGAGGACCGGGCCATGCGCAGGCCGCCGCCGCGCCTGGCCTAGGCGGCAGGGGCAGCAGCAGCAGCCGCCTGGCCTAGGAGGGGTGGCGCCTGGCCTATGCGTCCTCATCCTCAGCAGTAGCCGCGCCTGCACCAGGCGCAGGAGCAGGCCGACCCACATCGCTCTGCGGGCGCTGTTAGTCCGCTTCCGAGGCCCGTTGCCTCCATCAGCGCCAGCACCGCCACCCGCGTGTGGAGCTGGCGCGCGGCGCATGGCCGCATGGGCGGTGCGGTCGCCCGGGGTGCCGCGGGCGGAGGGCCCAAAGCCCACACCCCGCCTCGCCGGGCCTCCGCCGCGTGCGTGGGGATGGTGGCGCGGCTGGGCGCGCTGCTAGACCTCACTTCGGCGCCTTGCCGCGCGTGGGCCAACAGCAAACCAGCGTGGCCGCAAAGGCCTCCGTCGGGCGCCACGCGTCCAAACCGCAGCGTTTGCAGCAGCGGGGCGGTGGGAGCTGAGGAGCGGGCTGTAGGGGCGATCGCCTTGGCCTGGCGGCTGGGGGCGCTGCGAAAGCTGCCAGCTGCAGCTTTGTGCGCGCGCTGCAGGGCCGTGTTGGGCTGCTGCCGGGAACGCCGGACGGCGCACCGGCGGCACTCCCGGGGCACGAGGTGGTGAAGGACTCGCGTTGTGTGGGGCTTCAAGCTTGTTGTATGTGGGAACCGGTAGAAGGAAGGCGGGCGGTTGGGCACGCAAGCGTTTGGGTGGAGGTTGACAAGGAAAGGAGGGACCGGCTGGGGTTGGGGTGGGGTAGTAGCCCTCTCTTGCAGAGCGGGCGTGAGGGCGGCGGATGTATGATAGGAGCGGGGAGCGCCGGGAGCGTACTGAGCTGTCATGCTGGAGTGTGGACCCGGGTACCCTGAAGAGAGACCAGTCTGTCGGGCAAGGTAGCGTGTCAGCCTTGGGGCCTGCCGCCATCTCTGGTAACGTATCAGAAGATAATGCAGAAACATTGGCGTTCGTATGACTGGGCGGCGCTTGCAGCGCGTACGCAGATTCAACTCCTGGTTCGTAAAGGTGGAAGGTGTGTTGGCAGTGTGGCGGTCCGGCAGACTGTAAACATATAAGCCCTTTACACGACATATATACCGTAATTGTGCACAAGCGAGAAACAGCCTGCACCATCCTCGCGGTTACTTGCGGCGGACCTGTGTGACGTCGCAAGATGTGCTTCCCAGCTTGTCAGCAACTACGCCTAGACATAGCGCGCTATTAAAGCCTGTGGCACAGCACTTTCTGTGAGGCGACACCGCGATGCACTCCAGCATGGCCAGACAGCGTGCAGCAGCGACTATGCCATATCGCCAATTCGAACATATAGCGCTGCTTCTGTCCATCCTCGCCTGCGCGACTCGGACAGCGCTGACTCAGGGGCCACCAAAAACCATGCAGAGCCCCCGGTTCCCCACGCCATCCCCGAGCCCCCCGCCCGCGCCATCCCCGACTTCCCCGAGCGGGAAACCACCCAACTTCGTCATTCTCATCACAGACGACCAGGACGACATCCTCAACTCGACCCACCCACACTTCATGCCGGAGCTGGACGTTAACATGCGACAGAAGGGCACACAGCTGTCTAACTTCCTCGTGTCGACTGGTGGGGCTGATGTGGACGGCGGTCTCAGCGGGGCAGGGGCTCGCACCCAACGGCACTACGGCAGGCCCCTGGCGCACCTTCGCCGTCAGACCACGTCACATCCCAGAGTGCTACTATGCACTATGTATGCCGTGCACCTGCGTCGCGCCTGTGCCCCTCCGCTTCTCAGCAGCGCCAACATACCGGTAATAGCCTCTCCGCCCTGACTCCGACGTCCCAACCTTCTTCCATGAGCTCACCGGTGGACCCCCTCGTTGCTGCGCCCTCCCTCCAGGCCTGTGCTGCCCCGCGCGGACTTCCCTGATGACAGGCAAACTGGTCCACTGCCACAACGGTGAGCGCTGCAGCGGGCTTGATTTCAGATCCAGATTGGATCTGGCCTGGTGGGCACGTGCCGTCGGCGGTGAATCTATCCTTGGGCCGAATGACTCGAGGAGCGTGCAAGAGAGGCGCTAGGTGCGGTAGTTAAAGAAGTTGGGATGATGTGCCCAACCCTCAACCCTCAACCCTCAACCCTCAACCCTCAACCCTCAACACTCAACACTCAACCCTCAACCCTCAACCCTCAACCCTCAACCCTCAACCCTCAACACTCAACCCTCAACACCACCGCCCGCAACCCCAACCCCAGTCTGCCCCTGCAATCTTGCTGTTTGCAGTCACCGCCAACCACAACACGGATTCGAAGGACCGTGAGTAGTCAGGTGCCGGCTGTGCGGTGGGACCAGCGCGCTGGGGGGAGCGTGGTGCCCCTCCCGTTACGTACAGTGGACGACGCCCCTCGCGCCACAAGGAGGAAAGCTGGATAGATAGGAGAGCACGAAGCGCCTTGGAGCCAGAACGGCCTTGGGGCTGGGCAGCGTGCGGGGAACATGCCCGGGGGCATGCGCAAGGGCTCACCCGGCAGTGCCCCACGGGCCCTTGGTTGCTCCGGTGCTGCCCCTTTGTGTGCGGCGTGGAGCATCACGCGCGCTGCGCTGGGTTCCCCCCCAGGCGTTAGTTGCACACAGCAGCTCACGCTAACGTTGCGCGCGGGCTGCCTACCTGCCTCCCGACGCGCAGGGACCATTGGCGGGTTCCAGAAGTTCTATGAGGAAGGCCTGGACCAGGCGTGAGCAGGGGGCCATGCGGGGCAACGCTTGCCCCGTTTATGAGGCTGGCCAGGCTATTGGGGGGTTAGCTTGACTCGGGTACGACAAGGGAGATGCCATGACATTCGCACCAGCCGGCCTTGCGCTCCCCTGCTCCTCCCGGCGCCCCATACCTCCCTCCCCTCTCATCCCCTCGCTATTCAACCGCGTACCACCCCCCAACACGGGCCCCCCAACACCCCCATGTCGGCTCTCCGACTGCAGGTGGCTTCCCACGCTCCTGCAGGCCGCAGGCTACGACACCTACTGGGTGGGCAAGTTTCTAAACGGCTACAAAGAGGACCTCGACTTCCTAAGCGCCGAGGAGAAACAGAACGGCTACATGCCGCGGGGCGTCAAGCACTTTGACATCATCTCGGCGCGCCTGTTTGCCTTGTACAACAACTGCTGGAGGTGCGTGGCGTGGTGCCGTACGTACGGCGGGCGCAACCGAGAGGTCCCGGCTGGGCGGCAGGGTTGATGGGCGGACTGCCTGGACAGCACGTGACCTCCGGTGCCGGACGTGGGCCCGTCCGATCGAAGGCTAGAAGGCTAGTGTTTGGCGCGGGGAGGGGCATGGCAACGGTGCATGGGACAAGGGCGGCTGCCCGAAGGCAGGAAAAGGGCTGAGCCCCGTGGTCCCCCCCCGGGGGTCCAATGTTCGAGTCCTCAACGCTCTCCCCCACCAGCCCGCAAGCAGGCTCGCACCCGGCCATTAATCCGTTGGCTTGTGGCATAGCGGGCAAGGCGTGAATCGCATGTTTATGTGTGACGCACACACCGCCTCAGCCCCACCCTCCCCGCGCAGCCTCAACGGCAAAGCCGGGCAGTGCTTCAAGGGACAGTACCAAACGGACATCATACGGAACAAGACGCTGGATTTGATCAGGTGGACGTTTTGAAGAAGTTTTGTGGGATGAGGGCTAGCTGTACAAGCGCCTCTGACTCGGCTGTACCGGCACGCCTCATCCCCTCCAGACTCCCCAGCCATGCGTGCCAACGCCCCGCCTCCCTTGTCCGCCCCTCTTCCCCGCCCCACCACGCAGCTCGCAGCTCACACCCGATAAACCCTTCTTCCTATACATCGCCCCCACTGCACCCCACATGGATCGTGAGCGGGCGGCGCGGGCCGCAGAGAGGGGTTTATACGTTTATTTGAGGAGGTCCATCCAGCACCAGGGGGGGCGGCGTCAACACGTAGCCACCATCAGGCGTGCTTTCCAGCTCACACGGGCCTGCTGGTCCCCGTGCGTGGTCCATCCGCCCGTCCCTTCCTTTCTGCCTAAACAGGGAGCTCGGATGGCCCCTTTCCCGCGGCTGTACGGCACAGGCACCTGTACGACGGCGAGAACGTAAGCTTTTGCGGCTTGGGGTCAGAAGGATGGCCAAGTTGCTGGGGGATGGTCAATGCGGGGCCACATCCTGGTCTCTGCCTCTCCGCCAGCCTCCCGCTCAACCACCTCCCCCCCATCCTCCCCCTCAACCACCTCTTACGCGCAGATACAGGCCCCGCGGGGACCCAACTTTGGGCTGCTCAAGCCCGACATGCCCAAGGGGGCGGTGCGTGACGACACCAACTACGCAGCGGAGATGGATGCTGACTTCCTGGGCCGCGTTCGCATGCTCAAGTCGGTGGACGAGATGTTGGGGGACATTGGTGAGGCTGCCTTGGGTGGGCGACGGGCGTATAACGGTACCGTGCCCGGTGCATACTGGTGTGCTAGGCGTCGAAGGGGCGTGAATGCAATGAGGGCGTTCCCTCATCCAGGTGACTGCACATGTTGGCTCCTTCCCGCCCCTTTGATCCGCTTCTGTCGATGCACGCAGTTGAGGCTCTCCGCGCCAATAACCTGCTGGACGAGACGTACATCATCTACACATCGGACAATGGATACCACCTGGGCGCCTTCCGGCTGAGGCCAGGTGAGTCATGACCCGACGAGTCCGATGATCGGGCGGCCGGGGATTCCATGCGAGCGCCTGGGCAGCCATGCAAACGGATTGGCTAAGGAGGTCAGGCAGATCAGACAGGCGGGAAAGGCAAAGAGGAAGGGCACTGCAGGTGCAAAGGCATGCTGAGTCGGTGGGCCCCCGTGGCGGCCCCCATCATTGCCCGCTTTCCCCGACCCCCGATCCCCAGGCAAGAACTGTCCCATCGAAGAGGACGTTCGTGTACCGCTCTTCATCCGCGGCCTGGGCGTACCGCAGAGTGCCGTACTGCCGTACCAAGGCAACATGATCGACATCGCGCCCACCCTCCTGACGCTCGCGGGTGCGCAAAGCTTACCAGCGAAGCTGGGGCTCACGTGGGATCCGTACATCATGCGGGACCGTTTGCGGGACTGCCGTACCGTACGTAGGTGGTTGGAGCGGAATGCAACCTAAGAAATGCCTGGGGTCTGCGACCCACCTGTGCTGCCAGTCGCCGACCGCTCCCCCCCTCCCTTGCTCGTGGACCCCTCCAGGCCTGCCGGTGCCTGACAGCATGAGTGGCCTCCCCCTGCCCGTCACGCCCACACTGGTCCAGATCTATGACGGCCTGCTGCGAGGCGCCAGCCCGCAGCCGCAGCCCTACCCCAGCGGATCCGCCGAATGGCTGCGAAGAGACACGTGAGCAAGGGGGTTAGGTGCACGGTGACCATGCTGCCGGGGGCGTCTCACCCTCTCTCTCAGCCGCTGCTGTGTGACCTGTGCCCCGTGCCCCCACCTTGCCATGGCCTTCTCAAACTCGCAGCAACATTCTCGAGGCCTGGAACGGGGAGGAGGACGAAGACGAGTTTGACCTCACCCTCCACTTCAAGGGCTTGCGCCTGTGCACGGACACGCGCCTGCTTCCGCCCCTGACCTCGGGAGACCTGGGCTCACAGCCCGACTGGGCGGCGCGTTTCGTACAGGCCCCCGGGATGTACTGCTACAAGTACATGGTGTGGTGCGGGCCCGGCGCGCTGCGGGAGCTGTACGACCTCGCATCAGATCCGTACGAGACCCTGAACAGGTGGGCGAGCTGGGTTTCAGCAAGGGCTGGGGGAGCGGCCGCCCACGAGTAGACTCAGAAGCTGGAGGCGTGCACAATTCGTAGTGAAGCCCTGACGCAAGAGCACAGGCTTGGTGCTTGGCAGGTTTGAGTCGATACCCCAGCCCCTGCCCCCTCAAGCGCGCCGGAGCCCCCCGCTCCCCAGGCTTTCCGAGGTTCCCCAGCGCCTCCTGGACCGCCTCGACGGCGTGCTGTCGGCGCTGGTGCACTGCAGCGGCGCCGCCTGCCGCAGCCCCTACGCCCTGCTGCACCCGGAGGGGGGCGTGCTCAACTTCTCAATGGTAGGGGGGAGGGAAAATGAGGGGTTGGGGAGGGGCTGGGGAGGTCTGCATGTAGGGCGGAGAGGGGACGGAAGGGAATGCGGGCAAGGGCACGGGACAGGGGCGCGGGGTAGGGAGGATCAGCAAGAGGGGTATGAAGGACGCGGATGGGTGGTCCCGGCTTGATGCTCAACCCCGGAATCCGGTTCCGCTCCCGTTCCGTACAGACACTGGATCCAGCCTACGACGCCCTGTACCGCTCCCTGCCCAAGCTGCGCCTGCTCGAGTGCATGGGGATCTACCGCATTAGTAACGAGCTTACGTGGACGCTGTACCAGTCGGCAGCGTCTGCGGAGTTCTCGCCCTGGCCTCCCATGGCCTTCCTCCCGGATGCGCCCGGGCGACCGCCGCCGGCGCCTCGGGCCCCCCGGTCGGTGACCCCGAGGCCGCCGCCGACCCCGAGGCCGCCGCCGAGGCGCGAACGTGGGCGAGGGCAGAAGAAGCGTCCCTCACCTGCGCCCTGATGCGCATTGAGCGGTGGGGTGCCACCTCGGGCGGTCCAAGCAGAGGAGGCAGGGGTCAATGACGTGGAGGGGCCAATGCCACCCGACCCACATCAGCCGCCGAGGAGGTGGATGTGCTGCGTGCGCCCATGCATGGATCCGTACATACCGTACAGCACGCAGCCGGCGGCCGTGCACTGACAAGTAGCGAGTAACTGGGTGCGTGATTGTGCCGTACCTTGTACGGTACTGTCGTACCCTGGACGGGTACCGGTCGGTGGGGATTGGGACCAAATGGTGACCCCTGTGTGGGACGGGGCGATGGCCTGGTGGGAAGGGAAGCCAGGGGAATGGCGGATTCATGGTTGGGGCACACCTGTGCCGTAGCTGTTGGGCGTAGGGTTGTACTTAGGCAGGCGTGCGTTTACTAATTGAGTGCCATGCACGTTCTCAATGCTCATAAGGGCAAGGGGGAACTTGCGGCTCCCGGCATCTGCAGCCACGAGGGGAAAGGGGGCCCCGTGGAGCCTGCACTTCAGCCGTCGCGAGGCGCAGGCAGGCCGCGGCCTTGGACCCCGGGGTTCTGGGGCGTGAGTGCGGGACCCCAGGGGGGACCTTGCCGGCTCTGTTTGAGATGGCAAGCGGGGAGCCAGATAGCAAGCAAGCGGCTCGGTAGACGCTGCTAGACGGCAAAGGCGGCACATCCTAGCAACTAGCGTTGCCTTAGCCCGCTGTGTGTGGGCTTACTAGACGGTTCTGCGGTTCTTGGGCGGCTCATTTCTTGACGATGCATGTCTTCCTACTTTGAGGAGGCAGCTAGGCGGCCTAGAATTCAGGGTTTGATGGACGATCCTGTCGCGGGGCTGGCCGGGGGCGCGGGGCGGGTATGCCACGGGGCACGGGGCACGCGACCAGCGCCGTTCAGTGACAGCCCCCGGAGGAGCTGCAAACAAATACAAAAGTTCACAGCGCCGTAGCTCATACCCTGCAGTCGCGGAAGCTCGAACGAGTTCAAGACTGGGTTGACCTTGTTGACCTCACGAACACACACATGGCTGCTCTACTTATGGTACTGAGCACACAAACAGAATCTGTCGAGGATCGCGAAGGGAAGGCAGGGCCCTCGCGAGACCCCGCGATGTGCGCGTTGCCGCAGCGTCACGCTACTCGAACTTCGAGCGCTGACAACATGCTCAGGTGTGCAAGCTGTCCAGCTAGATCTACTAGCGCTCGCTACGCAGCTCCGACACACCGGCTGGTGCCCTGCCCGACACCACCCTGCCTTTCCACCTCTACCTCCACCCCCGCTCTACCGCCTTACCGGGTGCCCACGGCACTTCCCCCAGGCTTCACCCGGGGCCCACACGGGCATTCTTATGTCAGAATTGCGACAGGGCCGGCGCCGCTCACCCGCTGCTAACGACCGAGATGCGGGCCCTGGCGGGTCCAACCGAGAAATGGCTACGATTTGGCTGCCCGCGCTGTTATTTAGCGCGGACATGTTATAGCGGGCTGTCAACTGAGGCTTCACGAACGGAGATCAATCCCGTGTGGGGAGCTCGCCGACTCGAGGTGCCTCGAGGACGCAGCTCCGCCAGCTCCGGCCGCGAGCACCTGCGGCGCGAACCGCTTGATCTACGGAGGCTGGCGCAGATGAAATAGCCCATTCGCGTGCCCTGTGATCATACTCCCGACCGCACTCCTACCTCCCGACTCTCGAACAATACACCGAGCATGTCGGTCGCCACCACCATCGGCATAGCCTGAGCCATGCTCCCCGTCTCCGTGCTCGCGGGGCCGCCGGAGGCCCGGCACCCGCATCCACCGTGTGTCATGCCCGATGTGGAGACGCTGGTCGTGGCGGTAAGGGGCGCGAGTGCGGGGGAGGCTCGGGCGTTGGGATGGATGTGGGCGGCTCGGCAACTGCGCGCCAGCTGGCGCTGCAGGTGCCCGGGGCTCAGCCCCTTGAAACGCGGCACCGCCTCTGGTGCCCTGCGTGCGGTTGCGGCGCTCTCGGTTTCCATGCCGTGGTCGCGAGGTTGCCGTTGTGCCGCAACCCCTGCCGTTGCATGCCGACCGGCCGTTATACCCTCGCGCTCCGCCCCCAGTACTCCACCTCCCTGGCGGTACGCCTCGGGTTCGCGACCTTCGCCCCCAAGGCAGGTGCAGTGCTCGTTCTAGCGGTGGTGATCGGCCGGCAAGAATCAGCGCAAGCGGGCGGGGCTTCCAAGACTTGCATTGAAGGCCTGCTCGCCCTCTCCAACCCCCGCTTGCCAACCTTCGTGTCGCCCCACCAGGTATCCAGGGCCTCTGGCGATGCCCCCGCGCCTCCCCCCGGCTGGCACCCGTCCACTGCCTTCGTGGCGGCCGCCTCACTGTCTGCGGCGCTGAGCGATGTCGCCAGCCGCTCGCCAGTCCCCGAGGGCGCAGGTACGTAGTGCTGTTTTGGCAGGCGAAAGGCCACCCATACGTCAAGCTGCCCCGCCGCATCGCCACCCCTATACTCAAGCCCACACGCCCCCTCCCTCGCCTCCCCTGCTTGCAGCCCCCGGCTCGGTCCCCCACCTGGCCGCCGCGGCTCGCCAGCTGCACGCCCTCTCCTTCCAGCCCTACGCCACATGGCTCAGGGCCGCCAAGCTGCCCGTCCCGCCCAAGCTGGAGCGGGCCGCTCCGGCCCCAAAGGCCGCCGGCCCTGCACCTGCCGCCTCCGTGCCTCCGGTTTTGTCCCTCCACGACGACCTGGGGGTGCGTCGCGTACCGGTGCCGTGGGTGGTGCAGTGTCATAGTAGCTGGTCGATAGGATGCGACGGCATGCTGCAGTGCTGCTGCTGCGAAGTGGGTTGGCCCCAATCACCTGGAATCATGTCCTGGCCCTCCTTGCATGCATCCTGCGCCACAGGATCTGGCGCTGTGGTGGCTGCTGCACACCGAGTCCGCCAACCTGCGCCACACGCCCGAGGCGCTGTGGTTCCTCTTCTACTGCGCATCGGCGTCGGATGAGGCGGCCGCGGTGAGGCGGGGGCACACTCTTGGTGTATGGGCCTGCTGGAATTCGTGGCAAACATCAAAGACCACGGGTTTCCTGTGGCTCGTCCCATCCTCGCGCACTCTGTGTGCTCTGGACCCGGACTTCCGGCACGCGGCCAAAGGTTGCCACTCACTGCCCTGCTCACTCCTCCATCACAACCGCCTCCGGCCCCCCCTCCCGTGATGCTGCTCGCGCAGGTGCTGGGACCACGGGACCCCGGAGCGCTGGAGGCCTTCTTCGGCCGCCTTGCCTCCCTTGTGGTCCGCCCGGCTGACCACCTGCCCGCCCTCCCACCCGCCTCCGCCTCGACCGCCGACTCTACGAGTGCACCCCTTCCGGCGCCCACGACCCTGGCCCTGCTGCTGCGCCGGCTCCACTCCCTCCACCGGGCCCAAGCCCTGGCCGAGGCCAAGGCAGCCGAGGCTTCGGCGCCCGCGGGTTCCGGAGCCACGGGCCAGAGATCCCTGGCCCATCGGAGTGCGTCTGGCGCCGGAATCGCGGTGGCCGCGGTCGCTGCACCTCCGCCCAAGGCGCCCGTGCGCCCACCCAAGCCCCCCATGCCCCCGCCGCCCCCGCCGGCCAGCCCGCCGCCGCCCACGCCTGCTCCACCCCTGCCTGCGGATGCGGAAGGGCGGGTACTGAGCTCGGGCGAAGAGCCGGCGGTGCGGCCTGAGGCGGCGGCCGCACAGCTGGACGAGGAGGAGCAGGAGGGGGCGGTGGACGTGGATCAAGTGGATGTGGGCATCAGCGTCAAGGGCTCTCCGGACCGCAGCTCCGATTTGGGGTCTGATGGCGGCGATGCGGTCGCTGCCGCCAAGCGCAGAAGCCACAGGCAGCAGGCCGCGCCGCCCGAGCCGGGGAAGGGGGCGCAGCAGCCGAGCGGCAGCAGTGCCTCTTCGTCTGCCGCGACGCTGCCGTACGACAGCGCTGACGAGGGGGACGGGGGGGGGGAGGCGAGCAGCCGCCCCATCCCCGCCGCCACCCACACCACCACCTCAGCCTACCCGTCCATCTTCCCCGCCGCCGCCACCGCCGCCACCGCCCACTCGACCCACATGCCAGCCGCCACCGCTCCCTCCGCTGCCCTCCCTCCCGCGACCGCCTGTCACGCCCCTCGCCACACCGCCCTCTTCCCCGCCAGCCCCTACGTCAGCCTGCTGCAGCAGCTGCTGCCGCCGCCCGCGGTTGGCCCGGGTGCAGCTACACCCATGCCTACGATCGCGGAGAGCATTGTTGCCTCGCTGGCCGCGTTCCGCGACGACGGCAGCGGCATGGGCTCGGCCTATGTGACCAAGGCAAGGAGGTGCTCTGGTCGGAGCCTGCGGATGTTGGTCTTTGCTGCTTGCTGCCAGAGCACAGAGTTCGGGGGCCATCATGGCTTGGCCCGGCGTTGATGCTGTATCTGCCCTCGTCCTCAATACCCAGCCCACCATCTCGCTTCCCGACCCCTCCCGCATCAATCCGCCCGCAGATCGTTCAGCCGCTGTTCCACTTTCTGATGGAGCAGATCTACCTGCTGGGCCAGATCAAGAACCACGGCATGGAGGCCGCCGTACGCGTGTCGTACGATGACGTGACCGAGTCGATGAGCCACCCGGAGGTGGTGGCCGCCGTGCTGGCGGCGCTGGGCTGCTGCGGCCCTTCGCCCCGCAAGGCCGCCAGCAAGCGTATGCCGGCGGGCGATGGCAAGACCGACGTGGAGGCAGGCCCCGAGGCCAAGGGGCAGGAGGGCATGGAGCAGGCGCGGCGCGCCCTGTGGAGCCGCCTGATGGCGCTGGGCTCGGGGTCCGCAGGTGAGGGGGATGCGGCAGGAAAGTCGTAGGGGCCGCTTCTGGACGTCTTGCTCTAGCGGAGCAGGGTGCTGTCGGTCGCTGCTTGCGGCTGGAATAAAAGCTCAGGCAGACAGGCCTTATACTTTCCTCCCCCACGCGTACATCCTCGCGCAGGGTCTGCCGTACCGCCCGAGTCCCTGTCCGCCGGCCCGCGCGTGCCCCTGCTGCGCCCCGCCCTGCCCTACCGCGACCTGGTCCGACCGCTGCTGCACGGAGACGCGGCGGAGGCGCCACCCACACAGGCACCCCACGCTGGCGCCCCGCCCAAGCGCGCTGCTGGCAAGGTCCGCGCGTCGGAGTCCTCGCCGCAGAACGCGCCACAGACCTCCCACAATGCCTCCAACCTCCTGGCAGTTACTGTGGCGTCCGCGGTGAAAGGCTCCGAGGTGCTTACCTCTCTGCAACACGCCGACGCGGGCGCCTCGTTCTGGGCGGTGACCGCGCTGCGCAAAACATTCCTGGAGCACCGCAGTGTGGCAATGCCGCTGATTGCGTTTGGGCGCCTGTTCAAGTTCCAGCTGTGCTGGTTCTACCTGCTCTGCGCATGGGTGGGTACGCAATGCGCTTTGGGCACTTCGACGCCCTCTTGAGGTCTTCATCCCTCGTCCCCGTGGCGCACGGCTTCTTGGGTTGCAAGGGACCCCAGTCAAGCACGTTGAGAATTTGCTCCCCTCTGCTGCATGCGCCCTCAGGCCTGGAGCGGCGACCACGACCGCAGCCGCTGGCTGGCGTCCACGACGGCCCTGCACTGGGGCCTCACGGTGCTGCTGTGGAGCATGCAGGCCGTACTGTCAGCGGGCGTGTGGATCAAGCGCAACGAGAAAACGTCGTCATTGGGGCTGTACAGTCGTACGGCAGCTGACAGCACCAATGCTACGACTGCTGGCGTCGTCGTGCCGTACTTCCATTGCAAGCGGTACAAGGCCGCAGCCTTGGCCGGAGCCGCTGAGAACGGCGGACGTGCGGATGTGCGGCCTCCGCCCGCGGGTGCGCGGCTCGTTTGGTGGGTGGCGCAGGTGGCGTTTCTGGGCCTGGCCTGGGCCCTGCTGGCGGTCCTGGTGTGGGTGGGCTACAGGCCCAACTGCAAGGACTGGCGCTGGATCGCCATCGCGTACGGCGCTGCAGTGCTGCTGTACGAGCTGCTGTGGAGGTGGGGCCGTGGCCAGGGCGCAACCGGGGCTTGCGGCTTGGGTCTTAACACTTGTGCTGTTGGGCACTGGCTCATGCTAACAGTCTGTAAGCTCCAGACACGTGTTCGCACCCTTACCTGCCCTTCCCTCCCGCAGGCAGTGCAACCTGGGTGGCTACGCGCGCCCCGAGTTCTTCGACGCTCTGCAGCGCCTGCTGCCGGGCGGCCCCCGGGTCACCTCCGCATCGACCGGCGCCAACCCCATCTTCGACCCCGCCACCCACCTGCGCACCGGGCTCAAGTACCTGCTGGGCAATGCGGGCCTGTGGCTCGTGACGCTGGGCCTCAAGTTCGTGTTCGACTACCTGGTCCTGGTGAGCTGGAGCGGAGGTTACGTCGCTCATCCACCCCACGCGCCTTGGGCTTGCCTGGGAGCGAGTGC
Organism: Edaphochlamys debaryana; assembly: GCA_016858145.1. Lineage (NCBI taxonomy): Eukaryota > Viridiplantae > Chlorophyta > Chlorophyceae > Chlamydomonadales > Edaphochlamys > Edaphochlamys debaryana. The sequence goes on from JAEHOE010000004.1 coordinate 2,136,843, forward strand.
AGCACCTACCCCAATGGGTTGTGGATACTCAGCCAGCCGCCACCCATGTGTCTTGCTTGACCGATGGACCCGACCGCTGCCCCCGCAGGTCAAGCCCGCGGCTCCCCGCATGCGCAACATCATTGACGCCAACGCCCTGGCCATCCGTACCGGCTCCCCGCCCCACATCGCCTCTGACCTTGACCCCCTCATGGCGGCTATGCAGGTGGGCAGCAGCAGTGCAGATGATTTAGAGTAATTCAGCATTGCTGCCATCATGCTGCGTGTTGGTATATGCGTGTGATGCGCTCCTGAAGTAGGAACCTGCTGCGGCCCGGAAGCTGCTTGTGAGTGACTGCTGCCCGCGCCTGATCGCCCTCTCCTTCTTCTTCCTACCAAACCCTGACATCTTCCCATATCCACAGGCCATCCTGCTCTTCATGCTGAGCCTGGTGTCCACAAATGTGGCCTACTCGGTCTCCACGGCGCTCTTTGGCTGCCTCCAGGGCATCCGGCAGGGCATCGGATCCGTGCGCAACTGGCACCAGATCCGCGCTGGATTCAGCCGGATCGAGCAGCAGATGGCGGTCAAGCTAGTGCGCCAGCCTGGCTGCAGCGGCGGCGGCGATGATGAAGCCAGCGGGTCCCGACACCACGCCAGCCGGGGCTCTGGCCCCCAGCTGCCGGCTCCCGGTGGTGAGGCAGGAGCTAAGGAACCCACAGCACCGAGGGGAGCCGGCGTGGACGCTGCACCCCACCACCTGACGGCGCCGGCATCGTCGCCGCCGCTCTGCCCGCGCAAGCGCCTGTCCCGGCGCCTGGCTGCGTCCATGGCCCAGGCCGGGTTCCTGCCAGTCAGACTGGAGAGAGACGCGGCCGAGTGGGAGAGGCGCGAGGTGCGGATGGGGGCGGAGGGGGCTGCAGTAACTCTGGCGGGATCGACGATGTCGTTCCTCTTTCAGTTTACTGCTGAGAGCTTGGTTGGCCTTGCAAAGTTGCTGTTCCCATCCTGACTCAAGCCTTCAACTACAACCTGAATCCGCTCTTGATCGCCCGCCCGCAGGCCACCGCGGCCCTCATGGCCCCCATGTGGAATGCGCTGGTGCGCTCGCTCCGGCAAAGGGACCTGCTCTCCAACAAGGAGCTCGCCAACATGTCCTTTGCGCCGGTGCGCGAGGGCCCGCGTGCCCGTGGTCCCTGGGGTCAACGGGCATGGGGCTGGGCGTAGGCCATGCATCCAATAGAGAAACTGTGCTCGGGATTCCATTCAGCAAGACATGCTACGAGCCTGTCCTCCCGGCCCTCTTCCCCTAGAGGGCATGGGCCTTGGTGAGGACGGCCCTCGATCAGTTGGTCCTCCAGCCAGCAAGGCCTGCAGTGCCGGCCCTCATCCCGCTGCACTCCCCCTCTGCCCCCGTCCCTCCTCCCCCGCAGGTCTCCTCCCTCAGCCCCAGCGCCATGCTCCAGAGCTGGCGTGCCACCGCCCCCAGGGCGGGGCACCAGCAGCAGGCAGAGGGCGGCACGGAGACAGCGCTGCCCGGTGCGTGACGCCCAACGTCTTCACGGCACCCGCGCGTGTTCTAGTCCATTTGCTCTACATGCAGTTTATCGAGTCAACTGGGCTCATGTACTAATGCTAAGCTCAGGCGCTGTGTCTCGGTGTGTTGGTTGCTCGCGTTCCCGCAGGCAGCAAGTCTCTTGTCATCCGTTATGGCGATATCGGCCTGGGCGCCTCGGGGGCAGCTCGCACCACGTACCTGCCGCCCCTGGCCATACACGTCGGTGCGTGGTTTGGCCCCTGGAAGCCCCATGTCCTACTGGTCATGCCGGCACGCGTCCATCCGCTTGACCATTGACTGCTCCTTGGGCTTTGCAAGCTGCAGAGTCGTAACGGCTCCCGTCTCCTCCCATCCTCCTATCTTCATGCGACCTCTGCAGCGCAAATTTCTCAGATGGTCAATGGCTCCAAGCCCACAGCCGAGCAGCTCGCCGTGCTGCAGGAGGCCTACGTGTACCTCCTCAGCCTGCTGGCCGCCGTGGGGGCCGTGCCGCGCAAGAGCGCCGCCGCCGCCGCACGCGCCGCCAACGAAGCCGCCGCTGCCGCCGCCCGGGCCGTAGCGAAGGGCAACGACGCCGCCGCTGTCGCTGCCGCCGCGGCTGCTGCCGCCGCCGCTGCCAAAGCTGCGGCAGCAGCGGCCACCGCCTCCGCGGCGGCAGCCGCCGCCACGGCCGCGGCAGCAGCCGGCGGCGCGGCGGCGCCGTATGGCGTGCAGCTCCGTGCTGAGCGCCGCACGCGCCGCATGGCTCAGCAGCACGCCGTGAAGCCCGTGCTGCCGCCGCTGCCTGCCCGGCCCGTGCCGGGGGTGCACGTGGAGGCGCTGCTGCCAGAGGTGTTTGAGGCCATGGCCCCGCACGCCGCATCGCCCGTGGACCTGGCGGCGCGGCGCGAGGTGCTGGGGGCGGTGAGGGCGCTGCTGGAGGCGCTGGTCAAGGCGGTCGAGGTGAGCCGCACGCCTCGTCCCATGGCGGCAGGACCACTCACGACAGTTCTCCCTGCGACGGCGGCGCCTCAGCCCACTCTTTCTGTGCTGTAGGTTCCTTCATGTTACCTCATGTCCCTTGCCCCCTCACTTGGCGCACGCCCCCAGGTCTACGAGGCGACCGGCTCCGCGGCCGCCTCCCGCACCGCCACGGACCGCCGGGACGTGGCGGTGGAGGCGCTGGGTGCGGCGCTGCACAACACGGCGTGCGCCATTCAGAAGGTGGGGGCTGGTGGGGCTCCTCGGCGCCTGGCGGGGGTTTGCGGGGCGCGACATGCCGGCCTCATTGCAAGGAAACACGGGTCGGAGCCGCAGCTTGGGATTTGTAGGGAAGGCCTTGAGTCCAAGGGGGACTGACCTGGGGTCCTTGGCACGTGAATGTCAGCCTCACCCGTCCACCCCCGCCCCCGCGTCTGCCCCCGTGCCCCCCCCCCCGCAGCTCCCCGGTCTGCCCCCCGGTATGTCCACGCTGGTGCGCACTGCGGTGGCTCTGCGCCACTTCACCAGCGACCACGTGCTGGAGGCCATGGCGGGGGGGCTGCAGGTGAGGACGGAAGGGAGGGCGGCCGTGTGTGTTTCGTGACTCGCTGGGGCTGCCGATGGCGAGCGTTTTGGGGACCAGTAGGGCCCTGGGGGGCCGGAGCTCCTCGTCAAGCCCGTCTGCCCCCCCTCCCCCTCCCCTCCCCCCTGCCCCGTGTGCCCCCCCCATCAGGAGCTGCACGACCCGGGCCAGGGCGGCAGCGGCAGCGCTGGGGGGCTGTGGTCCTCGGTGCCGCCCCCCGCAGTGCCCACATCGGACGTCATCCCCACCCGCAGCGACTTCCTCAAGGTGAGGGGGCCATGGCTGGGTAGGGTTGCAGTGGTTGTGAGGTTTATGTGGTTTTCCTGGCTCTCTTCCCTTGACTTTGGCACCGGTTTGGGTTTACGTGCTTCCGCGCTCTCCTGCAGGTGTCTCGTTGGCTGCTGGGCATCCTGGCGCCCACGGACCAGGGTACCGTGCCAGCGTCCTCTGAGGCGCTCGGGCTGCTGGTGGACTTCTGCTCGACCCTGTCGAACCCCAACACGCCCCCGCCCCCAGCGGTGGCCGCCATGCGCTCCGTCACCACCCTCATCCCACACTACCACGTGAGCACCAATCCAGGGACTTAGCGAGCTCACCATGCAAAGTTGCCCTAAAGGATTTGCAGATGTGCTTTAGTCCATCCTTTTTAGACCTTCTCACCACGTTACCTGACAATCCGTTCCTCTTTCGCTTTGTGCTGGTATTGCGCTCAGGAGACGGTGTTGTACGCGCTAAGCAGCAACGACGCCAGGACGGTGCTGGGGGGCAGGGTGGAAGGCGCCATGTCGGAGGACGAGGTGCTCTTTGTCAGGTGGGTCATGTCCGAACGTACTTCAGGGGGTGTGCGGGTGCGTCTGCAACCTGCTGGTTCCAGGCTGTATGCCAGCACTCATGCCTCCCCTCTCTTTCGTGACCCGCAGTGACAACGCCGCCGCCCCCAAGCCCAGCGGTCTTCTGTCGTACCTGCTGTCCGAGTTCCCCGAGGAGGTCAGGAACCTGCTGGAGCGGTGCGGCAGCACCATCAAGCCCCTGGCCAAGGGCGAGGCGCCGTACGAGCTCGTAAGCATCAAGCAGGTCGTGGCTGCCCCTTTCAAGACCTCACTCAACTCTAATCCGCGCTTGGTGCAACCCCCCAGGCCGACTTCCTGCCGACCGGGCGGCTGTACGAGCACCGCGCTCAGCTGCTGCTGTGGGCCTCCTTCCGTGGCCAGGTGCGTGGGGGGGCTTGCTGGGATGTCGCTTCTGCGCACCTCTCCACGCCCTCCCCTGCCCCCCCTGCCTCCCCCAGGTCCTGGCCCGGACCGTGGACGGCATGTCCATGTACCGCACCGCCCTGGCGCTGCAGGCGGTCACGGACGCACTCGCCGCAGCGGAGGCGGCCCTCGCCACCGACGCCGCCGTCTTCCACGGCAGCCCCACCCTAGGCAGCCTCCAGGGCACCCTCCACCAGCCGTGGGGCAGCCACGGACCCCTGGGCACCGGCAGCCAGTACGGCCTGCCGTACAGTCAGTACGGCAGTCGCGGCAGCGTGCAGGGGCCGCCGGGGTCGCTGGCGAGGATCCCCGAGCTTGGCTCGGACGCCGGTCCGGGTCCCGAGCAGCAGACGCAAGCGGCGCATGCTGCTGAGGAGGCGGCTGCATGGCGGCGGCAGCACTTGACTGTGGTGGCTGGCGGCGGCGAGCTGCCGCTGAGCCGGGAGCAGGTGGTGCTGGTGCGCAAGGCGCTCATGGTGGGTGGAGGCTGGCGGGTGGGGGTGGGGGCGAGCCGGCCTGACTGTGCGTGTTGGATGCCATGATGTTTAGAATGGTTGTGTAAGAGAGGGGTCGGCGCGGAGGGTTTGCAGGAAGCAAGCTGCCGTGTGAGCTCCATGGGGGGTGCCCCAGCTGGGGCATGTGGTTCTGACCCACATCCCGCCTCTCCAGGACCACTCGCTGACGTGCGTGGAGGAGCTGGCGGACGTGCTGTGCCGCCTGCTGCCCCCTCTGGGGCCCCTGCTGGACGCCAAGTACGGCACCCTGGTCAGCAGCCAGGTCTACTCGACGCTCGCGAGCTCGTCCAAGATCTCGGACCGCTGGTGCGCGCACGGAGTGGCACTGCTGCTCACGCGCTACAGCGCCTCGCTCAGGGTGTCGTACCTCGAGGTGAGCCCAGGGCAACACACTCCAATGGCGCGGTCGTAGAGCCTGACCTTGCCCTTCCGTCGCCAAGCCTGACCTCTCACTGGCTCCCTCTCTCGTTCGCAGCCCGTCGACCGCCTGCCCGTCATCATCGAGCCCGGCTACTCGTACACCCTGGTGCAGTACGACAGCGCTCTGATGCGTGCCGTACCAATTGCGGTGGAGCTGGCTCGCGGCGGCAGCTGCAAGCACCTACAGGAGGCCACGAGGGTTGCGGCACACGCCACTCAAACCCCGGGTGGCGAGGTTGAAGGCGTGGCGTTGACGGGCGCAGCTGCAGCCGCCGCCGCGGGTCTGGGGGCGTCATGGTCGGCGGCTTGGCTGCGGAGGCACAACCTGGTGAACCTCAAAGCCGCGGAGACAGAGGTGCTGTACAGGTGGGTGTGCAATACTCGGGCATTGAGGGGCCCTGGATGGGCTTTCGGCCCTGACGTCCTGCTCCTGAGGCAGGGGCGGCCAGGGGTTAAGACGGTCGGCGCTTCCGCCTCACGGCCTCGCCCCTGCTCCTGCCTCCCTCAGAATGCGCCAGCCGCTCAACATGTCGGGTGACGGCAGCAGCGTGATCCTGGGCGAGGGCAAGCCCGAGAACCAGAACGTGGCGCTGCCGTACTGCCCGGGCGTGCTGGTGCAGACCATCGACATGAACCAGGACAACTCCCTGGCGCAGGTGAGGGCAAGGCACACGGGGACTGAAGCAACCCACAATGCTCTTGGGGACGAAGCAAAGAAGCCTTCCAGGTGCACCTCTTTGCCAGGCGCCCAGGCGCCCAACATGGCCTCCCTGCGGTTGCTGCCGCACGCAGGCCCTCAAGCTGCGCAATGCCACTCTGGAGTTCGAGCCGCCCGCCAACACGGCCCAGCAGGTGGCCGTGCTGGGCTACCCCGAGTGGGTCTTCTCCTACAGGTGAGCCGGGGAGGCAATTCTAGTGCTGCTTTCGGTCGCTTCAGTCGTAGCTTGAGAGCTTATGTGCACGTGCTGAGCTGTGTGTGCTGTGTGCTCCACTGCCCCTCAGGTGTGGTCTGCTCGCTGAGCTGGCCGCCCAGACGGAGCGGACGTTCGGCACCCAGATCCAGCGGGTTATGGGCTATCCCAGTGAGTGTGGTCCCCCGGGTGTAAGCGGGACGTGGCAAGGCCTGCTCGCTAGCTGGCTGCCCGTCCAGTGGCCAAACGGAGGCTGCCGGCTTGCCCGGCTTGCTCTTGCCCTCTCAGGCGCGGTGCGGGCGCACTACGGCCATCCCGACCTGTGGAACAAGCTGTTCGCCATGGGCCGTGCGGGTCTGTCCAAGTCGAATGCCGTACAGCACGTGTCTGAGGACGCGTTCGGCGGCTACAATGCACTCAAGCGCGGCGGCCTGTCCAAGTACGTGTCCTACATCTCCGTGGGCAAGGGCCGCGACATGGGCCTCGACTCCATCCTGGGCTTCGAGGGCAAGGTAAGGGGCGGCCGCTTAGCGTGTACTCGCAAAACAAGCCCACGGTGTGCATGGGTGGTACTGTGTGGGGCGGCACGCACCTTCCTACAAGTGTCTCCCCGGGCCCTTGATCCTCCTGACAGATCTCCAAGGGCTGCGGCGAGCAGCTCATGTCCCGTGACGTGCGCTTCCTTGGCTGCAACATGGACTTCTTCCGTGCCATGTCCTTCTACTGCACCGGCCCCGGCCACTTCATTGGCACATGGATTACGGTCTTCACCATTCAAGCCGGGCTCTGGGTGCAACTCCTCCTGCTCCTTGGGAGCGTCGGCAGCGATGACAACGGGTAGGAGTGGGGGGGGGGTGTCAGGGGCAGAGCGGTTTTGCAGAAACGTCTGCCAGCACTGCTGATCCTCCTCCCCCACGACTCCTGCTTGACCCATGACCTGTTACAATGACACACTTTCCTTCCCGACCCAACCACTCGTGCCCCCGCTCAGCATCGCCGCCGCCATCGGCACGGTCCAGATCCTGCAGCTGGGCACTCTGCCGATCCTGGCCAACGTGTTCAACCTGTGGCTGGAGCTGGGCCTGGCCCCGGCGCTGTGGATGCTGGGGCAGCAGCTGCTCGCAGGCGGTCTGCTGTTCCACATCTTCCGCTCCGTCACCTCCGCCTTCCATCTGGGTCGGGCCACGCTCTTCGGCGGGGCTTCCTATGTGGCCACAGGCCGCGGTTTCTCGCTGCAGCGCAAGACCTTCACTCAGGTGCGGTGCTTTTTCGGCGTGTGGCCATGAGAAGAAGGAGACTCTCCACCCCACAGCAGCGACGGCATGCTGAGCGATCAGTCTTACTGGAGCTTGGGCAGGTCTGCTGCGAGGTAGCCCCGTCTAAGGCACGTGTGTCTCATGCGTCATGCCGTACAGGTGTACGCCAACTACGGCCGCAGCCACCTGTACCTCGGGGCGGATGTGCTCGCCATGTCCATCCTCATTCTTGTTGCCGGCAGCAACGGTGAGCACGTACACACGTTGGTGACTCGGCCAGCTGTTCAGTATGGAACGTGCGTGTCCCACCCTTATCCCTCCCGCGCTGTGCACCCCCGCCCACCCCAGGCAGCAACTCCTACCCGATCCCCGCCATCGCGCTGTGGAGCTCCTTCCTGGTGGCCATCGCCCTGCTCGCGGGGCCCTTCTGGTTCACGCCCTTCTACTTCCGAATGCACGAGGTCAGCGTCCCCACTTTCTTTGGCTGCTGCCTTCACCTCGCCAACCTCGCAAACATCAAGTGGTTAAATCTGTGCCAGGCAGTTGTTTCACAAGCTAAGGCTTCGCTCGGATCAAGCTGGGCCCGCTGAGCCATCCGGCGCCGTTGTCCGCCCCCGCAGGTCATCCGGGACACCAAGGAGTTCTCGGCCTGGCTCGGCGGCAGCGGCGCCCGCGGCGTCAAGGACAGCTGGGCGGAGTGGAACCGAGAGCAGCTGGCACCGCTGAGGGACGAGACCGGCATTCAGGTGTGTTTGGGAGAACCCCAACGGTATCTACCCGTCAAGACACCTTCTGTCAGCGAGTGGGCTTACGCATCCCCTTGCAATCCCACCCCACCCGACCCAGATCCCCCGCTACCGCGCCTGGAGCATCGTCACCCTGCTGCTGCCCCGCGCCGTGACCTGCGTGCTGGGCGCAATGGTGGCAGTGGCGGCTGCTGAGTTCGACACTCAGGGCATGCCGGACCTGGCCTGGGTCCTGGCGGGAAGCGCCGCCACCTGGCTGGCTCTGGGGCTGTGGTCGGCAACCAAGCGGGGCTACGTGGCGTCCGGGCTCAAGTCCGGCTGGCGATGGGTCAAAGCCGCCGTGCAGGTGGGTGGAATGAAGCTCCCCGCACCCCGGGTGTGCCACGCACCTCGCTCGTGATCATGCTTGACGCGGCTTTTGCGTACGGTAGGCGGGTGCTTTACGTGATGCTTGGCATTTCATGGAGTAGGTCCTCCGGGTGGCGCACGCCCTTGGTCTCCTTTTACCCCTCCCTTTTTATCGCCCGCGTCCCAACTCGGCTCCATCCCACCCCACGCACCCCCTCCCCCGTCCCCAGGTGTTGTGCGTGCTGGCCCTGGGCTTCGTCCTCGTGGCAGTGCTCTTCCTGCCCCAGAAAGGGCTCAGGTCAGTGCAGCGAAAGGGGCGAGGACAGGCCGGGTTTGTGCGCGGGGGCGCACGGGGGCCAACACTCGCTCGGCGAGGGGTAGCTCTGGGTGCGGATGTGCGGAGCCCTCCCTGGTCACGTGCCTACTGGGGGCCCAGCCAGCGGGCGGGCCTGCTCATTGCCGCACACCGACCGCATGTCCCCCTCGTTTCCCCTCAAATATCATGTTGCTCCGCAGGTTCACCGGTGTCATTATCACGCTGTGGGCCAACTACCTGGCCGCCTCGCTGGTGGTGCTCGCCGCCACGCTGCTGCTGCCCAACAACATGGCCGCCAGGTGGGCTGGTGTCTCGTGCTTTGATGTGCATGCTGGGGGCGCGGGGCCTCCAAAGTGCGCAGCCTGACCTGCTCTTCTCTCCACACACCCCTGCCATGTGGTCCCCTACCCAATCCCTTGACCCTTGGCCCGGCTCCACCCCCCCTGCCTCAACAGGTCCGCCTGCAATGCCGCTCTGCGCCAGACGGACGCAGCCCTGGGCCTGGTCATGTCCGTGGTGCTGGTGATCCTGACCTTCATCGGCGAGATCGGCCTCATCATGCTGGACAAGGTGCAGACGCTGGTGCAGTTCAACGACCGCTTCGCCATCAGCGCAGCGGCCAAGGGCTCCAGCGACGTGGTGGCGGTGGCACCGCTCAAGAAGAGAGACTAAGGGGCTTGTTGTGCTGGGGCGGGATCTTGCTTGTTTGTTGCGCCAGGCCCTGCAGCGAGGGGGCCGTAGCTGGATATGTATGTTTCGAAGTGAAGAGCTTGGGGGCTAAAGCTAACGGTCGTTGCAAGAGGTTATGTTGAGTCAAGGGACGGGATGCATGAGGGCTTGTGGTGTTGGCTCGGCTGCGCGTGTGCCCGAAGAACGGAATGGAGCGACCCGTGAGAGCGATTTGAGGACGTGACAGGTGGCGACGCGTGATATCTGCGAATGACGTAGGGACCGGGGGGTTCTGTGCTCGCAGGGGCCGTGCAGCGTAGTCCGGACGACGAGGGGGGATGCAGCTGAACGCGTCGATGTAGCCGCTGCCGCAACGCGAGAGAAGAAGGCGGGGTGCCAGCAATGCGCATCGCCGAGGCAGGGGCTAACCTAGGGGCAGCCGCGCGCGCAAACGGTACTTTCCTGGCTCCTGGTGTCGAGGCCCCCGGTGTTGTGCGTGCAGGCGGCCGCTATTAGAGCACGTTGGCCCACCATAGGGACCGGGGGGAAGGAACATTGGCGATGTACCCTTGCCATGGGGTGGGGGGAAATGGGGGGGTGCCGGGCGCAGACCCGAATTACGAAGCTGTCAGAGGATGCGGGTTGGCAATGACATAGCTACATTGAACGGCGGTGGGGTCTTGGGCGTGTATGAGAGAAGTGTGAGAATGATGATTAAAGCGTTTCAGTTTCCTTGGCCTCGACACGCCCCAAGCACGCTGCCCGTCACCCCCCGAACCCCGCCCCCTCGAGGGCCTCCCACTGCAGCTGCCCTTCAAATCCTTCCACACTATCCTGCACGGCCGCAGACAGGGGGCATTCAAAGACTTGCGGTGTTGCGCTTTTCGCGTTGTCCCGCGTCGCCCGCCAATCCGTCGCGATCGCCGAGCTTCCCCTTGCTGACTTTGTGAGAATGGGTCCTTATACAGATGATATACGTAAGAGTGCTGCATGTTCCATTAGCCTGCACCTCGTTTAGCTGGACTGGCGACCATGTGACATCGCTAGCAGCCCGCGCATGGATAGCGATGGCCCGTAGGGTGCTGCTACTCTTGTTGTCCTTGACGGCGAGCCTATCAGGGCAAACGGCGGGCTCGGGCGCGGTCAGCTGCCGGAATCCTGCTTTCTGCTCCACGGGTGCGACTTCAGCGACCAGTGCTGGGGGCGACTAATGCAAGCAGTTGCACTACTCAAGCTGCGCCCGCGGAATTGGTGCCCCCGCCACTCTGTCCACCCTTTCCAACCCCGCCTTCCCTGGACACGTCCCCGCCCCCATCCTTGCAGGCAAGCTCCAGCACTATGTGGGCCCCGTCGACTCAGCCGAGCAGGCAAACCAGGCATTCAGTCTCACAGCATGGGACAAGGAGCTCATCGTGTTCGCGGAGACGCGGCTGGAGCAAGCGGTCCACACGCTGGATCGCTATCGCAGGGCGGGGTATGGCCACATCATCCCCGTCCTAGTCGACAGTGAGCAATGCCAGGTGGGTTGACAGGCTCCTACGTCCCACCACCAGCTTATCGCAAGACAGGTCAAGGGTTGCTCACAGCGGGCACGTTGCGGCCACAGCCCGCTCCGGATCGAGGCCTGCCGTGCGTGTTGGGGCGGGTGACAGCGCTACGCACGGCCCAACCCAGATCGCAGCATGCAGCATGTCCCGCGCCAAGCGCCGACCCCGCGCCAGGCTCGAACTCCAACCCCTGTCTCTGTCCCCGCGGCTCGCCCCAGGCCGTGGTGCAGCTCATGGCGTCGCACGGGACCTCACGTCCCGGGCTGCAGGGGGCCGCAGGTGGGCAGGCGCTTGGGCCTCCTCCGGCACTCTGGAGGCCCCATGGGGGCTACAGGGGGGTTGCGAGCTGACGTGAAGTTGTTGAAGCACCAGACATGGTTTTGGGCTGCCCGTCAACTACCGCCGTGCCACGCCCTGTACTTGGTGCCCTGCAGGGAACGTGTCGTGTGGATGGTACCGCACCGCCGACGAAGAGTGCGTGGGCGCTGGGCAGGGGACGGGTTTGTGCGGCTAGCAGCATTTCGTTTACTTCATGCATTGCGCAGGGCATAGGTGGCTTGCACACAGCCGGGGGAATGGAGGGCGGCGGCAGGAATGCCGAAGCCTTAACGGGTTGCTGGGTGCCGGTGCTACCCCCCCCTCTGCTCTGTGCGCAATACCTCTTGTTACACGCCGCAGGGGCAACCGGTTTCCGTCGGGCTTTGAGTACTTTCGGCATGAGGTTGGGACAACGGCGTGGTGGCGGAAGTGGTTTACCGTTGGTGAGTTGGTGCTAACCTCCTGCTCTGTACTCCGCTTACTCCCTTGTACCCCCCTGACCGTCCTGTGCGACGCTGCTCTGCGCCGTCCCCACCCAACTTTGCCCTCCCTCTTTCTCCTCTACCGCCCGCAGCCCGCGCCGTGTCCCTGGGTTATAACGTTATGTCGGTTGACGCCGACACGCTCCCACTGGGCGACTGGTATGGCATGGTCAAGGCGCCGCCGGCCAGCGACTACAACATGATCAGCCAGGCGAGGCACGCACACGCCTGAATTTTCTGACTGCCTTGTGGAGGGTTGGCAAAACATGACTGCCGCTTTGATACATGCCGCGTGCTCTCCTTCATCTCATGCCGCGGCTATCTTGGGCACGGAGCCCGCTTTTGCATGACTTGGCTTGGCTTGTGCTCTCACGTTCCTTCCGGCGGTATGGATCCCGCAGGCCGAGTCAACTGAAGCCCTCAATGGCGGCTTTACTTACATCCAGGTGCGTGCCATACACCCAGGATCTGGGGACCAAACCAGGCATCGCCATCGGAAGGGGAAGCCGGCCCCCTCTCCTGTGGCCGGGCCGTTGCCTAGCCAGTCCCACCAACCCGCCGCTGCCACTAACCCCACCCCCCAGAATGCCGCCCCTGACGGTCCCGTGGCGTACCTCTTGTACGAGGGCATGCACAGAGTGGGTAAGTCCCGTACCGGAACTGTACGAACGGACGTGTCGTACCATAACGCACTTGACACATGTCTGTCGTCATGACCGTGCCGTGCTGTCCTGCAGTACGATGGGCCGAGAACGCCTCTGCACTCGTGGCTCTGTCCCCCAACCTGATCGACGAGTACGGCGGGGTGGACCAGGAGGACCAGGTGGGGCCCTGAGGGGACCAGCGCAAGGGCCCGTGCGGGCCCATACGGGGTCTGGAGGGGTCCAGGTAGGAAAACAGATCTAGGTGGACAGGGAGCGGAGTTCGGCGTGCTCAACCCCTCCTCTTTTCCCTGGTACCTCCGACAACATGAAGCGTCCCTCAGCCCTTTCTCCCTTCCCTCGTCCCTTCGTCCTTTCCCAATGCGCGGCCTGCGCTCACTTTCTACATGACCAAGCATTTCTAATCTATCTGTTCGTTGCTATCCACACAGACCATGCTCTCGGACGTGCTCTTCTCCTGCCTGGCGGGCCGCCCCGTGTACTACTTCCTGCTGCGGACCATGGGGGACGACGCGGCGGGCTGGGCCAAGCTGGGCGGCAGGGAGGTGGGTGGGAGGGTGGGATTGGGCATCGGGGGTACGGTATCCTGGGCCAAGCTGGGCGGCAGGGAGGTGGGGTGGGTGGGGGTTGGGGGGTGGGAGCGCGTTGAGCTGGGCAACGGGTTGGGATGTGGGCACACGGGGTGAGTGAGATTTGAGCGCGCGAAACGAAGGCCAGGCGTGCTGGGAGGTAGGGCCGTCGGTCAGGGTGGTGGCGACGGCGCAGAGGGCCCGGACTACAGCGTACCGGTAAGGGCTGGGCATGGATGGGAGCACGAGGTGCGACGGACTAGGCGACCGGCAACGCACTGGCGCACCGGCGCCCTCTCCACCCGAACCCGTCCTGTCTCTCCCCCCTCCCTCCCGACCCCAGGCTTGGATGGAGGAGGTGCAGGGGGAGGCCCTCTACAAGATGGACGTCACGGTGGGTCTGGGTCAAGGGGGAGAGGGGCCAGGGGTGTCGAGGGGGCGGGGAATGGACCGACGTGCGTGTGTTCCCATGAATCTGACGCGTGCTTCTCGGAAGCAGATGTTGATCGGTCAATTTCTTTCCCTTTGGTCCCCCTGTACCCCCAGGACGCCTGGGTCAACCCGCCCCTCGCCGACCTCGTGTGGGGCGACCCCTACCCGCCCACGCAGCCGCCCCCGCGGGAGCCGGGCAGTGGTCGGTTGGCGCTGCAGCTGCGGACGGGGGAGTTACGCATGCCGCACGCAGGTGGGTACGAGTGCTGGGGAGAATGGGGACAGGGTTGGGGGGGTCACCGGCATCGGGAACACATGCCGAGCTATCCGGTCACCTCAACTTGCTTCCCGCACTCGTCAGGTGGGCGGTGGCCCAAGGTGTACGGCGGCTATCTGTTCGCGCCCGCTGGGCCGTACACACACGCCTACCGACAGGCCTTCAGGGACCTGGGTGAGAGCGCGGGGGAGGCCGGGGGCTAGCGTGGACGGCGCTCGGCAAGGTGGGCAGGCTCAGCGTACTGGAGGAGTAGCGTTCCTTCCGCTCTTGTGGGGACCTTGGAATTGTGGCGAGGCACACATCTTGTGGGGATTTTGAATCTGTGGCAAGGCCTGACCTGTCGGAAGAGGACTAGAACCCATAACTGACCCGCCCAAACACCTTATGTGCAGGAGTGCCACTGCCCCCTGACCCGGAGGACGCAGAGGATGAGGAGCGGGTGGGGCTCATGGTGTACGGCAGCCTCACGTGGGGCAGCTGGGGCGTCGCGTACGGCACGTGCGGCACGCCCAGTACTGCACGGGACAGCTCCAGCCGCGTTTGCAGCGTGCCAGGGGATTGGGGGATTGCTTGACCGACTCGAAAACCCCCCTGTGCCCCATCCACCGTGCCAGGCCCGTGCGACCAAGCCCGAGCGAGTCCTGCTGACGTCTGTTCGTGAGTGGCTGGCAGGAGTCAGGGGCAGGGGCAGGAGAACGCACGGTTGTAGAGCGCATGGGGGCGTGGACTCGTGCCGAGGAGGCAAGGGCTGGTGGAAGGTGCTTCCTGAGCCCGAGGCCCTTTCCGAGCAGGTGGTCACGGGTCAGCTGCTCAGGTCGGAGCTTGGTTTCACCTTTTCTCTGCCCCATCCCTCCCCCCAACCCCCTTGCCCCCAACCCCCATTAGTCATCGGCGGGCCGCTGCCCGACGGCCGTTACAGCCAGCTGGGCTCCTGGCTGGAACACGGCTGGTTTCTGTACGGCAGACTGGGGCACTGGCACCTGCACCTCAACCCGCCGTACACGGGGGTGAGATTCCATCGCACCCCGCGTCGCACCTGCCGTACTGCTTTGGCGGGCTGACGGTCACACATACACCTCTGCACCCCCACTTCTCCTCTCCTCTGATCTCAACCCCCATCCCTTCCTCTCCCCCCATCTCCCTCCCTCCCCCCCTGTCAGGGCATGGGTCACGTGCACGCGGGGCTGCCCCCCGGTCTGCGCCTGGACCAGGGCAAGGCGCTCGCGCTCATGCACTCGGGCCACCACAACTGGAGGGTGAGCTTACTAAGGCTGACTAAGCGCGGCGCTGCTTAGTGATGTACGTGTATGAGTAACGCAGCGGGGGCTCATGCACTCGGGCCACAACAACTGGAGGGTGAGGGCGGGGGGTCCCTGGAGGAGGTGGGGAAGGGGATGGAGGAGGTGCAGGCGCAGGACGCGGTTTAACGGGGGTAAAGGGGGGGGACCTGGCCACGCAGAGGGGACTAAGGGGCCGGTGTGGGGATGCTCGAGGGAGGAGGGCTGAGGCGGGGGACGGGTCAGGCCTTCCGGGCTTGAAAGCGTAAGGCCATTTGCCCGTCCCTTCCCTGCCTTGCTCCCTTGCTCCCTCCCACGACAGCTGTCCGCCCGGCTGTCTCGCTCCCCTGCGCGGGCCTTCCTAGCCACCGGGGGGCTCAACGCCAGCGACGCGGCGGCCGCGCTGACACGGGTGGTGGCGTACGGTCCGGGCGTCGTTCATTACAATCTGTGTGCGTCCTGGAGGGAGGGGCGCGTGGAGAAGGGTCATCTGGTGCTGTTGGGGACTGAGGTGCCGCGCCGCTAGGGGTGTGGGAGGGCTAGCCGCTGAGGGCACGGGACCAGGGGGCTGCTCGAGGCGTGGTTGGGATGGGGTCGTCTTAAGGAGGCGCAATGGATAAGAGCCTCTTTCCGCTTGGGCGAGAGCTCCTTGAGCATGCACACCCGCCCCCTCCTCCCCTCCATGCCCCCCCCATCCCCCCCCCCAGCCAAGCCGGCGTTCGTGCGCGCCGCCCAGGAGCTGGCTCGGGTGGCGGCGGCGCTGGGGGCGGCGGTGGCCTGGCCCGCAGCGGACTGCAGCAGCGACTGGGTGGGTGGGGGTGCGCAAGGTAAAAGCTCGAGGGAGGGGTGAGCAGGAGGGGGCGGGCGGGCAGGAGAGGCGTAGGCTGGCGTTGAACTTCAAGCAGCGTCACCCGGGGCCCCCACGCTGACCGCTTCCCGCGCCGTCCGCCACGCACCCCAGGTCCTGAACCCTGAATACCGCAACCTGTCCAAGCCCTTCCGCCACTCCATTCCCTGGGTGCACATCAACACCCACTACACCGTCAGCCCCTTCGGCAAGTCCCTCGACCATTTGAAGTGTGCGTGTGCGACGTACGCGACTTTGCTAAAGCGAGCGGGGTGGACCTTCTCCAGGGGTAGAGGTCTTCACACGTGGCCGTGCGACCTGCCCCTTGCCAAACCACGGGCCCTCGATCACTGCCCTCTCCCCGCCCCAACCAATCTTGCCCCACACAGGCGAGTGGACCGGCTTCGCCCAGAGAGGTACGCATGGCTCCGGGATCGTTGGGGAGTACTGGGCCTTGGGGAGTACTTGGGCCTTCCCAGCCGCATTTTGCCCCCCGACTGGAGCACCTCTGACGGCAGCCAGCAACAGGCAGGGAGATCCCTGGTCCCTAGCTCGCCTCCTTGACCCCTTCGCCGACCCCCCAACCTTGCCTCCATACTTGCCTCCCACCCCTCCTGCCCCCATGCGGCCCCCAGGCTGTCTGGCGAGCTCCAGGGGTGAGATCCGGCCGTACGGCATCTTGGCGGTGGAGCTGGATCACCTGGTGGAGCGACACAGGCGGTGGGCGGCGGGGGCGCAGGGTCCGGGCCCGGCGGGGCTCAGGCACGAATACACGCTGCGGCTGCAGGTGCGTGGGCGTGTGAAGGGCTGCTCGTGTGCTCGTCTATGTGTGTGCAACCCTGCGTGAGGGGCCGCAACCGCACGGCTCGGGCGGACAAGGACGCAAGGAGGCAAGCCGGAACCGCAGCCTATGTGCACTGATCCCCCCCAATCGCCCCATCCGTTCAGGCCTCAGCCCCCGGCGCCGCCGCGCCGCCGCCACGGTCCACGGACTTCCAGCCCGTGTCGTACGACGATCTCGTGTCGCTGAATGCTGACGTCATCAAGTTAACCGCTGAAGTACGGATGCCGTACCAGTGGGGTGCCGTACTGTGGCTGGACCGGCTGGTGGAGGTGGCGGGCGTACTGCCGCCGAGTGTGGCGGAGCAGGTGGCGCGGCTGAGCGCCGACTGCCCGGGGCTAAGGTACGGGGAGCTGAGCGAGGAGCAGCGTGCTTGGTGGTGAGGAGAACGCGGAGGAGAACTCTGGGAGACGTGTACGACAACGAATGTGGGTGGGATCAAATGAGAGGGCTAGCGTTGCGGTACCAAGCGCTGATGGGCAGGGGAAAGGTAGAGCGCAGAGGGTTGTTATAGACAACGGGGCGTAGTGCCGCGGTGACAGCGCAGAGGGTGCCAGGTGCAGGGAGTGCAGGGAGGTAGACACGAAGACGACGGAAGACGAATGAGGAGTCGGTCAGAGTACCTTGCTATCGGCGCGCGGCAGGGGCTGTGAAGTGTGAACCCATGGAGGAGACGAGAGGTAGGCACGCCTGCTGGATGGGGAAAGAAGTGAGGGAGGAGCAGGAGGGGGTCGTCGTGGAGGGGCACGTTGCTTCCCAGACGAGCGAAGCTGCAAGAGAAGCTCCAGCGTTTGGGCTCAGGCCGCCGTCAGACAGTGCGTCAGCGCAAGCGGGCGTAGCAGCTAGCCGACGAGGCGCGGGCTTCGCTGGGCTTCGCCGACCTCGGCTCGCTCGCCGCGCCGAACGGGACTCGCCGTCCCCCCGCCCGCCCCGCCTTCTCCCCCTCTTCCCCCGCACGATGCATATCACCAGCGAGCACGCGCTAGCTCCAGACACAACGACGCAAGTCTCAGCTTAACTCAAACGGTACTCTGGAGCTCCCAACGCGGCCAAGGATACCTGCGCCAAGGTCGTGGGCCCTCAAGCCCTCAGCCCCGCGCTCAAAGCTCCCAGTCTCAGCCGCAGAAGCCGTATTACCCGCGACGCCGAAGCATGGCTAGCGTACGCGCAGCCTCCCTTCCCGGGTCCCGCAGCGCGACCGTGCAAGCGAGTCTCGGGGCGCTCGGGGCGCTGCGCCTCCGCGCCCCCGGGGCCGCGCTCCCCCTGCTGCTGCTCCTGGGCGCAGCGCTAACGCTGCCGGCGGCGTCTGCGACAGCAGGTGAGGCTGCGGGGACCAAGGGGGGGGCGGTGCCCCAACGGCAGAAGGCGAGAAGGCATGGCCTGCGGGTCCCGGGCTTCGCCAGGTCCAACCGGGGCTTTGCCCACTCTGCCCCCCTGCTGCCCCCCCTTCCTGCCCCGCAGGCGCTCCTGTCCAGGACCCCGTGTCGTCTGTGCGGCTGCAACCGCGGGAGCACGCGCCGGCGCTGAGCGGCGGGGGGCTAGCACTGGCCCCGGGCCCCGCGCACGCAATGGCTGAGGACAAGGTGTTCCGGAGGTAGGCATGCAGGGGCTGAGGGCAAAGGAGGGCAGGGGAGGGGGCTCGGGCCGTATGCGAGGACTGAAGGGGCACGGGTGCTGTTAGTCCTACCCTGCTTCCTAGGTTGGGGAGCCCACCCACAGAGCGCACTGACCCTGTGACCCACCCACGGAGTCTCACCCCCGGTCCCGCCGCTCGGCCTGCATGCCCGCCCCACAGCCGGCGCCTACTCAACGGAAACGTGCAAGTGGATGTGTCCCCCAACCAGCCGCCCTCGCCCCAAGCCGCCAGCGCTGGAACCGCGGTGAGCGCGCCCCAAGGGGCTGGCGCTGGCCGGCTATGGCGTCCCTAGACTGCCTAGAGGACATTGGGATGGCCGCAGCCCTGGCTCATCTTCAACACGGGACGACGTCACTACACGGAGCCCAGGTATCGCTGACCTCGCCTTCGACCCCTTCCTGCCGTTTATTTGTCTTAACCCCTTTCCTCCCCCGTGCCTCCCCTCGCCCCAACCGCAGGCGCCCGGCGTCTCTGTGTCCCTGGAGCACGCCACCGTTGACGTGGACAGCAAGTCCGGCAGGTGAGGTGGGAGCCTGGTAGGAGCGAGTGGGAGGGTGGCCATCTGGGCCATCCATAGACTTGCCGCGCGCCCTGGCTCCCTGCACGGCCCCAAGAACCCCTGCTGCACGTCCCCATGAACCTCTAGTGTCGACGTCTCACTCTGTGTGTTGCCATCCGCGGGCCGGCTTGGCGCCGGCCGACCTTGGGCCGGAACTTAACCCGCCCTTGGCCCCGCCTCCCGCCCTCTCCTCCCCCCCTCAGCGGCTGCGTCAACATACCCGGCATCGGCCGCGTGGGCTGGGGGGGCGGCTGCCGCTAGGCGCGGCCTCTGACCTCTGGCGGCCCAGACCCTATGCAGCCAAGCAAATGCAGAATGATCTGTGAGGGCTGTGAGGCGCTTGGATCAAGCGCGCAAGGGCGCCATAGTACGGTGCGCCCCTGGTGCGCTTGAAAGCGTAGGTGGAGCAGAGGGGCGGTAGCTGGGCGGGGGGGCTGATCACGGCAGGTATAGATGCGGGCGCCAACATTTGGCTTGCGACACAGGGACGGGTGACTCCTCTGAGGGACCAGCGGGAAGCGCGCCGATGCTTGATTCATGTGACTGATTAGGTTCATGGATTTGGAGCAGCTGAATTGGCTCACCCAAGCTCTGTAGTGGGGAAGGACCGGATGCCGGTAGCCGGGCAAGGTCGTAATCCCGGCTGACGGGGCCAGCCGCACAGGGATGAACGGATGATGTACCATGTGACGCCAGAGTTTGGCCACCATGTACGCCTCCATGACGGGAGACGTTGAGGAAGGGGCAAGGGCTGGGGGCGGCGTGGGGGGGGGGTGGAGCGGGGCCGGGGGGCGAGGGGGCTCAAGCGGCGGGTGGGGGAGGCCAGGGGAGGCGACGCGTCCGCGGCGTGGGGTATGGGTCGCGGGCACCCACGGGCACGAGACCTCAACTTGAAGGCCCAGTCGCCTGTTGTTAGCCTATGGTGTAAGATCTATACCTTGCTGCTGAGGCGGCCTTTGTGTCACGACGGGCGGACCTGCATCCCATCGCGCCAGACCAACGTCCACGCTGCGAAGCGAACTCGCATACTCGTTTGTTCCATAGCCTGCAGCGCAACAACACATATCACCTATGCAGCTTAATCAACGCGTTTAGTCGGCTCACCACTCGCAGTCCTGACTTGCGCTCGACCTTCAACCCGGCGCCACGACGTCTGCAGCTCGTATATAGCACGTTATAAACTCCGGACCTCGAACCTTGGCGCTCATAGCGCTTTTCGTGCGTCCGCAAATTCCTTCGAAGCTTTTCCCGAGGGCTGCGCCTCTGTTACCCGCAAGGCGTGGCGCATACAGCATGTTATCTAGAGAAATGCTGAAGGAACGACAAGGCCACTGCTGATGACCCGTGCCTGGGTCACCAACCAGGATGGTGGAAGGTGGGCTTGGCTTCCGCTGACCCGATTCCCACCGTCCGTCATACTAGCAATTACTACTGCAGGGAAGCTGCCAGGTCCCGCAGCGTGTGAAGCCCGCGCCTAACATTTTACGCAGCGGTCTCATAAACTGCCTGACACACGGAAGCTGCTGCCGGGCAACTTGACGCCCAGTGTGCTGACAGTTGCGGGCTCGTGGGCCTTGGGTGATCGGGCCGCGGCCTCCACGGAACTCACGCGTCCATGCCGCCCGTGTTCGGCCGCCACATCCCCAACCCTTCGCCCCACCTGCGCTCCCGCCCCCCACCCTTCAGGCCAAGCAGCTGATGCAGGCGGGGCAGCAGCAGGCGCGGCGGCCGCACCCGCGGCCGCCAAGCCCGCTGCCAAGCCTGCCGCCAAGCCCGCAGCAAAGCCCGCGGCAAAGCCCGCCGCGAAGCCTGCTGCGGCGCCTGCAGCGCCCCTAGTTGAAGTCACCTCCGTAGCGTCGGTCGCGGGCGCTGGCGATAATGCAGCAAAGCCAGCGACCAAGGCCGCAGCGGCTGCCAAGAAGCCCGCGGCAGCTGCGCCCGCTAAGCCCACAGCGGCCAAGCCAGCGGCCGCCAAGCCGGTCGCAGCTGCCGCGCCCGGGGCTGCCGCGCCCACGGCCGTCGCCGTGAAGCCGGCAGCCAAGGCAGCGGCCAAGCCCCCGGCTAAGCCGACAGCCGTCAAGTCCAGCACAATCGTGCCCGTCGACTCTGTCGGCCTCTCCGACACCTCTTCGATCCCGGCCGTCGGCTCGGGCCCCGTGCTCGTGGCCCCCGCCGCCCCCGCCCCCACCGGCCCCGTCCCCGCCTCCGAGCCCCTCCCCGACAAGCCCCGCACGCCCCTCAAGGTGTTCGCCGCGGAACCGGGGGCCCCGCCGCCCGTGCGTGCGCCCTCCAACCCGGGCGGGCCCCAGCCTGGGCCCGCGCGGGAGGTCAACGTGGCGCTGGACGGCAACCCCGGGGGCATGTGCCCCGTGGCCATCCCCGTGGCCGCACTCGACCCGTCCGGCACGGGGGAGATCATGGTGTCAGACCTCGTCACAGCGGCCATCAAGGCGCTGAGGGCCAAGTGAGTGGCGCTGACGCCGGCGGTGGTGGTGCTTGTGGGTGGCGGTGGTAGCTCCGGCAGCTGAGCGAGGCTGGCGGTCGACCGGCAATGGCTAGGGGCCAGAAGTCTGGATGGAGTGCCAATTGTGTTGCCTTTGTCGATGTTGGCCACCTATGTCTTGCCCTTGTTCTGGCTTGCTCATGCCCCTCCTGTCCCTCCTCCTCCCCCTGCCTCCGCCAGGTACGGCCCCACGCAGGCCGGTTCGGGCGTGCGCGCCTACTACTTCCTGGGGGGGGAGCAGCACACGCTGCCCACCTTCGACTCGGTGCCGCCCGTACTGCTGGGCGGGGGCGCCATGGTGATGCTGCAGGGAGTCACGTGCGGAGGTGGGTGGAGGAGGGGTTGGGGGGGGAGGGGTGGAGGGTGTCGTGGAGGCCGGAAGCGAGGGACTGGAAGAAGGGGGAGTGCAAGAGGACGCGGGCGTGGATGGAGGGTCGGGACGTCGACAGGGCTCGTTGGAGGTTACAAGAGGTGCAGGGCGGCAGCTGACGGGCAAGGGGCAGCTGGCAGGGAGCCCCCGTCTGCTTACCGGTACTCCCCGTCCTGTCCCGCGTTCCGCAGCTCCGGCGCCATCTGCTGCGTCTCAGCCGCCGCTGCCCTTCAACAAGGCGGGGCTGAAGGATGCCCTGGACGCGGGAGACTCGCAGGTAGGATTGCACCCCTGGCCTGCTAGGAGGTCAGGTCGCATTGCGTGGGTGGCGGGGACGCGGATGCGGCAGGTTGGGGGACGGCGCTCCGGGTGCTGCGGCGCGGGGATTGATCCTGGGAGCTGGGCGTTTGGCGGCAGGCCCAGGGTGCGAAGGGGACGTGGTAGGCTGCGCAGGTGCGCGCGGCGCGAGCGGCGTTTGGCGCAGGATCGCATGCTCCACCAAATGCCGACTACGCCAACCTGCCATGACTACAGGGCTCGATCACGGTCGTCATGCCCGTCAATGCGAACACTGGGCACGACTCCTTCGTCGGAGCAGATATGCTTCGCGACCCGTCGCGCTTGAACCGGCCGCCTGGCCGGGGCAAGGAGCGCGTGCTGGGCGGCGAGATGTCGGTCGCATCGCTCGGCGATGGCCTAGACATTGTTGGGTCAGGGCCCTCAAAGCACGATGTCGAGATGCTCCGAATTGAGTCGGCTGGTGGCTCCATGACGTCTATGCAGGGTCGCAACGCGGGCGGACAAGGCGCCGCGCGGCTCGCGCCGATCGACGCCCCCGCTCGCGGCGTGCTGCTGCCTATGCTGTCGGGCAAGAACGCCCATGTCAGCATGGATGAGGAGGACCCTCTCCTCAAGGCGATGCACAACTCGCGTGTGCCCACGCTCGCGGGTCGGAGCTCCAAAAAGCTTAACATCGGGCTGGTCCCCGACGAGAGCGACGGCGCAACCAGCGGCGGGCCCGACGTACTCGGCGCCAAGGCCATAGCCGCTGTAAGCGACGGTGATGGCAAGGGCGGGCCGCTGGCTGCGAAGCCGGCGCGCGAAACGCCGCGGGCAAGTGGCAATGGAGCATTGCGGACGGGATCCGGCAGCAGCAACGGCGGCAAGGTCGTCAAGGGCGCTCCGGGAGAGCCCAAGAAGGGCATGCTGTTTGCGGACGACGGAGAGGGCTACCCTGCGCCCGCTGCGAGTGAGTGCTAGGTTGGGCAGGGTGGGATGGGCTACCCGGTCCGGCAGCTGATAGCAGGGCTGAAGCGCACCCACTGCTTGGGGGTTGGGCCCATCCTCACGCCCGCCCCTACTGCCCGCTCCTCACCCTCCCCCCGTCCCTGAAACCCCCAGCCTGGGAGGAACTGATGGGCCCAGATGCTCCGGGCAGCAGCAGCGGCGGCGGCGGCATGTGCCTTGGCTTCCTGTCCTCCTTCTCGGCGTCTGCTCGCGCGCAGGCGCAGGCTACGTGGCGGGGGCGGCTGAGGGGCGCCATTGCGTCCCACGACTCAGCCGAATTCGCGCACTGGTGCGTTGGGCGCACGGTGGGAGCCTTGTGGCCTAGGCACTAGTTGCTCGGGCCCACTGGAGGATGCACAGCAGCGCCAGCTGTGAGCCCGGCAAGCCTTCGCCCCCAGAACCACAACTTGACCCCCCTTTCCTCTCCCTCCCGCTGCCCCCCCAGGCTGGCGTTCCACTTCAGCCGCGCGGGCACGCGGGACCCCCACGAACTGGACGCAGCTCTGTGGCTGTGCCTCGAGGCGGGGGCGGCGCGGCTGATGAAGCAGGCGCTGGACGCAGGGGCCAACCCGGACGCCCGGCGCCCCACGCAGCCCTTCAACGCGGGCACGGGGGGCAGCCAGGGCAACCGCTCGCTTGGGAACAAGGCCGGGGGCGCAGCGGCCCGCGCCGCGGAACTCGAGGGCCTCACGCCGCTCATGCGGGCGGCGGAGCTGGCGGAGGTCGCCTCGCCCGAGCTGGTGGAGGTGCTGTTGGACGCGGGGGCGGACGCGGCGGCCTCGCAGCCCGGCACGGGCTGGACGGCGGTGCACCGGGGCATCCTGGCGAGCGCGGAGGGCCCCGCGCCGCCACCCGCGGCCGCGGGCAAGACCGGTGCTCCGGCGCTCCCGCAGTCGCTTCAGGGCGCCAGCCAGGTGCTCGACGTGCTGACCATCGAGCGCGTCGCCAAGATGCGGACCAAGGGCTCCTCGCCGGACGACCTGCTGCGGTTCTGCGTACGGCACGGCCGTACGGCGGCGCTGCGGTGGCTCATGGCGGCGGGTCTGCATGCTGACTCGGACGATGACGCGTCGTCGTGCCCGTACTTGGCCGGGTTCGCGGGCAAGACGGTGGAGGTGTGGGACGCGCCGCCGCCCGCGTCCAATTCCAAGCCCGTGCGCGACCCCTCGCGCCCCGACGAGTGGCTCGCCAACCCCGAGGACAGGGACTTCCGGACGCAGCGGCGGCAGCTGCTGGCGGGCGCGGCGGCGGCGGGGCGGGTGGAGGTGCTGACGCAGGTTCTGGACAAGCCGGTGCCGTACGACCAGCTTACTAAGGAGGAGCTGGACGCTGCGCTGGCTGCCGTGCGCTCGTCCGAGCCGCGCAACCAGCGGGCGGTTGAGGAGCTGCTGGCCACCCGGGCGCACGCCTACATGAGCTGGGATCGGGACCTGGTGCCGGCGCTGCTGCGGTTCGATACAGAGACGCTGGCGGACTGGCTGGGGCGGGACCGGCCCTCGCCGGCGCAGGTGAGGGTGGAGGCAGGGCGGGCCAAGGTTGGGGCTGACGGCTGTTTGAGCCTGGGGAATTTGGGGGCCTCACGCCGGGAACCAGGCACCTGTGCTGTCTTGCGCCTCCGCCTGCCGTGGCATCCCCTCACGCCTTCCCCCTCGCCCCTACCTCCCTGCAGGTGGACAAGGCCCTGGTGACTGTGCTCACGGCCGAGCGCCTCTCGCAGCCGCTGTGGCACGACGCGGGCGCAGCGGCCGTCAAGGCGCTCATTGCCGCCGGCGCCGACCCCGGGCACACCTGGGAGGAGGCCTCGGACGACGCCTCCGCCATCGCCGCCGCCGCCGTCGCCGTCGGCCGCGTCACCGCCACGTCAGCCGTAGTGGCCATGACGCCCATGCTGGCGGCGCTGCGCGCGCCGGCGCCGCCTGTCGTACGATTACTCATGCAGGCCGGCGTGGACCCGCGCAAGCGCGACCCCAACGGCGAGAACGCGCTGTTCTTCGCCATCCGCGCCGCCAGCCGCTTCGCCGCCGCCGGCGCCGCCGGCTCTAGCGTCGCCGCCCGCGAGCTCGCCGACAAGGCGGTCGAGTGCGTGACGGAGCTGCTCGAATCGGACAAGAAGCTGGAGCTCCTGGCCGCCAAGAACACGGACGGCCTCACGCCGGCGTTCCTGGCGGCACTCATGGACCTGCCCGGCGTGCTGAGCGCGCTGTGCGACGCAGGGGCGGACCCGTGGGCCGCGGCGCTGCCGGCGGCGCCGGGGGCTCCCGAGGCGCCCAAGGCCCTTCTGTCTCTGTCCACGGGGCCGGGGGCCGCACCGGGCGCTGTGCCGCCGTCGCTGGCGCAGATGGGGCTGTGGACGGTGGCGCACGAGACGGCACGGTGCGGGGCGGTGGGGGCGCTGGGGGTGCTCCTGGGCCGCAAGGCCGGCCCGGAGCTGGCGGCGGCGCGGCGGCGGGAGGCCCTCATCGGCGCAATCCGCGGCGGCCGAGTGGCGGCGGCGAAGCTCGCGCTCGACGCCGGCGCCGGTGTGGGCCTGTACGACAGCGAGCTGGCGGCGGCTCTTCAACTCCTGCATGCCTCGTCTGAGAAGCCGTCGCCGCCGCCCCCTGGGGCGCCCGCCGCCGGCGGCGCGGCCTCGATGGATCCGGCCGGGCGGTACGAACCGCTCGAGGCGTTCCTGTCTTCCCGTGCGCACGTGTACATGGACTGGAATACGGAGGTACTGCCAGCGCTGCGTACGGTCAACATAACCGCCATCAACCGCTGGATCAACGGCGACCGCATCGACGCGCCAACCGCCACCAAGGCGCTCAAGGCCCTGATCGAGCACGCGCCCGAGTGCTTCACCTCGGCCGGGCCCAGCGGGGCCCAGGACGGGCCCAAGCGCGCGGCGCCCTCGGCCATGGCTATGGCGGGCCTCGCGGTGAGTCATGCTCCTCCTGCATCTGCCCATCCCAGCAGCCCTCAGCCTCCTGCAAACGGCCCGCACCCTTTGCCCCCCACCACGCCGGGCTGACCCCTTGGCCCCTCTCCTTCCCCCTCTCCTCCCTCCCACCCCTCTCAGGACCTTGCCGCCGGCGACTCGGTGACCAAGGGCCTGCTGCAGGACCTGGCGGCCATGCCCTCCCTGGGCGGCCCCCGCACCTACGTGGACGTGGCGGGGCTGCTGGTCAAGGCGGGAGCGGACGTGAACGCGGCGGACGAGGCGTTCGGGGGAGGCGGCCAGACACTGCTCATGGCGGTGGGTGGGAGGGAAGGAGGGAGGGCATGTACGTTGGGTTGCCTCGCCTTGCTGGGCACAGCGTGACTCGGGCTTCCCGCGCCCTACGCCACGCCGCCACTTGTATCCAATCCCTCCACTTCAGCGCCTTACGACCCACACGCCCCTCCTCGTTCCCTCTCATCCTTCTCCCCAGGCCTCTGCCCGCGGGCACCTGCCCCTGGTGGAGGCGCTGCTGGCCAACGGTGCGCGCATCGACGGGGAGGACGGCGCGGGGCTGACGGCGGTGGACCACGCCGTGGTGGCGCGGCCCAGGCTGGGCAGCGGGGCCATACTGGACTGCCTGCTCAAGGTGGGCTGGAGAGAGAGGAGGAGGGGGCAGGGGAGGGGTTGTAAAGGGATTGTGGAGGGGAAGCGGGGCACACTGGAGGAAGGAGGCGGGCGTGTTGGTGCCTGGACTTGGTCTTGAGAGGAAGGGGCCAGTGTGAAACACTGAGATCGCTTACCTTGACACTCATCCCGGCACCCCGCCCCCCGCAGGCCTACGGCGACCGGCGGCTGAACACGCACCGCACGAACGCGGGCGACTCTGCGCTCATGATCGCAGTGCGGGGCGGCCACGCGGACACTGTGCAGCAGCTGCTCAAGGCCGGGGCCGTGCCCGCATCCCAAGCCGACTCCCAGGCCCCCTCCCAGGCCCCCTCCGGGGCCATGCGGCCGCCCTCGGCCATGCCCGGCTCCCTGGCCTCCCCCGTGGCCGCACCCGCCTTCGCGCCCTCCGCCAGCGGCAACGGGCGGGGCGCGGGCGGGGAGCCGCCGGGGCGGGGCGGCAGCCGCGGCCTGGCGCAGCTTCCCTCGGCCGTGAACCGGCGCGGCAGTGCGGTGTACATCGCCGCCCGCAACGAGGACCGGCCCATGCTCCAAATGCTGCTGCACCAGGCATCCACCAACAACAACATGGACGCGTGCAGAGCGGTGAGCGAGGGGGAGGAGAGGGGCTGGTTCTCCGGAAGCCGGGCGGACTAGAGGAACTAGGCACTAAGAACAACGGTAAACCGCCCAACCGCTAACCGCCTCCCTATCCCTGTACGGCTCCCGTACACCGCAGGAGGTGCAGCTGGGCGCGCTCCACGGCGGCAAGCTGACGCTGCTGGAGGCCTCCCTGGCGCTGCCCGAGGTCCTCAAGTCCGTGCCGCCGCCCGCGGACGGCAGCGGGCCGGAGGGGCTGGGCGCAGTGGAGCAGGTGCGGTGGTGGCGGTGGTGGTGGTGGTGGTGGTGGGACGGGTTCGTGTCTTCATCCGTGGGGCGGTTCGGGATGGCCTTTTACGGGCAAGTACCGTAACCATGCTCCTACCAAGATCAAACAGCCTAGGGTAGCCCCTGCCCTAGCCCGCGCCGCCACCCCTCCAACTCCCACCACCTCCTAACACCTCCCCCTCCCCCCCCCAGGTGTGCGGCCGGCTGTCCCAGCAGGCGGGTGTGCGGCTGGAGGAGGCGGTGTCACTGGTGGCGGAGCTGGCCACCGCCATGGCGCCCGAGGAGGCGGGGGGGGCGGCGCTGTCGGCAGCGGACGCCAACAGGGTGCGGAGGTACCTGGCGTCAAAGGTGAGGGGGGAGCTTGGGGGGGGCAGACTCGGGTGCAGGGAGCAAGGATGTGAAGGGGAGCTGGGAAGGCACCGCGCTGGCTTGGAGCGGGACGGCTGGGAACCCTCATCCTCAACCGCCCAACCGCACCAACCGACAACCGCCAGGTCAAGGCGCTGGAGGAGCTCCGCGCCGCGCACGACGCCATGGGCTCCTTCTACGGCTCCTGTCGCGTGCAGCTGCAGGGGCTGGAGGCGTCCTTCGCCTCCAAGCAGGAGCAGGTCAACTCGCGGGTGCTGGGAGGAGCGGACGCGCAGGTGAGTGCGTGCGTGGGGGCTGGGGCGTGGGGGGGCACACACGGACTCTGCAGTCGCTGCTCGTGGGGAACGGACATCGGGCCTCGGCTCTCATCTGCCACCGTGCCTTCACCTGGGTCCCCCTCGTCCTCCTCTATTTCCACCCCTCCTCCCTCCCTCCCCTCTCGTTTAGGTCAAGCTACTCGCCGCCCAGCAGCGGCTCAACGCCTCCCGCGACTCTGTCCGCCGCGCCATCGCCACCCGCCGCGACCAGCAGCTGGCTCGGTGCGAGGACATGCTGGCGCGCAAGCTGGCGGGGCTGCTGCAGGCGTCGAGGAGGGCGGAGCAGGGGGTGCAGTCTCAGGTGGGGGGGGCGGGGAGGGGTGGGGCGGGGGTGGAGGGGGTGGGAGGAAGGCGGGCTTGCGCCTCGCCTCTGTGTGGAGCGGCCGCCACAGTCCATGGTTGCACTCGAGGCAAGCCCTGACACTTCATAACCGTTCCTCATCGCCGCCCCACGCCTCCGTTCCCCTGCTACTTGATCCCCCCAGGTTGAACAGATGGTGCTCGAGGTGCGCAAGACCGTCGCCAAGCGGCTGCGGGAGATCGAGGAGAAGAAGACCTCCAGCCTGGCCAAGATCAGCAACCTCGAGGTGGGCAGCTGGCGGGGCAGGGGAGGGGGGCAGCGCCAGGGCCCAGTGCTCAGCAGCATGCAGCTCCTACTACCCCGTTTGCAGACCCGCCCTGACCCCTTTTCCATCCCACCCCACCCCTTCAACCCCATCCGTCCCCCTCTCAGCGCAAGCTGGAGCAGGTGTGGGCCCGCAAGCAGCGCATGATGACGGGCCGCCCGCCTGCCGTACGCGCGGCGCTCAACGACCAGATGCAGTACCTCAAGGAGCAGCTGGCGGTGCAGAGGGACATACTCACGGTACGGCACACGCCGGTGTACGACAGGCTCACTCCCCCTTGTGGGAGCATTGTGGCATGGCATCTAGCCGATCTGGGTCCCTCCCTTCATTCCTCCCTCCCCCCCTTCCCCTCCTCTTCATCCCCCCCCCCTTCCCCTGACAGGACAACGTGGAGGCCGCCGTTGTGCACATGGAGTCCGAGTCCCGCCGCGCCACCCAGAAGGCCTCCATCGAGACCATCCGGCTCACCATCAAGATGGACGTGGAGGACCGGGCGCGGAAGGCCAGGGAGACGGCGCAGCTGTGAGCGGGGAGGGGGGGCTTAGCGGGGGGGCGTTGGAGGGGAGGGGAGAGGGAGTTGCGCTGTGCTGGGCTGTGGGTCTGACGCCGCCCGCCTTTCCGTGCCCCGCCACCCCCGACCCGTCTACCCCCCAGCGCCAAGGCGGTCATCCCCGAGCGCGCCGAGGAGCTCCTGCGGGGCGACCGACACGAGGACCTGCTGAGGATCGTGGGGCAGATGGCGGCGCAGGTGGGGAGGGGTTGGGCGGTTGAGCAGTGGGTAAGTCAGCAGGGGTGACGACACGAAAGCAGACTGCCACACACCCTATCCCACTCCTCACTAAGCAGCCGTCTGCACTCACACGCACGCCTCCGCTCACACGAGCAGCCCTCCACATTCGCACCGGCTCCTCCGCCCGCCCCCCCCAGGTGTCCAAGGGCGCCTCCACCGCCGCCCTGTCCAGCAGCCGGGTGCTGGCGGCGCTGCAGCAGGGGCACGCGGTGGCGGAGGAGGCGCTGTTCCGGAAGGTGGTCACGGCACGGAGCAGGATGCAGGTGGGGAAGGCGGGGGCGGGGAGGGGCGCCCGGGGCTCATGCGCGGTTTCTTAAATGTAGCAATGAACCCAGACGGGGTCTGAGCGCTTGGTGCGATGGGCCGTGGTAACCACCGGCCTTGCCACCCTTCACACCCCACCCCAGGAGTTCCTGACCTCGGTGGTCCTGGCCCACACCGCCACGGTGCAGTCGCTCACGGCGCAGCAGGCGGCGGGGGGCGCGGGCTCGGAGGCGGGCGAGGCGCTGCCCACCGCCCCCGACTCGCCGCCGGACGTCATGGCGCTGCTGGGGGTGAGCGGGCGCGGGAGGGATGTGGAGGCTGGGGGGAAGGTGGGGGGCGGAGGGAAACATGGGCGGCGCTGGGGATGCCGGGGCGTGGGTTGCGGAGCTTGGCTGCTGAGCCACCAGCATGGGCCTCCTCTGCCTCATCTGCTCTGCCTCAACCCTCCCCTTCCTCCCCTCCCTCACCTTCCCTCCCCCCCCCCAAGGGCATGGACGCCGCCCGGGCTCTGGACGACATCGACCTCACGGGGGGCGCAGCGGCCGGTGCGTCGGAGGCGGACGCGGACGTGCTGCCGGCGCTGCAGAACCTGCCGGCGGTGGAGGCCATGCTGGAGGAGATGATCCAGTCCATGCAGGAGCAGGTGAGATCCAGATCCGAAGGGATTCAGAGGTGGCATTGGCTGGGCCCGGTACAGGGGACCGAGGGCAGCTAGGCTTTGACTACGGTCACCTTAACCTTGCCCCGACCCACCCTTCCCCGCCATGCGTACCGGGTCATTAGGCAGTCGATGTTCACTGCTTGCTCACCTTGCGCTCCCCCTGCCCCTTGCCCCCCCCTCGCCCCCCTGTCAGGTCGTCCACGCCTTCCCGGACGACACCCTATGCGACACCCTCTCGCCCTTCGACGTGGCCCCGATCTCGAATCCAGATCAGGACATCGACACATCCAACATGGGCGTGGACTACATCAAGTCCGAGATGGGCATGCTGGATCTGGAACTGCCGCACAATCTGGACACGGATCTGTCGTACCTGGATCTGTCGGTCATCGAGGACGACGGCGCCGGGTCCGCGCTGGATCCGCACGCTTCGGGCGCGGCTGGCGTGCGTGGATTCTACGGAGCAAATGGGACGGAGGAGGATTACTACGGAGGAGACGCGCACGGCGGCATGGGGCCGGGCCACGGGGGCCGCTACCGACCGGGCCAGGTGGGGAAGGGCGGGGGGCGGGGCGAGGGCTGGTGGGCTGGAGGGCGGGGCAAGATGGGGGCAGAGTACGGAAAGCAGGCGAGATGCCAGGTCAGTGGGGTACGGTTCTCGGTGCCTTGCCATGCACCTGTTCCGCCGCCCTCGCCTCCACGTTGCATCCCTGACTTTCCCCCCTCCCCTCCTCCCCCCCCTGTCAGGTCCAGCAGCAGCAGCAGCACTATGACAGTGAGGACCACGAGACCGGCAAGACGGGCCGCTACCACGCAGCAGACTACGGCAGGGACGCGGAGGACGACTTCGCCATGTCGTACTCTTAGTGACGCATGCCGTACGTACGACAGGACGATTGCGCATGCATGGGGACGGGCCGATGATGTCGATGTGTTGTTTCTGAGGGCAGAGACGGTGGCCGCTGGGAGATGCGGGGACCACCGAGGGGTGGGGTCGTGTTCATTGGGGGGGTATGCGGGGATGGTCGGCGGGATGGGTCTTGGACCCGTGGAAGGGTGGTGTGGCGGGCGCGGCAGGAGGCGAGCAGGGCTTGGCTGGGGCAGCCTTTCATGGGGCAACGCATTGCGTTCATCTTTCTGTGGCATTGGGCTGGCACACGCTTTGTGATGCTTTGTGGGCATTGGGCAGTGCCGCGAGCCAACACGACGACAAGGACACGCTTTGTGATGCTGATTTTTAGGAGCGCCCATCGGACATGATCGATCCGCGCTTTGCACAATACTCTTGTGACGGGGCCTGACACGCGGCACAAGTGAGGGGCTCTGACGCGCCTGGACATCGGTTGACGGTTGGCCGCAGGCTGGGCAGAGGACGTGGAGGCGACAGCGCCTTGCCATGTGGGGGCTTGGGCGCGGCCGCACGTCCCACGCCGCGGCGGCCGTGTGAGATGGCGCGCGAAGGCTGGGACGGATCCTGACGGATACATAGGCCGGCGAAGAGGTGTGGCGGGCAGGTGGAATGGTGGAATGGATACGGTAGTCGGAGGCCTGGCAATGCTCGAGACATGGGACTCGAGGCGGTGGCCCTTGCCCGCAAAAGGGCGCGGCGCCATGCAACTTGAGCAACAATGGCCTACACGATGTGATACTTCTCACTCGCCCCCTGGGCTTGAGCCAGCAACCTGCCAACGCTGCGCTCCGTAGCCTACTCACAAGGCTAGGTCGCACACCCAGCATTGCCGCCGCCTCTTCGCACACAACCACAGCCGACTTCTCCCAGCCTGGTTGGCTCCTCGGCCGCCGTGAAGGATCACGACCGCCCTCGGCGCCGCCCCCGCGCTGGAATCCCCTCCCCCGCCTGCCCGTCCCCCTCCCCCTGCTCCGTCACCTCCTCGCCAGACCCTGCCCGCCCCCGCCTGCTGACACGCCTCCGGCCCTCGCCCTCCACCCCGCCGCCTTCCTTGCGCACTTCCACCTCCACCTTCACCTCAGCTCCGTCACTCTCCCCCTCCGCCCCTTCGGCCCCCTCGCTGCTCTGGGTCTCCTCCTTCCGTGACTTCTTCCGCCCCACCCCCTCGCCGCCTGCCCCCCCTTTCTTGCCCCCGGCCCCAGCGGCCCGCGTGCGCGGGGGCGGGGGGATGCGCCACATGTACCAGGCACCCACGGACCTGGGAGGAGTGGAGAGAGAGAGACATTACACAGGCTGATGGGGGTGGGGGCTTCCAGGGGGGCAGGGGGGGGCGGCCCAGGTCCGCAGTGGCGGTCAGCACTGGCAGAGACCCTCAGCAAGAGTCAAGGAACAAGACTCGGTCGAGCGGAAGGACGCGGTACGGGTGGGCAAAGACACACAGGCTAACGCAAGGCGTCCTTGCCGTACAAGCGCCCTGCCGTACCGCACCTGTACGGCCGCCAGGACTCGGTGATCTGCTCCACCTGGGCCGGGTCGGGCGGGCTGGACAGCCCGTGCAGGATCTGCAGACCCCGGCGGACGCCTGCGGGGCCATTGAGGGGCGGGGGCGGGGGGAACAGGCGGGGGGAGCAGGCGGGGGGAGGCGGGCGTTCAGCTGGGGCAGGGTAAGCGCCGTGCCCCAACCGTATGGGAAGCTATTCCCCCTCCCCTTGCCTATCCCCTCCGCTTACCTTCCGGTCCCCCCTCCCTCACCAAAGTCCCCCGCCGGCATCACGCCCCCCCAGTCCCCGCCCTGCCATGGCCGCTGTCACCTCCCCTTCCCTCCCCCGTCTCCGTCCCCTTCCCTCCCCCTCCCTCCCCCCCCTCACCCAGGTCCCCCGACGGCATCACGTCCGCCAGCCCCAGCTGGAACATGGCCAGCATGTGCACCGTCCAATGCCCCACGCCGCGGAGGGGGGTCAGCGCGGCGGCCAGCGCGGCGGGGTCGGTGGTGGCTGCCGGAGGGGGGGGAAGCAAGGGAGGAAACCGCGTGTGCGTGCACGCAGGTGCGCCTTGACAATGCCAGGGTGTGCGCGGCGGGCAGCCGACCAACCGCCAACGGCCAACCGCCAACCGCCAACGGCCAACGCACCTGCGAGCTGCTCGTCCCAGCCCGCCCGGTCGCCGAACGCCTGCGCCACGCCCGTCAGGTACTCCGCCTTGCGCCCGCTCAGGCCCGCGGCGCGGAGGGCGGCGGGGTCGGCGGACAACACGTGGGCGGGGGTGAGGTGCGCGGCGCTGGGGACCTGGGTGCGTGGGTGTGTGTGTTGGGGAGCGGGTCAGTGTTGCCGCGTCCGGGCGGAGGCGCACAGCGTCTTGCACCTTTACATCGGGCCGTTATTCCCCGAACCGTGCCACCTGGCAAGCCGCCAGCACTCGGCCCCAGATGGCGGCGGCCGCCTTGGTCGCGAGCTGCTGGTACACCAGCGACCGACACAGGGAGGAAAACACGCCGCCGCCGGGCCCGCTGCCGCCGCCGTCGCCGCCGCCAGCGTCGCCGCCGCCAGCGCCGTTGGCGCCGGCGTCCCAGCCCGGGTCGTCGGCGACAGTGGCCGCAGCGGCAGCAGCTGCGGTAGCGGAGGGCGCACCGATGCCGGCGAGGGCAGTGCTGGGGTCGACGGCGGCGGCCGGGCCGTCGGCATCGGCGGCGGCGGGGGCGCGAGTGGCGATGAGGGGCAGCGGCAGACCGTGGGCATCGATGAGGGGAACTAGGCCTGCGGTGGATTACCCGGGGTGGGGAGAGGGATCAAGGAGTTGAAGTCACCAACTGCCGACCGCCAGCTGCCTGATGCGCTAACGACCAACCGCCTGACAACCGGTACCGGTGACCAAACCCGCCAGGATGACTCACGCGGATCTGCGGCCCTCAGGTGCGCCACCGCCGCCTCCAAATCCGCCACGCAGCGCAGTACTGTGGGGCCCTGTACGGCATCCAGCCCACCGCGTACGGCACCACCACCGCCACTCCCGCCGGCCACCGCCGCCGCTGACCCATCCTCCGCCGCCTGCGCGCCGTCGCCCTTTCTGCTTCGCTTAGCGCGGGCCCGGCGGGGCCTGAGCGCCTCGGATGCCCCGCCAGCCTCCTCCTCAGTGCCGGGCCCACCGCCGGCCCCCGGTGCTTCAACGCCTGCCCACGCCTCGTCCTCCAGCCGTACCGCCCGGCGGCGGCCAGCGCGGCGGGGCCGCCCAGACACCTCCGCCCCCGCCTCCGCCCCCGTTTCTGCCCGTGTCGCCGTCTCCGCCACTGGCTCTGCAGCCGCCTCAACCGCCGCCGGCTCCGGTGATGACCGTAACCGCTTGCTCTGGCGCCTCCGCTCTGGCTCCACCGGCGGCGGGGGGGCTGCCGTGCTTGAGCCCAGGGGGGCCTGCCCTGACGGTCGGGTTCCATGGGGGGGTGCTGTGGAGGAGGCGACAGCGGGGCTGGGCGTGTGGGGCGCTGGGGCGTCCGTGGCTCGGGCCGGGGTCGGGGGCAACAGCGATGCCGCCGCGGGTGGCGCGTGGGGCGTGCTTGGGCCCATCGGGTGCTGCAGGTGAGGTTTGGAGGGGGGCGGGTGTGTGTGGGGGCGCGGGTGGGCAGGGCTACCGGTATGGGTGAGGGTGGTTGGGTACACGGCCTTACACGGCGTCCAAGCCCTAGCCAAATCCAGTCCGGCAGGCCGACCTCGCCCCAAGCCTTGCTCAGTCGCGACCTCACCTTTTGTGCCGCAGCGCTCGGAACCAGCTTCGGGCCGCGAGCTCCGGCGATGCCAGCCTCTCCGGCCGAGCCTCCGGGTATGGATTCCGACATAGACTGCTGAGCTCCAGTTTTCAGCCTGGCCGATGCTCGGCGTGGCAGCGCGGTCGCGCCGCTAGCCGGCTGCATGGTAGCGAAATGCACCCTCCCGCGCGTTAGCGCTGACCGAGCTAGCGAGGCTAGGAGAGCCAGTTTGTAGCTACGCAAGCTGCTGCGCGCTCTCAGGGGGGCGTGACAGAGTGCGCCGGGAGTTGCCGGACAGGCACGCTCTCAGGGGGCCGTGCCAGCTTGGCAACGTTGGTGGTGGCGGGTATGCAGGGCTATGTGTGAATCCCTCCTTCTAATCAGGTGTCGAGTTAGGAGTTCGCTATAACCCAACCGCCCCCGCACTTTCTTGCGGGTCCCCCGCCCCGCTGGCATGGGGTCAGTTCCTGCCCACAGGCACCGGCCTGCAGCGCCCCACGCACCAGCACCAACCCTCATGCAGCTCAGCTGCGCGTAGAGCTAGTTGCTAGGGTGCGTGCGAACATGCGAGGGCACGTTGTGGGCCGAGCTGGGCCCAACAGGGCCGCGGCCCGCGCGGGCCCAGTAGATGCATGGCCCATCCGCCCAGGGCAGGACTACATAGCGGTCCGGTCAGTGATAGCACATCATAACACCACGCGAAGTAGCGGTACACCGAACACCACCTGCCGAACGCCTTATCAATAGACCTGGTTGGTTGATTCGCGTGGCTTTCAGGTCGTTTAAGTAGCCCCTGGCCCCGCCGCTTCAGGTTCTGCCTAGTGAGCAGGCAAGCAACAGATCAAGATGGTGGCTTCGACGCTCGTGCTCCTCGTAATGTGCTGGAGCATTGGTGGACTCGCGGCATCGCGTCCCGCCTCTGCGGCTGCCGTCGCGGTGCACGGTGCCTTACCGTCGGTGGCTCCGGGCAACGCCGCAGACTGGACCGGAAATACCTCCGACCCTGCTGTTCGGGATCCCGCGGCTTCGGCGACCATCGCCCGGCGCCAGCTCAGTCCTCTGAGGGCTATCGGGGTCGTCGCGAAGTTTCTTCTTGAAGAGCTCGCAGGCGCTGCCCTCACTCAGCTCATTAGCGGCGCGGGTGGCGGCTCCAATGGGGGCGGCGGCAGCGGCGGCGGCAGCACGCGCCCGCCTGTCTGCGGGCAATTCACGACGCCGACGTACAACATGCCACTCCAGGATGGGTGGGCAAGCTACGTGTGCGGCATTCAGGCACCGTAAGTTCCTTGGAGCGCACAAACACGACCCAGCCCAGCAACTTCTATGGGGCGTGCTCCCTCGCGCTCCGATTGGAATCTAATTCCGTAACGCTGCGTGCGCGCGCAGGTGTGTGGATTACAGCATAACCACGGCGCCGACTCAGGCGGTCTACTCCTTCCTAATCGAGGAGAACGCCTTTCAGCGCTGGCGGGGCTCCCAGCAGGCAAGTACGGCGGTGTGTGCAGTGTACGCTGTACGGAGTGGTCGGGGGGGGTCGGAACTTTGGTGGGGTGCCTGCCGTAGTGGTTAATCGTAGTTAATCGTACTTAAATCCTAGTTGCTCCCAGGTATCCCCCTTCCGTCCCCCCTCGCAGTCTCGCTCCTAACCCCCCGTCCTACCCCCCACCCACCCTGTCCCGGCAGGCGATTGACGTCACGTCTCCCGGCTACGCTGTGCCCCCCTCCTGGTGCCCTTGGTCCCAAGGCATGCCGGCCGCCATGTGCTCCGTGCCTTCCATGCGCCTGGGGCCAGGGCTCCGGTACTGCCTCGTGGCAGCTTCGCCCAGCTTCTTTGGCGGGCCCCGCTTCTCGAGCCGGACAAGTCAGGTGACTGTGTACTACACGGTCGGCAACGGCGTCAGCAGCGCATCGCCGCCGGGGTCGTGCTGCGTGGGGAGCCCCAACAGCGGCGGCTATGGCAGCGGCAGTGCCGCGCGTGCTGTGAACGCCGCCGGGCTGGTGTTGCTTGCGCTTGCGGGCGTGGCAGCGGCGGCGGTGCTCGCGCCTCTGTGGCATGCGTGATGCGCATGGAGTGATGTCATGGATGTGGAAGTGCGGGTGTGGCTTGTGGCGCCCCGGGTTTGGGGTCTGCGTGGTGTCCTTGGCCCCTGGCTGGGGTGGTGGGTGAAAGAGCTTCGCGGTCAAAGACCTCCGCGTGCGCACGGTATCTAGTGTTCGTGTCTTTTGTGCTGCGAGTACTGTGAGGCCATTCGAACTGGTGTGCGTAGTGCGAGTGTGTGTGTGTGTGTGTGTGCCCAGGTTGGCACGGGTCGACGGGTGGCTGCTGGTGCTTCCAGTCGAGTCTCCTCGGGTGCCCCAACACAGACATCAATCCCGGCTTCGTACGCGTGCCGAACGTTACAAAATTGGGTGTGAATGTAGGACCGCCGTAGCGGTTCACCCACGCTGTAAGATATGTCGTGGCGGGATGCGTGCCTGTGCCAGCCCATCGGCCAGACCCAATCACCGCCCTGAGCCGCTGCCGAGACCCCTGCACAGACACAGACACGCACGATGGGCGTGCCCCGCCTCCTAGCTAGGTAGAGCGCAACCGACCGACATGTCGGCGGCCGCGGCCCGGTCCGCGTGGGCCAGAGGCCCAGCTCCGCTCAAAGTAGAGTACTCGCTGACCACCCCCTTGAACCGCGAGCGACGCACTCGCGCGAACCTGACCGGCCACATCAATGGCTTCTCCGCAGCAGAACTCGGAAAGAAAGATACCCTGGACCTAGTGAAACTGGCAATTAGCGACATCACGGATGAGCTCAAGAACGCTGGCCCGAAGGCCGTTCAGCAATTCGGCGGCATCCGATTCACGGACCTTAGCACAGCGGACCCCGACGCCCCAGCCGCCTGCCTGGCCACCATCACGCTGGCCCTGAGCGATGCTGGGCAGGCGAAGCTCAAGAGCATGCTGGCCGCGGTGGCCGACTACGCCGGCGACAGCGTGTTCCAAACCCCCGCCATCCTCTCTGGCCCCCCCACCGCCCCCTCCTACATCCCCGAGGTGGACTGGACGGTGAAGTGGACCACCCTTTCCTAGCGGCCAGGAGTGGACCACCCTTTCCTAGCGGCCAGGGCGGACGGATCAGTGCAGTATGCAGGCCCGGACGCCCCTTGATGGAGGCGGGGCACACCCTGCGGCGCATAACAAACGGGAGGGAGCCGCAGGGGGGGGGGGGGGGTTCGCCCGGCGGCGCATAACAAACGGGAGGGAGCCGCAGGGCAGGGGCGGGGACCGGGTGAGCTACACGTGGCGTTTGATGGGATGTGCACCTTGCGGAAAGGGGACATAGTCCTCTGCGGCGCATAACAAACGGGAGGGAGCCGCAGAGTGGGAGTGAATGTGGGGTCGGGAGAGCCAGGATCGAGAGGTGTACGGCCAACAGTGTGAGCACATGATGAACGGTGAACGGTTACTGGTAGGAGGCGCGGCCGAGGAGGGGCCATCGATACACGCTGAGCATGGTCATTGCGTGCCAAGGACTAAGGTGGGACCTGAGTGTGGTCAGTGCAAGTTATGACAGGGACTTGCGTTCTGGCTTGCAGGGGGCAAGCCCGTGAGGTGGGTCGCTTGGCCCCAGCGTTCAGCGCTGTGACCCCAGGGGGGTCCTTCATTGTAAACACCGAGGACTGAGCAGCAGGCGGCTCTTGAACGCACGTGCGGCCCCACTCGTCCGCCCGCTTCCACAACCTCAACCGTCGCCGCCCCACAGTACCTCAACACTCTTTGCCACTCCTGCCACCCCTCCCGCACGCGCGAGGTGCACCAGGTTATCGATCTCATGCGTTCGGCTTGCACAGCTCAGTCCTGCCTCCCCCTGACTGCCGCGGAACACCGCAGGCCTCCACCCCAGACTCCACGCCCACTCGCCCACTCGCTCCGTCGTGTGCATGCGTTGCTCACAGCAGCCCCACCGCCCCCAGCCCGGCTCCCCGCCCTCTGCCGCCTGGACCCTGGCCTAACCAGCGGCGCGCTCGGGCTCATCAGCAGCTCTGCGAGGGCCGAAAGCTCTTGGGCCCCCATGCCTTTCTCAGGCTCGCAACCTCCTCCCGACCTGGTCAGCCCCAGGCTCACCACGTGGGGTCCCCCGGCCCCTGGGGTCCGCCGCTATCGAAGTAGCTCAGCCCCCGGCAGCGCTGGTGGAGCTCCTCATAGCGCCGTTGTGCGTCCCCCTCCAGGCCCTGCGGGGTGGGAGCGGGGGAGGGGCCGAAGCTGAGGATTCGAGAGGTGAGACCAGGGCTTGATCCCTGCCGTCGTGAGGGGGAGGGGCTGACGGGGTGAGAGGCAACGGCAGGGGAGGGGCCGAGAGGTGTGGCCGAGGCGGGGGCCGAGGCCTCGAGGGGGACAGGGGCAGGGCCGATAGGGCTAGGTCAGGCGACCTTGGATGGGCGGGCCACGGGCAGGCGTTCAGCTGCAATACCGGTGCACCCCTTCCCGGATAGGCCGCTGAACCCACTGGCCCTTCCCTCCCCTGCACTCGCTTCCAGAGCCCCCGTCCGATCTTCTACCCCGCCCCACCTGCACCGCGACCAGCCTCCCTAGCAGCAGCACGTTGCCCCAGTGCCGCCCCCGGCCCTCCAGCAGAGGGGCATTGAGCGCCGCCAGATCGGCCGCGGACACGGGGGCGAAGGCGGCCGCTGCGCCGGGGTCGCCGGGGCCAGGCGTGGTGGCGTCCTGCGGTGGGGTTGGGGTTGGGTTGGGGTTGGGGGCGAGTGAAACACCGGTGATGGAGCGACGTACTGCTGTTAGGAGGCATCGCGATCGCGGCGGGTGCACGTAACGGGGTCGCCGGGGCCCGGGGTGGTGGCGTCCTGCGGTGGGGTTGGGGGTCGGTGGTCCGAGTCAGCATCAGCACGTGGCACGGGCTGGGACCCTGGACGCCTGGGCTAAATTTTTAAGGCATCCCTCACTGGTGATGTGGGGTCGGTAAAGGGCGCACTTTGCCGGCGTGCTGAGCGCCGCCCACGGCCCCCCCGTCTCACCGGCGGCGGCGGCAGCAGCAGGGCCGTGGGCTCCCCCGCCGCGCGCTGCTGCGGCGGCAATCGGTCGTTGGCGTTGTGGCGCAGCAGGTGGTGCAGCTCGACGGCCAGGAGGGCACGGATCTCGGTGTCGGGGGAGATGCAGCCTTGGTGGGGGGGGAGGGGTTTGGGTTTGTGAGGGGTGGCGTGGGAAGGACCTAAGGGAGGCCGGGTGGGACAGCTCGACAGCCAGCTGGGTTGAGGGTTAGGAAAAGGAGCGGTGGGAGAGACACGGGCCTGTAGAGTGTTTTTCGGAGGTGGCGGCAAGGGTGTTGGTGGGTAGCAATTGCGGCGCCCTGGCGTGAGGATACGGAATAGGGAGGGGGGTAGAGGGGGGTACCGGTAGGGGGACCAGAGGAGGTGGGGAGTTGGGAACGGCCGCAGGTCTCCGGGGGTCGGTGGCTCCGGGGATTTTTTTGCGGGCAACGTGGGGGCGGTGCCCGGGCGGCTCACCTGCTTGCGTGAAGCCGGTCCACTCGCCTGCGTGGGGTGCGTGTGGGGGGGGGCAGAGGGAGAGCACGGGGGGTCAGCAGCGGGTCTGTGGATGCACGCAAGAGGGCCGCACTGCGGAGCGCGCATGCCCCGAACACAAGGGGGAGGAGTGAGAGGGTGCGGGTTGAGGGCAGGGACTCACACTGCAGCTCCTCCAGCGAGCTGCCGAAGGGGCTGACGGCGTGGGCCGTGTTGATGTGCACCCAGGGGATGGAGTGGCGGAGGGGCTTGGACAGGTTGCGGTATTCAGGGTTCAGGACCTGGGGGTGGGGGGCGGACGGCGCAGGAAGCGGTCAGCGTGGGGGCCCCGGGTGACGCTGCCTCAACCTCAGCGCAGGCTTCAGCCCCTGCTGCCCCCCCCCTACCCCCCCCCCCCCCCCCACCCACCCAGTCGCTGCTGCAGTCCGCTGCGGGCCAGGCCACCGCCGCCCCCAGCGCTGCCGCCACCCGAGCCAGCTCCTGGGCGGCGCGCACGTACGCGGACTTGGCTGGGGGGAGGATAAGGGGGGGGGGAGCAGGCGGTGAGGGGTTTAGCCCGGGAGACCACTGTCAGGGGGCGGACAGTGCAGACTGCATGGACTATGCAGGTGCTAACAGATGATAACAGATGATAACTGCACTGCTCACACAGATTGTGTTTAATCACACCCGGCGCGTACGCCACAACTTGACGTAACCGGTCACTGGCGTCCATGTCCGCCGCCGTACTCATGAACACGTGGGCGGGGCCGCCGTACATCCGGGCCTGGAGCTGTGGGGTTTCGGTTTGCATGTGTACACGTGGAGAGCGCTCAAAGGAAGGTAGGATCATCGAAGGCTGGGATGTGTATGCCGTTGTGCGGGCAAGCGCGCCGGGTTAAGGCGGCAGTGTTTGCGCACATTCGCGCTTAGCACACGCATCAGCACAGAGCTATGGTGGTTCTCACGTGGAAGTTGAAGTGCCCCGCGAACAGCAGGCTGAGGCGCTTCTCGTCCGCGGGGTGGGAGGGGTTGAGCCCCGCGTGCACGTGCCCCATGCCCTGACAGGGGAAGGGCGGAAGGAGGAGGAGGGAGGCATGTGTGAGATGTAGGGTGGAACTAGAACCGGGCACGTGCGCCTTGCCCCCACAGAAGCCTAGGCTTGGGGTAGAGGCTAAGGGAAGACAAGGGAAGGGAAGGACACAGCGCTGAGAGATCTGCTGCCCATCAGGTGTTGCCGTACACTCACCCCCGTGTACGGCGGGTTAAGGTGCAGGTGCCAGTGCCCCAGCCTGCCGTACGCAAACCATCCGTGCTCCAGCCAGGTGCCGTACTGGCGGTCGAACCTGCGGTTGGCTGCACGCGAGGGGAGGGGCCAAGAACCGGCCAGCTCATGCTCTGTGGAGCCTTGTTCCTTGCTTGGTGACAAGATACGAGTGACCCACATCACCCACGTGTGCCGGCGAGGAGGAAGAGCTCGTTCTTGGCTGACTTGGCCTGTGGTGTATTCGAGAAGGAGCCAGGGGCGCAACAAGGTCGGGGAGGACAACACGACGGGAACATGGGCAGGGAGCTGGGTTGCTTGAGGCAGGGGACGGGGATGGAGGGAGCACGGGC
The DNA here is from genome assembly GCA_016858145.1 of Edaphochlamys debaryana. NCBI lineage: Eukaryota > Viridiplantae > Chlorophyta > Chlorophyceae > Chlamydomonadales > Edaphochlamys > Edaphochlamys debaryana. The sequence continues at coordinate 2,179,237 of JAEHOE010000004.1, forward strand.
AGCAGCACTCCGTACATGACGTACATGACGTACGGCAGCGCAGCAGCTCACCCGCTCCTCATCCGCGGGGTCTTCGGGGTCAGGGGGCAGCGGCACACCTGAGCGCGGATGGGGAACGCGGGGGGAATCACAAGCAGAATGCAGTGCCGGTGCGCGAGGGCACGCACACCTCCGGGTTCCCCGTGGAGGGCGTAGGTCCCCTGCTGCTGCTGCATTGCCCCCGGCTCACCGAGGTCCGTAAACGCCTTGCGGAACGCGAGCGTGTGCGGCCCTGGTGTGCCGTACAGGTAACCGCCGTACTCCTGCGGCCACTGGCCGCCTGCGGGGGGCAGTCGGGAGTTGGAGGGAGCCGGCATACCTCCCAGGGTACCTGGGTCCGCCCAAACCCTTCAACACATGCCCTGCCGACCTCTGCGCTGCCCGTGCCCTTCCCATTCCCCATCACACCCGCGTCCCCCCAGGCCCGTAAGCACATTCGAAATAGCGCTGCGCACACCCTCACGTAAACCCTGCACCCCTACCAGCGTGTGGCATGCGCAGGAGTCCCGATGTGAGCTGCAGGGGCAGCCCTCCGTCCACCAGCGAGGGCGGCTGCGTGGGGGGGTACGCGTCCCCCCACAGCCTTGCGGCCAGGGGGGGCTCGGCCCGGACGTCCTGTCGGGTGGGGAGCGGCGAGGATGCGGCAGGAGCGGGCCAGTCTGATCAAGGGGCAGACTGGGCCAGTCTCTCGCTCAGAACCCCGCTGCCAACCGAAGACGCATGGAGCTGCCGTGCGTGGCAGCCAGCCCCTTTGCCCTCTTCCACACCCTGCTCACCCTCAGCTTAAGCTTATGGATAGCCTGGTCGTATGTCGTCTTAGTCACCAACTGGCCATGCAGGGGTGCGTGCGGGGTTGCGGGCGCGTGTGGGAGAGAGAGCAGTTCGACCATACACACAGGCGGCGAAAGCACACCGCAGGCCCCAACCTTCTGCCAGCCCATTCATGCACGCACAGCAAAAGAGAGACAACAAATCAGGAAAGAGGAGAGGCCGGGACGGCCCGGGACGCACCTCCTTGCCGCCCAGCTTGGCCCACCCGTCCGTGTCGTCCCCAAGGAAATGCTGTGGGAGGCGGGGGGGGAATTCGTATGAATGGAACAGCGGAAGGGAAGAAGGAGGCGGGGGTGGGGACAAAGACGATGCCAAGGCCAACGGAGGACGGCAGAGGCCCGGTGCTGCAGGGCCACGCCTCCCCCTCGCACCCTGCCTCGGCCCTTGCCTGGCTCCCCAAACGTCTATACCCGAAGTCACACCAACGAGCCACTCCCTCTTCTCCTCCTTCGTTGGCTGTTTTTTATTCACCACTCGGACACCCGCCAACGTGAAGTGACACGCCTACCGTAGGTCCCCTTCAGGCGCCTTCGCCCACAAGCCCCCAGCCCGCGGCCCCCTTGCCCATACACTCCGCCCGCCGGCGCGCCGCCCTCTGCCTCTCCCCTTCCTCTGCAACCTCCTGGCAGCCCCCTAGGCTGAGCCCGGCTCGCCCTTATTGCACTCTGCTTCGTACCTCTCGGCGCCCTGAGGACCTACCAGGGTGAAGTGGTACACGGGTCGACCCGCGAGGCACGAGTACACCACGTCACTCAGCAGCGTCTGCAATGCGGGGAGGGGAGGTGCCAGCAGCAGGGGCCGAGGTTCGAGCTGAGCTGGTGGTGGTGGCCTTTCGCTAACCTCCTTCCTTAAGTTCCGTTTAGCGGCGTTGAGTTTTGGGGCTAAGCGCTCGCACGTGACCTGCCCTCAGCAGGCCCTGCATGCAGAATTACAGCTGCGGTACCCATACACTCCTGCGCAATTGCCACGCTTTCACACTCAACCCTGATACCACCCTTGCAGGCCACGTGCCCCCCCCCCCCCACCTGGTCCTCCTGGTACCACCACCCCTGGCGCTCGGGGTTGGCTGACAGCAGGCGGGGGGAGAGGGCGCCGAGGGCAGAGGCGTTCTCCGCCCATCGGACTGAGGGAGAGGGTTGTACAATGGCAACGTCGCTCAGGGTCGTCAAACATAAGCACTTCCCGCCGTGCTGTGACTTCCGGCCGTGCCGTGCACTTCCCGTCCTGCCTCACAGCAGCACACACCCCCCGCCCGCTCGCTACCATGAGCTCGCAACGCGCGCGTACGGCATGTGTACGGCACGATGCAGTCCGTCCCTCACCCGCTCGCTGCATCAGCTCGTACAAGAGGTAGGAGGCAGGGCCGCCGGGTGCCGCGTTCTGTACGGGTTAGTCATGGCATTTGGGGGTGAGTAAGAACGCGGTGACCGTGTGAGCGTGACCGATCCGGCATGCACCGTGGCCCAAGCTGCCAAGTGCGTGTCGGCCACTTGTACGGCCCCGACGATGCGCGCACGTACGCCACGCACCTGGATGTACGTGAACCCTCCGTTGATGTTATCGAAATACTCCGCCTGCAGTACAGAAGCCGGAGCGGAGGGCGGAAGGGGGTGGGGGTGGAGGACGTGTCATTAAGTTTCCTGGAACCCAGCGGGGGTGAGTTGACAGTAAGCAAGCCGGGGACGTAGCGGGGTTTGGCCACAGCTGGGCGTCGGGGGTTGGCAGGGGGGGCCCAGATGCGGGGGCAAACAGATCTGTACCCGGGCAGGCCACAGGCCTCAGGCGCCCCACCCGCCAACCGACCTGACTAATCACTGCGTAGTCGGCGGCCGGCGGCGCCTTGACCATGCCGTACCAGTCGCCCAGTGGGAGCGTGTCGGCGTCAACCGACATAACGTTATAACCCAGGGACACGGCGCGGGCTGAAGAGGAGCGGGATAGGGAACGAGAAGTGGATGAGATGGGGCGGTCATGTGTGGCGTAGAGAGGCCAGTCAAGGGATTGAGGGCGTCGTCACCAAGAGTCCCACAACCCCAACCAACCGCCAACCAACCAACCAACCAACCGACCTGCCGTAAACCACTTGCGCCACCAGGCGGTACGGCCTACATTGTGCGCCAGGTACTCGAAGCCCGAGCCGTACTGGTTGCCGCTGTATGGTACGGCACACAGGTGCGGCAGTTTGCCAGGGCACGTCGGTTGAGAGTACGGCAGTCCAGGATGGGGCACGCAAGGTCGGCGGGAGCCTACAAGGGCAGCGCTCTGCACCCCTCGCATCCTGCCTGCTGCAGAGCCCTTGGTCCCGCTCCGTGACTGGACCTCGTCGGCGCTGCACCTGACTCCGAGAGGCCATGCCAACGGCCCTGTCCCCTGCCCTGCCCCGCACCTTGCATCCTCCGTACGGTAGAATCCGCACGTGATGTTGCCCCGGCTGGACGTGTACGGCTCTTCACCTGGCGGTTGCGGTTGGCGGGCAATGTGAGCAGAGCCAGTCCTGGGTTGAAGGGTTTGGGTACCGGTATTTGTAGTCCTCAAGACCTAACAGCAGACACACCCGGTGGGGGGTTGGCAGCGGCCGCCAGGACCGAGGGGTGTGCCTCAAACACGCGTGCGAGCCTCTGCGCACGCAGGGAGGAGGGGAGGAGGCAGGCGGGCAGGGGAACCCTAGGAGTTGAAGGGTCAAGGTCGAGGCAGGGCAGCATGGGAAGCCGCTGCCAGCGGAACCCTCAAGGGAGGCACAGAGGGGCGGACGTGTCATGTGCAAGAGTTACATTCAAAGACGGCTATATCGTCCGTAACATCTTCGCCACTCACCGTGCAGTCACGGAGAGTTGGCATGACGGGGATGATGTGGCCATACCCCGCCCTGCGATAGCGGTCGAGGGTATGTGCCGCGGGCTCCAGGCGCGTCTCCGCAAACACGACCAGTTCCTTCTTCCAAGCGGTGAGCTCAAAGGCCTGCTTCGTCTGCTCGGCTGAGTCGAGGAATCCTACATAGTGGTGGAGCTTGCCTGCGAGGTTAGGGCCCGGCGCGGGGGCACGACGGAGAGACCCGCGAGGGATGGTGGATGGGTGCGTGTGTGTTGGGTTGGAAGTCGCAGACGCCATACGTTGGCAGTATACATGCTCATGCCAGCGATTGAACCTAAAGCAACGGAGCCTGGGCCTCACCTGTGCTGCAGAAATCCGCATTTCGGCACCTGACTTTGTCCACGGCTTCGGCCTTCTGAGTCGCATAAACGACCAGGAGTACAGCAAGGAGTAGTGAGGGCGCCTTCATGGGGCCGCCCGCCGCAGAAAAGCGACTGCGGTGTGTACATTTGGCATTTGACCGCGGGCAAGTAGAGCTAGGCTTGTCTGTAGACGAGGGATTGCGGGTTTGGTTCTCCGAGAGGTATCACTATGCGTTGCCCGATCGAGTCCCGGGCCCCCCGACCCCGGCACGGTTTGCATGCGCAGGCCTGCTGTAGTGACCGGCGGACTCCTCGAACACACACACGCACGCGAGAAGCCAGCTCGGCAGGGTTGGTGTGTGTGCTAGAGGGACGCTTTGGGGCAGACTGCGGGCGAATCCCACAGCGGGGGTCTTGGAATCCCTCCCCCAAGCGACCGGAATCCTGCCTTCGGCCGCCCGGAATCCCGACCCCTGTCGGCCGGAATCCCCCGACCCCCGACCTCACATCCTGCTGTCAGCCCCACCAAATCCAACCCCCGCGATCATGGTTAGCTGGTGACACGGGCTTCCCCGGAATCCCGACCCCATGTCCACCCTCCAGGCCTGCCTGGCTGCCGTCAACTTTACACAGTCGAAGTCCAAGAGCCCCACCCGCACCCTTCCATAACCCGTCAAATAACACGGCGAACAGGCGCAGTGTGTGTGCGGACATCCGCAAGAACATGTATGCCGGGGCACCTCTAGCCAGGTTCCCACTTCCCAGCCGTCACCCCCTCCGTCGGCCTCCCTACCCAAGCCACGCGCAGGCTGCAACACTAGCACTAAGCGTGCGTGTACCCTTAGCACCAACGGCACTACAACTTGTACGCTGCACAACATGCATGCATAGGCTGAAGATCAGCCCACATCCAAGCACCCTTCAGTCAAAGGCTCCGACCTCCGAGCCTCCGCACAGCAGCCCGCACCTACCAGGCCAAAATCTCGCCTCACATTGCCTCGCTCGTCGCCCCCCACCGCAAAGCCGCCTTGTGAACGGATTGAAGCCCCCGCACAGCGCAAAGCCAGGCATGCGTAATTCGGGCTCAGTGCCCTTCGGCGCCACGGGCCCAATCATCATGCATGACTAAGGCGCCACCAGATTACTGCAGGGCCTTGAACCCCTTGAATCCCACGTACGCGCCAGCGCCCACGATGAGGCCAATGGTGGTCCAAAAGCCACCGATGCGCAGCAGCACCAGGTTGGGGAGCTGGGGAGACAGACAGGGACGAGGGGTTGGACGTTGGAGGCGGGGGCTTTGAGAGCACGAGGGGCGGATGGTGTCATGGTGGGAAGGACAGGGTGGGGGCAGGATCGCGAGGGGACCCGAGCAAGCAGCCCATCCCAACAGAGCAAGAGACGAGCGGGGACTAGAGGGACTTTCGAGCTTCTATGGGCATCCCGCACAAAGAGGCAGGTGGGGAGGATCCCAGCCATGCCTCCGTCGACGCCTCCCTGCCCGTGCCCAGCTGCTATCTCCCCCCCCAGCCCACGCCCCTGCCGTACACCCCCTGCCGTACGTACGTTGCGGTTGTACGTGTTGGAGTGCGCGACAGCCAGGGCGACGCGGGCAGCCGCCAGAGCGCCACCGTACGCCGCCAGGGTCTGCGGCAAGGGCGGGTGGCGGGGCGGAAGCCATAGGGAAGACCCCAGGGGGCAGAAGTAGCCATGCACCCGTCGGTCGGCCCACCCCCCCACACACACGGCCCACAGCCCTCGCGCCCGTTCGCGTGCGCACCTTGGACGAGACGGGGGTGGCGGTTTCCATGAGCAGCAACAGCATCAGCGCCGTGGGCACGTACTCCTGTGAGGGGGTAAAAACAAAAGGGGGGTGGGGGCGTGGGGCGGGGAGCAGGCATGGTCAGAGGAAGCGGGTGAGTTCGAGGGTGCTAAGAACGTGGTCAGCCTAGACGCATGAGCGTGTGAGAAACGTCTGGCTGGCACGTACTCATGCGGATCGGCGATGGGGTGAGGCAGGGGGTCGGTGGAAGCGGCGGGTGTTGGGCAGGGTGAGGCCGAGGAGAGAGTCCACGTTGCGAGGGCGTTCAGCCGGGAGGACCACGTGGCACAGGGGCTGCACTGGCGACCCACACCCGCATCGCATCCGGCCGCCGATGCCGATGCGCTGTACTGCAGACCCTGGCACACCGCGCTGCAACATATGTGGACTGATCTCCGCCGCGACATCGCCACCGACCCAACTGTCGCCAACGACCGTCCCCGAGCGCGCGGTAAGCAGCTCGCGCTATGACAGCAATCCAGTCTCGCCTGGAAGTTGCCGCCCGCGCGCGACAGCGCAGTCAGCTTCTCATCGTCGGCCTTGCCATCCGTCTGCTTCGTGCCAAACAGACAGCCCGTGTCGAGCCGGTAGAAGCCCACGCGCGTCTGTAGAAGCGCGTAGATGACTGAAAGCCCGCCAGCGGTGGCGCAGGTGTAGGGCGCCGAGAGTGCCATTCTGCTAGGTTCCGGAAAGGGTGCGCACGCGAGCGGAGAACAACAACAGTGAGCGACGAGCTGAGAAGGCGTTGAGTTTCGCGAATGGATGCTTTGCAAGCTGGGAAGACGGGTTTCAGCTCGCGAACGTGCATCCGTATGACGGCATAATGCCATGGGCGATGAGTTGCGACCAACCGCATACCTGACCGCATACGCGCGCCCCGAGCGCCTGCGCCGTCCAGGGCTAAGGAAGAAAGTTGAGGCCTGGGCTGCCGGGCAGCGTCGGTTGCGAGGGGGCACAGGTCCAGGCGTGTCCAGGAGCCGGAGGTGCCGGAGGGGGGGGAGTTGGCTGGTATCCCCTGCTCAATCCCAACTTTCACATCCTTCAAGGCAAATCTCAAGACGTGTCTCCTGACGCTAGTTAACCGCGGAGGCCATTCATGTGTGACTGAAGGTCACACGGGCGGGAGGGGCACTGTGCGGGCCGCGGGTGGGACCAGTGGGACCCCACAAGAACAGAGGCAAGGTTCCAAGGGGCCGTCAGCGGCAACGTTCAGCAAGCGACCTCATTCTGCACCATACCGCAACGGACAAGCAAGGGCCCCGCACACAGAAGGTACAGCTAAAACTCAGGGCTCTCTCTGCAAGGCAGTCTCAAGCCAGCTACCTTATTGCAACGAACGGGTTGGGTTGGCAGCACAAGACAAACAGCAGAGCAAACCCACAAGCAACCGATGAAGGTGTGACGCGTGGGTTGGTGGGCTGACCTGAGCCAGACGGCGGGAAAGCACTTCCCGAGGGGGCACCCGGACAGACAGTCAAGAAGGCACTAGCACAGCACGACTGAACCCGACAAAGCAGAGAGCCATTTAACAACAGGACGCGCAGAGGCGGCGACTGCAATCCGTACTACATCAGAGGCTGTAATTATGTTGTGGCAAGAAACCCCGCGCCCGGAACCCTTCCGATCAAGCCCGTACCAGCTACCGCCTCGGCACCGCACAGACGGCGCCTCACACTCCGCAACAACAACACAGCCGACTACGCACCGCAAGTCCACCCCGAGGTGTGCCCACCGCCCCTCAACCTCGTGGCACGCAGCTCAAGCAACATCTCACGTTCCTCCCTAGCGCGCTCCTCCACTCCTTCTGGACGTACCCGCCCCTCAACAGACCTTGCCACCGCTGCCTGAGACGCGGCGACGCAACACCCGCCCCGTCGGATGCTCTGAGGCCTCATGCCTCGATGCCGCGACTTGCGGAAAGCGAACGAAATCCCTTCTCAAATGGGCCTCTCAGAACTCACACCTCTCCTCTGCCAAAGCACACGGGGCCCAAAACCGCCAATCGCGCCCCACAAAACCAGACCGCAGCAACGCCATTACGAGCCCCCACATGCGAAGAAGGCAAAAGCTCAGCTACACCGCCGGGGGGGATAAGTACATTGCGCAAGCCTAACTGGCCCAGGCGGCCTGTGCAACAGCGGCCTTCAAATCCTGGCTCTCGCAATCTCAACCTCTCTGTCCAAGACTCCCAAGCAAAGGGGAACAAAGCTGGCTGAGTCGAATCAAAGGGCCCTTGGAAGGGAACTGCGGAGCAACATGGTCGGCCACACTCGCTGCCATGAGCTCGCAAAGCAAACGTGTGTACGGCATGTGTACGGCACGATGCAGTCCGTCCCTCACCCGCTCGCTGCATCAGCTCGTACAAGAGGTAGGAGGCAGGGCCGCCGGGTGCCGTGTTCTGTACGGGGCGATGGCATGGGGAGGCGTGAGAACGCGCGATGCTTATTAGGCAATGCGTGTTGGCGTTGGGGGTGAGGGAGAACGCGGAGCCCGTGTGAGCGTGGCCGATCCGGCATGCATCGTGGCCCCAGCTGCCTGGTATGTGTCGGCCAACTGTACGGCCCCGACGATGCGCGCACGTACGCCACGCACCTGGATGTACGTGAACCCTCCGTTGATGTTATCGTAATACTCCGCCTGCAGTGCAGAAGCCGGAGCGGAGGGCGGAAGGGGGTGGGGGTGAAGGACGTGTCATTAAGTTTCCTGGAACCCAGCGGGGGTGAGTTGACAGTAAGCAAGCCGGGGACGTCGTGGGGTTTGGCCACAGCTGGGCGTCGGGGGTTGGCAGGGGGGGCCCAGATGCGGAGGCAAACGCCCCACCCGCCAACCGACCTGACTAATCACTGCGTAGTCGCTGGCCGGCGGCGCCTTGACCATGCCGTACCAGTCGCCCAGTGGGAGCGTGTCGGCGTCAACCGACATAACGTTATAACCCAGGGACACGGCGCGGGCTGAAGAGGAGGGGGACCGAGAAAGAGAAGTGGATGAGATGGGGCGGTCATGTATGGCGTACAGAGGCGTTTCAAGGGATCAAGGGCGTCATCACCAAAAGTCCCGCAACCCCCCAACCAACCGCCAACCAACCAACCAACCAACCAACCAACCAACCAACCAACCGACCTGCCGTAAACCACTTGCGCCACCAGGCGGTACGGCCTACATTGTGCGCCAGGTACTCGAAGCCCGAGCCGTACTGGTTGCCGCTGTACGGTACGACACACAGGTGCGGCAGTTTGCCAGCGCACGTCGGTTGAGAGTACGGCAGTCCAGGATGGGGCACGCAAGGTCGGCGGGAGCCTACAAGGGCAGCGCTCTGCACCCCTCGCATCCTGCCTGCTGCAGAGCCCTTGGTCCCGCTCCGTGACTGGACCTCGTCGGCGCTGCACCTGACTCCGAGAGGCCATGCCAACGGCCCTGTCCCCTGCCCTGCCCCGCACCTTGCATCCTCCGTTCGATAGAATCCGCACGTGATGTTGCCCCGGCTGGACGTGTACGGCTCTTCACCTGGCGGTTGCGGTTGGCGGGCAATGCGAGCAGAGCCAGTCCTGGGTTGATGAAGGGTTTGGGTACCGGTTGTCCTCAAGACCCCAAAGCAGACGCACCCGGTGGGGGGTTGGCAGCGGCCGCCAGGACAGAGGGGTGTGCCTCAAACACTCGTGCGAGCCTCTGCGCACGCAGGGAGGAGGCAGGCGGGCAGGGGAACCATAGGAGTCGAAGGGTCGAGGCAGGGCAGCATGGGAAGCCGCTGCCAGCGGAACCCACAAGGGAGGCACTGAGGGGCGGACGTGTCATGTGCAAGAGTTACATTCAAAGACGGCTATATCGTCCGTAACATCTTCGCCAGTCACCGTGCAGTCACGGAGAGTTGGCATAACGGGGATGATGTGGCCATACCCCGCCCTGCGATAGCGGTCGAGGGTATGTGCCGCGGGCTCCAGGCGCGTCTCCGCAAACACGACCAGTTCCTTCTTCCAAGCGGTGAGCTCAAAGGCCTGCTTCGTCTGCTCGGCTGAGTCGAGGGGTCCCACATAGTGCTGGAGCTTGCCTGCGAGGTTAGGGCCGGGCCGGCGCGGGGGCAAGACAGAGAGACCCTCGAGGGATGGTGGATGGGTGCGTGTGTGTTGGGGTGGACGCAGACGCCATATGATTCCAGTGTATACAAGCTTACGCCAGCGACTGAACCTACAGCAAAGGAGCCTGGGCCTCACCTGTGCTGCAGAAATCCGCATTTCGGCACCTGACTTTGTCCACGGCTTCGGCCTTCTGAGTCGCATAAACGACCAGGAGTACAACAAGGAATAGTAGTGAGGGCGCCCTCATGGAGCCTCCCGCCGCAGAAAAGCGACTGCGGTGTGCACATTTGGCATTTGACTCGCGGGTAAGCAGAGCTCGGCTTGTATGTAGACGAGGGATTGCGGGTTTGGTTCTCCGATAGGTATCACTATGCGTTGCCCGATCGGGTTCCGAGGCGCGGGGCCCGGCACGGTTTGCATGCGGATACCCATTACACGGTCGCAGTCCAAGAGCCCCATCCGCACCCGTATATAACCCGTCCAATACACGGCGAACAGGCGCAGTGTGTGTGCGGACATTTATGCCGGGGCACCTCCAGGGCCATGTAGCCATGTTCCCAGGTTGGCGGGCGTCACCCCCTGTCCCCGCCCGTTTCGCCCCTTTCGCCTCCATGACGGCCGTGCATACCAAGCTCAACGTCGCAGTCCACGCCCTCCTCGCCCTCGCCCGAACCAGCTCCTTCCTCCCCGCCTTCAAAGTAGCCGCTGCCGACACCCTCAAGCGTCTGCACCTGCGCGGCTTCCCCCTCACCTTCCTCCGCCAAGCCGTACGCAGTTTCCACCGCCACCACATCGCCGCTGTTCCCGGCCACCCACCCATCACAAGCCTCCTCCGCCTGGTACCCCGCACGACCGCCGCCCCCAAGCCCGCGCCGCCACCACAACCACCTCCCTCACCACCCCCCTCGCCCCCGCCGCCACACGTACCCCCACCGCCACCCCTGCCCCTGCCGCCTCCTTTTCCCCCTCCGCCTCCCTTCCCGCCCCCGCCACCCTTTCCCCCGCCACCACCATTTCCACCACCCCCTCCCCTGCCGCCGCCACCCCCGCCGCAGCCACTGCCTCTGCCGCCTCCACCGCCACCCCCGCCGCCATCGTCGCCGCCGCCGCCCTCGCCACCCCCCCCCTCCACGCCCCCCACCGCCTCCTCTGACCTCTCCGCCGCCGCCGCCGCCGCCGCCCCCGCCGTCGCCACCAACCCCACCTCCACCTCCCCCGCCAGCACCCCCGCCACCGACACCGCCCCCGCCGCCGCCACCCCCGCCGCCGTCACCTCCACCACCCCCGCCGCCCGCCACCCCCGCCGCCGCCACCCCCCGCCGCCGCCACCCCCGCCGCCCGCCACCCCCGCCGCCGCCACCGCCGCCCCCACCGCCGCCTCCGCCGCCGCCCCCGCCCCCACCGCCGCCTCCGCCGCCGGCTCCCCCGCCGCCGCCGCCATCCCCGCCGCCACCACCCCCACCGCCGCCACCCCCGCCACCGCCGCCTCCGCCGCCGGCGCCCCGCCCGCCCCCGCCGCCCCGCCCCCCGCCTCCGCAGGCCGTGGTTTGCGTCTTCCGCATCCGCTGGTACCGCGTCCGCTCCACCCTCCCGCCACCCCCCGGCTACAGCCACGGCGACCGCGTCCCCGACATTGTCGTGAGCCGCATGGCCAGCGGATGGCTCAGTGCGGAACGGCATGGCCTCCTGCCTAACGACCCTCAATTGGCCAGATTGTCCTTCGGCGACTTCGAGCTCCTGCGCTACCTGCTCCTTGTCTACTCACCAGCCGAGCTGGACATCCACCCCTGGTGCCACGACTGGCTGCAGGCCTGCATTGACCTGCACCTCTGGCGCCTGGTGCGCGCCGGGTCGGCATATCGCACAGGCAACCCCGCAGCCCCACCCCCGCCGCCCCCGCCGCCGCCACCGCCACCGCCGCCACCACCCCCGCTTGCACTCCTGCCGCCGCCGCCGCCCTCTTCGCCGCCGCCGCCTCCTCCACCTCCACCGCCGCCGCCCCCACCACCGCTGCCCTCGCCGCCGCTACCCCCTCCACCGCCGCCGCCGCCGCCGCAACCACCGCCCCCTCCCCCGCCGCCGCCGCCAGCACCTCCGCCACCCAACCCACCCCAGGCCCCCGGGGGCGCCCCCGCCGTCCCACCCATGCAGCCCCCTCCGCCGCCGCCGCCCTTCGCCCCGCAGCCGCCGCCGCCACCTCAAACCTGGCCGCCGCCGCCGCCCGCCGCCCTGGCGTACAACGCCCTCATATATGCCCACAACGCCGCCCTGCTCGATCACGCCCATCGCGCAGCGTACGACGCCGCCATGCGCGCAGCCGATCTCATCATGACCCTGCAGCCGGGCCCCGCCACCGCCCCACCCGCTGCAGCCCCCCCCGTGGTTCCGCCCGCCGGCGGAGTCCCCCACGCCGCCGGCCATGCCCCGGCCCCAGGTCCGGCGCACGCACCCCCTGGCCCGCCGCCAGCCCCAGCCCAACCGCAGCCCCCTGCGCCGCCCCCCGCGCACCCGCCGCCGCCCCTCGGGCCCGACGATGATCCCTGGGACTTCCTCATGCTGGACCTCACCCTCGCACCGTACGGTGGCTGGATTCCGTACGGAGGCCCTCCCGCGAACGGCACCGCCTAGACGGGGCCACGCACCTGGCAGGGGGGCCCTCAGCCGGCAGGGGCCGCCCCGGTCTGCCTCGGCGTTTTTTAGTGGTTTCCTGCGGCTCTCGTCTCACTATGGTTATTTGGAGTGGATAGTTTGTCAGCTTATCAGCCACGCGGAGTCGTGGAGCACCTGTGGACCGCCGACGGGCGCGGGTGCATGGGCCTGTGTCGTCTCTGGAGTTCCGCGGGGGAGGCCGGCCTGTCAGGCCACAGGCTACGTGGGAGTGTGGCCGGGCAGTTGTACGGGCGTAGGGCGGGGCCCGTGTTGCGGGCAGCCGGGGATCAGCGAGCTCAGCCGGGCTTCGTCGTCGCCTTTTCGAGCTAAGCCGTACACTTTTCCTCCACAAACCCAGTGGAACCCTCTTCCACAGAGGCTGTGGAAAGTGCCGTACCGTTCCCAGCGCTCCCAGGGCTCCCAGTCGCGCGAGGCCACAGCGCACCACAGAGTCAATACCACTACGCAGCCGTGTCACCACACGCACACACCGCACCCCAAAACAGCACGCCGCGCACACGTCGCGAGTTGCCATCGCAAGCGACCCTGACCGTGCAACAACTCCAGCAATACCCAGCATTCCTAAGCATCACTGAGACGGTACTGATTCCTTAACCTATGGAACTGTCGCTTAGCGCCTGGCGCCTTGGCGCACCTCGCAATGCAATGTGAACAGGTCGACGCGGCAAGAGAAGCTAAGGCAAGTGACTTGCGTACTTGCGAGGGCCTGTCCTGAGCCTTTCTCTGCCAGCGTTTCTCCCTGCGCATCGGGTTTCTCTCCCATCAGGTCTCCTTACTCTGTCACGCGCTATGTTATGCAGAGGCTTTGCCTTGGACTGAGTCAGGGCGGGCCAAAGGAGCTCATCCTTGACACAGCCCGCAGCAGTCAGAAGAAGAAGTCCGCCACCCAGCCTGCACGGTTGCATTCATATGATGGCTTCGCCCGACACGCCGCTCGCGCTTAGTCTCACACCTCTTCTAAAGGCGGCCGCAATACAGGCTCAGTACAGTCGAGGTAATTTGGGATGCCGACTTGACGGGGGGCTGGCGCTATCCCTGAGCCGGCTGTCCTGCCCGTACCTCAGCGGTTCTCTTGTTCGTGATGGCGGCGCTGGGTCGCGCGGATCTCGAGCATGGAATCGAGCAGGGGTCCAAAGGCGGCCTCACTCGGCGGGCCCCTCAACTCGGCACCCATCAACCGCCGAAGGTGCGTGCCGCGCATCCGCATGGCGGCCCGCTGATAAGCCCCGGCCCCCGCTCTTCTCCCAATCCCAAGCTCCTCAGAACCCACAGCGCTTCGAGCCTCGTCCCTGCACCCGCACACACCGACCTTGTGCCTCAACTCCCGCAGCTACAGCCATGGCCCCACGCAGTAGCAGCAGCAGCAGCGGCCGCATGCCCCGCATCGCTGCGGCGGGTCTGCTGCTCCTGCTGGCCCTTGCCGCCGTGTCGGAGGCCGCACAGGTCGTCGGCCCCGCTGCGCCCGACAGCAAGGAAACCGGTGGGGCGCGAGGAGAGGGGGCATGTGCATGGCGAGGGGGTACCTGGATGGGTCGTGGCGCGCCGCTTAGCGGTCTGGGAGCTCGGGCCTGGGTCATGCGCCCGCCCTCGCATGCTGTCACCACCCTTGGGTCGCCCACTATCGCCTCCTGTCTCGCTTTGCCGATAGATCGTGGCATTAGCTGCCACCCCCCCCCCTGTTCCCCGCTCCACCTTCCGTCCATCCCTCCTCGGCCCTCCCTTGCTCCCCCGAACCCTTCATCCCCAGCCGGCCTGGGCGCCTGGCTCCTCCGCGGCCTCCCCCGCCGCCTGCTGGCGCCCCTCTACCCCGGCCTGGGCCCCGCCTGCGTCAGCCGCCTGGTGCAGTGCAGCGACACCCAGTCCTTCAGCGGCAGGTGTGAAGGGCTGCTCGCATGAGCCGGGGAGTCTCAGGCGCGGTGATTAGCCGGCTGGCCTTAGATCCGGAACCGAGGCCCGAGGTCGAAGCCCGACCCATGCCCAGTCCGTCCGAGGCAGGTGTGTGTGGGGAGGTGTCGGGGATGAAAACAACTCGGGGGAAGGCGCGTGGGGGGTGGAGGGTGAGGCTAAGAGGGACATCGCCAGCGGCAAGTGGGGACCAGTCCTTAAGCGGGTGGTGGCTGGTGAGAAGGGGGGGTTGAATGGACGACAGGTGGGGGGATGGCGAGAACAGCCCTGGCAGGACAGGAGAGCGTTAGGCCACCTGGCCACGGCAGAAGCTGCTAATGCGTCCTATTGCGTTTGCCATTACCTTGAGAGGCTGCGCTAGCTCTCTTACCTTGGGTCTAACGGCCGCCCGATTTCGACCGGTCCGTGCGAGGTGCGACCACCCACGTCCACACCCCGGTGGGGCGGTGGCGCCCTCCCCCGTCCCTCCCCCTTCTCGTCCTCGACAGGGTCAAGGTCAGCACCAAGACCACGGAGACCAACCCCGGCGTCAAGCAGGTCACCGAGGTGACCACCCGCACCGGCACGGAGACCTTCACGACGGAGAGGGGCCGCGGTAACCTGATCGGAGCCCTGGGCAGGTAGAGCGACAGGATCTGGTGCTCGGGGGTGCTCCGGGGGGGGGAGGTGCAGTGATAGAACCCAGCTGTTAGTGCCTGGACGGCCTTCTTGGCGCGGTTGGCAGCTGGGGGCGTGCATGCGTGAAGAAATAGGAGCAAGTGCGTGGCATGCGTGGAAGGTTGGGCTCGGCACAGGGGCGACACCTCCGGGGGGCTGTAAGATGTGGACGAGGGAAGGTGAGGGCTGAGGGTTCATACAGGAGGATAGTTGTGTGCCTACGAGTGGCGAGGGCACGTTGCTGCGATGCGCTCGCCTTCCGACCCAGGGCCGGCTATCTGGGAATAAGCTTGGTAGGCACTGATGTCAATTTACGCGTTGGACCTTGTGGCACACGGGTTCACAGCACCTGCTGAGCAGTAAACCTTGTAACGCTGGTACTGCCGCCGGGGTATTGATCTCGCAGTATCACCACAATAGCGGCAACCGCGAACCGCAACGTGTGCTGGGAAGCCGGCAACGGGCGCGTTAGGGCCGCGGGGGGCACGCGAGTGGCATGCGGGTTGGACCACAGGATGGCACGGTGGCGCTAGGGTTCCCGCGCCGCACGGTAGATCGCGATGACGACTTTTATGGTGACGAGGAAGCGCTTTAAGGCCAGAAGCCCCCTCAACAGCCCAGGTCCGCGACGTTCTGTCACCGACAGCTGGGTTCGTTCACGGTTTCGCGATTGCTCGTCTTCCTCGCGAACCATAGTCACAGCTGCTTGCTTGGTCATAAAGAGGAAAACCATACTGCCAAAATGAGCACCGAGACCGCTTTTGCCTCGCAACCGGGCCTCCCGAAGACTCCGGGCATCAAGGGCCAGCGGCCGGTGCGTGTGCTAGTCCCAAGTAGCACAGGCAGTCCCAGTCGAGACGCACAAGCGGCGAGAAGGCCGGCCTGTCCACCCGTCAACGATGGCAGTCAGTCAACAACGGCCATTTCCCGAGGCTCGGGAGCGCAGGTGAGCCACGCGCACGCAGGGCACTCTGGTGTTCTCTCTTGACGGCTTTTGTGACTTCGCAGCGCGCGCCACAACCGCTCCAGCCGGCTGCGACCAACGGGCCGCGGCGCTGCGTGCCTTCCTCCTCCGCCGCGGAGGGGCTTCCGCGGACCCCGTCTGGCAAGGTGCGCACACAACCCGACCCCAACTGCCAGTACATAAACAGCACGCAGCCTGTTACGCCCCGTAGCCCTGTCAGGGACCTGAGCCTCTGCTCACGAAGGAACCCTTTTGAAACCCTTGTCCGACCTTGTCCGCAGGGCATCCCCTGCAGCTCAGACGTGGACTCCCTGTGCAGTGCTTTCCGCGTCAAGGCCGCAATCCGGGTGCCTGCGGAGAAGGGGCAGGAGCCGGTGCAGCCGAGCGGCCTCGCCACAGGCAAGCAGCTGCTATCGGCCCTTGGATATCAGGGGATCCTGCCGCGAGCAGGCACAGAAGGAGTGTGCAGGGCCGAGGCGCGCTGCAGCCAGGCGTGGGCTCCCTCGGGCAAGGCGGCACCAGGGTCCGCACCTGCAGCCTGCAGCCCCGCGGAGTTCAACACCCCTCTGACCCCTGTCGCCTTTCGCTTTGCAGGTGTGCTCAAGCCCTCGCTGCCCCCCTCCGACTGGCTGAGCCCCACCAGCCGGAGGTGGGCGGCCCTGTGCTGGGGGAAAGGCCTGCGAGAGGGCAAACTCAGGGGGGATTGCTACCACGGCCCGCGTGCCCTTGTTGTCCGCAGCGTCTCATGACCGAGGGCCAAGGGCCCTGACCCCAACCACGCCACCCCCGCCCCCTGCAGGACCGGGGCCGCCAGCCGTGAGCTGCGGTCGCTCGCCTCCGCCACCTCCCTCCCCGCCCCCCCAGCCCCCCCTCCCTCCACCTCCACCTCCGCCTACACCAGCGCCTTCCCGGTCCCCGCCAGGACCGACGCGCTGCTGCCTGCGCCCTGCGCCTCCACAGCCTCCCGGCCGCGGCCCTGCGCCTCAACGGCTTCCATGGCCGCACCCGCGGGCCCGTCCGCCTCCTCCAGGGACTCGGCGTGCTTTGCCAGCAGCAGCGGCCCTGCTGCCTCCGCCAGGCTCTCGCCGCTCCGCCCAGCCGCCGCCGCGCACGCCTCGGCCTGCAGCTCCCCTGCGTCCCCGCGCCGGAGCCCAGGGAGCGATGCGGGCATGGGGGCCGGCGCCCAAAGCCCCAGCCCCGTCCGCCAGCCGCCTGGAGTGGCGGCGGTCGCGGCTGCCAGCGGGGCGGCGCCGTCGGGGCGCGGCCTAGCGGGGCCAGAGGCCGTCCAGGGCCAGCAGCGGCAGACGCTTGGAAGCATTCAGGTGTTCAGGTGAGCGCCATACGCCTGCTGCCCCCGGATCCCTGACTGGTGCCAAGGAGCCCCGGTGGTCCACACCTGCGCCTTGTCGACTGCCTTCTGCTGCCCACCGCCTGAGGCCCCTTTCTCCCCTTGTGGCCCTTCCGCATGCAGCCCCGTCAGGGCCAGCCACCGGGACAAGGAGCAGCTGGGCTCGGTCGTGGTGGGTGTGGGTGCCACCGCATGCGTGCTGCGTCCCCAAGCCTCCCTACCCGACCTCTGCTCTCCTCTCCGCACCTCTGCCACACGTGGCATGGGTGCTTGCCAGTCTCCACGGTCAAGAGCCCTTACCACACTGGTGCTGCCGCTCCCCTCCCAGGTGCTCACGCCCGTGCGCCGTTCCGCGCGCAAGTCGGTCGGCAAGTCGCTTACGCCGATGACGACGCTTCTTGAGGTAGGCACTGTCATTCTACATTTCAGGCTGCCGGAACCGCGCTAGGGGGCCCAGCTTTCGCAAAGATAGGATGGATGGTCCCGGCACTTTCGAGACCGCGGCTCAACGCACGCGCTCCATTTGACTGTTTCTGTATGCAGGCGACTGGGTGGAGCTACACGCCCAACAAGCACCTGCTGGGGGTGAGCCAGTCGGCCGGCGCGGAAAGCCTGGCGGAAAGTGCGCGATGAGCCATCGAAGTGGACGGCTGGGCTTCACGACGCCGCCTCAAGCCCCGAAAGTGACTGCCACTCCGTGACTTGTAACAGGAGCAGTTCCTGAACTTAACGTTGCACAACCGTGCCGCATACGTTACACGACCGTTTGCAGCGCGCGCACCCTATCTTCACGTCCGCTCTTTCCGCGTCCACCAGCTTGCACCAGCTGCTCACCTAAGTGCCGACGAAGCAAGCACATTCGTAGCGGAGGGCAGGAGCGCACCGATGGCGCTGTCGTCTAGGCTGCACCAGGGCAAGGCCGTCGCGGGGACGCGGCGTGCCGCCAACACGGTCCCGATTGCCTCTCGGCCGTGTCGAGTGAGTCCAGCGCGTCGCGGTCCCAGCGCAGTCGCAGCTTTTTGCCAGGCGTCAAGTGCAACATCTGCGGAGTCGCGCCTGGGGTTCTCTTGTCTCCAATTCGGCCTGTAAAACTTGCACATTCCGGAGATCTACAAACCTTCATAGTTGAAGGCTCCGAAACCTAGGGTCGGGTTCAGGAGACCGCGCTGATGGAGACGTCGCGACGCTGCTTTCCCGGACGCAGGTCCTGCCAGGCGGCAGCAAAGCCGTCAAGGCCCAGGCTGTCTTTGCTCCCGCAGCAGCAGCTTTGACGGCCGTGCCTGGCCTGTCCAACAGCGGCGACAAGGACGTGCATGGCACCGCGGGCGCGGTTACGGTCGAGAACCCTGGCCTCAAGCGCGCGGATGTG
The DNA here is from genome assembly GCA_016858145.1 of Edaphochlamys debaryana. NCBI lineage: Eukaryota > Viridiplantae > Chlorophyta > Chlorophyceae > Chlamydomonadales > Edaphochlamys > Edaphochlamys debaryana. Next base: position 2,198,085 of record JAEHOE010000004.1, read on the forward strand.
CTGCGCAACATCATCTTCGTCACCTCTGAGGTGGGTTTGAGCCGAATCCCGGTATTCCTGCGCTGCGTGTGGCGGGCCTTTCGTGTCGAGGTGCAGGAACGGGGCCCAAGCTCACTCCTCTTCACGTCGAGGACTGACCTGGGCCCTTCCGCATCTTCCTACCTCCCAGGTTGCCCCTTGGTCCAAGACCGGCGGTCTGGCGGATGTGCTGGGCTCTCTGCCCTTTGCCCTGGCGGAGCGCGGGCACCGGGTCATGGTGGTGGCTCCCAGGTGAGCCCTGGCGCAGGGAGGGCACAGGGAGCGAGCAGACGGGGAACAGGAGGTGGCGATAGAGGGAGACAGCCCACTCCGGCATGTGACTGCGCTCCTGCTTAAGAGCCACCGAGGTAACGGGAAGGGAGAACGCCTGCGTGTGCTGAGAGCGCTGTGGACGCGGAAAGTACCGCCCGGTTGCTGGGGACAGCCGCACCCACCTGGGCTCATCTGAGGAGCGCGCGGCGAAGGGAACGTCTGCCTTACCGTAATGCCCCTGGCCATAGCTAGCTGCACACGCATGTAAGAGCACTCGGGTCGGACACTTGTGTATGCTGTATGCCGTGAACTACCGTGTTCGCCTGTGGCACCCCGGCCGGGGGAAGGGGCGGATAACGAGGCGCGTTCGGACTGCTCCGGGCTCCGCGGCTCCGCAGTCTCCACGCAAGAGGGCCCTCGAAACCTGTTCGGCGGGACTAAGGAGAGGCAGCACGGGAACCCTCGAATGTGCTCTTCGTCTCGAAGCTTATCGAGTGCTGACCCCTGTGCACTGTACGACAGGTACCAGGAGTACGACGGCCCCATCGACACGGGCGTCCGTGTGAAGCTGGAGCCCGGCAACGCGGAGGTGAGGCGCGTGTGGACTTAGTAATGCTAACTTGCAGGGAGGGGGGGGGGGGCGCTCACCAGAGCAGCGTGCTGTGCCGATCGCGGGTGGGTCTGCGGGGTTGGCAGACCGGGTACACCTCACTGCCTCACTGCCCCGTACCCCTCCCTCCTCCCCCTTGCCCCTGTCTGTCAGCAACTAAACGCACCGACGCGATCCCGCTCCAACGCCCCCCCCCCCTGTCACCCGCTTTCCCCCCTCCTCCTCCCCCCCTGTCAGGTGGGCTACTTCCACCAGCAGATCAAGGGTGTGGACTTCGTGTTCGTGGACCACCCCTCCTACCCCCGCCCCGGGGGGCTCTACGCCGACGTCAACGGCGTGTACGGCGACAACCAGGTGCGCACGTGCGTTGACTGGCGTTGACCAGCGTTGACTGGCGTTGACCGGCCCAGGCCGCAGGCTCCCAGCTCGGGCCTCACCTTGTTCGGATGGGCGCGGGGTTACCGGGGTCTCGTGTCGGCTTCCCAGCACCAAACTTAACCGCCGCCCCGTTCCTCTCCCCCTCACTGTTCTCACCTTCTCCCCACCTTCCTCCACCTTCTCGTCCTATTGACCTCCAGTTCCCCTTCACTGTCCTAAGCCTGCCTCTCCCCCCTCCCCCTCCCCCTCCCTTTTCTCAAGCTATGCTTCCCTGGCCCAGGCGACGACGCGATTCCACTCAGCAACAAACACTATCCCTTCCCTTTCCTCCCGTTCTCCAACCCACCCCCAGTTCCGCTTCACCCTCCTGAGCCTGGCGGCCACGGAGGCGCCTTTCTTCCTGGAGCTGCCCGTTCCCCCCCAGCAGTGGGACCCCCCGCAGAACCCCAACCCCAAGGGCTCGCCCAGCGGCTCGCCCTCCAACGGAGCCGCCAACGGAGCCGCTGCGGCGGCGGCCGAGGCCCTGGCGGCGGCTGAGTCGCTGGAGGCGGCGGCGGCGGCGGCCGATATCGACGTGCCTGCGTCCGTGGCAGAGGCCGTGGCCGCGGTGCAGCGGGAGCTGAGGCAGGAGGAGGAGGTGCCGCGGACCAAGTACACGCAGGTACGGCGCGGTACGGCGCGTGTGCGAAGTGCGGGAGGTCCTGAGTACGGCAGACGTGCGGGCCGTGGTAATGATTGCCGGGGAACGGGGTGTGTGAAAGCAGCAGGGGTCTGAGCTAACTGTCTGTCTGTCTCGAGCGCCCCGGATGAATGGATTCCTGCACGGCCATGGAATCGCACCCGGATGTACTGAGCCTGCTCACCAGTTTGTCCTTCCCTAGGTGGGTAGAACCCTTCTCCCGCGTCCCCCCGACCGTTTCCCCCCCCCCCCCCCGCTCCCCCCCAGGACATTGTGTTTGTGGCCAACGACTGGCACGCCTCCCTGGTGCCCGTGTACCTGGCCGCCAAGTACCGCCCCCACGGGGTCTACACCAACGCCCGCTGCATCATGGCCATCCACAACCTGCGGCACCAGGTACGGCACACTGCCGTACACCAGCATGTCGTACGGCACGGCTCGGATGTACAACACATGCTCTCTGTGTCCCGTACCGGCCGCCGCCGGGGCTTTGGCCAGGGCCTCTCAGCTTACAGGAGTCCGACCCGCCGCCCCTAACCTTCCCCCCCTCCTCCCTCCTCCCCCTGTCAGGGCGTGTTCCCCCCCGGCTCCTTCTATGAGCTGGGCCTGCCCCCCCACTGGTACGGCTGCCTGGAGTGGCAGTACCCGCCCCACCAGCGCCAGGGCAGCTGGGCGGAGGAGGGCCGCTCCGTGAACCACATGAAGGTGGGGCGGGGTGTCGTACGGTACGGCGGGGCGTTGTGCGGTACGGCGGTCTGGCAGATGAAGGAGCAGGGGGCAGGACGGGGCGGTATGGGACTTGAGGCGGTACCAGGGGTGGAGGCGAAGGCATGGAGGAGGGCGCAACGGCGGCAGTTGGGCACGGCCGGCAGTGCTCAACTAACGCTCCTGGCACACTTTCACCGCCAGGAAAACTTCTCCCCTGCCCTCCACCTTCCTCCCCGTCGCCTCTGGTGCCTCTGGTGCCGGGGTGCGCCTGCCTCCGGTTGACAGAAGACTGCCCCCCCACCCCTTTCCCGCCCCCTTTAGGCCGGCCTGACCACCGCCGACCGCATCGTGACTGTGTCTGCGGGCTACGCCGAGGAGATCAAGACCTACCTGGGCGGCTGGGGCATGGAGGGGATCATCAGCAGCCGCGGGTTCGTGCTCAACGGCGTGGTCAACGGCATCGACACCGAGTGAGCGGTTGGGGTGGTTTGGGGAGGTTGGCGGTTGGGCTGTGCCCGCCGACGGAAGGAGCGAGGGTGCTGGAAGGGGCGAGGGCCCAGACGCGGGGCTCGGGGGGTTCTGCGATTAGGCGGGAGGTTGGCGACCACCAAGCCGGCCTAGCTCCCAACCAACCCCCGCCCTCTTCCGCCCCCTCCGCCCCCACCCACCCCCAGTGAGTGGAACCCCGCCACCGACCCCCACCTCCCCGCCAACTACGACACCACCGACTTCGTTAAGGGCAAGGCCCGCTGCAAGATGGAGCTGCAGGTGTGTGTGTGGGGGGGGCGGATGGCAGCAACGTGGGGGCCGGATGGCCAAGTGTGGGCCGGAAGGCAGCAAAGTGTGGGGCCGCGGCCGACTTGCCGTGCCGCCTGCCATGTCGTTCATTGGCCGGAGCGGCCTAGGCACAGCTTTCAAAGCATACAAAAGAATGGTCGACCTGTTTACTGCCGCAACCTCCTCAAACTCACCCCGCTCTCGACCCCTCCCCTCCCCCTTCCGTACCGCCTGTACGACGTACTGTGTACGACAGCGCGAGCTGGGCCTGCCGGTCAACGAGCACATCCCGCTCATCGCCTTCATCGGCCGTCTGGACCCCCAGAAGGGGGCCGACATCCTGCTGGGAGCGGCGCCCGAGCTGCTGCGGCACAACAGCGTGCAGGTGCGCCTCACAGTTGAAACGGAGCAGTGTATCACCTGTCACACTGGTGCGGTCCGTCGGCCCCCGACCCTCGCGGACCTGGAGGAACGCCATCGCGCACGCACCGGCATGCACACGCACGCATGCACACCACCCCCCCTGTCTCCCCCCCGTCCCCCCCACCCCCTCCAGCTGGTGTGCCTGGGCTCGGGCAACAAGGACCTGGAGGACGGCCTCCGCTGGCTGGAGGGCGAGTTCCGGGACCGCGCCCGCGGCTGGGTGGGCTTCAACGTGCCCCTCTCGCACCGCCTCACCGCCGCCGCCGACATCCTGCTCATGCCCTCGCGCTTCGAGCCCTGCGGCCTCAACCAGCTCTACGCCATGCGGTGAGGGCGACGAGGGAGGGCGAGGGGCGGGGTTGGGGGGAGAGAAGGGGTGGAAGGTGTGTGTATGGGTGGGCCTTGGGCTGGGCCTTGACCAGCTCTAAGCCATGCGGTGAGGGCAAGGGGCGGGGTCGCAGACTATGGGTCGCAGACTACCGGTATGAGGTCCTCAGGGGGGCGGAGTTCGGTGTGGTGGGCGCGGAGAGGAGGATGTTCTGGGTGTGGAGGCCGCGGGCTGGCAGGCTGTCGGGGCTGGGCCCATGGCGGGGCATGCGGGCCGGGCCGGGCGGCAACCCTGAGGGCGCGGATTCGACTGCCGCCGTCCCCGTGCTTCGGACTGCACACTTGGGTGACACGCACCGTTTGTACGCACCTCCTGACCGCCGTACGCTCGTACCGTCGCCCACGTGCACGCCAGGTACGGCGCCGTACCGGTGGCCCACAAGACCGGCGGCCTGCGCGACACCGTGACGGACTTCGACCCCTGGCGCCAGGAGGGCACGGGCTGGACGTACACGCAGTGCGACTCCCAGGTGAGGACCCCACTCCCGTGTGTCCTCGCTCTTGGCTGCCAAAGGGGCCCGATGGGGTGCCTGCTTGGTCCCCACCCGAGCCTGTTCTCAATGGGAGGGACGTGGCTACGGCTAGCGTTTTGGGGGAGCAAGATCGTGTTTTGGGGTTGGGCCAAGTGCGCTGTGTGTCAGCCTGCGGCCTTGACGTGCGTTTCCAGGGGCGCACAGCGAGCTTGAGCATGTCCGTCTGAGTCCGCATTGCCCTCAACCTGTGCCCTCCTTACCCTCGTCCCTCCTCATCGTCCATTTCCCCCCCCAAAAAAACAGGGCCTGGTCCAGGCCGTGGGTCTGGCTCTGCTGACGTACCACAACCACAAGGACGACTTCCGCAAGCTGCAGGTGGGGGGGAGAGGGGGGGAGCAGCAGGGGGAAAGGCGGGGGAGGAGGAGCGTGTGTGTTGTGGGAATTGGACACGCGGGGCTCAATGGAGAGCGACTGGAGCGTGTGTGTACGGACTTGTTGGAGCGGGCAGGGCCGCTGCTGCAAGGAGCACATTGAACGACGACTAGCCTCTAGCCAAGCTTCATGAGACATCATCTCCCTCTTGCCCTCCACCTTTTCCACCCCTCAGCTCCGGGGCATGAACCGCCCCACCTCGTGGGACGCCGCCGCCCAGCAGTACGAGCAGATCTTCACGTGGGCCATGGCGGATGCGGCGTACTGCCGTTAAAAGCGTACGATGCGTGCCGTACAGTGTGTGCTGTACGTCCGCGGGCGTGCTGTCCTCGGCGAAGTTCCACAGGCGCGCGCCGGGTGCTTGCTGGTTGTGCGGTACGGTGTATGGTACGGCACCACGTGCACGTGCCCTCGTGGTGGAACGGCACGCGTGCTGCGTGCTCGGCGAAAAGGCGGCGGCCTGCGCTGCGCTTGCCGTGACTTGCGTGCTGTGAATCAGGTGCCGGGTCATGGGCCTACTGCTGGTAGCGAGAGCAGCATGTGCTGTACCCAGCCGCTGCAGAAGAGGTGTTGGGGGCATGCGACTGTGTAGGGGGGCATAAGCTGCGCAGGGGTGAAAGCCGGGATGGGGAAGGAGCGCACGGTTAGAGGTTTGGGTTTGCATACATCGTGCGGTCTTGACGGTTGACGGCAGGGTTGACAGGGGGCAGGAATGGCTTTTGACAGCTCCTAAGCGCTACCGCGCGCAAACTAATGGAAACCGGAAGCAGTGAAGAACCGAGGTACTGAAAGGGATAGCGGCTGCGGTGTGGGTTGATCGGTGCAGGGAGGACTCAAGTGCTGTTGGGGGCAGCAGTGTCGGTGTGTGGCCTGCCTTGTTGCTCCGCAGTTCCCTTCCAAGGGCCCGTTGATTCGACTAAGCCGGCTTTGTTCCCCTTTGCTTGGGAGTCTTGGACAGAGAGGTTCAGATTGCGAGAGCCTGGATTTGAAGGCCGCTGTTGCACAGGCCGCCTGGGCCAGTTAGGCTTGCGCAATGTACTTATCCCCCCCGGCGGTGTAGCTGAGCTTTTGCCTTCGCATGTGGGGGCTCGTAATGGCGTTGCTGCGGTCTGGTTTTGTGGGGCGCGACTTGGCGGTTTTGGGCCCCGTGTGCTTTGGCAGAGGAGAGGTGTGAGTCTGAGAGGCCCATTTGAGAAGGGATTTCGTTCGCTTTCCGTGAGTCGCGGCAGCGAGGCATGAGGCCTCAGAGCATCCGACGGGGCGGGTGTTGCGTCGACGCGTCTCAGGCAGCGGCGGCAAGGTCTGTTGTGGGGCGGGTACGTCCAGGAGGAGTGGAGGAGCGCGCAAAGGAGGAACGTGAGATGTTGCTGCGTGATACGAGGTTGAGGGGCGGTTGGCATACCTCGGGGTGGACTTGCGGTGCGTAGTCGGCTGTGTGGCTGTTGCGGAGTATGGGACGCCGTCTGTGCGGTGCCGAGGCGGTAGCTGGTACGGGCTTAATCGGAGGGTTTCGGGCGTGGGGTTTCCTGCCATAACATAATTACAGCCTCTGATGTAGTACGGATTGCAGTCCCCGCTTCTGCGCGTCCTGTTGTTAATGGCTATATGCTTTGTCGGGTTCAGTCGTGCTGTGCGTGTGCCTTCTTGATTGTCTGTCCGGGTGCCCCCTCGGGAAGTGCTTTCCCGCCGTCTGGCTCAGGTCAGCCCACCAACCCACGCGTCACACCTTCATCGGTTGCTTGTGGGTTTGCTTCGTCGTGCTGTTTGTCTTGTGCTGCCAACCCAACCCGTTCGTTGCAATAAGGTAGCTGGCTTGAGACTGCCTTGCGGAGAGAGCCCTGAGTTTGAGCTGTACCTTCTGTGTGCGGGTGCTTGTCCGTTACGGTATGGTGCAGAATGAGGTCGCTTGCTGAACGTTGCCGCTGACGGCCCCTTGGAACCTTGCCTCTTGTCGTGTCCCACCCGCGGCCCGCACAATGCCCCTCCCGCCCGCGTGACGTGCAGTCGCACAAGATGGCCTGAGCGATCAATTAGCGTCAGGAGGTGCCTTGAATGGATTTGAAAGATGGGATTGAGCAGGGGGGTCTGTGCGATCGTAGACCGTTGTCCGTAGTTGGGATGAAGGGGGATGGAGCAGGGGGTACCAGCAAACTGCCCCCCCTCCGGCACCGCCGGCTCCTAGACACGCCTGGACCTGTGCCCCCTCGCTACCCGACGCGTCCGGGCATCCCAGGCCTCAGGCTCCACGCACAGTCCAGCAGCAGGAATCTCTTCCTCAGCCCTGGACGGCGCTCGGGGCGTTCGTATGCGGGACCAGCAAACATCGCCCATGGCATTATGCCGTGATGACGGATGCACCTTTCGCGAGCTGAAACCCGACTTCCCAGCTTGCAAAGCATCCATTCGCGAAACTCAACGCCTTCTCAGCTCGTCGCTCACTGTTGTTGTTCTCCGCTCGCGTGCGCACCCTTTCCGGAACCTAGCAGAATGGCACTCTCGGCACCCTACACCTGCGCCACTGCTGGCGGGCTTTCAGTCGTCTACGCGCTTCTGCAGACGCGCGTGGGCCTCTACCGGCTCGACACCGGCTGTCTGTTTGGCACGAAGCAGACGGACGGCAAGGCCGACGATGAGAAGCTGACTGCGCTGTCGCGCGCTGGCGGCAACTTCCAGGCGAGACTGGATTGCTGTCATAGCGCGAGATGCACATCGCGCGCTCGGGGACGGTCGTTGAGGACAATTGGGTCGGTGGCGATGTCGCGGCGAGATCAGTCCACATAGGTCACAGCGCAGCGCGGTGCCAGGCTCCTGCAGTAGAGCGCATGAGCATCGGCGGCCGGATGCGATGCGGGTGTGGGTCGCCAGTGCAGCCCCTGTGCCACGTGGTCCTCCCGGCTGAACGCCCTCGCAACGTTGATAGTCTCCTCGTTCTCACCCTGCACAACCCCGCCGCTTCCACCGACCCCCTGCCTCACCCCATTACCGACCCGCATGAGTACGTGCCCCCGGACGGATTTCAAACGCTCATGCGTCTAGGCTGACCTCGTTCTCAGCACCCTCGACCTCACCCGCTTCCTCCGACCATGTCTGCTCCCCGCCCCACGCCCCCACCCCCTCACAGGAGTACGTGCCTACCGCGCTGCTGCTGATGCTGCTCATGGAGACCGCCACCCCCGTCTCGTCCAAGGTGCGCACGCAAACGGGCGCGAGGGATGTGAGGGGGCAGACCGACGACTGCATGGCTTCCTCTGCCCCCCGGAGTCTTCCCGATGGGTTTCGCCCTGCCGCCCGCGCTTGCCGCAGACCCTGGCGGCGTACGGTGGCGCTCTGGCGGCTGCCCGCGTCGCCCTGGCTGTCGCGCACTCCAACACGTACAACCGCAACGTACGTACGGCAGGGGTCGTACGGCATGGGCGTGGGCTGGAGGGGGGGATAGCAGCTGGGCACGGGCAGGGGGGCGACGAGGGAGGCATGGCTGGGAGCCCCCCCACCTGCCTCATTATGCGGGATGCCCAAAGAAGCTTGAAAGTCCCGTCAGTCCCCGCTCGTCTCTTGCTCTGTTGGGATGGGCTGCTTGCTCGGGTCCCCTCGCGAGCCTGCCCCCACCCTGTCCTTCCCTCCATGACACCATCCGCCCCCTCCGGCCCTCAAGCCCCCGTCCCGCCCCCCTCGTCCCTTTCTGCAACCCCCGTCCGCCCCCCCCCCCAGCTCCCCAACCTGCTGCCGCTGCGCATCGGAGGCTTCCTGACCACCATTGGTCTCATCGCGGGCGCTGGCGTGTACGTGGGCCTCAAGGGGTTCAAGGCCCTGCAGTAATCTGGTTGCGCCTTAGTCATGCATGATGATTGGGCCCGTGAAAGGGTGCTGAGCGCGCATGACCGATGCCCAGGCTTTGCGCTGTGCGGGGGCTTCAGTCGGTTCACAAGGAGGCGTTGCGGTGGGGGCCGAGGAGCGATGCAATGTGAGGCGAGATTTTGGCCTGGTAGGTGCGGGCTGCTTTGCAGAGGCTCGGAGCCCTTGACTAAAGGGTGCCTGGGTGGGGGCTGATCTTCAGCCTATGCATGCATATTGCAGCGTACAAGTTGTAGTGCCGTTGTTGCCAAGTGGCACACGCACGCTTTGTGTTGCACCGTGGCTGGGGTAGGGAGGCCGAGGGGGACAGGGGGTGGCGGGCATAGCCCCCGCGCAGCACACAAGCAGCAAGGCTATCTAGCACTACACGGAGCGGTACGCGCAGAAGATGTAGTCGGTGATGCGGCTGATAGCGGCTGATAGCGGCTATGCTAGAGTAACCGGCATGCTGTTGCTGTTGACGACGTAGAGCTGCGCCGGTTACCCCTAGCAGGCTGCTACAGGCACTATGGGATACAGGCGCGAGTAGCACTTTCCTGAGCCGCTTGAAGAAGCCCCCAGCCGTGAAGCGTGCCAGTCCACTATGGTCATCATGCGCGAGCGCTCACCTGCAGGTGGTGGAGACGAAGAAGACGAGTCAGCTGCAGCCCTAACCGAGCGTAAAGTGCGGTGTGTGCAAAATGCGAGCTGGGGGAAAGAAGCCGGCTGCGGGTCGCCGCCTGAAGGGCTGAGCTCCCTGGTGTCGTACGAGGTGGGCGGAAGATGCCACTGTGAAGATGCTGACCCCGATCCCAGCCCGTGCGTCTAGGAGCTACGTGAAGCGGCGGGAGAAAAGGAGTTTTGGGGGCCTAGGGCAATACGTGCCTGGGACGGAGACCCGGAGGAGCCGGAGGCGGAGAGGCGTGGCGTGGGCACGGAGGTGCGAAGTGGGAAGTAGCGTAGTCTGATGCAGCATCGCTCGTAGACACCGGCCGCATCGACCGGTCGACATAGAGATATACGCGACGGGGCTGCGCGGAGCTGACCGTTCTGAGCTGCCGGCTGGGTGCTGGTTAGCTGTGAAGCCCAGCGGGCGTGCGGAAGTGGGAGGGTCGTGCGAGTCGTGTGCTGCTGCAGGTGGGGCCTGGGGCGTGGGCTGAGCGCGTCGGGCGGGGGGGGGGGCGGCGGAGCCGCTGGCACAGACACAGAGACGGGAGGGCTGAGGCCCGAGGCATGGCCGTTGGGGACGACGGGCTGGGCTTCAGGCACGGAGGCGAGAGCCTGGGCTGCCGGCGTCGGGCGACGGGGCGAAGGTGTATTCCTGTTTTGCTACATGTCCGGGCTCCGCTGAGCTCCCCGGTGATGACAGCCGTCCCATTTGTCCGTGCGTTCAAAACCATACTACAAACCAGCCCTGCAGCCAACGTAGGGGGGCAACAAACGTAAGGGGAACAACAAACGTAGGGATGTACTGCAGAACAAAAAGGCAAAAGGGCTCGACCTAGCCCGGTCACTTTTCCTCCACAGACCCAGTGGAACCCTCTTCCACAGAGGCTGTGGAAAGTGCCGTACCGTTCCCAGCGCTCCCAGGGCTCCCAGTCGCGCGAGGCCACAGCGCACCACCATACGCGATATCACTACGTAGCCTTGTCACCACACGCACACACCACTTGCGCGACGCGCACAAAGCCGTTGCACGTTGACCAGTCGTTGACCAGTCGCTTGCCGCTCGCACTGTTCATCGCGCCATGCACACCTACAATGCCTCGCTGTGACGTTGAGGGTTGCAAGCTTGCGGGCGAGCCGCGTGCACGGAGGCTGAAGTGCTGCGGGAAGGATGTGCTGGAACAGTGCATCGAAAGCCGGGGCGTAGTGGCCGGAGATAGGTTCACCTTGCTACAGAGAGCGTGGAACAACGATGCGGTGGTCAGCAAAAACTGTCTCTCAGCGACCAATGGCGGGCCGTTCTTCTTCCACCCTGAGTGCCTGGGGCGCGACCCCGGCTCAAAGAACAACGTCACCTGGTACGTGGACGAGGAGATCAAGGTGGACGGCGCTCCCCAACTGCAGCGCAAGGTCAAAGACGTCCGGCACCGCGCATGCGACCTGTGCCTGCGCGAAGTCACGGGCGAGGTGGCTTACCAGAACTCGGATCTCAACGGTGAGCAGGCTTTATGCAGTGTAGCTACCAGGCAGGCGGCGGGCAGTCACGGGATCCTGCTTCATCCTCTCCAATCCACCTCCCGCCTTCCCAGCCCTAACCCCGGACCGTTGCTCTCTCCCCGCGTGTCATTGCAGAGGAGGAAAGGCAGAGCCTCAAAGACGCGCGTGGGCGCCGCGTGGCCAGCAAGGACAAGAAGCAGGCTGAGAAGAAGACTGCTAAGGCGGCCGTGGGTGGAGTGGAGGCCGTCACCCTGACGCTGAACCCCCTCGCCGGCAGCACCCTCTCGATTACACCCCAGCTCGCAGCACTTCTCGCCTCGCGTGCGCAGCTCCATGCTCATCTAAAGCATCTCGTCAAGGTGATGGAGCTCGAGCACCGCTGCAACCAGGCCAAGCTGGAGCTGGCGGCACGAGCGAACACCGCTGCGGCGCTGACGGCTGCAGCGGGAGCGCCGCTGACGGCTGCAGCGGGAGCGCCGCTGACGGCTGCAGGGGGAGCGCCGCTGACGGCTGCAGGGGGAGCGCCGTTGACGGCTGCGCCCGGAGCGCCGCCGGGGACAGGGGAGGCAGCTGCCACACGCGAGGCAGCAGCAGGGGTGGCGGGGCTGGCTGGGGCGACAGCCGTGACAAGGGAGGCCGCCGCCGCCCCGCCGCCGCCGGTGCCAGGAGGCGCGGAGGGCACACGGGAGGCTGCGGTAGCAGGGGCTGCCAAGGTGCGGCAGGGGGGCGGAAAGAGGCGCCATGCTGAGGAGGACGTCCAGGCGTCCAGCTCCTCAGATGAGGAGGACCCCAGGCCCCGCGCACGGCGCCGCCGCCAGCGTCCTCCCAGCATTCGGCAGGCCTCTTGTCCCCTGCCCAAGTCCCTCGACGAGCTCAGGCTGGCCGTGGCGGCCAAGCAGCACATCCTGTGGCGATGCACGGAGATGGTGGAGGTCCTCAAGTCCCTGGGGCGCAGCACTATGGGCAAGAAGGCGGCTCTGATCGCCAGGCTGGAGGCTGTGGGCTTTCTGATACCTTCGCCGGCGGGGCCTAGCCCAGCGGGAGGCCAGGCTCCGCCGGGGCCCTCGGGCGCCGCAGCACCGCTCGCCCCCTCGCCAACCCAGCAACAGGGTGGCCCTCGTCCAGCATCCGAGCAGGGGGGGAGACGGGCGGAGGCTGACGCGGCTCCAGAGGCGGGGCCTGCCTCGGTGGGAGGCCAGGCTCCGCCGGGGCCCTCGGGCGCCGCAGCACCGCTCGCCCCCTCGCCAACCCAGCAACAGGGTGGCCCTCGTCCGGCGTCCGAGCAGGGGAAGAGACGGGCAGAGGCTGACGGGGCTCCAGAGGCGGGGCCTGCCTCGGCGGGAGGCCAGGCTCCGCCGGGGCCCTCGGGCGCCGCAGCACCGCTCGCCCCCTCGCAAACGCGGCAGCGGGGCAGCCCTCGTCCGGCGTCCGAGCAGGGGGGGAGACGGGCGGAGGCTGACGGGGCTCCAGAGGCGGGGCCTGCCTCGGCGGGAGGCCAGGCTCCGCCGGGGCCCTCGGGCGCCGCAGCACCGCTTGCCCCCTCGCCAACCCAGCAACAGGGTGGCCCTCGTCCGGCGGTCGGGCAGGGGCAGAGACGGGCGGAGGCTGACGCGGCTCCAGAGGCGGGGCCTGCCTCGGCGGGAGGCCAGGCGCCGCCGGGGCCCTCGGGCGCCGCAGCACCGCTTGCCCCCTCGCCAACCCAGCAACAGGGTGGCCCTCGTCCGGCGGTCGGGCAGGGGCAGAGACGGGCGGAGGCTGACGCGGCTCCAGAGGCGGGGCCTGCCTCGGCGGGAGGCCAGGCTCCGCCGTGGCCCTCGGGCGCCACAGCACGGCTCGCCCCCTCGCAAACGCGGCAGCGGGGCGGCCGTCGTCCCGCGGTCGGGCAGGGGCAGAGACGGGCTGAGGCTGACGCGGCTCCGCCTGCGGGTGGTGGCGGCGTGGCCGCTATGTCCCGCCGCCCACGGCTCTTTGGGGGCCCCAACGCGCTGCCAGGGCACCAGCAGGGCAGTGTGGCGGTGACCAGCGTAGCTGGGCCTGGCTCCAGCACCGTGGCTGCTGCCCCACCGCGCGCCGCCCCACCGCCGTCGCACATGAACGGCGACGATATCTGGCACTTCAACCGGCAGCTGGGGGAGATGGTTGACCGGCTGGCGGACAAGGAGGACGCCAGGCCTAGGCGCCGCCGCAAAAGCCCCACGCTGCGAGAGAAGCTGCACAAGGACTGGGATGGGGTGAGTGGACGCAGGGCAGGGGCGGGAACACGCTGCTGCACGCGTCGCGCTGCTTGGGGAGGGCCACATGGGGCCGGCTGGGGTTGTTGGGCGGGGTCCCTCACGCTCAGAGCGCCAGAGTGCAAGTCACACGCACCCCAAGAGGTGGCAAGGGCAGCTGGGGAGGGCCACATGGGGCCGGCTGGGGTTGTAGGGCGGGGTCCCTCACGCTCAGGCCGCCCACAAAGTCCCAGTGCGGACACCACACAGCTCCCTCCCCCCTGGGCACTGCCCTCAGGGTCCAAGGCAAGGCAAGGGGCCTGTGCAAGGGGTGGCGCGGCTTGGTCTGCCACTGTGTTGGCTGTTGGGTGCGTCTCTCAGCCCGTGAGGGCGCCTGTGCTGAAGGTCCACCCAGTCTGGGTCCTAGGCTGGGCCAGGGTCAAGGTGCCGTGCGCAAATCTGCCTGGCCCACAGTTGATGTAATGCAGTTGTAACGAGTGTGCTGCGGCGGCTCAGGAAGGCACGAGGCTAAGGCCGGGCCCGGCCGTGTTCTCTAAGACCGGGTTGTCCCCGGCTGGCCCCGGCATCCTGCCTGGTAGTGACGCCTGCTGCCGTCCGGCTCCTCGGTCCGCCTCTCAACTGGTAACCACCACGCACACCTCCGTGCCCGGCCACCCCGAATGGGCCGCAGCACTTGCTCCGTACGCATAACCCTAGCTATCTCAGGCGCGGCCGCCCGGCCTCCCAAACATGCAACCTGTAACCCCGCCCGTAGCCCCCTGCAACCCCCCCCCCCCAGTCACCCCCGCACCCCACCCCGGCGCCCCCGCTCTGCCCTCAACTCGTCCATGTAACCCGTCTGCAAGACAGGCTGAAGGCAAGAAAGGAAGTCAACACATGCTCTGGTCTCCTCGCAGTCAACGCAGCTCCAATCAATGAATGTAAGCGCACTTGGGATCAAGTTTATGGTGGTAGTTTATAATTTTATGTGATGTCGGCCCCAATGTCCATCAGGCGGTCCAGCGCCATCTCTGCCGCCACGTCGCCCTCGGCGTTTTCAATATCAGGCATTTCAGGCACTTCAGGCATGTCAGGGCCAGGAGCCGCCCCCCCAAGGAGCGAGCGCATCGATGCCTGGGCGTTAAGCCCTGCACGCAGCAGCTGCTGTACCCTTCCCACCTCCCTGCTCACAACTGAGCGCTTCCCCTCCACGATCCTCAGTGCTGCTGTGGCCTCCCCCGACGCCTGCCACGTGTGCTGCTTGGTGTAGAGTGCACGGCCGCCGAAGGTCTCTCCCAAGGCGGCCTCGAGCTCAGGGCCGCCGACGCCCGCCCGCAAGGCGGCGGCCGCAGCACCCAGCTCGTTGCCTTTTGCCAGGAGCAGACGCTCCAGCTCCTGGTAGTGAGCTACCGCGTCTGCGAGCTCGCGCTGGTCGTTGTCAATTTCCTCCTTGCATCGCAGCCAGCGCTGCAGCAAGTCCTCGACGTCTGCCACGCGCCACGCCTGCTCCTCCTCGGCCGTCCACGGCAGGGAGACGGAGGGCCCCTCCTCGCCCTTGCTGGCCGCCCTCAGCTTTGCAAGCGCCTCATCGAGAGCCTCCACGGACAGCTCGGGCGCCACCGAGACCCCTGGGGCCGCAAGCCATGTGCGGACCTTGCCCAAGGCATCCACAAGCCCGTTCTGCGCCTTTGTAAGCGCAGCCCGCACTTGGCTCCTGTCCCGCCGGCTACCGGCGAGGGCATCGGGTCTGGTGAGGCGCGCACGGAGTGACGCCACTGAGCGAGCATAAGCTGCGGCAACGGTCTGCCAGTGCCGCAGCTGGTGCAGCTTGCGCTCTTGCACCGCTTCACGGAACGCGTCACTGTCAAGAGACCACCGCTCCCGGATCCCGTGCTTGGCCTCTAGTCCACTGAGCGTGACCTGTAGTGCTGGGAGGTGTTGGAGAGCCGAGGGCCGAGTGCTGCTGCGAGAGCACCTTCACCCATTCCGTGCCCGCGTAGGGACTGGTGGAGCGAAGAGTGTGCGTCAGACGCATCAGCTCGTCGTCAAACCAGGCAGCGGGGCGGTCAGGTGTGCTGGGAAAGCAGCCAACCTCCATCGGCGCCACGTGCCGCTCAACTGAGCACACTCGGCACCGGAAGTGAGGCCAGCTCACGCTGTCAGAGCCGCTGACTGTGACGTACACGAGCCGCTCGGAGCTTGCGGGTTCCCAAATTGGGGAGCCCTCCGCATCCGAGACACAGGCGGGACACTGAAGCGGCAGGCATGCCGCTACACGGCGGCTGAATTCCTCCTTTCGCGCCATGCTCCGCTGTCGCTCTGAGGCTTCAACGCCAGCCGCCTCGTAGCTGTACCCGAAGAGGCCGAAGGGCTCATACGACTGCCGCCAGGTCTCATGCTCCCTGAGGTTGGCTGTGGCGTGTGACCGCTTGCCGGCAGGCCCTGCCGACGGCCCCGGGGTAGGGACAGGGAGCTCGCCCCAGTCGTAGTCGCCAGCGCCGCCGTCAACGTCATCGTGAGCGTCAACGGCTGTGGCGCCGGCGGCTGTGCCTGCGTCGCCCGCCGGTGCCCATGCGGCAGGATTGGCGATCGCCTCTGCACCAGGATCGGCAACCGCCTCTGCACCAGACCGACCAGACGCGGCTGCCTGCTGCCGCTGCTGAGCAGCACTGTCACGAAAGGCTGCGAGCGCCTGAAAATGTTCCGGTCCGCGCGTATCTGACGTTCTAGAACGAGACCGGGCAAAGGTACAGCACCGTCCGGACTTACAATCCCAGTCGACAGTGGTCTTCCCTAGACCCAGGGGCCGCTGACCAGAACCAAAAGTACCTTTAACAGCGGCCCTGCTTGTGGTGTAAGCACTGGCACGCTTAAAACAGAGAATCCATACGCCCCTAAGCCCAACTCCAAACCGACATGCTAAAATCACATCCACAAGCCCGAGCGGGTCCGTCCCACGCAACCCGGTGCCGTTGCAAGCCGGCAACGTGACAAGGTCCCGAGCTAAACGAAGTTCCAGACTAGGGACGGCAAGCCGCAAGGCCCCTGCAACGCGTGCCTCAACCAGAGGGCGGAGGCTCGAGCAAAGCGAGACGAATCGACGAACTTGCTTGCTTCTTCCGCCGAGTCCCACCGGCCACCACACCTCCTTGCTGGAAATCGACACAAACGTCTCCTTACCACCGGCCAATGCGGCACGGTAAACTGCTGCTGCGGTCTCCGTCTCTGGACGCCGCTTGCTGTGTGGGGTGCCGCACTGTGACGTATGACCTGTATCACCCATGGCGCCATCCAAAGCCCCGCAGAACAACAACCCGAAAGAATTGTTTGCTTCGGTCGACAGACATGTGGGGTCCATGCGGACACTCCCACCCCACGGCATTGCACTGTCCGCTGCGCTCAACCGCACTTCCTCCTCCGCCCCCTCCATACCAGCCGCTCGCTCGGCCGCTCCACAGCCGCTGCCTGGGCCCTCCTCGACCGCTCGGCGCTCAGCACGGCCTAGCGACCGCTTACAGCCGTGCTTGCCTGTGGGCAATAGCAAAGGCGGGGAAGACGAAAGCAGGGATGCGTCAGCGAGGATGCAACACTCCACCCTCCGCCCTCCGCTCGACCGACCTCCCTTGCCGCCGGAGCCGCATCCCCACGGTCCGGCGCGCTCGAGCAATCTTCCAAGCCTCGGCTCTGCTTCCCCTCACGCTGGCAGCCCCCCGATCCTCTCCCTTATCACGCCCGCCCACGCGCCCACCAAGTGCCTTCATGCACCTCACCCCGCGCCCGGGCTCCCCGTCTCCCACACTCCCCTCTCCGCTCCTCTTCACACCGCTCTCCGCTCCGCTCCACTCACCCTTCACTCCTGCACGCTCTCATCCCCCGCACGCTCCCCGCGGGCCTCACTTGGCGCCCCCCCGCTTGGCCGCGAAGGTAGCGGCGATGGCGTCCATGAAGGGCTCCGTGTTGAGGTACGACTCGGGGGGGACCTGGGGGAGGTTGGGAGAGGTAAGGGAGGGAGGGTTGGGGGCAAGTCAAGCGCGAGGACGCAGGCTGGCGGGGAGGGGCACGCGCGGACTGGCAGGGAGCGCAGGAGGACTGGCGGGGACCTGAGGGTGTAGCGCGAATTGAGCTCTGGGAGCTCAAGAAGAGCCAACGGCGGATCGAGCCATGCCGTACCTTGCTGGTGCCCGCCACGCAGATGGCCAGGTCCTTAGTCATCTTGCCGGCCTTGATGGTCTCGATCACGGCCGCCTCCAGGTCCTGACGGGGTTAAGCGGCATAAAGAAAATGATGCACCGCTTGCCTGGTCTCTTCCCGACATGGCCTGTTCTCTGTCCGACATGGCTCGCGACAAGTGGTGCGGTAGAGCCCCTGGGTCAGCACACCCCTCCACAGTCCACACCATCCCTTCCACCCCTCCATGCCCCCCCCCCCCTCACGTGCGTCCACTGGATGAGCTGCGCGTTGTTGTCCAGCTTGCCGCGGTGCGCCAGGCCGCGCGTCCAGGCGAAGATGGAGGCCACGGGGTTGGTCGAGGTGGGGCGGCCCTTCTGGTACTCGCGCCAGTGGCGGGTCACGGTGCCTGAGGGGGAGGAGGTGAAGATAAGGTGTGGGGTTTAGGGGGAGGGGGAGAGGGGCGTGTGCGGCGTCTAGAGCGTCAGCGGAGCGAGCCTGGTCAGGGAGATGCTGTACGCAGCAACCCTCTTCTGCGCTGACGGCACCCCCGAACACCCCAATCTGCCCATCAGCCCCACCGTGCGCGGCCTCGGCCTCAACGGTCTTGCCGTCGGGCGTGATCAGCACACTGTACGGGGGAAGGGAAAGCAGAAGGCAGAGTCTCAAGGGTTGCTCCGTCAGGGCAGCCTGGGCACGGACTACCTCCTTCCTCATTCCCCAACCCCTTTCCCTCCTGCCCCTTCCCGTCCCACCCTCTCCCCCTCAGCCTGCCAGTTCCCACCCATCTACCCCCACTCCATTTGGTGTCACCGCCAACCCCCCTTCCCCCTTCCAACCCGCTTCCAACCCGCTTCCCCCCCCCTCACCTGGTCATGAGGCCCAGCGAGCCGTACCCCTGCGCCACGATGTCGCTCTGCACGTCGCCGTCGTAGTTCTTGCACGCCCACACGAAGCCGCCGTTGGACTTCAGCGCCTGGGGGTGGGGTGGGGGGTGGGGCGGGTGAGGAGGGGGGCGGACATGAAGGACCGGACAGGCGGCGGATGCCGAGAGTTCTGCGGGGCAAGTGGTACCTGAGCGCAGCGAGGCGCGGTAGAGGGAGCGGAAGAGACGGATGCAGGGTGGACGTAGGCTGATGCAGTCGGGAAGTGTGGCTAGCCGGGGAGAGGGGGGAGGGCGGTAGTGACCCGTCGCGGCATGCCGCCTAGTGCCGTACCTGGGCCACCATGTCGTCGATCAGGCGGTGCTCGTACCAGATGCCCTGCTCCTCGTACTCCTTCTTGTACTGCTTCTCGTAGATCTCGGCGAAGATCTGCAGGAACCTGTTGGGCACGGGGTACAGCCGAGGGACGGGCAGGGACGGAATGGTTAGCAGTCAGCAGCGTAGCAGTTGGCCCTCCCTACTGTGTACCCCCTTTCTCGTCGCCGCCGCCTCCCCAGGTGCAGCCCCCGTCCTCCCCCTCCTACCTTCCTCGCTTTCCCCTCTCCCGCATTCCTCATCCTCCCGCCTGCCGTCACAGGCTTTGCGATGGCACTCTCGGTCCCCCTAACCCCAGTCACGCCTTAACCCTCAACCTCTCCCCATCCCCTGAACCCTAGACCCGAAACCTCATCTCGCCTGCCGTCGTATGCCTTGAGGATGGTGTTCTTGGTGCTCAGGTACAGCGGCCACTTCTTCTGCAGCGCGTACTCGAAGCACGAGTTGGCGAATCCGCGGATCGACTCCTCCGTGTTGTACATGCCCATGCCCACGCCCGCGCCGTCGAAGTTGAAGATCTGACAGGTGGGGAGAGTGGGAAGGGAAGAGGGGGGAGAGGGGGGGAGAGGGAAGGGGGATGGAAGGGTGAGGATAGGGTGAGGAAAGTGTGGGAAGGGCGTGGGCCGGGGACAGCATGGGGGAGAGGAAACAGGGATGGGGGATTCGAGGCATGGCTGCGCTGCAACAGACCCAGGGGAGAGCGCCTGTCTGCTCTCCTCATCTGGGTCGGCCCCCATCCTCCCGTCAGAGCGTGCGAGGAGTGGGCCCCGCTGATCACGTCCATCACGTCCGCCCCGCGCCTGCGTCACCTCATCATCAAGAGGGGCGCGCTCCGAGGGCCCTGCTGACCCCCCACCACCAGGGCTCCCGACCCACCTCGTACTTCTTGGCCGGGCCGCCGTTGGCCGGCGTGAAGGTCATCTCCAGCTTGCCCGGGCCCTCCACCACAAAGTCCGTGGCCTTGTACTGGTCGCCGAAGGCGTGCCTATGGGGGGGAAAGCGGGGGGGAAAGCGTGTGTGTTCGTGACGAGTGGGTTGTGTCCAGGGTCATCGTCCGCATGCGGTGTAATAGTGCCGTACCCACTGCCGCCGTACGGTACAGCACCCCGCTGCTTTACAACACGCACCTGCCCACGACGATGGGCTTGGTCCAGCCGGGCACGAGGCGGGGGATGTTGGAGATGACGATGGGTTCCCGGAAGACGGTGCCGTTGAGAATGTTGCGGATGGTGCCGTTGGGGGACTTCCACATCTGGGTTGTGTGGAATGGATGGAGCGGAGGCAAGAGGGAGAGAGGGTGTATGAGGTGGGAAAGGTGGGGCGTGAAAGGACAGGAGGGAGGCGGCGGGGCGCAGCAGAGAGGAGGAGCGAACGACGCACGCCGGCCCGGTGATGGAGGCGGACTTGAGAGCCGTCGAGCCCAACGTTGGGTCTCGGACTTAGAACCGAGAAGCCCTAGTACGCCATCCGTCCTGTACCGCCGCCTGTACCGGAAAACCCTAGCTCGGCCGCCGTCGCCGCCCTTTGCCCCAACGACCAGGCCCTCACAAGCCCGCTCGCTTGGGCTCGGCACGTCAGGACAGCTTCTCCCTTGGGCTCGGCACGTCAGGACCTTCCGCACCCCGTCTGCGGTCTCCAGTTACTTGCCGGTCCAGAGCCTAAGAAAGCGCTCTCAGCAGTCTAGAGACCCAGTATCGTTTGGAATCTGGAACCCAGGAGGCTGCAGCAAGCAGGAGAGGCGGCCACGTACCTTCTTGAGCCCGAACTCCTTGACACGCGCCTCATCGGGCGTGATCGTGGCACACTTGATGCCCACGTTGTATTTCTGCATGGGCGAGCGGTGCCAGAGTCAAGGGGGTGTCACTTTGAACCAAGGGTAGCCAGCGGGGAAAGGGCGGGGGGCGACGAGGGTCAGCTGGGGGACAGCGTGCCCGCGAGAGGGTGACGTACCTCGGCACGGTCAGTCGACGCTCACCTGGATGGCATACGCTGCCTCCTCCGTGACCTTATCGTTCGTCTTGTCGCGGTTTGGCAGGCCGAGGTCAAAGTACTTGATGTCCAGGTCCAGGTAAGGCAGAATGAGCTGCAGAAGGGCCAATTGGTGTTTGGCAGGTCAGACGTCGACTAGGGCGCGCTAGGGCCGACCGCAATTCTGCCATGCCGCCCCCATCCAGCCCCTGCATACCTTGTCCTTAATCTGCTGCCAGATGACACGGGTCATCTCATCTCCGTCGAGGTCCACGACGGGATTGGCGACGTGAATCTTGGTGGCCATGGTGCGGACCGCGCCTGCGATGGGAGATGCGCGGCAGCAGCTCTGAACCCTACGCCTTTTGGTCCTCGCATCGTGTATAGGTGCAAGGCAAAGTCACCCCCGTGCAGTCGGGGGCCCCACTGCTGCCTGACAGGAAGTCGCCTGCCACATTTCCGGAACGGAAAGCGCACCTAGGTGGACTGCGCCCGTAGAGCTTCGAGTGAGTGAAGTTGTTTGGTGCAGAAGGCCCAGAGTGGCTCGGGAAGCGCTGATCAGGCTATTCATGATGGGCTTTCCGGCACGGGGCAGGTTGTGACCGCCGCAACAGCGCTTACGCTATTAGGGCTGGCGACTAGGGCGATCTACACTAGGCCTGCCGTGATCGATAGACGACCAGCGCGAACAGAGCACCCGCACGAACAGGCGCGGGAATGGTCTCTCGGGACCCGCTCAGACCCCATGCATCATCGCCCCGCCAAACCCGCGTTTCCTTAGGCCACGGCCGCTTTATCGGTCGCTGCTGGTCGCATATTTGACTTTGCATTCACTCTGGCGGTTTGCTGACCGCGCGTTCTCCCAGGGTTTTGGCGCGAAGCGTGCTGCCGCGTCTCCCCCCCCTCCGCCCCCGCCTCCCCCTGCCACCACCCACCGCGAGAGACAGCCCCCCCCCCCGCGGCCCCTCCCGAGCATTTATGCTCCCACGCTTCCCCTATTTTCTCCCCAAGAGCAGTTTGCGCGAGGTCAGGGGCGCGCCACATCCATGGTCAGAGCCTCGAACACTGCATGTCGGGCGCGACGCGTTCGGAGGGGACAGCGCGCCTTCCAGCCCCTGCGCTGCAACCTCGCCTACGTCTTGATGCTTACCTTGGCATCGTCCGCGCTGACTCGGGCGAGCGACGGTCGGGCGCTGAGGCCGAGGCGCGGCCGTCGTGGCCGTAAAGCGGAGCCACGCGCGCGGCTGCGCGTTCAGGGGCAGGCCCTGGCTGCTTGCTCGCGGCCGGCAAAGGCTGCTGAGCTGGTTGCACTCGCCGACAGCGCCCCAGCGCAGGTCGGCCGCAATCGGCATGAGGCTTGGCGGAGGTACCACCGCTGCCTGGCTTCTGCTGCGAGGCGGGGACTGCGAGAGGCTCCACGAGAGTGAGCGGGTGCGTGGAGCGTTGCCTGGCGGAGGCGGGCTGTGGAGCTGGGAATTTGCTCACTCCGGAGGCGACCTTGAATCGCAAGCCCCTTGGGCCGGCCTGGCTGCTGCCGCGCGTCGCTCTGGCTAGCCGCCGCCCCTCACCACGGGGACACAGCCACCCGTGACCCGCCTGTGCCACGCCACACGTGGATGCAGGGCCGGTCAGAGAGGAGTCCACCCTCATGCACTGGCCCTGCAGGGGTGCCCCGACCCTCTGCAGTCGGCACCCGGCCATGAGCCTGAGGGCCGCCAGGCCTCGGCATTCTTGTGTCCCAAAATGGGAGTAGGGCACACGCTGCTACAGCCGGCTACAGGACCACAGGTGGCGGGGAGTGTGGCTCTTAACGCATCGCTACCCCCGAAGTAGGTTAGCGGTTCCGAAGGGCATGATACAGAATTCACGGCGCGTAGATGGAGGTTGTGCAGCTAGCCGGGTCAGCGTGTCAGCCGGCCAGCGGGGAGGTTGGGTTAATAGTAAAGCGCAATGCAGCGCAGTGCACGATGGCACGCTTGGCTCCGGACCGCCAGTCACCTCACGGCCGTGGCAAAGCAGGAGAAAAGGGTGAGGTGGGAGGTTGGGTGGGTGGTAATGTGCCAGTCTAGCCGTTGTGGACCCGAGAGGGAGGCCGCATGTCGGCTGGTGGGGGGTGCGGGTACGCGCAAGCTCGTCCCCTGGGATGCCAGAATGCCAGCCTCTTCCCGGACCTGGCGACCTCGAGGGCTGAGGCCAGGTTCAGGCCCGCGGGATGGGCCTGGACGCATATTACCATCTTCTGTTATCCAGGGATGGGAAACTGGGTCGGCCATGGATGCAACCCTGGAGCGAGCAGAGCGCTACGTAACGGCGGGGCGTGCCTGACGGGGGGCATGGCCTCTTAAGTCGTCTGGCCGGGAGATGGGTTGGTCGTGGCCCGTCAAGGCCCGGCCGAGGCCCAGCGCGGAGCCCTAGGCCCAGTTCCCATCGTTGCACCAGCAGCGCTCCTATATAGCATACCGGAACCCCCTCTCCGTATCAGCAGCCTTGGTTCTCGTCAACACACGACAAAGTATAGCGATCGAGGCAACAGCTTCTACACCCGACAGCAAGAAGCTCCTTAAACGAGATAGCAAAGCTACTCGTGGGCGCCACATTCATACATGGCGGACCCGCTCCAAACAGCGGCCAGCAGCGGTGATGTGGACACCTCGCGCATCTGGAGCCCGGACGTTCTGGGGCACATCGTCTGCCACCTCAACTCTAATGAACGGTCGCGCCTGCGTCTTGTGAACAAGGCTGCGGCCGCACAGTTCAAGCCGCACGTCGATGTTCATCTCGCGCTGCCCCTGCCGTCCGCCTGGCTATTCTGCGAGCACTGGTCCCAGCCTGGAGCTAGCTACAACCTCAGTCTCGCGCAACGCGAGCAGCTGGCGTCCTGCGCGAGCGCCTTCAGAGACGTGGCGACCCTGCAGGTGGCGCTGGCGGCAGCGCAGCTCCATGACCACCGTCACCTGAGGTCCAGCAGCGGATACGACTGTTCACACTTCAGACGCTGGAGCAGGTACATGGAGCCTGTTAGCCTGCGTGAAGGGGTTACCTGGCGCCAGCTCTTCGTCCTTGGTGCCAAGCACGGATCCCGCGCCATCTGCGAGTGGTGCCTGCAGCAGTGCCCGGACGTGCCAAAGTGGGGCGAGGTCCACAATGAACGAGGCTTCGAGGCCCGTGAGGCGAGGTGCCAGCTCATCCGCACCTCCTTCGCCTTCGTATCCGCCGCCTGCCAAGCAGCCCGCGGTGGTCACGTGGACCTGCTGGGGTGGCTGCTGCGGGAAGCGTCTCGGCTGGCGGAGGCGGAGGCAGAGGCCGAGGCGGTCGGGGAGGCGTGGGGGCGTGAGGAGGCTCGGAAGCACCTGGTGTCCTCGGCACTCGTGGGCTGCGATCTGCCCACAGTGCTCGAGCTGTGGGATTGGTGCGGCCTGGACACACTGGGCGTTCACCCCGGTTGGGTCTCCGGCGGGTGGCGGCACGTGGTGGCGGCTGCGCTCCGCAGCCCCAGGGACTGGCGTCAGAAGGCGGAGTGGGTGGTGGAGCGAGCAACCCAGATGGGACAGCTGGATCTGAAGCCGACTGTGGACCTCTTTGAGGCAGCCCTCCGCCCTTTCCCGGGGCACACTCCGGCGGACTCGGAGGACCGGCTGGCGTGGCTCGAGGGCCAGGGCTGCCGACCAGGCTCCTCCGTCCTGTCGTCCGCCGTCCGTGCTGGCGACATGATGGCTTTCCGGTTGCTGCAAACGAAGGGCGTGTCGCTGCACAGCGTCATTTCCGATAGGGCGAACTTCCGGAGCGTCACCACAGCAGCGGCAGAGGCCGGGCACCTGGAGATGCTGCAGGAGCTGAGGACCCGAGCCTCCCCGGCGGCAGTAGGTTGGGGCCGAGAGCAGTGGGACGCGGTCCTGGATGGCGCTGCCTCCGGCGGCCACCTGCCCATCCTGGAGTGGACTAGGGGCTGTATGACTTCTGGGGAGCTGCGGAACATCCGCAAGGAGGAGGTCTTCAGGTCCGCCGCCCGGTCTGGGTCCGTGGCGGCTATGACGTGGGCGCTGGAGCACGGATGCACGGCAGACGAGGAAGCGTGGAGCTGTGCTGTGGAGTCGGGGTGCGAGGCGGCCGTCGACTTCCTGACAACGCTGGGCTGCCCTCAGCCGGTGAGCGGGGCGTGGGTAGGCGGGGCCCAATAGTTGCTGAGTGGTTTGGGCCTTCCGTACCAGGATCGGCAAGGACCTTGCATGCACCTACCGGTAATAAGCAGGCTTGTCCTGACATGCAATCTTGCTTGATGGGTTGTATTTTGCACAGGGTCTAACCCCAACGCCATTTTTTCCCCTCTCTTCGGCCTGTGCCTTGTGCCCTGCACAGGTGATGGGGGAGCCTTACGAGGAGGCCCTCGAGCGAAGGGAGTGGCGCCTGCTCCTTGCCCTGCACTGGGCGGGGCTTTCCTTCGGACCCGAGCGCCACCGCCTTTACGCCCTTGCCCTGGCCGGAGGCGCATTGCCGGAGGTCCTGCAATGGCTGGAGAAGGAGGCTGGAGCTGACCCCCGGGAGGGTGTGGCGGAAGTGAAGGGGCTGTACCGGTGGTCGTGCGGCTGTTGGGCTTGTGAGATGCAACCCGAATCGCTGGTGTATGACCAGGTGATTGCTGAGCAGGAAATGGAGGACAAGGCTGGCAGGGACGTTGAGGCTGAGGTAGAGAGGGCGCGGCGCAGGCATGAACGCGGGCGCTGGTGAGGCCCGGCGGGGCTGCACAGGAGTGGGCGGGGGCAGGGGTGAGAGCTAAGGCAATAGGAGGGCAAGAAGGGGCGAAGACTAACGTTCTTATTGTAGGCATGGTGCGGCTACCGGCTTAACCAAGAGCCCACGCCGAGCCCACTGCTCACGCAAGGCGGGGTGGCTGGGCGGGGGCAGGGCTGCGTGGCCGGGTTGGAGGATAAATACACCAAAACAGAAGGCCTTATAAGCCTCAACTCAGGGAACTGCCAATGGTGCACAGCACAGCAACAGTTACCTGGTTGGCTGCGCAGGGGGCACATCCACCAGGCAGGAGAGCGGCCCGTCACAAGAGCTTAGGCCCGCAAGACCTCTGCAGTAACTTTACAATGCACTCCAGGCAACTCCAATGTCCGGACGCCAATGCTCTCGTTACCCTCCCCTTGTTACCCTAATGCTCCCAACGTGAAGTGCCTCCCGGCTCGCGCCCCGAGCGTCGGCACGTTGAGGACCTGTCCAATACCGGTAGCCATGTATCAACCCCGATCCCTCAGGCCGCGGCGCCCCTAAACCTCCCAAAGCCACATGGCCGTGACCGCATCCCCCAGGGACTCCGGCCGGGGCAGGCTCACCAGTCCGGCCCAAGTCTCCAGCAGGCACCGCACCCGGTCCCGATCACCCCCGGCTCCGCCTCCAGCAGGGGGCTCTTCCGGGCCGCCCGCTGCTGAGGTCCCTGTGCCCCTACCGTTGCCCGACGGCGCCTCGCTGCCCCCTTCCCCTCCTCCGCTCGCTGCGTCCTCCTCCTTCGCCTCCTTCTCACCGTCCCACAGCGCCTGCAGGACCTGCGGTGGGAGGGAAGGGGAAGGCGGTGTGGGTGGGGGCCAAGGGTGCCAGCAGCAACGAAGCGACGGGCAAGCAGACTGCAACGGCCGGAGCAGGGCAGGCTGCCCGGTGCAAACCAAACGCGCGGCTCCCATCGTCCCCATCTACAAGCCTCACCGACTGTATAGCGTTAGGCCAGGAAGTGCACGCGAGCGCAGCCTCGAGCCCCGCCGAGGCCTCTGCTCCGCCGCTCGTGCTCCGGGCGTCATCTGCCGCCAGCTGCTGGGAGGCAGCGGCCGCTGTGTCGCACGCTGCGTCGCCCCCCTTGCACGTCACCACCACGGCGCCCGATGTGGGGAGCGGTCGGTAGGCGACGACTTGGTGCGATGGGTTGGCCGCCGTCATGGCGCTGCCCAGCCGCTCCATCCAGGCCCGAAGCCCGGTAAGGTCACCGCTTAGGCGCCGCATTAGGGGCCCGGACAGGAGCAGGACGTCCGAAGGACGCCCTTTATCCCTTGCCCGCATGCGCGAAAGAGCGCGCCTCACCAGCTCCACCAAGGGCAGCACGGCCACCGGCCGGGACGCCCGCAAGCCCGCAACACCCTCGCCTCTTGCCGCCGCCGCCGCCTCCTCCCCGGTGACCGGTCGCAGCTGAACAACGTCGCAGGAGCGGCTGCCCGGACTCGGGTTCCAGAAGATGCTGTTGCGCAGGCCCAGGATACGCAGGAGCGTGAGAGTCTCATCGACGGTCGGCATGGCGAAGAGCGCCTTGATGCTGACCTGGTCGCAGTGGGCCAGCACGGCCGCGGCGGGTGCCCCGTCGTGCAGGGCGAGGCCGTCCGTGTGGAGTACCCCCTCCACGACCAGGCGACCCAGGCGCGGCCCCAGGGCGCGGCTGGGAAGCAGGCTCCGTGCTAGGAGCGCAAGCAGCAGTTCACACGTCAGGTCGGGTCCAGACATTCGGACCTTGGTGAGCTGTCCGTCCGCCAAGCTGCAGGTGACGTCAGCGAGGTCCGGTTCAATCTGGATCATCTCCATTCTGAGCACCGACGGCGGCAGTGCGTCCAGGATCACCGACAGGTCCTCAGCCGTAACCAGTTCGCCGATCGCCCCCAGGCTCAGCTCGCGGAGGGCCGTCAGCTGTGAGACAACGGCCGCTATCTCGTCCGCGGGCGGGCGGTAGAGGTCGGAAGCTCCAATCACCTCGAAGAACGTGAGTTGCGCCAGGAGCTTGTTGGGAAGGCAACGCAGGTAGCCGAAGTCGCTCATGGTGAGGCTGGTGAGGGTTGGGAGCGCCGAGAGGGCGTGCCTTGCGAGGCGCAGCTCCAGGGGGTCATCGGCGGCGGGGGCCACCGTGTTCATGGTCAAGGTTTGCAGCCCCGGAAGGCGCGACAGCACGTTGTGGAGAGCGCTGCTGTGCAAGGGGCGGTCGTACCCCTCATCATACTCCCCCAGCACGAGCTCCGTGATGTGCTGGCAGGCCTCGGGGGCTGCCGAGGCGAAGGGCATGCACATGCGCGCATCCAGCCACGGCAGCGTGACCTTTTGCAGCCGCGGCCAGCGCCGTATCCAGGTGGCTCCTTCGGTGAGAAGCACTATGTCGCCAAGCTTCAGGTCTTGAGGCAGCGAGACTGACTCGTTAATGCTGTCGATCGCAGCCCTCAACGTGGCGCATGCTAGCCGGGCGTTGCGCCTGTCGCCTATTGTCAAACCAGAGCCGTAGAAAAGTGCTTGGTGGTTCAGCTGCGGAAGAACGTCGAGGATGGTCAGGGCGCTTCTCGCGTCGCTGCCAGCACGAGCGACCATTTCTACAACAGAGTATAGTTTGTGACAGCAACAACTGATCAAAGTATAGTTTGTGATAGCAACCACCGAGTCCACGGGATCTAGCGGGACCCCCCCGGCTGCGGTCTGCCTGGGAGAGGGGAAGCTAGGGGAGAGGCGAGAGGCTTGGGGACGAGGGGAGGCTTGGGGAGAGGCGGGAGTGGGGAGTGGGGAGGCTTGGGTTGCGGACCACCGCGCCAACCTGCCGTCGACCGGACCACCCGCCTCCTACTTTCAACCGATGCGCTGTCTTAGTCAACGGAGCTTCCGGGTCGCGCCTTCGCTCCTGGGGCGGGGGCAAGGGACTTGCGTGCCCAGGCCCGAACGAGGCCCAGCGCGGAGCCGGCCAAGGCCCAGAGCCCAGTCCATAGCATCGGCTGCCATCCAAGATAGCAACAACCTCTTTTCAGTAGTCGCAACACCGTTTCGCTGCCGGCCTTCGCTGAGCTCTGGTCCGGACCGGGGGTCTGCTACAACTTCAATCTCGCGCAGCACGAGCAGCTGGCGTCCTGCGCGAATGCATTCAAGGACGTGGCGACCCTGCAGGTGGCGCTGGCGGCAGCGGCACTGCCTGACGAGAGGCACGTCAGGTCCAGCAGCGAATACGACTGTTCGCACTTCACGCGCTGGCACGTGCCGCCTGCTGGCCTGCGTGAAGGGGTTACCTGGCGCCAGCTCTTCCTGCTCGGTGCCAAGCATGGATCCCGCGCCATCTGCGAGTGGTGCCTGCAGCAGTGCCCGGACCTGCCGAAGTGGGGCGAGGTCCACAACGAACGAGGCTTCGAGGCCCGTGAGGCGAGGTGCCAGCTTATTCGGACCTCATACGCCTTCGTCTCCGCCGCCTGCCAAGCAGCCCGCAGCGGTCACGTGGACCTGCTGGGGTGGCTGCTGCGGGAAGCGTCTCGGCTGGCGGACGCGGAGGCAGAGGCAGAGGCGGTCGGGGAGGCGTGGGGGCGTGAGGAGGCTCGGAAGCACCTGGTGTCCTCGGCACTCGTGGGCTGCGACCTGGCCACAGTGCTCGAGCTGTGGGACTGGTGCGGCCTGGACACACTGGGCGTTCACCCCGGTTGGGTCTCCGGCGGGTGGCGGCACGTGGTGGCGGCTGCCCTCCGCAGCCCCAGAGACTGGCGTCAGAAGGCGGAGTGGGTGGTGGAGCGAGCGACCGAGATGAGGCAGCTGGCCCTGAAGCCGACTGTGGACCTCTTTGAGGCAGCCCTCCGCCCTTTCCCGGGGCACATTCCGGCGGACTCGGAGGAGCGGGTGGCGTGGCTCGAGGGCCAGGGCTGCCGACCTGACTCCTCCGTCCTGTCGTCCGCCGTCCGTGCTGGCGACATGGCAGCTTTCAGGATGCTTCGGTCGAGGGGGGTGTCGCTGCACAGCGTCATTTCCGATGTGGCAAACTTCCGGGGCGTCATCACGGCAGCGGCACAGGCCGGGCACCTGGAGATGCTACAGGAGCTGAGGGTGCAGGCGTCCCGGGCGGCGGTGGGCTGGGGCCAACACCAGTGGGACGCTGTCCTGAGTAGCGCTGCCTCCGGCGGCCGCCTGCCCATCCTGGAGTGGGCTGGGGGCTGCATGACTGCCGGGGAGCTGCGGAACATCCGCAGGGAGGAGGTCTTCAGGTCCGCCGCCCGGTCGGGATCTGTGGCGGCTATGACGTGGGCGCTGGAGCACGGATGCACGGCAGATGAGGAGGCGTGGAGCTGTGCTGTGGAGTCGGGGTGCGAGGCGGCCGTCGACTTCCTGACAACGCTGGGCTGCCCTCAGCCGGTGAGCTTGGGGCGTGGGCAGGCGGGACTCACCGTATCAGCAGGCTTGCCTTGCCCCGCAATCGTGCTTGCTGGATTATTTCTCACACAGAATCTATCCCTGACGCTACTTTCTTCCCTCCCTTCGCCCTGCGTCTTGCGCCCTGCGCAGGTGACGGGGGAGCCGTACGAGAAGGCCCTCGAAGGACGAGGCTGGCGTCTGCTGCTTGCCCTGCACTGGGCGGGGGTCTCCTTCGGGCCCAGGCGCAGCCGCCTTTACGGTCTTGCCCTGGCCGGCGGTGCTCCGCCAGACGTCCTGCGATGGCTAGAGAGGGAGGCTGGCGCTGACCCCCGGGCGGGTGCTGCGGAAGCTAAGACGCTGCATGCGTGCTGTGAGGCTTGCGAGGAGTCCGCCGAACAGTGGGCGGCGGACGAAAGGGCGCAGGCCGATGAGGAGGTGGAAGCGAAGGCAGACAGAGACGTCGAGGCGGAGGTGGAGCGGGCGCGGCGGAGGCACGAGCGGGGTCGGTGGCGCTGACTGGCGGGGTTACGCAGGGCTGCGAGTTGAGGCCAGGGAGGGGCCCGCAGGGGCGGAGGCTGGCGTGCTGTGAGAGAGCATGAGTGACGCGGGGGCTGCTAAGTGCTGCCGGATTGCTGGAGCCTAAAGAGTAAGGCATATTCAGTTGCAAGGCTGTTGGTCCTTCCGTGCTCGATGGGCGGGCCCGGCCAGCACCCTGACTGGGCGGGGCCCCGCTTGGGCATCCTGTCATGATTCCTTGATGGTCCCGCCTGCCCTACTCTTTAACGTTTGACCGACGTGCAGTATAGGTGGCATCGGCCCACGTTGCTCGTTGCATGCTGGAGTGTGGGCTCGCTGCGCCGACGAGCCTGGGAGCTGTGTGAGCCTCTAAGCCTCTAAGCCACGCACTAAGAGTGCGATTGCACTCTGCTTGGCGGATCCTGCTCGGCTGGGCGTGTGACGCACTGTGTCCAACCGCACACGCGGTACATGGCTCGCCCGTGGGCCAGGAGGATCAGGGCCATATGTAGCGAAGTGGACGTTACCAGGCCAACAGCTGCATCACGGTATGGCATTGGGGCAGACAAATGGAGTCGCATGACACGCAACAGCGCACCTCCTACACACATGCTCACCCCCTATCCACCTGCAGTGTTTCCACACTTCCCCTGCCTAGCACAGCCACTCTCAAGCCTGCACCACACAGAACGTCGTGCAGGGCGTGCGGGGCGGCCCTCGTCACCCGTTCGTGTCCTTAAGGAAGGCGTGTTTCAGCCTCTTCTCTTACCCATCGCCAGCCCTAAGCCACCCCTTCCTGTTGGCCGCCCACCCATGCAAGCGTGCGCTCAACACAATAACAAGGCCTCGTATACATGCACGTACGCGAGCCCTCATGATGGACCTCACGCGGCGCCCTGTGTCCGGAGTTCAGCACTGAGGAGCCCGTTCATGCCTCCCATCCAACTATTCCATCATACATTGCGCTGCATTGCGCTTTGCTTCATCCACTCTATGCCTCCCGCTACCCGCGCGCCCGCTCAGGAATGCCATGCCTCAGGCTCTGGGCTGCGGCCTGAGCGTGGCGGCTGCAGCTGCAGCCTGGCACGGCTCCCTGTGGCCCTCCCGCCAGTGCGCCTGCTGGCACTCTCGCGAGCAGTACCGCGCCGCGCCCCTGCAGCCGCCGCCGCAGGCTTTGAGCGGCAGCGCCGCCTCGCTGGGCCCCGCAAGGTTGGCGCACCCCGGGTAGGAGCAGACCGACAGCGCCTGGAGCGCCTCGTCCAGTGGGAGCAGCAGCGACGCAGCGCCCGCGTAGCGCCGCACCCCCTCCGGCAGAGCGGCCACGCCTGCTCCGCCTCCGCCTCCGCCTGCCCCAGCACCCCTGCGTGATCCCCCGCCCTCCCCAGTCCCCTCCCCCGCCCCCGCCGACCCAGATGCGCCCTCGCCCGCGCCTTTGCCTGCGCCCATGCCCGCGCCCGCTGCCCCCTGCACCACGCCTGCTGCCGCCGTCGCTCCGTCCAAAATTCGCTCCACAGCTGACAGCAGCTCAGGTGCCGCGGCGGCGCCGCCCTCGCCCAGCACGGTGCGCATCGTTGGCAGCAGTTGCGCCAGACGCGCCCGGCTGCCTGAGGCCGGGGCGCCGCCAAGCGGCCCATCATTGAACACCGTGACCAGCAGCTGAGGCGCGCGCGCCACGAGGGCCCACAGCGCGGATTGGAAGGGCCTTGCCAGGACGCAGGACTTGCAATCGACGGAAAGCATGGCCTGAGCGCCCGCCAGCAGCGATCTCAGGTGACCTCCGTTCAACGGGGATAGGGCCCAGTCTGAGCCAGCGGCTGGACCCAGCGCCTCGCCCGTTCCTCCGGCGGCCGGCGACAGCGCCTTCGGCTCTGCTTCTGCGCGGGGTTGTGGAGCCCTGGCGTCCGCGCCCCCCGTCTGCGACGGGGTCTGCTGAGCACCCGCGGCCTTGTCGGCAGGGGACGGAACCGGAGGGTAGGCGGCCGCAACGAGGGTCGGCACCCAGCTGAGCAGCAAGCCGACCACCTCCACCGCTGTCGTCCACTCCAGGCTGGCTTTGCCTCCCGCCATCGCGCGACTTAGCACCTTTGGCAGGGCACTGTCGGCCGCGGGCAGCAGCCGCGCAGCCACGCTCGACATGGCGACCGGCCACCGCTCCGGAGGCGCGGGACCGCCGGGGTAGCGGACCACTGCGCCTCGGAGGTCGCTGCCGAGCGAAAACGCGCTGCAGGCAAAGGCAACCCACTCCCAAGACGGCCCGGCATTCCCTGCCGGGCTCGCTCCTCGGAAACGCTTGGCGACCGTGGCAGCGAGGGAGGCGACCTCCGACGGCTCGGCAAACGCCAACACCTCTGCCCACACACCCGGCGGGCTGGGCGAAGAGGCGGCGACGGTCGGATAGATGCTCGAGTGCACAGCCGACTGCCTCAGCAGGCGCTCCAGGGTGGGCAGATAGCCGGCTGACAGCGCTGCGGACACGTCCAGGCCGGGCTGCGCGGGAGGGCCTGCGGGGGGCAGTGGATCTTAAGATCAGGCTGAGCTGGAATCCGGTACGAGAGCAGACTGACGCGGCACAGCCCCTCAGCCAGCAGTTCAAAGCCCAAACTTGAGCCCTGGGATAACCAAACAGGCATGGCAAGCCGGGACCGTAAAGTGCGCTGCAGAGGCGCCAGACACCGCACCCCAATCCTCACCCGCCGTGTGGGGCCGCTCGTCCAGAGCCAACACCTCGCCCCAGCCCTCCGCCTCAGTAAGCGCCAGCTCCCGGGCCCACGCCAGCGCCGCACTCCAATACGCCCGCAGCCGCCGCAGCACCCACGCCGGCGCCAGCTCAGCGCCCCGTGCGGGGTCGTACACGCTCAGCGGTGCGGCCAGGGCCGCCCGCGCCAGCCTCAGCCCATCCAGCCCCATCTCCAGAGCGGTATCGCGCCTCAGCTGCGCGGTTGGCCGGAAGCCGCTCGCGCCGGCCTGGGCCCCAGCCTCCTGCACCTGCGACCGCTGCAGGCTGTGCCGCCACAGTGGGGGCTCGTGGAGTGCGTAGAAGGCCTCGAGGGCCTGCGGCGAGCGGCCACCGAGGCTCCCGCCGCGGCCCAGGCTGCGTGCCGCCGCCCCCGCCGCCCGCATGCCCAGCTCAAAGCCCACGGAGCAGCTGATGCAAGCTGTGCCGACGTCTAGGGCCGACAGTAGCTTCTGGCAGGATTCTGCGCAGTCGGTTGCAGGCAGCCTGCATATCGCTTTTTGAGCGATCGTTGCGGCCAAGGAGTCTGCCGTGTACTGCGCTGTGTGCAGCAGGGCTTGGCGCTCGAAGCCGGCAGTGCCCCACAGCCCGGGCGGGGGGCGCGTCGGCGGGACAGCGACCCCGGCCGGCGGCTTGAGGATCAGGGGCCAGTGGTCCAAGCTGACGCGCACGGATCTCGTGAGGCCAGCGAGGGCGCGTCGGCACACCGCGAGAGCCTCCTTCGCCGTGTCTGCGAGTTGGGCGTGGCCGGGCCGCAGCCTCCGGCCGTCGAGGCCCACCAGAGGCACGACGGCCGCGGGTGACGGGGCCATGGAGCCGCTGGGGCCCGCATCCCCCGCAGCGCCCGTCGCGCCCGGCAGCGGCAGGCCGAAGGATGGGCCTCCGTCCAGCGCCGAGCACAGGGCCAGGAGGTGGGAAGACAGCATAAGGTGTAGGGCGGGGCTGGCCGAGACGTCCACGTCAGCGCCCGCCGACCGGAGGGGACCCAGGGACAGAGTCATGCCGGACGCCTGCTCCGCTGCCTGCTCCCCGCAGCCCTTGCAGGCTGCAAGGGCGAGAGCTAGCCGCGCCCAGTGCTCCAGGAGGCCGCTGCGGGACAGCTCCGATTCACACAGCTGGCGGAGCTGGGCCAGCACCTCAAGAGCCTCATCTGGCGCGTGGTCATCCGCCGTGCGCGGCGTTGACACCATCGCCAGCAAGGACAAGAGGCGCTGGAGCTCCTCGCCCAAAGAGGCGGCCGCCTGCACGCTGCTCTGTGAGGGCCTCGGCCTCTGGCCGCTGGGGCCCTCAGTGAGGGAGGATGAGGCCGAGGCCAGCAGGGCGGCGTAGCTGCGCAGGACGTGGCCCTTGAGCAAGGCGGTGCACAGCCGGCGGACGCGGTAGGCAACCTGGCCGTCCGCGGTGCCGCAGCTAATGCGTCCAAACGCCGTCGCCAGGTTTGACCTCAGGCTCGCGTAGGCGGCTCGCAGGTCCTCCGGGATGGCGATGGCGCCAGCCGGTACCGGAATGGACCGGCGGAGGGCCAGACCGAACAGCGCAGCCAGGCCAGCCAGGCCCTTCTCGCCCACAGCATCCCATGCTGATGCTTGTCCGGTCTGGTTGACCGCGGCAGCTGCCCCTGCGAGCTGGGCTGCGGACCACGCGCATTCCTTGCCGTCCTTCTGTGCCAGGGCTTGTGTGCCGAGGTCCCTGAGCTTCTTGATGGCATCCTGCTTGGACTGCGCGGCTACCTGCTCAAGCGCGGCCTTGGGCGCTGCTGCCGAAGTCTGTCGGGGCGGCATTGCGCCTCTTGCCCACGTCGCTTGCGACGCTAGCTATGACATCGCTGCCCGCATACGTGAACGCGGTAGTCGCAATGCGTTAGGGAGATCTGACGTAAAAAGAGTTACAACTCCTCAAGGATGCGCTTGCCCAAACTTGGGGCCACTGGGGCCTGCACGGTAGCAGTCTGCTTACAGGAGTGAGTTCCGTGTGAAAGCGCTTTGTAACTACGTGCAGGGCCTGGTGCACAAGGACCCCGGGCAGTGTAGCCGCATGGGGTGTGCCCATGACCCCAGACCCCCCTCGGTCAGTCGGTCTCCCTGAAGATGCAACCGCCTCCTTCCCCGCATCAGCCTGGCGCCAAAGTCCGTGTGCCGGCTGATGCATGCGCGCCAGGCCCTTGCTGGATCCTTCCTCTTCCCTTCCTTCCGCTGCCGGGACAAGCACATGTGGGCTCCCGGTTGCGGGCCCCCCATTGGGGCCCCCCGCAGGCCCCCAACCGCCACACAGGCTTTTTGCGTCGGCCAACAAAACGAGGGCGGCATCCTTGTAGTCTGTCAAGCATATCAATATCATCCAGAGACCCACGGCAGGAAGGCATGAATGCCGAGGGGCGCCACGCCTCGGGTGACGGGTCGCAGCAGCTTGTGGCAGCCTTGATGATGCTGGTCAATCGCCGCCATGCGGCGGACAGGCCTGATCGAAACTCCGCCATGTAGCGTATGCACGTTTCCCGGGCTGGGGAGGGCTCGGGACAGGGGCGGGGAAGTCCGTGACACCAACCGTGACACGAACCCCATGCCTGCCCGGCCTGCCATGCCTGCCCACCAAGACTTAGTCCCATGTTGGTACACGCTGCAAAAGGCTCATCGCGCGCTGCACACACCTTTTTGCGTCCAATGTGCAGCAGCGCAAAGTAGCGATGTGACGAACACGCGCTTTGACCGTGCGCGATGCGCTCCGTAGCTGCAACTTTCTTTCTGATCTGCATTGCAACATGGCGCACAGTGGCGATGGACCTGGTGCACTGTCTAAACCACGATTACTGCAGCAATGCTCAGCTTTTGCACTATGTGGGGCCTCTAGACTCCGCCCTGCAATCAAGGAAAGCCTTTGCGCTCACAGCGTGGAAGCAGGAGCTCATCGTCTTCGCGGACTCGCGCGTGGAGCAGGCTGCCTTCACTCTGGACCGCTACCGGAGGGCTGGCTACGCGCACGTCCTCCCCATCCT
Source organism: Edaphochlamys debaryana (assembly GCA_016858145.1). Classification (NCBI taxonomy): domain Eukaryota; kingdom Viridiplantae; phylum Chlorophyta; class Chlorophyceae; order Chlamydomonadales; genus Edaphochlamys; species Edaphochlamys debaryana. The sequence continues at coordinate 2,234,203 of JAEHOE010000004.1, forward strand.
GGACGAGCCCGAGCAATGCACTGTGAGGGAGAGGGGGGAATGCTAGGGGCGGGAGGGCCGCAGGAGTGGGCGGGGGGGCCATCGGGGGGGCCATGGGGAGCGGCGGGGGGGGACACGGATCACGGGCGCGGGCGGGAGGGAAGACAAAATACCTGGGTGGAGGGCAGGGCGTGGGGGGCGGGGCCGCCGCGGGAGTGGGCGGCGAGGGCAGGAGAAGCGGTTGAGGGCAGCAGAAGGCCCCGTTCTTTCTGCTAGAGTACGGGCACGGGAGGGGGTTCACGGCATTATGGACGAGGGTTCTGAGTTGCCCTGGCGTGTGCCGCTGGCTCAAACTCAAATGGCCGGCTCCCGTTGCCACGTGGGTTGGGCTGGTCATGCGTCTCTCCCGCTGCCCCGCATCCTCCTGCAGACGCTCCTCCAGCTCTTCTCGGCCGGTGAAGCTAGGTCCAACGCGCATCACTCGCGGGGTAGGCTTGTAGGCTCCGTCCAGCTCAGTCGCTGATATACAGTGCGGAGGGCCAGGGGTCAGGGGCTGGGAGCATTACCGCCTGGTGTTTAAGCCACCATGCCTGCTGGCATCACCAGCAGCAGGGCTCGGGGCAACCTTCTCCACAAGTTTGTGGGTCCCGCCCGTCCCTGCCGCATAGCGTAGCAGCCGACTCCGATGGTGAACTGGTTGACTAAGAGACGCTTCAACTCTGCCCGTCTGGGGCCCTAACGGCACACGCGCAGGCAACATATCTTGCGGCTACTACCGAACCAAGGATGAGAAGTGGGTTGGGTCGGGGTTGCTGGGCCAGGCATGCTAGGGAAACTGGTCCCTGGAGGCCCACCCGGGCTAGAGTTGTCTGTCTCGTGAGGGGTCCGCTCCCGTGGTGACGTCGCACGTGAGCACCGTACACCCTGTTGTACCGCGCACTGCCGTATCGTACAGGGGCACGCCGTACGTGTCCGGCTTCGAGTACCTGCGCCACCGGGTGGGGTCCCCCTCGTGGTGGCGCAAGTGGTTCACCACGGGTGGGTGACGGTTGGCGGTTGGGAGTTGGGTCTTGCGCGTGAGGGTGCGGTTGGGCCAGCCTGCGGCCAGGCGAGGGGGCACCCTTGCTTGCTTTAACCCTCTCGTACTCAAGCGATGACCCAGCCTGCTCAGAGACCCTCCTCCCCTCCTTCCTGCCCCGTTTCCCCCCGGCAGCCCGCGCCGTGTCGCTGGGTTATAACGTTATGTCGGTTGACGCCGACACGCTCCCTCTGGGCGACTGGTACGGCATGGTCAAGGCGCCGCCGGCCGCCGATTATAACATGATCAGCCAGGTTTGTACGGATCGTCATGCTGGCATGGAACGGCCTCTTGCGGTACTGACAGTGGCAGGCGGTGGCTGAGTAAGAGACGGCACTTGCGCTGAGGCCAGCAAGCACCTGCCTTTCTGTCTTGAGGGGCCAAGTCCGTCCCTTCGCCCGTCCCTGCCCTGCCTGGGCTAAGCCCCTTCCTGTGGCTTTTCGCCCGGCCCTGCCCTCGACTCCCCAGTCCGAGTGCAGCTACTGCATCAACGGCGGCTTCAGCTACATCCAGGTGGGCGTGCGGGGCCGTGCCGGGCGTGCTGTGCCCGACGCGCTGTGCTTGCTGCGCCAGAATACTGGGTGCTGCCGTGCCTTGCTCGTCTGCTGCACCTGCGGTGGCTTGACAGTTGGTTGTGGCAGCCAGACATGCACGCTGACGGCCCTGGGTGCTCCCGCCCCAACCCCGCCCCCCCCCCACGTGCACCCCAGAATGCCGCCCCCGACGGCCCCGTGGCCTGGATGCTGTACGAGGCCATGCACCGTGTGGGTGAGTGCCGTACCGTGCCGTACCGTACCGTACCGCACCCCTCGCCACTGCGATGCCGTGCATCTTGCTCCCGTCGGCGCACGCTCCCTGGGCAACCAGCCCTTCGAGCCTCCCTGTCACCCCTTCCCCATGCCTCTGCCCTCCTCCCTCTCCCCATCCTGCCCAGTGCGGTGGTCTGAGGACCCCTCGGCGCTGCGTAACCTGTCCGCCGCCATGACGCCCGACCGGGGCAACACGCAGCAGGAGGACCAGGTGGGGTCCACAGGGGACCAGGCGGGGCAGGGGCAGGCCCAGGCAGGGCCCGCGGGAGGCCCAGGCGGGGCTGCAGCAGGCCCAGGCGGGGCCGGACTGGGACTGGGCAGAGGGCGCTGAGGTGAAGGCCGGGAAGGACGGGGGCTTTTTGGACTGGGTCGGTGAGAAGGCGCTGGCATGTACGCGAGAAAGGGGGAGGGGTTGTTTGGACCAAGTCCACTGAAGAGGAAGGATGAGGGGTTGCTTGGACCAATACCAATCAGTGGACCACCGGGTCTGGGCTGGGCAGAGGGCGCTGGCGCGAAGGCCAGGCCAGGATGGCTGAGGGACGGTTTTGGGTCCACATTGACGAGGACTGATGCCTCCCTCAGGGTATGATGACGGACGCGCTGCTGTCTGCGCTGGCGGGCAGCCCCATCCACTGGATGGCATTTGTGAGGGGGGGGGCAGGGGGCGGGGCTTGAAGACACGGCCTGGGGCTGGGGGCCTGGGTCAGGGTCGAGGAGGGAAGAGGGAACGGCGCAGGGCTGAGGGGAGAAGAGCAGAATCGCGGAGGAGGTCCAGGGGGCGAGCAAGCGGTGATAGAACCTGTGTGGACCCCCCCGGCCCCGCCCGCAGACGTGGCTCGACAATGACAAGCCCGCCTGGGCCAAGCTGGGGGGCGAGAAGGTGGTGGGCAGTTCAGAGTACTTGCGGATTGGAGTGTTGGCGCTGCAGCTCTGCTACCCCCGTTTGGACGATGGGAAACGGCGAAGCAGGACGACCCGTACCGATCCCGATCACCCTCACCTCACCTCCCTTTATCCTACACCACCGCTTACGCAGGGGTTCTCCGACCACGTGTACGGCAGCGCCATAGCAAAGCTGCAGGACCGGGTGCGCTTGGTCGTGCCTTGGGGTTGCGGGGAGCCATGGCCCGGGTGCTTCAGTCCAGCGCTGGGGAGACCGGGGACCAAGGATGTGTGATGTTGGGGTTGCGGGGAGCCATAGACTGGGTACGTTCAACTGATAGCGGCTGGGAAGAAAAGACCGGGGATCGGGGAGGGGGCAAAGGGCTCTGGGCGCCATGGGAAGCAAAGCAGCCTCGTACGTTTGGCACCTCACCTCGCCCCTCGGCCCCTCTGTGTGTGTCCCGCAGGAGCTGTGGGCCCAGGGCTGGGTGGCGGACCGGTGAGACGGGCACGGTTGCATGTGCTCTCACGGGTAACCGCCTTGGTCACCGCGTACCTTCCAGTACCTCTAGGATGGCGTGGCCTGAGCCAGGTCCTGACACGAACCCTGACGCTATCCTGCTCACACTTCTGTGACCCGCCAGCAGCACAGCGTACGGGCATTGATGTTGAGGTACGGACCACGCCCTTCCTCCCTTGTGTGTGAGTGTGTAGGATCCCCGACGAGGTCTACCCCGACTCCCGGCCGCCCGACCGCAGCGGCCCCCGCGTGAGGGTGCGGCTGCGGACCGGCATCCTGCACATGCCGCACGAGGGTGGGGTGGGGGTGGGGGTGGGGGGGTCCGGGCAGGGGGCGCGCGAGGGCACACCGGGTGCGAGGGCGGTAGACGCTGGGCCTGAGGCTAGCAGGACGGTCGCGCTGTGTGCAGTTTGGATGCTCATGGGGCCGGGCGTGGGGCTGGGCCGGGGGCGATGTGCAGCTTGGCCCCCATGCTGATACGGCTGTCCGCTAACTCCTTCCACCCCTGCAGCGAGAGAGTGGTCGGGGACCCGAGGCGTCAGGCTGTTTGGTCTCCCCGGGCCCTTCACGCGGGCCTACCGGCTGGCGTTTGAGGACCTGGGTGAGGCCCCGGGAAGGGGGCGAGCGGCTCGGGGTTAAGGCCTGTAGTGATGGTCGGGTTGCCGTGATGGCTGAACGACGGGGGCATTGAGGTTGAGGTTCAAGATGACGGCTTTGAGCTGTTGAAAGCACAATGCGTGGCCGCCCTGCTCCGCCCAAGCTGATCCGCTCCCGCAATGGGCTGTGACTTTCATCCGCAGGTGTGCCCCTGCCCCCCAATCCAGAGGACCCAGAGGACGAGGCGAGGGTGAGGCGAACTCGCGGGTTCTGGTTACCGTAAGGTTTGTACGGCGGCCCTTCGATTGCGCCTTGGTATTCGGGGAATGCGGTGTGACGTATGTCCCACTTCCTTGCTTTCCCATTGTGGACCCGTCGCAGTCCAATGCCACCAAGACGGAGCTCTTCGCGTTGACCGCCGTGGGTGGGTCCCGGGCTGGTATGTTCCTAGGGAGCACATGCAGGATCCCGGCAGTCTTAGTCGACGGCACGTCCCTTGCCAGGACATTTGGTGTCACTCTGCAGCCCTGCCAGGATGCTTCTGACCTGTGCACCGCCTGCCATCCTATCTGCACCTCTCCCCCCTCCTCCCTCCAACGCCCGCTGCTGCTGCCCCTGAAGCTACCGAAAAGCTGGCGTCAGGGAGGAAGCGGATGCTGGGGGCCTGGCTGGAGTCCAGCTGGCACCTGTACGGCAGGCTGGGGCACTGGCACCTGCACCTGCGGCCCAACTTCTCCTCGGTGCGTGGGTGAGGTACGGCAGTGAAGGCCACATTGCCGTATTAATTAAGATCGCGGTAACGGCCCTGAAAATCACTTTTCCGTTCCCAAAGGCCCATCTTGGCCATTGCTCACCCTGCCCGTCGGCCTTTGGCCCGCTTCCTCACTCTCCCTTTCCCTCTTCCCTCTTCCCTCTTCCCTCTTCGCCTCTCATCTCTCCACTCCCCTGTCAGGCCATGGGTCACGTGCATGCGGGGCTCAACCCGGGAGGGACCCTGGACGTGAAGCAGGTGGCCCTCATGCACACGGGGCACTACAACTGGCACGTGAGCTTACTAAGAATGACTTAGGGTAACTGTGATTGGCTGGGACCTCGGGCCGCCACAACTGGCGCGCTGGGGAGTTGCGGGGTTGTCGGGCAGAAGGGTCAGTTATAAGGATGGGTTGAGGATGTCTGCGAGGGGAGCAGAAGTCTGTTGAATACCGGTATCACAACCCCACCGCACCCTTCCCCAGATGGCCTCCCGGCTGTACGGCGGTACGGCGCACGTGTTTCTGGCCACTCAACACGAGCGCGGCTCTGTGGCGGCTGCGTCCCTGGCCCGTGTGGTTGCCTACGCACCGGGCGTCATTCACTACAATCTGTGTGAGTGGCCGCATGCAGAGCTGTGGGGCTGGGGCTGCTGTGTTGCTTTGTAGCGGAGCCGCAAGGCAGTGCGCCGCCCCAGGTAGGGCTTCAGTACTATAGCAGCCTATGGCTGCAGGTTGCAGGTTGCTGAGATGCGGTAATGCGAGGCAGGCGTAGGGACTTCCCGGACTGAGGCCCTGACCGCCTGCTCCCCCCCCCTTATCCTCCCCCCAGCCAAGCCGGCCTTCGTCCGCGCCGCCCAGGAGCTGGCTCGGGTGGCGGCGGCGCTGGGGGCGGCGGTGGCCTGGCCTGCAGCGGACTGCAGCAGCGACTGGGTGGGTGGGGATGGCGTGGGGTTGTGTGTAGATTGGGATAAGAGGGGGGGTTACTGGCAGGAGAGGCGTAAGCCTGACTCGAAATCCACCCCTGCCGGGCCCACTGCAGGTCTTGAACCCTGATTACCGCAACCTCTCCAAGCCACTCCGCCACTCCATCCCATGGCTGCACATCAACACGGTACACGCCGTCAGCCCCTTCGGGAGCTCGCTGGAAGAGCTGCAGTGTGAGGATTGTTTGCGTCAGGGATCACCCTCAGCGACGCCCTCCATGTTTGTTCGCTTCTCTCCTCCCACCCCCGTGCCCCCGCCCTCCGCCACGCGCTGCAGGCGAGTGGACTGGCTTCGCTCATGATGGTAAGCCAAAGGCTGAGTGGTTGCTCGAAACAGAGCTAGACCCGTGCGTACCGTATGACTTGCCCTTTCTTCATGCCCTGCCCTGTCACTTCAACAACGAGTTCAGCCGGGGACATTTAATCATGCGGTCAGCACACCACATCGCCCGAGTCCCAATCCCCGCACTTCCACCTTCCCAGGCTGCGTGGGCAGGGGCAGTCGGGGCCTGCTGGCAGTGGAGCTCGACCACCTGCTGGCGCACCACCGGGGGCCCGAGCGGCACCCCCATACGCACCCGCACGAACCCGAGCCCGGGCGGGGGCGGCAGCACCACCACTGGCAGGTGCGTGGGTGGGTTCCTGGGTGGGGGCCCGGGCGGCAGTGGGGCAGCCAAGGGGAACAGGGGGGACAGGTACTGCGAGTCAAGCAGGGTCCCTCGTCAGGGGTGATTGGTGGGGGCACGGTGGGAAGCAGGGCACGGCTCCAAAACCGGCCCCGGAGCCCCGCCATCACTACCCCGAGCCCCGCCGACCCACCCGCCAGCCACACCTCACGTGACCCCGTGCCTGGCACGCAACCCTCCCACGTCCCATATCCCACGTTCCCTAAGGGCGCCGGTCACACCCACATGCTGCGGCAGGGCCAGGTGCTGCAGCGGCCGCCCCTGGGGCAGCGGGGGCAGGAGCGGCAGGGCCAGCGCGGCCGGGAGCGGCGACGGCGCCGCCTGGCCTCCGCCCTGGAGCACGGGCAGGAGCCGGGCACGGGCAAGAGCACGGGCACGGGCACGAGCACGGGCACGGCTGCAGGCGCGGGCAAGGGCGCACGGGCTGGTGCGGAGCAGGCCACGGGCGGACACCGCCAGGGCCCAACGGCGGCGCGGGGCGGTGGTGGACACAGGGGGATGGAGCACACGCTGCGGCTGCAGGTGGGCACGGGCGGGCGGGAAGATGGAGGGCGTAGGGCAGCGGGGGCCCGGGTCGCGCCTGGGAGCGGGGTTGCGTGCGGGCACTGCGAGAAGCTGGGGCGGGCGAGGGCCGGTTGCGTTCTCAGGCCTGGGCATGGGGGATGGGAGGCGCATCGCTCGCTGCGACCCACCCCTCGACCCGCAGCAGAGTCCCCGGGCTCAGGCTGCCCCACCAGCGCCCTGCTTTCGCCCCTTCCCTGCTTCACGCCCCGGCCCTCGTTGTGCACCGTGCAGGCAACGACCGCCCAGCCCCGTCCGCGCCTCTCGTCCACCTTCGTGCCCGTCTCCTACACCGACCTCCTCACCCTCAACCACCAAACCTTGGCCGAGACCGAGTACGTACACCATCACCAACCGCCAGCCGCCGTTAGTCATGCTCACGCTAACACTACTCGGACAGCTGGACGAGCAGCGCCGCCATCGGCTTGGGGTGCCGTACTGTGGCTGGACCGACTGGTGGAGCTGCGGGTGTGTGGGTTGGGGGAGGCTGGGCCGATGCGGGTTGATGATCTAGTAGATAAGGATGCGACTCCTGTGCCATGCTGCTGTGATCCTTGCCCGCTGACAAGGGTTTTGCTCTCGTCCGAGCCCCTTGCTCCCAGGCTGCCCTGCCCTGCAAGCTCAGCCATGGCAGCGCTCCTCGCCGCAGCTCGCTGCCAAGGAGATCTGCCTCGCTGCGGTGCTGCTGCTTGTGTCTGACTATGAGACCAGACTCTCCTCCACTCCCGCTGCCGCTCTGTCCTCCGCAGGGGCCCCTGCCCAAGCACGCCGAGGAGGCGTACCAGGCCCAGCACAAGCGCTGCCCGAGCCTTCACTACTTTGACCTTCCGGAGGAGCAGCGGACCCTGTGGTAGCGGCGCCGGTCGGACCGGACCGAACCGGACCGCACCGAAAGAACCGGACAAGAGACTGAACCGGACCGAGAGACCGGACCCGCCCGGACTGGACTGGACGCGGAGGGACTGACGGGACCGGAGCACCCGGCCATGAGTGTTAGCTGCTCGGCTGCGGTAACGGAGGGTGCTGATCGGGGCCAAGCAGGCGTGGGCCGCTGGGGAGGGAGCAAAAGCCTGGAGAGTCGGGGGGGAGCGCGGACCGACTGGGAGGGAGCGAGAGCGGGGGAGCGCCTCTCTTAGGCTTCGCGCGATGGGCAGTAGGCGGTAGTATGTAGCTTGTGTCATTTGCGGAGGGCGAGGTTGCGTGCTGCGAACCTTCAGGAGGCCTAGGGGGGCCGTGGGCATAGTCCCCATTGGCGCCATACGCCATACCTGGCCCCATACCGAGGAGGTTGACGTGGCATGCCGGAGTGCCCGGGAGGATTGAGAAGGCCCGGCGCACGGGGCCTTCAGGGGGACGTAGGGAGGCCAGCTAACGTGGGGAGCCCCTTGAGTTGTAGCAATGTGCTGCTCTGCATACTACAAGTTGCCAAGTCGGCCAAATGGCACCAGTGCTACATCCGGGATCCTGCTAAGTTGCAACATGCACGGCAAGGGCCTTGCATGTGAAGACGATACATGCTAGAACGGCCTGGCGCACATGAACAATATACATGAACTTCGGCGCCTGGCCGTATGCCATCGCCTACATAAGACATACCTGTGCCTGGTTATGTATCGATCCTCCTACCCAGCGGCGAAGCCCTGCCCCCGCCCAGCCACGCCGCTCTGCGTGAGCAGTGGGCCCGGCGTGGGCTCTTTGTTAAGCCGGCAGCCGCACCGGTCCCCCCAAAGACGTTAGTCTCCGCCCCTGCTTGCCCTTCCCTCGCCCCTGCTTCCACCCCTGGCCCCGCCCACCCCTGTGCAGCCCCGCAGTAACCTCACCAGCGCCCGCGTTCATGCCTGCGCCGCGCCCGCTCCACCTCCGCCTCGACGTCCCTGTCTGCCTTTGCCTCCATTTTCTCCTCGGCATACACCTGGTCGGCCACCAGCCACTCGGGTTGCATCTCACAAGACCAACAGCCGCACGCCCACTGATACAGCCCAATCACCTCCGCAGCACCTTCCCGGGGGTCAGCGCCAGCCTCCTTCTCTAGCCACTGAAGGACCTCCGGCTTTGCGCCTCGGGCCAAGGCACGGGCGTAAAGGCGGTGGCGCTCGGGTCCGAAGGAGAGCCCCGCCCAGTGCAGGGCAAGGAGCAGGCGCCACTCCCTTCGCTCGAGGGCCGCCTCGTAAGGCTCCCCCATCACCTGTGCAGGGCACAAGGCACAGGCCGAAGGGAGGGAAGAAAATGGCGTCGGGGTTAGATCCTGTGCAAGAACTTGATCAGCCAGGACCGTTGGCACCAACATGGTCTGTTAGTACTTTTCACCACCTAGCCGACCCCTTCCCAGTAACCTCTCCAAGCTCACCGGCTGAGGGCAGCCCAGCGTAGTCAGGAAGTCGACGGCCGCCTCGCACCCGGACTCCACAGCACAGCTCCACGCCTCCTCGTCTGCCGTGCATCCGTGCTCCAGCGCCCACGTCATTGCCGCCACAGATCCCGACCGGGCGGCGGACCTGAAGACCTCCTCCTTGCGGATGTTCCGCAGCTCCCCAGCAGTCATACAGCCCCCAGTCCACTCCAGGATGGGCAGGCGGCCGCCGGAGGCAGCGCCATCCAGGACCGCGTCCCACTGCTCTCGGCCCCAACCCACTGCCGCCGGGGAGGCTCGGGTCCTCAGCTCCTGTAGCATCTCCAGGTGCCCGGCCTCTGCCGCGGCCGTGATGACGCTCCGGAAGTTCGCCCTATCGGAAATGACGCTGTGCAGCGACACCCCCCTCGACCGAAGCATCCTGAAAGCTGCCATGTCGCCAGCACGGACGGCGGACGACAGGACGGAGGAGTCAGGTCGGCAGCCCTGGCCCTCGAGCCACGCCACCCGCTCCTCCGAGTCCGCCGGAGTGTGCCCCGGGAAAGGGCGGAGGGCTGCCTCGAACAGCTCCACAGTCGGCTTCAGGGCCAGCTGCCTCATCTCTGTCGCTCGCTCCACCACCCAATCCGCCTTCTGACGCCAGTCCCTGGGGCTGCGGAGCGCAGCCGCCACCAAGTGCCGCCACCCGCCAGAGACCCAACCGGAGGGAACGCCCAGTGTGTCCAGGCCGCACCAGTCCCACAGCTCGAGCACTGTGGGCAGGTCGCAGCCCACGAGCGCCGAGGGGACCAGGTGCTTCCGAGCCTCCTCACGCCCCCACGCCTCCCCGACCGCCTCTGCCTCTGCCTCCGCCTCCGCCAGCTGAGACGCTTCCCGCAGCAGCCAGCCCAGCAGGTCCACGTGACCGCTGCAGGCTGCTTGGCAGGCGGCGGAGACGAAGGCGTAGGACGTGCGGATGAGCTGGCACCTCGCCTCACGGGCCTCGAAGCCTCGTTCATTGTGGACCTCGCCCCACTGCGGCACGTCCGGGCACTGCTGCAGGCACCACTCGCAGATGGCGCGGGATCCATGCTTGGCGCCGAGCAGGAAGAGCTGGCGCCAGGTAACCCCTCGAAGCATGCCAGCAGGCGGCACGTGCCAGCGCGTGAAGTGCGAACAGTCGTATTCGCTGCTGGACCTGAGGTGCCTCTCGTCAGGCAGCGCCGCTGCCGCCACCTGCAGGGTCGCCACGTCCCTGAATGCATTCGCGCAGGACGCCAGCTGCTCGCGCTGCGCGAGATTGAGGTTGTAGCAGGCCCCCGGTCCGGACCAGAGCTCAGCGAAGGCCGGCAGGGGCAGCGCGAGATGAACATCGACGTGCGGCTTGAACTGCTCGGCCGCTGCCTTGTTCACAAAGCGGAGAGATGCCAGATCATTGGAGCAGGTCAGGTAAGGCGTGATTTTGCCTAGGATGTCTGGGGTCCAGAGCGAGCCGGGGTCCACATCACTGCTGCTGGTCTCTGTTTGAAGCGGGCTCTCCATGTGTGCGTTTGAAGCCCACGAGAAGCTTCCTTAACTGCTGGAGCTTCTCGTTGTCTAGTGGCGAAGCTGTTGCAGTCGATCACTGTATATACTTCGTCAGCTTGTGAGAGCCAAGGCTGCTATTATGGAGTGGGGGTTCGGGTGCGATATAGGAGCGCTGCTGGCGCGGTGGGAACCAAGCCTAGCGATGGGAACTGGGCCTAGGGCTGCTCCACGCTGGGCCTCGTTCGCATCGTTCGGGCCTGGACGGGCCACGACCCTCCCAGCCCCTCGACCCTGACTGAGTGCTACGGTACTCTGCGCGCTCCAGAGGTGCATCCATGGTTGACCCAGTTTCCCTGTACGTCCCTCTGACCAGTGTGGTGACCCAAACCACTGAGCTGCGCAGCAGTCGGGCCAGTTGCCCCCCCCTTTTTCCGGCGGGGTGGCACGGGAAAGGGTTCGCGGTTGGAAGCGAAAGCACGCAATGGCCACTGTAACACACTACTATGAAATTGCCATTGCGGGGATTCGGCGAGGCGGGATTAACAGCGGGGGGTCAGGATGGCTCTTGGCCCGAAACACATGCCGACTGACACGCCTGCGCGAAAGTGTCGCAACTACCCAACCGAGAGGTGTCGTGAGAGCTCTGACTGTCCCCGATCATGTTGGGGCGGAGCTTTGCGCACAGCGCGTTATGGCGACCACCGCTTGGGTAACTGTCCGAAACACACTCCGCTCGCTCGCATGCCTCGGCAATAGACGTGACACCGCAACAAGCTTTGCGACATCAGCATTGCAGTGTAAGTCGCGCGGGGCGGTTCAGGACCACCTATGTCAGACTGGGGATCGCGGCAAGCCGAGGGCAAGCCGCTCAGCAATATGATTCGGTCGACGCGGAAAGGATGCACTTGACGCGACCGCATGGGCTTCCGCCCCTCCCCGGCTAGCCGCCGGGATAGGGGCAAGCCAACGCCGACGCGCATATCGACGAGTTTGGTGGCGAGAGACAACTGAACCGGTCAACTGGTCAAGTCCTTGTGGAGTTGTGGGCACTCCCTCGATGCGGCGCGCAGCAGCCAGGGTGCGGCGGTTGCGGGCGGGGAGGGCGGCGGCGGCCTCGTGCCAGGCAACGAATGCCTGCACAAGGGGCACGGAGGCTTGCGCGTACGTACACCGAACACCGAACCGGGTCGTACACCGAACCGGGTCCGCACACCGAACAGGGAAGGACCAACAGCCGTGCAACTGAATGAACCAACTTACTAAACCGCCCTATCTATGAAGTGGCAGCAGCCATCCCCCCCTCGCCCTGATGCTTTGTCACAGCACGCCAGCCTCCGCCCCTGCGGGCCCCACCCCGGCCTCAACTCGCAGCCCTGCCCCCGCTCGCTCCTGCGGACACCGGCCAGTCAGCGCCACCGACCCCGCTCGTGCCTCCGCCGCGCCCGCTCCACCTCCGCCTCGACGTCTCTGTCTGCCTTCGCTTCCACCTCCTCATCGGCCTGCGCCCTTTCGTCCGCCGCCCACTGTTCGGCGGACTCCTCGCAAGCCTCACAGCACGCATGCAGCGCCTTAGCTTCCGCAGCACCCGCCCGGGGGTCAGCGCCAGCCTCCTTCTCTAGCCATCGCAGGACGTCTGGCGGAGCACCGCCGGCCAGGGCAAGACCGTAAAGGCGGCTGCGCCTGGGCCCGGCTCACCCTTGCGCAATCCCGCGGGGCCCCGCCAACGACCCCACCCATGCCTACGCCGCGCCCGGCTTGACATCCCTGTCAGCCTTTGCCTCCACCTCCTGATCGGCCTGCGCCCATTTGTCCGCCGCCAAGTCTTCGTTGTATTCCGCACGATGTGCTTTTATGCATATGCAGTTGGCGCCCATACTCAAGCGCGGCCACCGCTGCCAATCACACCATATCCTGCTAAGTTGCCGCGTGCAGGCCGAGGGCCTTGCGTACAAGATACATGCTAGAACGGCCATACCCAGTACAAAACACCTGGCCGTTCTGGTGAACTGAAGCGCCTGGCATGGATACTATCGCCAATATAAGATACGTCTGCCGGGTTGCTGTAGTAATCCTCTTACTCAGCCGCGAAGGCCCGCCCCCGCCCAGCCGCACCGCTCTGCGTGAGCTGTGGGCCCCGCGGAAAGCGAAGGACCAACAGCACGCAACAGAGTGAACTGAACTGTATCGTGCACGTCAACACACGTTAGTGTCCGCCCCTGCTTGCCCTTTCCTTGCCCACGCCTCCTATACGCCCTCTTTCTCTTGTTTCGCCCCTGCCCCCGCTCGCTCCCGCGTGCCTCCGCCGGGCCTCACCAGCGCCCCCGCTCGTGCCTCCGCCGGGCCCGCTCCACCTCCGCCTCGACGTCCCTGCCGGCCTTGTCCTCCAATCTCTGCTCAGCATTCACCTGGTCGAACATCAGCCATTCGTTCCACTCGCAGTACTCACAGCAACACGCGTACAGCCCCTTTACTTCCGTCGCCGCCTCCCGGGGGTCAGCGCCAGCCTCCTCCTCCAGCCATTGCAGGACCTCCGGCAATGCGCCTCCGGCCAGGGCACGGGCGTAAAGGCGGTGGCGCTCGGGTCTGAAGGAGAGCCCCGCCCAGTGCAGGGCAAGGAGCAGGCGCCACTCTCTTCGCTCGATGGCCTCCTCGTAAGGCTCCCCCATCACCTGTGCAGGGCACAAGGCACAGGGCGCAGGGCGTCGTCAGGGACAGAGCCTGTACAAGGTAATGCGTAGCAAACAAGATTGCGGTTTGCTAGTGACATGCCGGCAAGGGAAGGTCCTGTCCTCTCCTAAAACGGAAGGCCTAATCCTCTCTGCGAGTAGTTAGCCACGCCTGCCAAGACCCCCCTCACCGGTTGAGGGCAGCCCAGCGTTGTCAGGAAGTCGGCGGCCGCCTCGCACCCCGACTCCACAGCACAGCTCCACGCCTCCTCGTCTGCCGTGCATCCGCGCTCCAGCGCCCACGTCATAGCCGCCACAGATCCCGACCGGGCGGCGGACCTGAAGACCTCCTCCTTGCGGATATTTCGCAGCTCCCCAGCAGTCATACAGCCCCCAGTCCACTCCAGGATGGGCAGGCGGCCGCCGGAGGCAGCGCCATCCAGGACCGCGTCCCACTGCTCTCGGCCCCAACCCACTGCCGCCGGGGAGGCTCGCGTCCTCAGTTCCTGGAGTATCGCCAGGTGCCCGCCCTCTGCCGCAGCTGTGATGACGCTCCGGAAGTTCGCCCTATCGGAAATGACGCTGTGCAGCGACACCCCCCTCGACCGAAGCATCCTGAAAGCCGCCATGTCGCCAGCACGGACGGCGGACGACAGGACAGAGGAGCCTGGTCGGCAGCGCTTGCCCTCGAGCCACGCCAGCCGCTCCTCCGAGTCCGCCGGAGTGTGCCCCGGGAAAGGGCGGAGGGCTGCCTCGAACAGCTCCACAGTCGGCTTCAGGGCCAGCTGCCTCATCTCTGTCGCTCGCTCCACCACCCAATCCGCCTTCTGACGCCAGTCCCTGGGGCTGCGGAGCGCAGCCGCCACCACGTGCCGCCACCCGCCGGAGACCCAACCGGCGTGAACGCCCAGTGTGTCCAGGCCGCACCAGTCCCACAGCTCGAGCACTGTGGGCAGGTCGCAGCCCACGAGCCCCGATGGGACCAGGTACTTTCGAGCCTCCTCACGCCCCCACGCCTCCCCGACCGCCTCTGCCTCTGCCTCCGCCTCCGCCAGCCGCGACGCTTCCCGCAGCAGCCAGCCCAGCAGGTCCACGTGACCGCTGCGGGCTGCCTGGCAGGCGGCGGAGACGAAGGCGTAGGACGTGTGGATGAGCTGGCACCTCGCCTCACGGGCCTCGAAGCCTCGTTCAGTGTGGACCTCGCCCCACTGCGGCACGTCCGGGCACTGCTGCAGGCACCACTCGCAGATGGCGCGGGATCCATGCTTGGCGCCGAGCAGGAAGAGCTTGCGCCAGGTAACTCCTTGACGCAGGCCATCGGACTCCCCATGCCAGCGCGTGAAGTGCGAACAGTTGTATCCGCTCCTGGACCTGACGTGCCTCTCGTCAGGCAGTGCCGCCAGCGCCACCTGCAGGGTCGCCACGTTCGTGAAGGCGGCCGCGCAGGACGCCAGCTGCTCGCGCTGCTCGAGATTGAAGTTGTAGCAGGCCCCCGGTCCGGACCAGAGCTCGGCGAAGGCCGGCAGGGGCAGCGCGAGATGCACATCGACGTGCGGCTTGAAATGCGCGGCCGCTGCCTTGTTCACAAAGCGGAGAGATGCCAGATCATTGGAGCAGGTCAGGTAAGGCGTGATTTTGCCTAGGATGTCTGGGGTCCAGAGCGAGCCGGGGTCCACATCACTGCTGCTGGTCGCTATTTGGAGCGGGCCTTCCATGTGTGCGTTTGAAGCCCGCGAGTAGCTTCCTTAACTGCAGGAGCTTCTCGTTGTCTAGTGGCGAAGCTGTTGCAGTCGATCACCATATACTTCGTCGTCAGCTTGTGAGAGCCAAGGCTGCTATTATGGAGTGAGGGTTCGGGTGCGATATAGGAGCGCTGCTGGTGCGATGGACTGGGCCTCGGTCGGCTCCGCGCTGGGCCTCGTTCGGGCCTTCACGGGCCACGACCATCTCCCGGCCCCTCGACCCCCCGTCAGGCACGCCGCGCCGTTAGCTACGACGCTCTGCTCGCTCCAAAGGTGCATCCATGGTTGACCCAGTTTCCCTGTACGTCCCTGGGACCTATGTGGTGGCCCAAACGGCGACGCAAGTTCCCACGAGTTTGGCAGGCCTGGCTCGCCATCGCGAGAGACAACTGATCGACTAGTGAAGTCCTCGTGGGCGCTGGGCGCTGCCTTGCTAGCAGCACGAGGGGCGTAAGTAAATTGGAGGACTGTAAGCGCTGAAAAGGTCAGCCCCCTTCGCGCCTCCACAGCATATGCCCTCTCCAAACGACGGCAGCGCATGACCTCGTTCCACAGCACCGATACCTGTCCGCACCAGTCCGAGCCCGTGCTATACCCGTCTGCAGGAGTGCAGGTGCTGCCACTCCTCTCATGGTCTCATCACCAGCGCCCGGACTTGATTACCATACTTCACTCCCCTACCCAACGACAGGCTACTGGCCTCCCCCGGAGTCAGTGCTCGCCAGCTATGCATATTGATCGCTCGCACCTGCGGCATTCGCGCACGCTCACGCATTGACAGCTCACTGCAAGCTCGCCCGGTTCCCGAGTTGACGCAAAGGGAGGGAAGGGCACGAATGTCAAACGCCACTACGCCCCGCCGTCCCTAGATGTCTTCGTCCTCGCCCTCCACCACGCCCTCCTCGTACTCCTCCTCGTCATACACCACATTCTCGTACGCCATACGCACGCCGTACACGTCCGTAAGGCCGTGGCCAGCCTCGACGCCGCCGCCGACGTGAGTGCGGGCAAAGGCGCCCGCCGCCTGCGCCACAGCGCCCGCCGCCAGCATGCGGCAGCTGACGTCATCCTCGCCCTGCTCGCCCTCCTGCTCCTCCTCCTCCTCTTCGGTCTGGCTCCGGCTGCGGCTCGCCTCCTCGTCCTCGTCAGCACCTGACTCATCCCCCCCAGCCACGTGGCCGCCGGTGATCCCCACGTACGACGGGTTCACGGGCCCCAGCCCGCCGTCGTCGTACTCGTACTGCTCCTCCACGACGCTCTCGTACAGCTGGTTGGTCGCCACCTGCCGCCACGTGGGCACCACGCCAGGCAGCTGGGCGCCACTGCTGCCCGTACTACCGCCGGTACGGCGGCTC
The DNA here is from genome assembly GCA_016858145.1 of Edaphochlamys debaryana. Taxonomy (NCBI): domain Eukaryota; kingdom Viridiplantae; phylum Chlorophyta; class Chlorophyceae; order Chlamydomonadales; genus Edaphochlamys; species Edaphochlamys debaryana. The sequence continues at coordinate 2,250,669 of JAEHOE010000004.1, forward strand.
GGGCCAGGGTTGCCGTACAGAGCCATGAGGGGGCTGGAGCTGGGCGGGGGAACCATTGGGGACAGCGGGGCCTCTGGCGGCGGTCTGGCGCCAGCGGACGGGCTGCGGGCCCGGCCCGCCGAAGCACCGCCGCTGCCTGCCACCACGCCCGCCGCAATCTCGAGGCTGGTCTTTGACACCTCGGTCAGCTGATTGGCCACGTTGACCAGTACGGCATTCATCGCCGTAACCGCCTCGAGCGATGACGCCGTCGCGCTGGCGCTGGCGGCGGCGGCGGCACGGCGGGTGGCAGCGGCGGCGCCGCCACCCGGCGCGGATGCGGTGGTGACGGCGCGAGCGCCCACCGTGGCAGCCGTTGCGCCGACGCTTTGGACCGCGCGCTTGCTGCTAACGGCGGCAGGGGCCTGGGCCTGGGCCTGAAGCGCCGGGGCCTTGGCGCGGCCCGCGCCGCCGCCAGGGGCTCCAGCCCAGGCGCCGAACGATGCGGCCGCCTCAAACCGCCGTGCGCCCGCACCCGCCGGCACGGCGCCAGCGGCAGCCGCCGGCCCCTCCTGCTCCTCATCGCTGTCGCTCAGCATCAGAGCCGTGACAGCCTTACTGGACCCAGCCACCGACGTGCGTGCACCCGCGCCGCGGCCCTCTGCAGCTGCTGCCGCCGCCGCCGACCTCATCCCCGCCGCCGCACCGCTGGCAGGCGCAGGATGCATCCCCGCCACGGCCCCGGCGACCTTGGCGCTTGAGGCAGCGCCGGCCGCGGCCTTGGCCCGCTGCGCGGCGATGTTGGCGCCCGCCGCGGCCAGGGCCTCGAAGGCGGGAGCCAGGGTGCGCACAGGCTGCTGGTGCCCCGCCTCCACCACACCCCGCTGCGCCTGCACCGTCAGAAGCCGGTGGCGGAGGCCCGCCGCGGCGCCCGCGGCTGACAGGTCCTGCGGCGGCTCCAGCGGCGGCAGGCCCGCGGCCCTGCAAGACAAGTTGCAACGAGGAGCATGATAACGCAGTCAAGCTTTGCAATGGAAGGGAAATTAACAGGGGTGCCAAGGGCTAACGGCTGGTCGTGCGATGGCAAGTTGCCAAGACAACTCACAGGCGCAAAGGTCCTTGCTTGCCAGGAATGCAGCCTGTGCTAGCCCATGCTTCTGCCCAAACCGTCGCAGCCGCTCACCTGCCACCGTAGGAGCCAATTCCGCCCACGGGACCGCCCCTCCAGGCTCCGCCCAGCTGGTAGCTCTGCCCCACTGCCGGGTAGGCGCCCATACCGCCGCCCATGCCCGTGCCCACACCGGCCATTCCGACGGAGGGCCCGGCGTAGGGCGGCAGAGGGCCCACGTCCGCCAGGCGGAAGCGTGAGGGCTGCGGCGAGTGCGCGGCCGGGTCGGTGGAGTGGAACATGCGGCGGATGGTGGCCTGGGCGGGTGGGCGGGTGAGATTGGGGCGAAGGGCGTTGGCAATGGTAAACTAACGTGACGTAACGCCGAGAGGGTTACTGCTTAGCTGAGCAAAGAGGCGGGAACTCACTTTTGAGGCAGCGCCCTCGCGGCCTCCCACAGGTTGGTCCTGCCCTGCCCTGCCCTGCGCTGCGCTCCGCGCCCCACCCCACCTGCACGTCGGCGTCGAAGGCCTCCCAGTACCACTGCTTGAACAGCCCGAACGCCAGCTTCTTGCGCTTGATGCAGCGCCGCAGCTCGTCGTCGCGAGCGCGCCGCTCCGCCAGCGCCACGCACCAGGCCTGGGGCAAGGTAGGGAGGCAGGCAATGAGGTGGAGAAGCAGCGTCAAGTACGGACAGGCCCTTCCTGCGTTTCAGGTATACCCTGGGCGTCTGGGTTTAGAGCAATCGAGGCGTTGCTTGGGCCGGTCAGCTTCGCCGTTTGGACCTGAACCCGCCGAGCAAGCAAAGCTAACGTCAACCACCTTGCCCATGCCCTGGCCCGGACGCACCTCGAAGGCCCGCCTCAGCAGCCCCATGCACCGCCGCAGCACCAGGTGCGCCAGAGCCGCCCGCTGCAGCCGCCGCGCGCCGTTGCCCACCGCCAGCGCCGCCCACGCGCGCAGCGCAGCCGGCAGCCTCGCGGCCTCGCGCCGGGAGCGCAGCGCCTCCGCTGCGGCCCTCAGCACGCGGCCGCGGTGCGCCTGCTCCACCCAGCCCTCCAGCGCCATCTGCAGCGTCGCTCGGTCCACCGCCGTTCCTCGTGCAACCGCAACCTCGCGCGCAGCCTTGAGGCGCGGGAGCGCGTCTGCCCAGCCGCAGAAGGCGGCGCGCAGTAGGCCGAGGTCCCGTGTGGCGCCGCGGGCGGTGGCCGTGCGGCGCCCGGCGGCAGCCCGCAAGGCCAGGTCTGCCCATGCGAGAAGAGCGTCTGCGACCACCGCCCGGTCGGCAGCAGAGGCGCGGGCCAGGGCAACGCCGCGGGCGGCACGGAGGCGCTGGGCGTGGCTGAGCCATGCGGCGAAGGCGACGGACAGGAGGGCCCGGGTCTTGGAGGCGAGGTGCGCGGAGACGCGCAGGCGCAGGGTGCGGCAGCGCGAGGCGGTGGCGGACCAGGCTAGCAGCACGTGCCTGCGAGGGGTACAAGGCAGGGATGGTCGATGTGGGGCGGCCACCCGTAATTCCTACGGTAGAGCACTCTCGCGATCGAGCATGGGTCGTGCCCAGCGGTGACCCCCTCGGGGGCTGCGGCAACGTGGAATAAACGGAAAGCGAGGGCCCATGCTGGGGCACGCACCTGAGCAGCACTCCCTCGATTCGGCGCGCAGCAGCCAGGGTGCGGCGGTTGCGGGCGCGGAGGGCCGCGGCGGCCTCGTGCCAGGCAACGAACGCCTGCACAAGGGGCACGGAGGCTTTTGCGTCAAGACCCCGCAGCCAACGCCACACTGCCGCCACACCTTGCCCCGGCCCCAGTCAACCCCTGCAGCCCCCTCCGAACCCCAGGTTTGCCCCTTTGCCCCGGCCCCACGCCGCGCCCACCCACCCGGGCCAGGCGGCCGCGGTTGATGCGGTTGGCATAGCCGCGGGACCAGAACCTCAGCACGGCGTGGCGCCGGGCCTCCGCGCGCCACTCCACGAACACGTCACTCAGCAGCGCACGGGTGGCGCGGGCCGCCATGGCGTCGGCGGCGGCGTGGGTGGCGCGGGCGAGGTCGCTGACGTCCAGCCAGGCGAAGAAGCAGCGGGACAGCTGGCGCCGGGTGGCCCTGGGGTGAGGCGGGCCAGGGGTGGGGAGGGAGGGAGGGTGCGGGCTGACACTTGCTATAGCGCTCAGGTCTTAGGATGCAATGGAGAAGGGTGCATACCGTCGCTGTGTTCCCGGCATCAGGTGCGGGGCATTGCCGCTGTAAGGACAGCGTTGCCTCCCACCTGGCTCGCATCTTGACCACCTCCACCCCGGCCCGCCGCGCCGACTCCGCCTCTGCACGCCAGTGTGCTAGCACCGCCGCCGCGGAGGCCTCCTCGGCGCGCCGCCGGATGGCCTCCGCCTGGCGAGCCAGCACGCGCCGGTCCCTGGAAGAACGGGAAGACAGAATGTCAAACCAGTAGGCACGTGAGGCCGCGCTGGCCAGCGACGAACGGAGGGTCGAGCTGCCTGGCGGATCCGGGCTTTTGCTTCTTCTTTCGTAAACTTACTCTGCGTGCTCTGCCAGCGCGGCTAGGCAGCCCCGCAGCAGGCGCCGCTCCCTCCAGGTCGCGGCCCGGCCCATGGCAGCGTCTGGGTCCACCCAGCCGCGGGGGGGCAGGCCGCCAAAGGAGCGCGGGCCTGCAGGATTTAAAAAAGGGTGCGTGTTGTAAGCGCCAAAAGTGCTCCACATCTGCAACACTCGACCTTGCTTACGAAGCCGCTTTCAGTTTACGTTGCGCTCGAGGTTCACTCACTGCTGGAGGCCATGTGCAGCCAGCCGCTGAACGCCGTCCGCAGCGCGTTGCAGCGGCGGGCCTTCTCCGCCGCGACCTCCCGCTCCGCTGCCGCCTCGGCCGCCCACCGCCAGCGGCTGAAGGCGCCCGCCAGCGCCCGCCGCTGGGCGTGCTTGGCGGCGCGGGCGTGCCTGCCCGCGCGAGCTCGCCGCTCAGCGGCCGCCACGCACCAGGTCCTCAGCGCTGTGCTCAGCACGTCGTGGCGGCGGCGGTTGGCCAGGTGGCCCGCAGCTTGGCGGCGTCCGGCTCCCTCCGCCGTCACGTCCACCCAGGCCGCGAAGGCGCGCGCCAGGAAGGACTGCTGGTGGCGGCTGCGGGCACGAGGCAACGAGGCAAGGCAGGAAATTGGTAAGGTTCGTCACACAGTCAGCGCTAAGTGGATACCACACAGCTCAGGGACAGACCCTTTTCGCCTAGCTCAAGACCCCCCGACAGGTGCTCACCTCACGAGCCGCAGGACCTTCCGCTTCTGCGCCTTGCGCCCCGCCGCCCAGCTGCCCCACTCCAGCAGTGTCAGCCGCAGGGCCGCCTCCGCGCTGCGGGCCAGGTGGCGGCGGACCAGCGCCTTGGCGGCGGCGCGGCGGCGCGCCACCAGGTGCCAGCCGACCAGCACCTGAAGGCACGACAACCGCATAGTTACTAAATAGTGTGCAAGATAAACAAGTGTGCTGATGAGTTTCCATCCCCAAGCTGGCGCTTGAAGCAGCAGCTGCAGCAATAGCAATAGCAGTCTGCACACATGCGCCGAGGAGGCAAGTCTGCGTCCTTGCCCCGCAGACCCCATGCCCCCTCCACTACCGCACCCGAACGCCAGCACCTGCACCCACCTCCTCCAGGTTCTGCCGGTCGCTCCGCAGCACGGCCCAGAGCCCCAGCTCCTCCGCGGCCTGCGTGAGCTGCTGCGACGTGCTGACAGCACCCCGCCACGCCGCGAACACCGCCGCCGTGCGCCTGCCCCTGGCCTCAGCCACCACCTCCTGCGCCATGCCCCGCCAGGCCGCTGCCGCCGCCGCCTGCGCGTGCCACGCCCGGAGCACCGCGCGAGCAAGCCAGCGGCCCACGCCGCTGCTGACGCTGGCAGTGCACGCAAACTCCTGCTCGGTCCCCGCCTCCGGCCCTGCAGGCCACGCCGCGGCGTCCACCAGGGCCTGAGACCGAGGCGACCGCGCGCTCAGAATGAGCGCACCTCCACCGAACACGTCGTCAGTCCCGTCCTCTCCGTCCAGAAGCTCGGGCAGGCCGATGGGCGTGAGCGGGCCCTCGCCGCCGCGCCCTGGCGCCATCTCCACCAGCATCGGCGAGCCGCCGGCGCCGATGATGGCAGCGTTGGCGGGGACGAACGGCGAGGAGGAAGCCGCGCCGGAGGCACTCACACGCATGGGGCGCATGCGGCCTGTGGAGGAGGAGCGGCTGCCGGGGCCGGAGCCGCCGGGGCGGTAGAGGACGCCGTGGGACGGGGAGCCGGCTCCTGCCAGGGCCGCGAGCGCCACAGCGGTGCCGGACGAGGTGGCCAGGGCCTCAGCGTAGGAGCGGCCGGGGGAGGGCGAGCCGCGGGCCGGGCTGCGGCCGGTGGCGCGGGTCGGGGTGCCGAAGATGAGGGTGTTGGTGGTGTGGGAGGTGTCGGCGGGGTTGTAGGAAGGCATGGCGTAGCCGCTGGAGCTGAGGGGCCGGTCACGGCCGGGCGTGCCGGCGCCAGAGCGAATGCTGGCGCCGCCACGGGGGCTCGTGGTGGGCGAGCCGAGCGTCGCTACGCCCGACGGCGGAGCCGGTGCCAGCGGAGGCCGCTGTGGAGAATGGGCCGACCGGGCCAGGCCGAAGCTGGCGGAGGCATCGCTAGCAGCGGCCTCGGCGTAACCAGCAGCAGGGGCAGGGGAGGGCTCGAGCGGAAAGGCGGTCTGGGGCTGCGGCTGCGGCCGCACGTTCTTGACGGGCATCGTGGAGGCCGTGAGCGGGCCCATGGGCTGTACGACAGGCGCGCCCGTGCGCTGACTCAGCGTCGCCGTACGCTGCTCGGCAGCCATCTGAGAGGGGCTCGGCCGGCCGCCATGCCGGCTGCCGGCAGCGCCGGCGGCCGCCGGCGGGTCCAGGGAGAGGCGGCTGCCGGCGGCTGAGGCGGCGCAGGAGCGCACCCACCACAGCGCCAGCAGCTTGAGCAGCAGTGCGCGGGTGCGGGACGGCAACGCTAGGGCCACGGCGCTGCGGTGCGCGTGGGAGGAACGGGCCAGCAGGCGCCAGGCCGTGAAGGCGGCGTACAGGCTGTCGGCCTGCGGGGTTCAGGAGCATCCAGACTCTCAATCAAACCGTCAAGAGTCTCAGTGTAAGCAAATAAGGCGGTTGCAAGCTCATTCATCCTGAGACACTCGATCAACATATCAACGCTTACGCCGGAGGTTCCAAAGCTGCACCCACCAGCATGTGACGAGCTACCGTGGCCATCCTCCTCCGGCCCTCCGCTAGGCGCGCCGCCACGCCGTGCCAGGCCCCGAACGCGGAGCCCAGCCGCATGCGCTGCACGCGGCCCTGGGCCAGCGCTTGGCGGCCCCGGGTGGCGGCGCGAGTGGAGGCGTAGGCCTGCCACCACAGAAGCGCGGCAGACATCCTGCAGGGTAGGCGTTGTGTAAGTTTGCCTCATCCTTGGAAGTGTGTGACGGGCGCTTGGTTCAGCCCCACAACGCGTGTTCGGGCGTTGGGTAGGTGCACCCTGAGGACGCGTCCCATAACGCAGGCAGTGACGGCTATTGCCCTTGAGCTCACCTGTGCTTCGCTGAGCGATCCAGAGCTGTCACCAGCCGCGACCTGCGCAACAGGTTTGGGGCCGACCCACATCAATTTGAGCATGCCGCGTTACCATTTCTGAATTCGCACGTCCGCGCCCGGGCCCTCCGACCACAGCAATGTGACCTCTACCCTGCTCACCCATCCGCCCACCTGCGCCAAGCAGTGTGCACCGCCACCGCCCGCCAGCCCGCCAGGACCAGGGCGGATCGGGACAGCCCCGCCGCCTCCAGATGGCGGCGCAGCAGCGCCCGCCGCCGCCGCGCCTCACGCACCACGTGCAGCCACCCCCCGAGCGCCGCCGCCAGGAGGGAGGAGCTGCGGTGAACGACATGCTTTGCGAGCAGAGCGCGAAGGGAGCGCTGGGCGCTTGCCCAGCGGAACCATGCCTCCAGAACCTGACGGCGTGACATGGAACCCCACGCCAGCGCCACTGCGGCGCCCGCGTTACGCAGGCGGTGCGAGGCGGAGGCCGCCGAGCGCCAGTTGGTAAAGAAGGAGCGCAGGCGTGACGTGCAGGAGAAGTCGGCAAGGACGGAGCGGAGGGTGACGCGGGCGTGGGCGGCGCTGCGCCAGCCCGCGAAGGCGGAGACGGCCAGGCGGGAGAGGCGGCGAGCGGCTAACAGGTCAGCCTGCAGCACAAGGGACGGGGGAGGGGCAGAGGACGGAGCGCATCGGCTGCTTGCCTCGAGAGCGCGACCCACATGGCAGCCCTCAACCCTATGCCTCCAGGACATGCTCAATCCCTCTCCGCTCCTCCCCACACCTGGCAGCCCTGGGCCGTCCCAACCCACCTGCACCTCCACCCGCCGTGCCGCCAGCACCGCTCCCCGCCACGCCGTCAGCGCCACCGCCAGCCAGCCCTGCCGCACGGCGGCCAGCGCCTTGTGCAGCGCCGAGCGGCCCAGGGCGCGCTGCGCTGCGTGGATGCGCCAGGCCGCAAAGCTGCCCGACAGGATGCGGGCGGCGCGGCGCGCGGCGTAGGACAGCAGCGCTCGCTCCGCCCGCACGCGGGTGGTCAGCACCTGCTGCCAGCCCTGCAGCACGCGGGTCATGACCATGTGCGCGCGCCGCTGCGGGATGCGGAGGAGCGGAAGGAAACGACAAAGGAGTTGCTTTTGTTAGAGAGAGCATGCCAGGGCTTGGAGCTAGGGAGCATCCAACAAACTCTGGGAGGCGCAGCCCTCGACCACAACACCACGCACCTGCACGGCCACCACAATGCGCGAGGCCGCCCCCGCCATGCCCCGCGCGCGGCCCAGCCAGGCCCAGAAGGCGCATGCCGCCAGCTCGCGGGCGTGCTTGCGGCGCGTCTTGAGGATGGCGGCCTTGTGGAAAACGATTTGGTCCACCACCAGCCTGCGAGTGGAGTCCAGGTGGCGTGAGTCGGGTGCATTGCAACAGCTATGTCAGGACTCCAGCCAGGACTGCGTGCACCGTCTTCCGAAGAATGCAGTAACAGAGTCAAAAGCTGGTCTTCATATGGGCACACCCCACGCGTGACCCCGCCGCACCTCCAGCCCATGAGGATCCTGCGGTGCCGCGCCCGGGCCATGGCGTCCGCCGCCAGCTGCTGCGTGCGCCGCAGCCAGGCCCTCAGCGCCGCGATGAGGGCGTCACGTGAGGCCACGTGGTGCGCCAACAGGGCCAGCTCCTCGTTCATGTGCACGCGGAGGAACTCGACCTGCAGGGCCGTGATGATGCAGGAAAGGCGGGTCGCATCTCGCAAGCGGTTAGCAGCAGCAAGGGTGCACGGGCAGTAGGAACTAGCAAAGAGAAATCCAAGCGAGGCCCCAGCCCCGGCCTTAAGTTAAGCTCCAGTGAACGTGCCCCGCCGCCCGTGCGCGTTGGCCCCTGCCCATATCCCGCCGACCTGGTTGATGGTGTTGAGCTTGAGCTCCTGCGTCTCCTCGAGCAGCGCCGCCAAGTCCGCCTCCAGGCCCTCCCGCAGCACCTTCTCGTGGTCCACGAACTTAAACCACTCCTGCAGTGGTGGTGGCGATGTGACGGGGGTGCAATGTGGTTGACGTTCAAGAGCAGGGATGTAAGATTTGGGTGTGCCGCCAAAATACAGGCCGAATGAGGGCCGACGAGAGCAAGCAAGTCCCAAGCAGCGCGCTGCCAGCCAGTTGAGGTGGAGGGGTGGCAGGGCGGCACGCCTCGCAAGAGGAATCAAGGTTACATCGCCCCTGCGCGCTAGTGAACGGCCGCCAAAGGCGCCACCCACCACCCACCAGCACGAGCACGTTGCTGATGCGGCGCAGGTTCTGGTCCTCCATGTTGCCCTCCTCGCTGATGACCGGCAGCGTGCGGGGCGTGGGCGCGAAGGAGGGCCCCACCGTCGCGCCCGGCAGGCCCAGGCCCGCGCCCAGCGACTGGTAGTGGCCCACGCGGACCACCTCCACGGACAGGCGGACCTGGAGGTAGGCGGGCGTAGGGGTCAGATGCAAGGGACTTGGCGCAAACCCACATCGATGCTTATAATGGAGGTGGGATGGCTAGCATGCAAACCGCACGCTGAGGCCCGCTGTCCATATCGCACGCCGCACCTGCGGCAGGCGCCTGCTCTGGAACTCCATGTGCAGCCGCGTCCACGGCCCGGTGGCCCAGGCGTCGGTCAGCGGCTCCCACTGCTCCCACACGCCGCAGTTGGGGTTGAAGAACACCAGACGGTGCGGGGCCTTGCGCCGCGGCTGGAGGAACCGGTTGCCGGCGGCGCCCGAGCGGAAGCCGAAGAATGCACCCACCGGGGAGTTCTGCATTGCACATAACCGGTATGGGTACACGTAGGAAGCGGGCCACCTTAAAAGGTACTCTCAGGGTTTGGAGAGGGGATGCAAACTATGCAATGGTGCACCCGGGTCTCACACCTGAGCCAGGACTTCCAGGAAGGCCAGGCCCTCGCTCTCGGGGGGCATATCCTCGGGAGCCTGCAGGAAGGCGCAGAAGGAGCTAAGGTGAGCAAGCTTTATCCCGATGAGCATTAAGCGTACCGTATCCATGCATGGCACGTTCCAGGGCCCGGTCAAACGGCTCCCACGGTACCGGCTGCCTACCAGCCTCCGAGCCCTCAGGCCCCACTCAACCCAGGTCCACGCAGCGGTGCACGCTCCCGCCGAAGAAGTACTCCACGCCCCCCACCACCTACCTACCCCTAGTTACCTTGCCCTACGGCCCTGCCCATATAGATATACCGCCTTACCCTACCGCCCTGCCCCTTACCTGCACCAGGCACGTGTGCACGGCATCCTCCTTGTACGGCAGGCGCTGCTGCAGAGCGATGAAGGGCCGACCCTGTGGACGGGGCACGAGGCAGGGAGGAGAACATGTTTGGACAGGCAAGGCAAGGGTGCATCAGCCGACGGCTACGGCTCATCCGCACCAGGGAGGAGCCGACCCACATCGCGGTGCGCCAGGGCTGCATCGGTATCCCCGCACGCCTGCATCCGACCCCTTCAGCTAGCCACAACTCAACCCAGCCTTGTAACCCACAGCTTAGCCCATGCCCCAGCCCAAAACGCGAATGTAGAACCCGAGGTACCCACGGCCCAGCCATGGCGCCAGGACCGTGCCCCGCATACCTGTTGCATGAACATGACTACGTCTCCCGTAGCGAGGCCCTGCTTGCCCTCGCTGGAGCGCACCAGCGCGCGGGGTTCAGCCGTGCCTGAAGGGCGATCCAGATCAAGCATAAGTGCCGGCTAACGGGGCAGGGAGCGCCGGGTCATCGCCTACACAGGGCCCGCAGTAGGCTAGAGGGGCCCCTCCGGTTCAACCTCTTGGCACACGAGAACCCATCCGTGGAGGCACGCACCTGCCATGCTGGTTCGCTGCGAGGCGCCCACGTAGACGGAGGAGTGGTACGAGTGCTCCGACCCGGGGGAGTGTACCGCTACTGACTCCCCGGCAACGGCGTCCCAGCGGTGGTGGGTTACGTACATCGACGAAGCGCCCGGCATGTCCGGGGAGTTGCGGGACGACGCGAACTCAACGCTCTGCTGGCCGATGCTGGGATAGGCGTTGAAGCTGCTGCCAGCTGCGCCTGACCGGAGGACATCAGCATCCACGCTGGGGGGCCCGTCCGCGACAGGGAAGACGCTAGGGTAGCGCGTGCCAGCCTCCCCAGCTGGCGGAAGGGGTAGCTGGAGGCTCAGCTCCGGCTCTGTCAGTTCCGATTCATATTGTAGCTGGTCATCCGAAGGCCCTGGCTGGTCGTGTGCTGGGTCTGGCGACTCTGCGAGAGGTAGGTCCCCATGCTGGGCCACCTCGGCAGGCACCTCGCCCACCGTCTCGCTAGGTTCCCCGCTCATTGCTGTTCCGTTGTCTTGCTATTCATCGCCTCCAGATAAGTTCGAAAGCAGACGACGCGTAGGCGACGGGCTCGACAGGGGCGGACTCGCGGAGTCGCGCTAGGTGTTTGTTGCCGCGACGCTGTCCTGTTCCTCGAGGGACTCCCGTAAAGTAAGCCGTGGAGCGGGTGCCCGGGCATGCAAGTCCAGCAAGGACAAGCAAGTGCAGCACCCCTCGGCTTCTGCCTCAGCTGCTGGAGACGTGCATGCTCATGTCTGTATCTATGCTATGCTAAATGGCTTGTATGTGTGTGTCCTGGCGACGGTACTCCCGCACTGCAACAAGCTGCCGCGATTGCCCGCCAAGAAGGCTGGGCCGATCGCCTTGCTGGCCTTCCTGTCTGTCGCCTTGATCTTACACACCTCAACCTCGACTCACCGCAGTGCTAGCTAGCTCCGTGTGAAAGCGGTCCAACACCACTCCAAGACGATTCTTGCTGTTGACCGCTTTCTGCTCGCGGCAACGCGCGTTCTAGGTAGATCAGCACAAGCTCTCACCTTAGCCAGGCGACGGCCTATTGCCGGGGCTACTTGGCGTTCAACTTCTTTGACGAGGGAGGCGTGGGCCTGGAGGGACCCTCGCTCAGCTCCTGCTGACGCGGCGGCCTCCAGAGACCTACGGGCGCGATGGCCGCAGCACCGGTTTACCTCGGCGAGCCGGTAGAGGCGCCGCCTTCGGATGGCATCTCGCGGGTAGTCTTTAGCCACACTAGCGACCTGCTGCTGGCGTCTTCATGGGACAAGGTAATGGGGCCGATGGGGAGGGGGGAGGGGGGAGAACCCGTCAAGGGGCGGCCGGGGGCGCCAGACGGAGGACCGGGGCCCCAACCCACATAACAACACACCGTGTGGGTTCCAACTCGAGCACCCGTGCCGTTACAGCGCCAGCTTGTAGCTTCCCAGTGCCCTCGTTCTGCTCACAGACGGCACGGACAGCTGGAGGGCGACACAGCGGACGCCACAGGGGACGGCTTCGTGTCTGGGGCCGCCGCACTGCCAGGACCGCATCGCACCACCCTCAGCACCTAAACGCACCCTCACCCCTGCCTACGTGTGCCCCCTGCACCCCATCACCCCTCGCTCTGAAGCGCCCCGCCTCATCCCTCTACCCATACCTTGAACTCCCGATGCACAGAACCTGCACCTGTATGACGCATCCTCGCGGCTGCCCCGTGCCTCATACGGCCACCAAGCGCCGCTGCTGGACTGCGCCTTTGAAAGCGACAGCGCGGCCTATGCTGCGGGTCTTGACGGACAGATCAGGAGGTGGGACCAGTTGGGCTGTCAGCATTAGGATGTTTCGAGACTTAGCGGCATGGTTCCACACGGGAGGGTGGGATGCTTGCTCTGTCCGCTAGGGTAACCTCTCACAATGGCCGTGCCGGTGCGCTCCAGGTTTGACCTCACCACGACCAGCGGCTCGGTCCTCGGAACGCATGGGCAGGCGGTGCAGGCGGTTGCCTGGCTCGGGGGGAGAGGTGAGGCGCTGGGGTCAGGAATAACCAGAGGAAGGCAAGAACGCGCGGTCCAGGGGTCACGAGGGTCGGCAATCCGGCCAGGGTTCAAACTGTGTGGCACAGGCCCGAGTGGGTAGGGCCGGGTTGAGGTAAGCTGGTCCCTCAGCCCCAAGGGAGGTTGGAAGCGGACGGTCTTGCGTTGCTCCGGCGGCAGGGCAGGGCCAAGGGAAGTGGGCATGCATGGCTAGGTCCTGAGGCGGTCCCCCTCCTGGTCCCTCCGCCGCCGCCATCCCCGCAGGCCTGCTCGTGAGCGGCAGCTGGGACCAGACGTTGCGGCTGTGGGACCCGCGGACGCCGCAGGTGCGGGCGCATGCGGGCCGGGCCGGGACTTTCTTTGATCCTTCCTCTGCTTCGGCCTTGGGCTTAACCCGCCCCTCTGCAGGCACTGACAGGCAACCTATGCCCCTGAATGGCTCAACCCTACCCCTTCACCCATGGGTCCTTTCACCCATTGCTCAGCAAGGCTTCCCTGGCGCAGGCGCGATCCCGCTCAGCAACAAACACTCCCCCCTGGCCCCCGCCCCACAGGCCTGCGTGTCCACCGTGACCCTGCCCGGCAAGGTGTACGCCATGTCCGCGGGGCAGGACCGACTGGTGGTGGGCACCTCGGGGCGGCACGTGCTCATCTACGACATACGCAGGTGTGACGGCGACGTTGACGGCGTTGTACGGCACGGGTTCGCCGGTCACGTGCATACGGCATCTCCCGGAGCCTGCGCAGCATGGCCGTGGCCGGGTCGACCCCTCGTTGCTGCTGTACGTCCCGCATACCCACCCACACCCGCCTGTTCACCGCCCGCACCCCCGCACCCCAAGCCCCACCCCCCGCGCCTGCACCCCACACCCCTGCACCCCAACCACCGCCCCACACCCCTGCACCCCACTCCCCTGTACCCCACTCCCCTGCACCCCACTCCCCTCCCTGCAGCCTCTGCTCCGGCGGCTCCACGCCCGAGCAGCACCGCGAGTCCTCCCTCAAGTTCCAGACACGCTCCGTGGCCGTGTACACGGACGGGCGGGGCTACGCGCTGGGCTCCGTGGAGGGGCGGGTGGCGATGGAGTTCTTCGACGCAGCGGACGCGCAGGTGCGGACGGCTGGCGGGGGATAAGGGAGAACTGGGAAGGCAGGCAACAAGGCGGGGCTGGACGTGTTGGACTGCAAGGCGTTACCGGTACTCCCAGGGGGGAACGCGGGGGGAAGGGCTGTGTCTGGGAGGCCGCCTCTTTGACGCACCGGACGCGCAGGTGCGGACGGCTGGTGAGGGTAGCGGAGGGAAAGTGGCTGGGTGCGGGTGCGTGTTGGACGGGTTCGGGCCAGGTGGGCACATCGGCGCGGCAGTTACCCCGCACATCCGCCCCACTTCTAAGCCGCTGGTGACCGCTGGGGATGGAGGTTCGTGCGGCAAGCCAGGGGGTGCCGGGCTCCTGGACCGGGATGAGCTTGACAGAGAGGCGAAACCGGTGCGCCTGCCCACCTTGTCCTGCCCACCGCCCACCGCCCACAGGCCAACAAATACGCATTCAAGTGCCACCGCCGCAACGAGAACGGCCAGGACGTGGTCTACCCCGTGCACTCCATCGCTTTCCACTCGGGTGAGGGCCTTAAATGAGGGGCGGATCGCTTGATTATGATACTGCCACATGGCGATCCGTTTCGATGGGGCTGAGGCAGGGCCGGCGGCTAAGGGGTACACCATTAACCGACGGGCCCCACACGGGCAGGCCTGTCCACGTCATTCCCTCCCTCTCATCCTCCCCCTCACCCCACCCTCCCATCCACCCGCTGCGCACCCCAGGCTACGGCACCTTCGCCACCGGCGGCGGCGACGGCGTCATCTGCATCTGGGACGGCGACAACAAGAAGCGGCTGTTCCAGTCGGCTCGCTACCCCACGTCGGTAGCTTCCATGAGCTTCTCGCGCAATGGCGACATGCTGGCGGTCGCCGCGTCGTACGCGTACGAGCAGGGCGAGCGGGACCACCCCGCCGACGCCATCTACATCCGTGCCGTACAGGTGCGTGTGTGCGCGTCTGCAGTGGGCGCGGCCTCTCGCGTTCTCTCAAGATGGTTCAACCTAACACCCCACAAAGAAGCGGTGGTCCCCTTCGCGCCATGCCTCCCTCGAAGGCAAAGTGGAACTAAGGGATGATTGTTGCAGGCTAACGCCCCGGACGTTTTCCCTACGCCATGTCTCCGTTTGCCAACCACAGGACGCCGAGGTGCGGCCCAAGGCGCGGAAGCCCGCGGCGTGATCTGGGGAAGTGCCGCGCAGCTATCAAGGCCCCATGTGGCTGGACGTATGTGGGCACAGGCGAGGGCAGGCGCTGGGAGGAGACGTGCTGCACCGTGCAGGACGCGTGCGGGGACAGCCGGGAAGGAGGCCGGATCGAGGAGGCACAAGTGAGCAGCCAGGGGGCACGCGTGGCCGAGCGCGGAGTGCAAGCGTTTGGGTGCGCCAGGACTGGGGCGGGGAGGGCTAGCCGAACGGATTAGGGCTGGCGATGGGGGAGGAGGACTCCGAGCCAGCCCTCCAGCCGGCTCAGGCCAGGGCTGAGTAAACGCCCCTTCTGTTTGGGGCAGGACGGCTGGGGTCGTGCATACTGCTTGCCAGGGTGGTGTTTGGGGCTGCACTCGACAGAACCGGACCGGACTGGAACGCAGGGCCGTGGTGTAACGGAGCTGAGGTGCTTTGTGTCTCAGGGCGGATGCAGGGGGGTTTCACAGCCAACGGCGCACGGCAGGGCCCGGGCCGGTAGCCGGGCCCTGGGCGGGGAAGCCTGTGTACCGTCCGCTGGGAGGGCCGGGGCAGCGAGGGGGTTGCCGTGCATGGGTGCCGTGACGTGGAGGTCCCAGTATCGTCAGCTCACAAGCCCAGCTTTGGCCTCCGCGCAGCCGCCTTCCCTTTTGCCATATTGCACGGCCCTGAAGGCCCTATTCCCGCAGCCGTTCTCAGGAAGAAACTCGCGCCTGCTCGCGCGCCCGCGCGGCTCCCCCCTCTCGGCCGCGGCTGCGGCCCAGCCCTGGTCAGCCGCCGGGCGCCATGCGGCTCACACGGGTGGACGCCTTTGCTGCGCTGGAGCTTCAGGCAAGCGAGGGAGCGGCTCGAGCCTGCCTGGCGCGGTGCTGCCCCAGCCGCGAGACTAGCGGCGCGAAAAGTCGGGGCGCGGGGGCCCGGACGCCCGGCAGGACAGCGCGCTCGCGCCTTGCTTCGCGTTTGCCCAAACTAGCTAGCTAGGCCAGCAGCTCAACCAGGCCCGCCGCTCTGCTCGTCGCCCGTGAGGCGGCCCGTGAGGGACCCCACGCCGCTGTAGTCCGTCGGCCGGATTTGCTCGCCCCTTCCCACTTCCCACGGCCCCCGCCATTGCCGCCATCCCCCACGCAACCCCCCACCCCACCCCAGGAGGATGCGTCGGAGGACGAGGTGCGCTCCGCCTACAAGCGCCTGGCGCTCAAATGGTGGGATACCGGTACATGGGGATGAACGGGGGGGGGGGTCGGGCGGCACGCCGGCAAAGGGGAACGGAGGAGGAAGAGTGGCGCAGCCTGGTGGCCTGGAGCAGCACACCTACGCATTTTCAGCCTCCGGAGGAACGGAGGTTGAAGGAGGGCCACAGCCAAATGACCGGGCCCAGGCCCAGGGGGGGCCCGGGGGGGGGCCTGGAGCAGGACACGTGTCAGCCTCCTGCCGTCGGCCGGGCGTCATGTCCGCATCAAGCAGCAGGGCTTCGGCAAGGACAATTGCTCCGCTGGCGTTCGCCTGGGGGCTTGCTGTCATTCCCTCTGTCGCTTCCCTGTCATGTTGCCCCCCCTTGGCCCCTCTCCACCCCCACGTCCTCAGCCACCCCGACAAGGTACCCGAGGGGGAGCGAGAGGCCGCCACCGCCCGCTTCCAGACCGTCAGCGCGGCCTACGCCCGACTGACCCAGGTGGGATTCCGCGGAATATTCTCAGGGGCGGGGACAAGGGCGCTACGGAACGTGCCGAGGACAAGGGCGTCATGGGTGTGCACCCTCGGTGTGCATCCCAACTGGGCGTCATAGGGGGAGGTTAGGGAGAGTGTCCGATCCTTACCGCAGCCCAGCTGAGGTGTGAGATGACGGACTGAGTACGTGCAGGGTTCATTCCCCGCCTTGATCCTTGTCAGCACCCAGAGTCTGATTCGGATGAGGACATGGACATGGATCCGGATCTGGCGGAGGACCTCTTCGCCGCCATGTTTGCGGACTTCCTCTTTGGCCGGGCGTACGGCAGATCGCACGGTGGCGGGCACGGCCGGGGACCATTCCGAGGACCCGGCGGCGGCCCGTTCGGGCCGTTCCCCTTTGGTCCGTTTGCGGGCCCGTTTGGGCCTCCCTTCGGCCCCTTTGGCGGCCCGTTTGGCCCGTTTGGGCCTGGCATGGGTCCAAGAGGTGGGCAACCGCGTACGGGGCGGCCGCCGCACGACTACGGCTACAGCAGCGACGATGACGAGGATTGGCCGTACGGCGGAGGGCGGCGCGGCGGCGGCGCGAGCGGATCCCGGGCCCCACCGCCGGAGCCCAAGACAAAGACGCCGGTGGGTCATTCCGAGCGACGGGGGCCGACAGCGACGATGCTCTGCGGGATGGGGGTCAAGATACAATGCCATTGACGGGCAGGGCGAGGCAGGGCGCTCTGTGTCTCTGCTTGCCTTGACTTGCTTACGTGCTCAGCTCGCCTGTTCCTGAAAAGAGTCCAAGTCCCAGCCGACCCGCTTGCCGGTTCCTCGGCCCCCACGGCCCCCGCCTCAGGAGGAGCTGCGGCGGGAGCAGGTGCTGGCGGCTCCCCCCGTGCCCTCCCTCGTGCGGGCGTCACAGCGGGACCTGGTCCTCGAGGTACGGGTGGAGGGCCGCATAAGGGAGTCGGGCAAAGCGGGGGTTGCTTGATCAGTTTGGGAATTGAGGGTTTGGCATGCGTCATTTGCTTGAGCCTACGGTTTCACCCGATGCACTCGGACTGCCCCTGCGGCTCTGTGTGGCCCCCGCCCTCCTTCTGTTACTCCTGCCCCGCCTCCCATTCCGTGCCCCTTCACCCGTCCCAGCCTTCGACCGCAGTGCTTCCCGCGGGTGTGGCCGCCGAGATGGCCATCCGCGCCGTCGAGCCGGAGGCTGGTGGCGGCGGCGGCCAGCGGCGACGCCGTGGGGGAGCTGGCGGCGGCCGCGGCGGCGGCAGCGCCTGGCAGACCCTCCGGCCGGCCAAGGGCGAGACGATTGTAGTGGCACCGGGGCTCAAGCCAGGTGCGTGCTTGAAAGCACAGTTGTGGGAAGGGCTAAAGATATGTAAACAGCCCTCTCCATGCCGGAGGGGTTTGAGTTTATCTCTCTGCTGCGAAGTCCACACCCTAGCCTTCCCTTTCGTGTAACCAACCCTCTCTTTGCTGGAGCAGATTTGGAACTGCAACCCCCCTTTTCGCATTACAAACCTGACTCCCCACCCCAGGGACGCCGTACCAGGTCCGGGCCCGCCTGGGCCTGTCGGGTGCCCACACCTGGAGCGGGTCCACGGACTGGCGGCCCTGGGGCCCGCATGTCATCTTTGCAACCAGCCCCGGGCTTGGGGCGGGCCCCGCCCGTGCGCCAGCTTCTGCCCCAACCGAGCCCCGAGAGCCTCAGGGCGATGAGGACGGCCTCAAGGAGGCCGAGGAGGAGGGCGCGGACCGGGGCGACGTTGAGGGCGATAGGGAGGCCGGCGATGATGGGGATGGGAATGGGGAGGAGGCCGGCAGGGCTGACGGCGGCGACGGCGAGGCTGCCGCTGGGGAAGACACCGACGGCGAAAACACCGAGGGGGAGGATGTGGACGCGGCGGAGGCGGGTGAGGAGGCAGAGGAGGAGGGGCCATCAGATCCCTCCACGCCGCCGACGCCCTCCCCATCCCAGTCCCCGCGTCGGCCCGACGCCGGTCGTCCGCCCAAGCCCGCCACTCCCGGCGGCGCCTCCAGTGGCAGCAGCGGCGCCAGGGCCAGCGGCGGCAGCAGCAGCGGCGGCAAGGCCACAGGCGGCGGCAGGGTTGCAGGCAGGGACGGTATCGGGCTGGCTGGGGGGGGCCGTCAGAGCAGCGGCAGCCGCTTCTCCGTCCTGGGCCTGGACGAGAATGAGGGAGAGGAGGGAGAGAGGGGAGGGCAAGCAGCGGAGGCGGCAGAGGCGGAGGCGGCAGAGGCGGAGGCGCAACCCTTGCCTGAGTCCACAAAGATGATGCCCCATGCCCGTGGCGCCGGTGGCGGCGGCGGCGGCGGCGGCGGCGGCGGCGGCGGGCCGCCGAGTAGCGGCGACGCCGGCAGGGGCGCTGGCGGCGGCAGCGGCGTGCCGCCGAGTTGCGGCGGCGTCGGCAGGGGCGGCGACGACGAGACCGGCGGCGGCGGCGACGGCGGTGCCGCCGCTCCAGGCAGTGGTGACGGCGGCGGCGGCAGGTTCCTGCTCGACGGTCGCTACATTCTCGACCTGGACGCACTGAAGCGGGCCCAGGAGGAGAGTGCAGCGAAGGAGGCCGCGGTGATGGCGGAGCTGGTAGCGGAGGCACAGCGGACGCCGCGTGTGGCGCGCCGGCACCGACCGGCACGCGGCGGGTTGGCAGGCCTGGTGCCAATGGGGGACGGCGGCGGCCGCGGCGGCGGCGGCGAGGCGGGGCAGGTGGCGCCGGGCTTTGCTTCGCGCTATCGGCACAATGTGCCGGCCATGGACATCAACCAAACGATGCGCTTCGCACAGCCGCCGAACCCTCCGCCCAACCCGCCACCACATTTGCCGTACCCGCCGCCGCCGCCGCCGCCCCCGCCGCCGGCACGGTGGCTGCAGAACGGAGGTAGCGCCCACGGGGCCTCTTCCGCGAGAGCACCGCCGCCGCCGCCAACTGCGAAGGGCGGAGCGGCTGGCGCGCCGCCATTCCGGGCGCACAATGTTCGCAACCCGGGCCCTCCTAAGGCTACAGCGGGCCATCAGGCGGCGCTGGGAGGCGGACGCGGGGCGGCGGCTCCGGACCGGGCTCCGGACGGAGTCCCGGACAAGGCCCCGGACAGCTCGGCGGCTCCGGACCGCGTCCCGGAGAGGGTTCCGGACAATGCGGCAGCTGGAGGTCGCGGTGCGGGGAGGGGCAGGGGCAGAGGTTGGGGCAGGGCCGGAGGCCGGAGCGGCCGCGACGCTGGGGCGGGGCGCGGGGGCGGCGGGCGCGCTGACGGTGGCCGTGGCGGCCTACCCGACTCCCCCGGCAGCCCCACGGACGGTGCGGCGGCGGCAACGGTGGCGGCGCCCAGCGCCGCGCGTGAGGTGGTGGCGGCGGCGCTGGCGCCCGGTCGCGGCGCTGGGGCTGCACACGACCCCGCGGCGGCGGGCGCGGACGCTGGCGGTCGTGGACGTGGGCGAGGGCGGGGCCCGCAGCCGGGCTTCAAGCTGCGGACGCAGGACTGCCGGTGAGAGGGGGCCCGAGGGAGCGAGTGAGGTCTGCAGGCTGGGGTAAAACCTCCCTGCGTGGTGCGTGCCCCCGGCCTGCAACACTTGATCAAGCCATTCCTCACACGGCCCGAGGGTACCGGCACCCGCATTTCCAAGCACCCGCCGTCCGTCCCTGCCCTCCCTGTGCCTTCCATCCAGGCACTGGCTGCGGGGCCACTGCGCGATGGGGAGGGCCTGCGCCTTCCTGCACGACCCCTCCAAGCGGGGCAGCGCGCGGCAGGCGCGGCAGCAGCAGGGCCCGGAGGCGGGGCTCGCCGGGTCTGGGCAGGCGCCGCGTGAGGAGGATGAGTAGGGCTAGGGCAGGCGCCGACGAACGTGGGGAACAAGTCCGCCCGAGGGCAGCCAGCCATGCCAGCGGGTGTGTGTGATGCTGTCGGGCGCGCGAGCGTGCATATTTGCGGGCGAGTGCAGCTCGCCAGGAAGTGGCCAGTCGATGGAAATGGCCAGTTGACGGAAAGCAGGGACGTGCGGCATAGCCGGATTTTGGTCGTCTCAGTCCCTAAGATGCTGGCTGCGCGCGACACGGTTCGGTCAAGGCTCCCGATCTGCCTCCTCGCGGTCTTAACCGCGCTTAGAAGGCTGCTCTTATGCCCAGCTAACATAGTACAGAAAGGCGCGAATCAACTCGGTGGCCAGAAGTTGGGGTCCGGTTGGTTAGGTCGGCACGCCCCACCCCCTGGAAATCACCCCACTCGGACGGCAGGTTCTAGGGGGCTGCCGGGTTGGGGTTCTTGGGGCAGGATTCCCAAAAGGGGTTAAGGGCCTTGAGGGCTGGGGACACGGCCCCAGGATTGGCTGTTGTGGCTCGGACGAAGGAGCCCGTGCACCAGGATCCCGGCCGCCCGGAGTCAGCTTAAGCATCACTGCGTATGTAATTAGGCATAGTTGCTACTTGCATGGTCTTCCTTGTTCCGTCCGCATCCCTCGCAGACTGCCAAATTGTGACAGCTGCCGATCGTTGCCTCGTGGTGGTCGCACGCGTTATCCAGTCGCAACTCGTTGCATATCAACCTTCCACAAACTGCTCTTCTACAGCGGGAACGTAGTCAACGCGTGCCGCGCCAAGCCGTGACTGTCACTGTCGGTGTTGCGCTGCCTCCCGCAGCAGCACGAATTCGGATTACTTGCCACAAAACGGAAACGGGATGAGCAGAGGACTTGAGGAAAATTGGAGTGGATGATGCGCTTTCAAGTGGCGACGGCACGCGCGCCCCTGTCTTCAAGAGCGTTGGATGGTCGCCAAGGATAAGAGCGAAAGGTTGCGGCTGCTCGTATTGCGTGTGGGAACCCGCTACGCTGGCCTGCCGCTGCCCCATCCATGTTTGCCCCGCCCTCGCACCCCTGAACGCTAGCGACAGCGTGGCAGTAGACTAGCCTGGCAACGGGCGCTTTTAGTCTTGGCGACCGCGACGGGGCATGCACGGGGCGCGCCCCGCTGCTGCTTGGATGGCCATGCGGGCGCGGAGGCCTCGCCCCTCGGCCTCGCCCCCTCGCTCCCCTCGCTGGCTTGTGGGGGCTTGGCGGCGGCGAGGCAAGCACTGGGCAGGCCCTGCTGCTGCTGCTTGGATGGGCGCGCGGGCGCGGAGACTGCGCCCCACACTCTCTGCGCTGGCGTACGGGGCCTTGGCGACGCGGGGCTTGCCCTGCTGCGGCTTTGGCGCGCAAGCGCCCAGCCAGGTGGCGCCCCCACGCTCTCCGCTGGCGTGTGGGGCCTTGGCGACGGGGCGGCGTTCTTTTCCCGGCTGGCTATGCACCGGCTGCTGCTGCAAGACTGGGGCTGTCGTACACGTCGAACCGGGTCGATCCTGCGCACGACGTACGGTGCGATATGCGCTCTGCTGTCTGCAGGTAAGGTAAGGTCCGACTCATTTCTGTAGCTATATATCGGACCTACCCTCGACGGTGAGTTTCGTGCGCGCGACCAGCGTGAACGTCAGCGACCAATCGCACAAGAAAAGCGAATATAACCATTGTATGGTCGGCATAACCCGTGCCACCTTCACATAACAGACTTGTGCGTAATGCTGTGAGCATGTTTGAAAGCAAAGGCGCACGACCGCGTTACGTCGCGCGTGTACTTCTCAGCCTCGTTCTTCTCGCGGGCGCCGCGAGCGCCTTTAACGAATGCTCTGCTTGGTTTACCGCAAAGCCTAAAGGGAGAATTGACCCGTATGCTGAGCTCTACTGGCGAGTCGGGCGCACCTTCGGACTGCCGCACAATCAACTCTGCTTGACACGCCTGAACCCGGCGCTGTTATCCCGCCGTAGGGTTACTGTTGGACCTTCTCGTCTTGGAGCAAATGCAACTGACGCGTCGCGGCTCAAGCCGCTGAACGTGTCCAAGTCCTGGGCAAATTGTGGGCCGCCCGTTCCCGACGTCGTCAGCCAGTGAGCACAGCAGCAGAGCGCACATAGTGCATCACTGGGTCGGTCACAATGCACATAGCGCGTACGCGGGTAGGGCGTAGTATCACTTCCCACTAGAGCTGGGCGGCTCGTGGGCGGGCCTGCTGCCGCATCAGGCCCGGCCCCGGCCGGCCCCGCTCGACTCCGGTTGGCCCCGGTTACCCACCTGTGCCGCCGCCCCCAGAATCTCCATCGTCTCCCTGGACACCGCGCGAAACACGCGCATATGCAAGGTGGATATACGCACGCGTGGCGGCCAGAGCTACTCGTTTGGGCAGCACTGCCCCTTCGGCGTGCCGCAAACCCTGGACCTCTTCCCGGGTGAGCCAGCCTCCCTTGCGCCAAAGTGTGGGGGCAGAGCACGCACGGAGAGCGCTAACGGGGCCAGCAGGGAGTTGCAGGTAGGGGATGCATGCCCTGCACCGCCTTGTTTCCCGCTGCATGCATGCCTGCCAGATGAGCATAGATGATGAGCGGGAAGCAAGTTGGGTGGTGGCTGGTTTCCTGCGCGCACGCGGTTACCTATACATATCTCAGCTCGTGATTGACCTCGCCCTGCCTGCCTTCGTCCCGCCCACCCTCTGGCAGGGGAGCGCATTCTGAAGGTCAGCCTGGCTTTCCTGGACATCCCAAAGAACAGCTTTCGCCGCAACACCGTGACCCTGGGGTCCCTGTGCCTCGTCACCACGTACGGAGGCGTGCTGCAAAGCGGCAAGGCGAGCTGCAAGACCGCACTCCCTGTGCGCGAGCCCAACTTGGGGATTCTGGCGGGCATTGGAGGCAGCACCAGGCTCGACGACACTGGCATCGAGTACGTCAGCAGCCTGTTCTTCATCTTCCATCCCTGGCCAGGTTGGCATGGGGGCCGGGAGGTGTGCGGCGAGAGCACTGCAGGGGTAACCGGCTGGCACCCTCAATGTTTGACGAAGGAGTGCTGTCAGAAGGAAACTGACGCGTCCTCCGCCGCTGTGCATGCCGATTTGCTCTCCCGACCACCACAGAGAAGATCCAGTTTGCGCTGAACACGTACAAGTTCCTGGGCAAGAAGCCCCAGCAGAGCATCAGCGTGCAGGACGAGTGCCTGGGCAACAAGGCCTTCTGCAGGCGAGCGCGCACACGTGGGGTTGGGGGTGTTTGTAGTGTGTGACGGGCTGCTCGTGTGAGCCTGGGAAGCGCATGGCGGCGCGCGGTTAGCCAGGGTCCGTGTGGGCGTGCATGGGGTGGCGTGGACCTAGCCTACCTTGGGTGCTCGCCGCCATCAGCCCCGGCCTTAAGCTATGTACCCTTTGAATGTGCATGCCGTGCCGCCCCCCAGGCTGGCTGAGACGGACACGTGGATGACCTGCACAATGACCGTGGAGCGCTCGGAGACCTTTGCGGTCACGTCCTCCGACACGATGTCTCGGTCGTTCGGGGTGGCCAGCAGCAAGTCGCTGTCACAGGCCCTGACAAAGGGCAAGGAGACGGGCCTGACAACCCAGGTGCGTGCCTGTGACAGCAGCTCCTTAGGGTGGCGAGCAGCAACAACGCTAGCTAGCAACGCCAGGAAGCGTGCTTGGCAGTAGCCCGCCCTTGACGTGTTGACTGAGGCTGCCGGACCTCACGTTATGGCACTGCCTTGCTTGCCACCCCATGCCCCTGTGCACCAGGTCGGCCTCACCAAGAGTGCAACGACGGGTCAGGTCACGGGGGTCAACCTGGGGCAAACAACGCAGCAGGGCGTGGAGGTGTCTGAGGGCATCACGGTGACCAAGGAGGACACCTCCTCTGTGGAGGTCACGGACGGTCTGTCCACGTCATCGCACTGGTCGGACTCGGTCTCGGCGGGAACCACCAGATCATTTGCTAGGTGAGCCTGGCGGCACCGGATGGCACCATACTTCGAGAAGCAGTGCGGGGCGGGTGGAAAGAGAGATTGAGGGCTCAGGCGTGGGCGTAGTGGGTGAGGGCGAAGGACGATTGGGTGGGGCCTGCCACGGATACCATGGCGAGCGCTCCACGCAGCGAGCCTGAGCCTGGCTTGCACTCACCGGCTCCCTGCCTCGTTTCATGGCCCCGCCCTGTGTCCCCAGGTCTGACTCTCGTGAGACCTCCAACAGCCGAGAGCTGACCAACACCCAGGAGCTCAGCCGCGGGCGCACCCTGAGTCAGTCCTCGACGACGGGCACTTCGGATACCATCAGCAGTGAGATTGCCAACTCGCAAACCTTTGAGCAATCTGCAACACGGAGCAACGAGGTTACAAATAGCCAGGTGCGGGGGCTGGGTATACGCGGGTGCGTAGATAGGGGGCGGCACCAGCGGCGCGGCAGCAGGCACGGTAACAGCCAGGATATGAGGGTAAAACGAAACTCCCTTCAATGCTCCATGCTCCCCGCCTCTCCCCATCCACAGGAGAACTCCATGACTAGTGGCCACACCTCGTCGACCTCGGATACCCGCTCCACGAGCTCCACGCAATCCAACACCGTTGGGACGTCTGCCACAGGTGGCTACGCGTCCCCACTTGGCGGGCCGAGCTTCAGCGCGACGCTGAGCTATGAGAAGACATGGTCAGATACCGTCGAGAATAGCAGGACCCCCTGCCAGTGGATGGGGGTATAACGACGACTAACAATCGTCAAACTATTGTGGCTAACTACACCTCAGCGGAACACCCTCAAACAGCGTGAAACTACGGCTAACAGCGTTTAGCACAAGTTCTGGAACGACCGGGGTGGGGTTGTTGACGTTGTTACACCAGCATCCTGGGATCGCGTTTGAACTACAATTCAAGGCTCAAACTACGCCCAAACAGAGTTCGTAACCAACCTCTGAACAAGCTGGAAGCGGTAACATGCTCTGGAGCCACAAACAGCGCCCAAACACCGTTTGTAATCACGCTCAGGAGACACTTCCGAACCAACAAACACGTTGTGTCCCAGTAACAGGATGCGGTACAACCGATTGGGCTTGTTACGGTAACAAGCATCTGTGGGCTTCAAACAGAGGTGAGACATGCTGTAATCACAATCTGAGCAAGTCAGGGGCTCTCATAGCCAAAATTGTGTTATTGGTACGGTGGCGGGAAGAGCTGAAATTGACCGCCTGTACTTTGTTTTGAGAGGTCAAGTTTAAGACCTTGGCGAAGTCAGATAAGTGATCTTTGCCTACGCTCCTCACTAAACCCCAAACGCAAGTGCCAAAACATCGCTTTGCCCACCCTTGACAGTGCTTATGCCCTTGGGTTCGTTCTGGGTTGCTGACCCTGGTGGTTGGGTGCTGGCAGAGCACCATCAGGCCGAGGAGTGCTGGTGCCGCTGCTGAGGGTGCTAGGAGCGTGGTTTGCTGGCCCTTGAACGTGGTCGGGCACGGTGCTGGCAGGGCACGGCGACTCAATGTAAGCCCCTCTCTCTTCACACTATCCATGACCCAACGGCTCCCCAACGGCTCCTACAAAAAATGGTGACACAGTGTGCAATGGAGAGTTCGAATGTGCAACTGCACAGTCGTTTTTGAGGATCAAGTTTAGGACGTTGGCGAAGTCTCATAAGTGATCTTTGCCTACGCTCCTCACTATCCCCGCAAACACAGATGCCATCCCCTCGTGAGGACTGCAAGTGCGGCTGCTGAGGGTGATAGGAGCTTGGTTTGCTGACCATTGAACGTGGCAGGGCACGGTGCTGGCAGGGCATGGCGACTCGCTGGCATGCCTTACACCTGTGTTCGTCTGTAGTGGCAGCCTACGGAGCTGAGACATTCTGTGATGCTCGTTCCTCCCGTGCAAGCCCCTCTCTTTTCACACTGTCCACGACCCCCAACGGCCCACCAGTCCCCGGCCTGGGTTGTCACACGCAACTAGCCCTCGGTGTCTGGAGGGAGTCCGGAGGGCCGAGGATCTGGATAGCCTCTGGTCAGGACCTTCCAAGTCTCCGCCGCGCGGAAGTACTGCTTTAGCGCATAAGTGGGCACTGGTTGCGACAGGTGAAGCGTTCTCTTGTCGCTGAGCACCTGAGCAGTTGCCTTGCTGACTACGCGAATTCCAGCACAAGCTGCGGGAGAAGGTGTTGATATACGATAGTAGTGACAGTTCGGTGGTGAGTAGAGGCAGGGCGGACGTGAGTGGCTTTTGTGCATGGGTCCCCACTACGGTGGGGACCTTGCACTGCTGCGATTTCGCCAGGGGCCTAGCGCACTAATATCCGGTTCACACTCTTTACGGCTCTGCCTGTACACCATCACCTAATAATATCCGGTTGACACTCTTTACGGCTCTGTGGCAAGGCCTGTAACAAAACTCTGCAGGTCGTTTGGAGGGTTGGCACAGCAACAGGACCTGTAACGAAACTCCGCCGATCGTTTGGAGGGTTGGCACAGCAACAGGACCTGTAACGAAACTCTGCCGATCGTTTGGAGGGTTGGCACAGCCACAGGACCTGTGACGAAACTCCGCAGATCGTTTGGAGGTGTGGCACAGCAACAGGACCTGTAACGAAACTCCGCCGATCGTTTGGAGGGTTGGCACAGCAACAGGACCTGTGACGAAACTCCGCAGATGGTTTGGAGGGTTGGCACAGCAACAGGACCTGTAACGAAACTCGGCAGGTCGTTTGGAGGGTTGGCACAGCAACAGGACCTGTAACGAAACTCCGCGGGTCGTTTGGAGGGTTGGCACAGCAACAGGACCTGTGACGAAACTCCGCCGATCGTTTGGAGGGTTGGCACAGCAACAGGACCTGTAACGAAACTCCGCCGATCGTTTGGAGGGTTGGCACAGCAACAGGACCTGTGACGAAACTCCGCCGATCGTTTGGAGGGTTGGCACAGCAACAGGACCTGTGACGAAACTCCGCAGGTCGTTTGGAGGGTTGTAACAAGTTGTTAGCTAACTATTCCCAGAATAGACCCTGGCGGCTGTAGGCCGTTGTGACCAGTCGTTTCACGTTGTTAAAGAATTGTTATCTTGGGATTGTTCCGGCCAAACAGCGAAATGTCGTCCTTGATCTGAGTTTGTATCCCGAGCACCCCAAGATCTTCGTTTCGCCATCCCCATATAAAATAGGGGGTTGTAACTACGTGTTACAAGCCCATCCACTGGCAGGGACCACTGGTGAGAGGCGGGGTTTGTTGCTTCTGTTGGCTGGGGCACGGGGAAGAAACGGGGAGTAGTGCGTGGCGGCCTGGCGGTCTCCTCCTTACAGAGCATGTATGGCTTGACTGCTTTGAATCCTGCCAGATAGAAGCATACCCGCTTCGTTCCGTACAGCGACTTGCCCCCAATGCCCTCAATGCGCCTTGACATTGCTCCGCGTAGGCAGTGAGTCATCCACGTCATTATCCAACAGCCAGAGCAACGCACACTCCCAAGGCATGCAGGTGAGGTTTGCTACCAGGGATGAAGGAGCAGGGGAGGCAGGGACCTAGCTAGAGGGGCACCTGTCAACATAGATGTATGGTTACCGTTTCGCCTGCTTGTGCTCGTGACTAAATCTGTGAGCTCCCAAATGCCTCCGGATGTCAGGGATATGAGTGCGGCGGCTTACAGAATCAGCCGGACCTGCGGCGGCCCGCGCTTGATGACATGTGCGGCGGGTTCATTGCTAGTCTTGGTACCCAGCTGCTCAAGTTTAGCCTGCTGCGTGCCTATTGGCCCACCCCGTCCCCAGGAGTCCCAAGGCACCACGAGAGGGGTCACCGCCACGCAGGGCCAGGCGCGGACCTCATCGCGCGAGCGGACAGTCGGGAACGAGGCTTCCACAAGCGTCTCCCAGTCGAACGCCCTGTCCCAGGTGTGTAACAGCGCGTGCACAGCAGCAAGTAAGGAAGCAAGCGGACGTTGGGGCATGTACGGGGCAGACTGCCAGCCTGGGTGAACAATGGATAAATGCTCAACCATCAAAAGCTTAGCCGGTACAACTGCGCATCGCATGATTCAGCCGTCAACCATCCCACTACTGTGGATCAAGTGGTATCCTCCGCCTGCTCTCCCTGCCCGTGCCCTCCCCAGGGCTGGTCAGAGACCTTGGGCAGCACCACCACGCAGGAGGAGTCATTCAGCTCGGAGCGGACCTCGGAGCGCGGTGGATCGGTGGAGCAGTCACGCAGCGTGGGGTACGGGAGGTGAGGCGGCTTGCTCTCTTACTGCCGGCCTCCTTTCGTTCCGTGACCGATACTCTTACTGAAGCCTGCCCGTGCGCCCGTGTGTGTCCTCGCAGTTCCTCAAGTCTCTATAATGCTTTAGACCGCTCGCAGTCTCGCAGCCTCGTATCGACCCGTGAGGTCAGCGAGTCGGCACAGAGGAGTAAAGAGATCTCGGATTCTGTCGAGAAGAGCACCGGCACGACGGACACCTTGTTCCATCAGGTGGGCCTTTCTGGGGAGCGCGCACACAGGCCCACCTGCGCGCCAATTCAACCAGCCAAACCAGGCAAGCGGTATGATCGTTCTATGATGACTAGGCAACGGCTGTTACCTCGACGCCCAGCCCACGTCTCCCACCTTCGCGTCTCCTACCCACCTTCAGGCCATGGAGGAGAGTGCGGCCAGCCAAGAGCTCAACATCAACAACGGCACTGAGGTATGCACTGCAGGCTGCGTGCTGTCGTTCGCATATCCGTACCTTCCTCCAGCCAGCAGCATCTATCCAGGCTCCAACAGGGCCGGCGCCATCCAGGGATGTTTATTCCTGGGAGCATAGCATGTGAGCCTGACATGCATCCTTTCGGCCCGCCCATCAGAGAACCAATGGCACAGAGTACTCTATCACAAGCACAATTGTAAGCGGCAGGGTGAACGGACGGGGATTACTGCTAAGGATGGATGCGATGGGCTATCCCCAAGTCATATCCCCATGCCATCATTGTCTGACAATTCACGCCTCTTTGTTACCCGCTGGGGCATGGCCTGCCCTGCAGGGCTTCACCCGAAGCGTGGACTACAACCCCGACAAATATAATGTGCGAATGTGGCTCAACTTCGAGGAGTACAAGGATATGCCGTACAGGTGGGTGTGCACGTGGATGGGTGGCAAGCAGGGGGTGACTAGTACATACGTGGCAGGCGCATCAGGGACGGCCTCAGTCATTTCATCTCTCATGCGTCGGGCACCCACCTACCCTCCACTTTACTCGCCTGTCGTCCCTTGTGTTGCTTTCCCCGCCCAGGGCCATGGCCCTCATCTACACACGGGGCCTGGGGGGCACCATCCCGGTGCCTGTGAGCGGCTTGCTGAGCGGCCGGTTTGCCTCCGCAACCTCGTACGTCGACAACACGCTCGAGATCGACTGTGGCGGACCCAAGCCAGAGGATATCACGAGTGAGCTCGGGGTGTTTCGAGGTGTCAGTACCATGTATGGGGGCACTCGCAGGGCACGCAATCTACCCCGGCTCCAAGCATGGCAAGGGATTCATAGTATGCTGTGACCCCATTGGACCACACAACCCACTAACAGCTGTTGTCCACTCAGCTCTTTCGGCTCTTGCACGTAAGAAGAGGTGCAAGCTTTGGTTTGACCGCAATGGGATCCACCCTTGGCGCCTGCTCCCTAATAACTATGGCTTTGAGCAATTAACTCGCGCACCTCTTCCCCCACCTCCATCCCTGGCGCAACCCCAGGCACGGCCAGAGATCCGGCAGCCTGGCTTCACGCCCAGGCTTTGGGCCGGGGCGGTGTCAGACCTGTCTAACCGCAAATGGCGCTGGCTGGACGGCTCGTCACAATGGGGCTTTGATGAGGACGGCTTGTGAGTATCTTTCCGGTGGCTCTACCCGCCTTGCTGTACGTACCTGCGCCGCACAGCATCTTTTTTTGGCTACCATGTGTGATACATACGCTCTGCTCTTCTCTTTGTGTTGCGCTTACTTGTTGCTCCCATCTATCTACCCCATCCCAACTGCAGCATCTTTTTCAATTGGGCGAACTCCACTTTCAGGGGAAATTCGGCCTGCCTGTCCTTTGTGAACGCTACCGGCTTATGGTCCGATGCGGCCCCCTGCGACAGCGACCCCAAGGCCATGCTTGCCTCGGTGTGCGAAGTCAAAGCCTACGGTGGGTCACGTGCCGTACAGACGTACCGGCACGCATTCCAACTTATCAGCTTGGGTGCGCCACACTTCTTGTGTTCACTTGACGTGACACCGCACTGGCCCACGCACCCCGCCCAGGTTGTGGGATTGGCAGGGCCGGCGTACTGCCCACGTGTCGTCTTTGCAACGGCCAGGTAGGAGCGCCCGACGGAGCAACGCACTGTCAGGAGGCTGTCGGGTCTTGGGGCTAATTGGGGCAGCCGGGGGTATCAGTTGTGGCTTACCTTTGTCAGTTTTCTCGTACTGACCTCGACGCCACCCCTACCTCCCCCGGTTCTCCCTCCACATACCCTGCCCGCAGTACGAGTACAGCAACAAGCCCAGCCTGGCTGACTGCCTAAAGTGCACCTCCCCGGGGGTGGTCAAGGACCTCGACCAGAACGGAGGGAACGACGCATGCGTCTGCCGACAGGGGACCTACGGTGCGCGGCGCGCGTGCATGGTTGCTGGGCGGGCGCGTCGGTACGGCACTTGGTGTCATGCATGCATGGCCCACAGTTCCCAATAAGGAATAAGCTCGAATAAGGCTAACAAAACCAGGCATGCACTGGGATTCAGCCATAAAACGCCCCTTATTAATCCCGGTTTCCCGGTTTCCCGCCCACGCACTCCCCAGGTGACCCCACCAAGGCCATTGGCTGCGTGCCCTGCACCGGGAAGTACTATGCCGATGCAGAGGGGCTGAGCGCCTGCAAGCTCTGCGGGCGGTGCGGCGGGGCCAAACCTGGTAGCTCTGTTGCAGCAAGCAAGCAGGCACCGAACGAAACGGGCTAAGCTAGTCTGGGGCGGGAAGGCCTTCTGCCTTACCGGGGAGCAGCACTGTGGGGCGTAACCTGGAAGCCCATTTAGCATGCTGACAGACGTGCTGGTTGTATGTCCCGCTGCCTCTGCCCCGCCCGTCACGCAGGGAACTCCTCCATGGTGGGCCCCTGGTACCTCAACGATGGAAACGCAGGCAACGTCATCTGCATCCCCTACTCCCCGCCCCCCAAGCCCCCCAAGCCCCCCAGTCCGCCCAGACCCAAGCCGCCTTCCCCGCGCACCACCACCGCAGTGACCGCTGCTGCTGCGGCTGAGGTGGACGTCACCCCGTTGTCTTCGGACTCGACCTCCACCTCGTCAACCGTCGCGACCCTCGGCACGACGGCCCCCCTGCTTCCAGCCAACTTCTCACGCTCCTCCCGGCTCCCGCCTCTGCTGTTCAACGCCAACTGTTCGGTGCTGTTTGCGACGCTATCGTCACTGCGCAACCGCACGACCGGGGCGTGCGGCGCGCTGACCGCCGCTAACCGTGCCGTGGCGCTTATCGCCAAGCCCACCGCGGCCAACTGCCCCGCCAACACGTCCGTCTACGCCTGCGTCGCGGTGCGTGCGTGCTGAGTTAAGCTCGATCTGCTCTTCTCAAGTTACCCCAACACAGGCCCACCTTATCATCGGTTGGCCTCATTCTGCCATGCACCCGTGCTTGGTGCGTGCAGGAGGCGGCCCCCTACGTGACGAGGCTGGCGGAGAAGCGGTGCTGCACCGAGCTGGCCCGGGTTACGGAGCTGTTCCGACCGCCCGCCGCCGTCTGCGTCGTGTCCAACTTCCTGCCCTTCAGGTGCGTGCATGTTTGGCTTGGTACCATACATCTAGCGCAGCATCTTAATGGGTCGTCACGCCGCCCCTGCGCCCCGCCCTTTGCAGGTACACGTTTGGCTTCTACCACGTGACTGCAAAGTGTGAGAACCACGTCATGCTCCTCAACGGCTGGCCGGACGGGAGCTCGGGCAGGCGAGCGCAGTGCCAGCAGGGTATCCAGGGCGTGGCTGGTGCAGGGCGGGCTCTGCAAGCTTGCTCCCTCCGGCGCGCCTCGCACCGTCCACATTAGTCATCAGGGGGGGTTGATGAGCCATGAGCCTGCTGCCTACCGGCCCCCGCTCTAGCAACCTAACGCCCTTCACCGTCTCCCTCCTCTGTGTCCCAGGGTTGAGATTTACAAGAACGGGCAGCTGGGCACCGTGTGCGACGATGGCTGGGACGACGATGACGCAAGGGTCGTGTGCCGCGAGAAAGGGTGAGCGAGGCGGCGTGGCATTTGACCGGTGGAACGCCTTGCATGCTCTTGTCCTCCCTTTCACCCGATCGATTGTTGAACTTGGATTGTTGCGGCGGGCAGGTTCGACGGCGGCTACGCTGAATGGGGCGGTGCCTTTGGCCCAGGCTTTGAGTGGCAGCCCATTTGGATGCACCGGTGAGGGCGGGGGGCTGGGAGGCAGGATAGCGTATCATGCCTCCAAACTGACGAGCGCGTGGGCTCGTCCCAAGACGCGGAAAGGGGGGGGTCTCGCGTGACTTCGAGGGGGGGCTCGCGTGACCAGCGCGTCCCACCCGAAGGGGGTGGTTCAAGCCCTGCCGCGAGCATTTTTCAAGCTTTGCAACCACCGCGTGACCAAGAGGACACCAGGAGGGACCTCGCGTGACCAAGGGGGACCTCGTGTGACCAGGAGGGACCTCGCGTGACCAAGGGGGACCTTTGCATGACCAGGAGGGACCTCGCGTGACCAAGGGGGACCTTTGCATGACCAGGAGGGACCTCTCGTAACCAAGGGGACTTGTGCGGGCGCTTACGGTGACCACCGCAGGCTTGCCCTGTGGGTGCCGTATGACTGCCTTATGGTTGCATTATCGCTCTTGGCGCGGGGGGGGGGGCATCGGAAGGTGCGGGCATGTGTATTGGGCATGCAGGTTGCATTGCCAGGAGAGTTCTGAGCTCTCAAGCGCCTATTGCTATACCCGCATAGCCCTCTCGCACAGCGTACAAAGCAAGCTTCACTCCAGTCGTCTCTGCCATATCGAGCATCTTAGAATTGCCGACCAGCGACTTCTCCCAAGACCATCGAGTCAGCCCAGGCTCGCATCTGAGCATTCATGCGGCTCTCGTGCTGGTCGTGAGGCACCGGCTGCACCACAGGAAAACTTCTGTGGCGCGGCTCGCAAAGTGCACGCTCGTGAAGACCCGCTTCCTCTTCTTGCTGCGACTTGACTCGCGGTCGATTAAGGGTGCCAACTTTTTCGGCAATTTTCTTGCAGGGCATCGCTGGTGCCCGACCTGCAGACCACGCGCGCACGCTCTGCTGGAGCTCGGTGACACAAAAGCGTCGACGTGTGAGGTTCCGGCTCTGTGGGTCGGGTGTGGCGGTCGGTGGACATGCACACGATGCAAAAAAAAAAACCCACCGGCCACATACACACACACACACACAAGCTTTCTGGCCGAATCCTGT
This sequence comes from Edaphochlamys debaryana, assembly GCA_016858145.1. Classification (NCBI taxonomy): domain Eukaryota; kingdom Viridiplantae; phylum Chlorophyta; class Chlorophyceae; order Chlamydomonadales; genus Edaphochlamys; species Edaphochlamys debaryana. The sequence continues at coordinate 2,284,415 of JAEHOE010000004.1, forward strand.
GCAGCTAACTGCTTGCTGTTCCAACTCATACTGCTGCGCAGGCACTCGTAGCCATGAATGCCATTGAGTGGCGTAAACAGCAACTGACAACACAGTCGGCCAGGCTGCAGGATGCCCTGGGCATGTGGCAGGGCTGCAATACGTCCATGGGCCGCATCCTGCGGGCGCTGCAAAGCATGGGCATTGACATGGAGCAAGTGGAAAACGTCTGCGTGATCTGGAAGGAGCTGGAGGCCGCCAAGACCCTGCCGTATGGGCTGACCGTCTGGAGAGCCGTGCCGCCTTCAGCAAAGGAGCCGGTAGTCGACTCGGACGCGTGGATCCCTGTCTCAGCCACGCTGGAGGGCGCAGAGGCCTGGGCGCGATCCAATCTGACTGGAGGCAAGGCCACTATTTGCAAGATCATCATAAGTGACAGCTATGTGCGCGCGCTTGCGGTGGGCTCTGACCCCGACTATGAGCACGAGGCTGGGATTCTGCTGATGCCGCACGTGTCCTTTGCACAGCGGCCCACAGCCAAGCAGCAGACCACGGCCTCGGGCAACGTCATCGCAACTTTCGAGGTGCGCGGCGAACAGGCGGCAGGATATGGAATGTAGTGATATGCTCGCTAATGCCAATCGTTGGGAAGTACTGGAACAGGGGATCAGATTCTGGAGGCGGTGTGCGGTAATCGACTCGGCGGACAGAGACAATCATGGTGTCTCTTGGTCCTGTGTAGTCATGGCGGTAGAATCGCCTGCCAAAATCGTAGTAAATGTCAAGGTTTACCATTGCCAGACCGTGCTCTCTCATGTGCCAGCCCGCGACAGTGTGCAAGGGGACAATCACAATGTGGCCACGGGAGTTAGGTTGAGGCTGGGGGCAGCTGTACCGCAAGCACATAGACTCGGCAAAGGGGCCCGTGGAAAATGGCGTCAGGTCCATGCGCATGGGCTTCACCCGGAACGCAAAGTCAATGTCACAGTGAGGGAGAATGTGCGTGTATATAATGTCGGGTGGTATCTCTCGTAGCTCTCTCAGATCTGGTACCATGGTTATGGTTCTTGCTTGGGAGATGGGACTTTATCTTTGCACAGAAGGGCAGCGGAAGGTGCTGGGCGCGAGTGTGGGTGACCCCTCCGGCTTGCCTGGTGCCAAACGCACCTGCATGGCAGCAGTGGCGCTCGGTTCCAAGCATCTGCGCTTGCCCGGAGTCAAGACGGGTCAGTGGCACAGAAGAGAGTGTTGCGAAGCCACGCGCGAATCAAGGAGTTAGGCTTTGTGGGTTGGGCTGGGGTCCATAAGGATGGTCGCGAAGAGATCTTCCTCATGTGCCCGATCAACAGGCAAGTCTGCGTGACCAGGAGGGACCTCGCGTGACCAGGAGGGACCTCGCGTGACCAGGAGGGACCTCGCGTGACCAGGAGGGACCTCGCGTGACCAGGGGGGACCTCGCGTGACCAGGAGGGACCTCGCGTGACCAAGGGCACCTCGCGTGACCAGGAGGGACCTCGCGTGACCAGGAGGGACCTCGCGTGACCAAGGGCACCTCGCGTGACCAGGAGGGACCTTGCGTGACCAGGAGGGACCTCGCGTGACCAAGGGCACCTCGCGTGACCAGGAGGGACCTCGCGTGACCAGGAGGGACCTCGCGTGACCAAGGGCACCTCACGTGACCAGGAGGGACCTCGCGTGACCAGGAGGGACCTCACGTGACCAAGGGCACCTCACGTGACCAGGAGGGACCTCGCGTGACCAGGAGGGACCTCGCGTGACCAAGGGCACCTCGCGTGACCAGGAGGGACCTCGCGTGACCAGGAGGGACCTCGCGTGACCAAGGGCACCTCGCGTGACACAGCTACAAGCTCACCTCAACCTCCACGTTCGCTCGCTCGGCTCCTCGAGCAATTTCGGCCGACATCTTCGATCGACGCTTGCGCTCACCCGCAACCCAGCTAACCCAGCCAGCTTCCTCAACGAGCTAATCGCGCACCTTTGGACCGCCGCCGCGGGGAGCTAGGAGCTCAGCGCGCCGCTCGTTTGGTAAGATTCTGCGTGTTCCTTCACAAATTGGGGCCCCGCTCAGCGCCACAGGTCTCGTTGTCGATCATGGCAGCCCCTGAAGGCGGCGAGATGCTGTGCGCGCTGAACTCTCGCGCTGCCCATCCATCTAGGGCTCTGCTGCCAGCTCCTCTCGTGGACGCTCGGGTCTCGCCTGGACGCTGCAACCTTGTGTCGTCATCACAGAAACGGTGGGTCTAGAGAGCAGGGGGGTCGCGGGTTCTGACTCCCGACATGCTCGATCGGAGCGGCGGGTTCGGGTCGGGTCGAACTTGGGGATGGGCGCGCCTGAGCGCGCCAGCGCTCCCCAGGGTCGGCCTGAGTGGGTTTTGGGGGCTCTTTCGGGACCCTGGGGCGCGCCTGAGGCGCCTGGTTGGCTGGGATATATGAACATAGGCGCGCTCAAAAGCGACCGGCCGTTTCCTCCCGTATAACATACTGACCTGCGACTGACTTGTGCCCCTGTGGCCCCGTGCAGACCCCTGCCCAACCTCTCTTGAACGCGACCGTGCACCATGCCAACTCTCACTCAGGAGGAGCTGGATGCGCTGCTGAGCGCAGCACGGATTGAGGGCATCAAGCAAGAGCGGGCTAGTAACCTGGCTGCCATTGATGTGGCCTGCGGGATCCTGCGCAACACGGGCAGGTATGCTCGGAGGACGAGTTGCAGAGAGCGGGCCGGGTTCGTACTGCGCTTGCTGGAGACTATCCGTGCACAAATCGCGTCACGCCCCATCCGCATTCTCAATCCGCATTCTCATTCTCAAACATCCGTGACACTCCCCGCCCAACCTCAGGTGGCTGGGCAACGCTCGGACCATGTCCAAGGAGACTGTGCGCGACCACTTTCTGAGGAGCAGCTTTGCCCTGCCGAATGTGCGGCCAGCGGGCTGGACTGCGGAGGAGGAGGCGGCGCGGACCGTGATTGCGGAATGGCTTTCTCTCCACCCCGTCAACCCGGGTCAGGGGGTGGCGGCGATTATGGACTCGCAGGTGAGGACCTGAACGGACCTGACGCAGTAGCAGAGCGGCTCACGTGCCTGACGTGGGCGGGGCTTGACGTGGACCTGCAGGCTTGGTGCCTTGAGAGGTCTGCGGCGGCGGGGCGGGGGTGCAAACTGTTGACAGCAGCAGTTTGGATGTGATGAGGTTCTTTGCCGAGGCTGCTTGCCGGGCAACTCATTTGGCGCACGGATTTGGCAGGGGGGTGGGGGAAGGTGCCGGGAGCGGCACTGTGTATGGGCAGGAGTGTGTCATGACTTCTTCTTTGTCGCTCGTGCTCTCATAGCTCACATACACTCGGTCCGCCAATCACTGAGATATCTGCCAGTGTCCGGCCAGGTGTCTGACGGACAAGACGGACATCGGACATCGGACATGCCCCGATTGTGAAACCTTTTGTTTTCTGTGCGCATGTGACATAAGCCTTGGTCACTGACTAGGATGCAAAGGCTGTCATGATGGAGGCTGCACTACCGGGCATCTCGATTCGCTTCTCAAGCCTGGACGGCGGCAACAATCTTAAGCGGGGCAAGGATGTGCCCGCATTCGCGTATTTGTCTTCCCTGGGCAGCGGTTGCTTCCTGGTCCAGGAAAAGTGCGGTGTGGAGAGTCCCGACCTGACCGACCGACCTGATCGACCTGAACGCCGCCACTACCACGCATATGTCCAGGGCGTGTTGATCAAGCCCGACACTGTCGCCAAATGGTTTTTCCGGAGGGGGTGGAAGGGGCTGTACAGCATGACGCGGTTTTGTGAGGCGGGACCCGACTTTGAGCGGCTCTGCAAGGGCCCGTGTGCGACTGAGAAGAAGGACCCGGTCGTCGTCGTGAATACCCTCGGCGTGGATGTGAGCGCCCACCATGAACGGTGGTGGGCTCGGGGTACGCCCACGATGCCACCCTCAAGGACCTTGAAGTCCTCAGCGGTACCCTCCCAAAAGGACAAAGAAAAAGACGAAGACCGCCCATGGCACCGGCTGCTCCGGTGGTACAATGACAACGACGTTGCGCTGAAGGCGCTGCCCGTCCTTGCACGGCGGCAGGCCATCGCCCGGCAGGCCATCGCCATCAACTCCGATCCCACCAGGATCGGAGAAGAGTCCTGCAGCATGGAGACCCTCCGCGCCTACATCACGCGGCTCATGGGCCGTGAGCCTGATGGAATCGACGCGCTAGAAAAGCTGCTGCTGCTGTCCAACAACGGACGTGGCGATGAGCGTGGAGAAGAGAGGAAAGAGACCAGTGACGGCGAGCCTGATGTCCGTCCTGTCCGTCCTGTCCGTCCTGTCCGTCCTGTCCCTCGGGCGCACGGACGGACCGTCTCTGTGACTGGCGGGTCATCTGCGGCGGGAGGACCCCCTGCATGCTCCGAGAAGACACCACAGCAGAAAACAGAGACTCCCGACCACCAGATGTCCGATGTGTCTGACATGTCCGTCCATGTGCGCGACGGACAGGACAGACATGTCGGGCACACCCAAAAGAAAACCGCTGGCGTCTCTGAGCAGACAGAAGGGTTTCTTTCCGCAGACACACAGGGTGCCTGAGTGCCTGAGTAACCCCGCCATTCACATGTAGAGATGTCCGCCCGTGTCCGACGGACAGGACGGACATCGGACATCGGACATGCCCCGATTGTGAAACCTTTTTTTTCTGTGCGTGTGCAAGTGTCCCCCAAGTTCCCGCAGGATCCGCCGACTGGCCCAGGATATCTGAGGTGTATGTCCTGTCCGTCGAACACATGAACAATATTCGGACACGATCAAATAAAGACCTTCTTCGCGATTGGCGGAGGAGACAAAGAAGTCAAGCTGTTTGTGCCAAATGTCTGTGTCCGTGTCCTCCGTGTCCGTGTGCCCCGACAGACAGAACAGACACATCTCGGACACGCCCAAAAGACTCAAAAAGCAGGCAGGCATTCATTCTTCCCGCAGACACACTCGCCGATCACAGAGACAAGATGTCCGACCACGACGGATAGGACATTGACAGGACAGGACAGACATCTCGGACACGCCCAAAAGACTCAAAAAGCAGGCAGGCATTCATTCTTCCCGCAGACACACTCGCCGATCACAGAGACAAGATGTCCGACCGCAACGGATAGGACATTGACAGGACAGGACAGACATCTCGGACACGCCCCAAAGACTCAAAAAGCAGGCAGGCATTCATTCTTCCCGCAGACACACTCGCCGATCACAGAGACAAGATGTCCGACCGCGACAGATAGGACATTGACAGGACAGGACAGACATCTCGGACACGCCCAAATTTGAGTGTTTGAGTGTTGAGTGTTGAGTCACAGTTTGCTCCGACTGGCCCGCGATGTCTGTCCTGTCCGATAAACACAAGCACGGACACGGACACACGGGCATGGGCGGAAATAAGCCCCCCTGCGTGCTCTCTGCTGAGAAGGCCGGCGCTAGATGTCCGTGTCCGACACGTGGTCATAAGTCTTCAACCCCTCTCGCGGGACTTGCAGGTTAAAATTGGCGGTGTTTGCTGACTGGGTCCGCGTCCATGTCACCTGGACATTCGGACACGGAATGGAACAGAAGAGGACGTGAACGGAGAAAGTGGGGGTGTGGGTGTACCTGCTCTGGGCAATAATGATGAGTTTATTTCGGGCATGTCCGATGTCCGATGTCCGATGTCCGGGATGTCTGTCCTGTCCATACGCCCATTACTCCATACGCCCACACCCTCAACTCATGCAATGTGGGTCTTCCTCAGCGCCCTCGTCAACACTTCCAGCATCTACCTCGCCCAGATCGGCTGCAAGGTGTTCCGAGTGATGACGAATCTCTGCAAGGGCACCGTGACGCCATGACGTCGACTGGTAAGGCAATGCGCAGCCCAACACGTCCGCGGGGGGTAGTTGGCCAGGTCATGCATGGAATTGTGATTAGGATTGCGTCAGCCAGACCAACCGTCCGCCCGCCGCAGGTCCCGCAGTTTTTTGGTGTTGTTTGCCGACAGGCCCGTGATGTCTGTCCTGTCCGTCGCGGACAGGGCCGGACATTCGGACATTCGGTTTGGACGGAAGGTGTCCGCTGTGATTGGCGGACCCCCTGGCGTGTCAGATGGATCAATGAAGCTGTTTGTGCCAAATGTCCGTGTCCGTGTCCGTGTCTGTGAGCCCCGACGGACAGGACAGACATGTCGGACACGCGCAAAAGACTCAACGAGCAGGCACACACACAGATCACAGAGACGATATGTCCGACGTCCATGTGCCCCGACGGACAGGACAGACATGTCGGACACGCCCAAAAAGATTTCTTCTGTGACCACCAATCACAACAGGGACAATGTCCGTGTGAGAAGTTTGAGGTTTGAGTGAGTCGCGATGTCTGCTGTCCTGTCCGTCAAACAGAAAAACGAACATGGACACGAACATGGACACGAACATGAGCTAAGAAGACAATGCTAGTGGGTCGGCTCGCGTGTTCGGCAAACCAAGCTCTCACGAAACCCGCAGGTCTGTTGGGGATGTCCGAGATGTCTGTCCTGTCCTGTCTGTCGCGGCGGACAGGAACGGAAAGAGGTGGGGTTTGTGGAATTCTGAGGGGTTCTGTTGGGGATGTCCAAGATGTCTGTCCTGTCCTGTCCGTCGCGGCGGACAGGAACGGAAAGAGGTGGGGTCTGTGGAATTCTGAGGGGTCCCGATTGGACACGGACACGGACACGGCGTCAGTCCCACCATCTCCCAAAAAGTTTACAGAACAGTGTCTGTAAATCAACAAGACCGCGTCTTCTTCTTGGAGAACAGGGGCTTGGAGAGCATGTTCAGTGCATAGAGACCCATGTGGGCGACAAAGGCCACGCAGCCGTACTCCTTGATAGCGGTGTGGAGCTCCTTGAGGTGGACTTCCTTGAGGCGGACCTCAGTTTTCAGACATTGATCTTGATAGGTGACCATGGCGGGGTGCAGGCCCCACAGGTACAGCAGCGCATCCTTGATGAGCAGCTTCTGCTCGTTGAAGCTCTCGAACACGGCCTTGCGCAGCCCGATGCAGCCCTTGGGCGTCACATCGGAGAACACGTACGAGCTGTAGTCGTTGTCCAAGTCCGAGTCCGAGTCCGAGTCCGAGTCCGAGTCCGAGTCCGAGTCCGAGTCCGAGTCCGAGTCCGAGTCCGAGTCCGAGTCCGAGTCCGAGTCCGAGTCCGAGTCCGAGTCCGAGTCCGAGTCCGAGTCCGAGTCCGAGTCCGAGTCCGAGTCCGAGTCCGAGTCCGAGTCCGAGTCCGAGTCCGAGTCCGAGTCCGAGTCCGAGTCCGAGTCCGAGTCCGAGTCGAGTCCGAGTCCGAGTCCGAGTCCGAGTCCGAGTCCGAGTCCGAGTCCGAGTCCGAGTCCGAGTCCGAGTCCGAGTCCGAGTCCGAGTCCGAGTCCGAGTCCGAGTCCGAGTCCGAGTCCGAGTCCGAGTCCGAGTCCGAGTCCCGAGTCCGAGTCCGAGTCCGAGTCCGAGTCCGAGTCCGAGTCCGAGTCCGAGTCCGAGTCGAGTCGTCCGAGTCCGAGTCCGGTCCGAGTCCGAGTCCGAGTCTCCGAGTCCGAGTCCGAGTCGGAGATGAAGTGTTCGTAGACGAGACTGCCCATCTTCCGCTTGAGGTAGTCCTTGGGGAAGTCTAGCTCCGCAATGAGGGCCTGCGCGGTGGTGACCTTGTCCTCAATGCTCTCCGCCGTCCGGTGGATGGCTTCCCAGTCCTCATAGCATTTGACATTGTACAGCGGGTGCAGGGGGAACATCATGACCTGATGGGCGCCTATCCAGATCTCGTTGCAGAGGACATCCAGCGCACGGAGCTTGTCAGATCGCACAGTGGAGGATGCCATTCGTAGAGAGATCTTTTCAACGAGTCTTGTAAGAGAGTCTTTTAAGCGAGTCTTTTAAGAGAGTCTTTTTGAAGGTGTAACGAGTAGAGTAGAATTCAATTCAGCAGGACCTGCAGCACGTCCTCTCGCGCCGTGGGCGCGCCGATATGGTGCACATCCTGGCGGGCAAGTGCCTGGAGGAGGGCTTCAGCGACAAGCTCGATGCCAACCTCGACATCTTTGCCGTGGAGTTAAAAAGTGGAGTAACGATGGAGGTCGCAGCCTCAGCAACAGCCTTCATCTCACAGATCGGACCGAGTGTACAAGCTCCTTGCTCTCCTTGCACTCCTTGCACAGACCGCAAAAAACAGGTCCTCTACCAGCTAGCTACCCAGGCTCAGCTGGTCTCAAACGTCCTCTTCGGACAGCAGCAGCCAAGCACATGTCTTGACGCCGAGCTTCTGTTCGAGAGTGGAGAAGCGTCGCAGCTTGCGACGGATGGGGGTGACCATCAGGACGTGACCCATGGATTCGAAGTCATTTTTGTAGCGCTCGAAAGCGGCGCCCGCAGTTGCGAACGCCTCCTTGAGCACAGGCCAGCAGGTCCCATTGGTGTACCCATCGAGGGTATCCCGGATGGTGCACAGCAGGATCTTGCCAAGGGCACGCTCGATGTAGTGGTCAAACGTGTATCCGATGCACGGCTGCACCTCAGCCTCGAGTTCCTGGACGTGCTGCATGAACATGTACGCCGCTTCACACCTATCACACTCGCTCAATGTCACCTGAAAGTCGATGGCCAGCTTCCAGAGCTCATCTGCCGCATTCCACAGATGCAGGTTGACCCAGGACATTGCCAATTGTAGTTGAAGGAAGACAAGGAAAGGCTGGACTGCACGCTTTAGGAAACAGTTCCACTGCTGTCAACTTTTGACTCGGGTGGTCCACGCTAAGTTGCCTGAGTCCAGTCCACTGAGTTGCAGTGTTCGGCAAACACATGTAACTTTGTCTTTGTCTTTGTCTTTGTCTTTGCCCGTGTACTTGAGACCCGTGAGTCCTGCCGTGACCCGTGACACGCCAGTCTTTGTCTTTGGCTTTGTCTTTGCACGTGTACGTGACCTACAACTCGTGACCAACTGGCTTGGCTTGGCTTGGCTTGGCTTTGGAAGCAACGATTTGGGTCTCGTGTCTGCTCTCGCGAAGCGTAGCGAATTTGATGTATGTTGATGATGATTAGTATGAGGCCCTGCACTCTGACCTCTCTTACATCAGGCTTTACATCAGGCTTTTGGACGCATTGTCATTTGTCGTTGGGCGGCCGCCATGGCGCTTGGACTCTTTTGAAACTCTCAAAAACATGCATTGGTCACAGCTGTGCCCCTATCTGCAGGACGCTATCCTCGTGGCGGTCAAAGAGCTGCGCGGTTCCTCGCCGCTGCTCATTGCCAAGGTCCTCCAGTGTGAGTGTGACCTCGCGTGTGTGTCAATGACCCTCAACGTCTCCGACATGGAGTCCCCGCTGGTCCAGCGCTACGCCAAGGTCCACTCAGGGCAAGTCTACGACCTCCTCGACGTGCACATCTTGCAGCTCGGCGGTAGCGTCACATGCCAACTGTTCGAGTGGGTCCTGGAATCCTTTCACGATCAAAAAGTAACCGCGATCGTGAGCCTGCTCTACGTTCAGGGTTTCCAGACCGAATTAAACGACGCCATCTGCGCCGCGGCGATGTACTGCTCGCTGCCATGCCCAATGACATCAGGGTCATCATGGCCTCCTTAGCCTTGTACCATGCGGCCAACTCGTGTCAGCGGGACGTCGTCCGCAACCTCATCTCTCTGGACGTCTGGCACGCTGAGCGGTCCCCGCTCCTCCAGAGTTCCTTCAACGAGCCCAACTGGGACCTCAGGCTCTGCAGCATTGCGCTCATGGCCTGAAAAACTACGTCACGACATTTTTTGGGTGGGCCGAAGAGTGCCAGAGAGAAGACAGACTCCCGCTCTCGGCTCCTCTCGGGGTCCCTGGGGGCGCGCCCAGCGCGCCAGCGCTCCCCAGCTCCTCTCGGCTCCTCTCGCTTCCTCTCGGCTCCTCTCGGGGTCCCTGGGGGCGCGCCGAGCGCACCAGCGCTCCCCAGGGTCCCCCGGGTCCCCAGCTCCTCTCGACTCTCCTCTCGGGGTCCTCTCGGGGTCCCTCGGGGCGCGCCGAGCGCGCCAGCGCTCCCCAGGCTCCCCAGCTCCTCTCGGCTCCTCTCGGGGTCCCTGGGGGCGCACCGAGCGCGCCAGCGCTCCCCAGCTCCTCTCGGCTTCTCTCGGCTCCTCTCAGCTCCTCTCGGGGTCCCTGGGGGCGCGCCGAGCGCACCAGCGCTCCCCAGGGTCCCCCGGGTCCCCAGCTCCTCTCGACTCTCCTCTCGGGGTCCTCTCGGGGTCCCTCGGGGCGCGCCGAGCGCGCCAGCGCTCCCCAGGCTCCCCAGCTCCTCTCGGCTCCTCTCGGGGTCCCTGGGGGCGCACCGAGCGCGCCAGCGCTCCCCAGCTCCTCTCGGCTTCTCTCGGCTCCTCTCGGCTCCTCTCGGGGTCCCTGGGGGCGCGCCGAGCGCGCCAGCGCTCCCCAGGCTCCCCAGCTCCTCTCGGCTCCTCTCGGGGTCCCTGGGGGCGCGCTGAGCGCGCCAGCGCTCCCCAGGGTCCCCCGGGTCCCCAGCTCCTCTCGACTCTCCTCTCGGCTCCTCTCGGCTCCTCTCGGGTCCCCACGGGCTCTTGAGCGCTCCTAGCGGTTTATTTGACAGCGTCAGGTATGTTGAGGTATCTAGTAAAGGCTAGAGCAAACAGACAGCCTGGAAGAGCCTGCATGACATGGAGGCCGATTCCAGACCGACTCCTTCCACTGCATACAACTTTGTGGCCGCCGATCTCATCCATCGCGGTGTCTCTGTGATGGATCCGTCTTACACACGTGCGGAGAGTAAGAGACACATTGACGCGTGGCAGAAACGACAGAAATTGCTAGATTGGATGGATCTGTTGCGCTGTCTCCTGCCCCTCTTTGGTACTCCCGGCTCGCGTCATCATCACTGACCTGCACTCGATCTTGACCAACCTGGTCGAGTACATGCGCTCCTCAAAGATAGTGACTATCTTTGTGGATCAGCGCTTTCCTCTCCCGTCACTGGGGGCGAGTCGGCGTGACAAGTCGTGACAATACGTGATCAGGCCCTCATTGACCACCAAGGGCCCCTGCGGTCAACGTAGAGCAACAATGGAGATTAACATGCTCTTGAAGTATTTGAGAAGCATTCTGGTGATTGAGATGGATGAGGTCCTGTTGGACACCCTCGATGACATTCCTCTTCCTCTTCCTCTTCCTCTTCCTCTTCCTCTTCCTCTTCCTCTTCCTCTTCCTCTTCCTCTTCCTCTTCCTCTTCCTCTTCCTCTTCCTCTTCCTCTTCCTCTTCCTCTTCCTCTTCCTCTTCCTCTTCCTCTTCCTCTTCCTCTTCCTCTTCCTCTTCCTCTTCCTCTTCCTCTTCCTCTTCCTCTTCCTCTTCCTCTTCCTCTTCCTCTTCCTCTTCCTCTTCCTCTTCCTCTTCCTCTTCCTCTTCCTCTTCCTCTTCCTCTTCCTCTTCCTCTTCCTCTTCCTCTTCTCTTCCTCTTCCTCTTCCTCTTCCTCTTCCTCTTCCTCTTCCTCTTCCTCTTCCTCTTCCTCTTCCTCTTCCTCTTCCTCTTCCTCTTCCTCTTCCTCTTCCTCTTCCTCTTCCTCTTCCTCTTCCTCTTCCTCTTCCTCTTCCTCTTCCTCTTCCTCTTCCTCTTCCTCTTCCTCTTCCTCTTCCTCTTCCTCTTCCTCTTCCTCTTCCTCTTCCTCTTCCTCTTCCTCTTCCTCTTCCTCTTCCTCTTCCTCTTCCTCTTCCTCTTCCTCTTCCTTGTGATCATCGCAGCTCGTCATCATCCTCTTCCTCATCTCCTTGGCTTTCGCGGCGACCCGTGAGTCGACGACCTCATCCTCATCTCTTTGGCTTCCGCCGCTACCCGTGAGCCGACGACCTCATCCTCATCCTCATCCTCATCCTCATCCTCATCCTCATCCTCATCTCTTTGGCTTCCGCCGCTACCCGTGAGCCGACGACCTCATCCTCATCCTCATCTCTTTGGCTTCCGCCGCTACCCGTGAGTCGACGACCTCATCTCTACATCATCTCTTTGGCTTCCGCCCCTACCCATGAGCCGACGACCTCATCCTCATCCTCATCTCCTTGGCTTCCGCCGCTACCTGTGAGCCAACGACCTCATCCTCATCCTCATCTCTTTGGCTTTTGCGGCGACCCGTGAGTCGACGACCTTATCCTCATCCTCATCTCTTTGGCTTTCGCGGCGACCCGTGAGTCGACGACCTCATCCTCATCCTCATCTCTTTGGCTTCCACCGCTACCCGTGAGCCGACGACCACATCCTCTTCCTCATCTCTTTGGCTTTCGCGGCGACCCGTGAGTCGACGACCTCATCCTCATCCTTACCTCTTTGGCTTTTGCGGCGACCCGTGAGCCGACGACCTCATCGTCATCCTCATCTCTTTGGCTTTTGCAGCACCCCGTGAGCCGACGACCTCATCCTCATCCTCATCTCTTTGGCTTTCGCGGCGACCCGTGAGCCGACGACCTCATCCTCTACATCATCTCTGTGGCTTCTGAGGCTACCCGTGAGCCGACGACCTCATCCTCATCCTTACCTCTTTGGCTTCTGCCGCTACCCGTGAGCCGACGACCTCATCCTCTACATCATCTGCACGCAGTGTCATCAAGTCATCTGGGCTCACTCGAAAGAAATCCCGATTCTTCGGCTCTCCTCCTGACCTGGCCGAGAAAACAATGCAGTTCCTAGCTGCCCGTCAAGATTTCATTCAGCGTGGGTTCAAGTTCTGGTCTCTTGATGAAACAGGGTTTGGTCGGAATGGCGCTGCAACATATGGGTATGCCCCAAAAGGCCAACAGCTGAGAGTTCAACGCCGCTCTGCTCGATGCACCACACAGTCTGCTGTGGTCATTGCTGATGCCCAAGGGACGCTCTTTCGAGAACAACGAGTCGGTTCGGTGACCTCAGAAACGTTTGTCAAATTTCTCGATCGGCTCACGCTCCCTGTCAACTCTGTCATTCTTCTTGCATTTCACAAAACACAGGGTGTCGCTCGAGTAGCTTCTCAGCGAGGATGGCACCTGCTCTTTGTCCCTCCATACTCCCCATGGTTCAACCCAATTGAGGGTATTTTTTTGATCGTCAAGTGAGCCTGGTACTCAGGGTGTTCGATTGACGAAGCCTTTGACAAGGTCACACCCCAGCACGCTGCAGCATTCTTCCAGCATGCCATGTCACTGGAAGGTGCTGGATAATGTGGAGTAGGTCATATAAGACCGAGGGAGCTGAAGAATTACGGCGGAAGCCCCGAGTATGGAGCCAGGCTCCTCTACAAGCTTAGCAGCACTAAAGAAACGGAAGCGTCCCGACGTTAGCCAGAAGTTCAAACAGCGTAAAGAGTTCAAGGAGACAGTGATCAAGTGCTCCCTCCGGAGTGGTCTGATCGGCTCTGGGGAACAGAAGGACAAGTTCGTTAAAGCTATTGAAGCATGGGTCGTCGCATTCTCTCATCGTGTCGTCCTTGGGACCCGAGCTCTCGGTCTCTTGGTTCGGTGCATCTTTGACAGTGTCCAAGACCTTCAAAGATTTGAGCTCGACATCGACATCACCGACCAGACCTTCCTGCGTCAATTGCTCCTGGGGACGAGCGGATGTCATAAGGCTGACCCTCGAATCACTAACCTCTTTCAAGCACACCCGGACCTCCTGTACGACGTCCACAACCGTCATGCGTCCGATCGAAACGTCTATTCAGATGCTGCGAGAGCGCTGAGCGTCAACATCAGCAACCACTTCAAGGTTAACCTGGTTAAGGTTGTCAAGAAGGCAGTCTACCAGTGTGCTCCAGGCACTCGAGATGAACACATCGAGATCCTCTTCCGCATCTGCGGGTGGAACCGCAAGCCGTCCAAGCCGTCCAAGCAGCCATCAACGAAGCCCCAGACGACACCGCAAGCGGTGTCGCTGACCGTGGAACAACTGGCCTTTGTGGCGACCTGTCGTGGCGTCCTGGGATTGGCGGATGGAAAGCAGATCGACAGCCGGTGGCTGAAGCTTAAAACAAATCTCCCCTACATGCTGAAGTTCTTCATGCACACCCTACGGTTATTGGAGACGCTGCCGAACGCTAAACTCATCAACATCCTCCCATTGTGCTGTCAGAAACGTCACTTCATCACCATTGACACAAGCAGCCTCCACGGTATCGCACGTGACGCTCACATCATCTCTCAAGGCTGCACCATGGATGCGTTCTGCAACCTCGGGACTTCCCATTGGGACAGCATGCTGATGACTCGCAAATTCCAGCCGCACGGGGGTCACTTCACCGGTACCGTGGACACTGACGGCGTCTCCATCTGCATCCACTACAAGCGGCCATGCAAGGAATCCTCAACATCGCCATCAGATGAACGGAGTGTCCAGCGGCCAACCCAGGAGGAGCTACAAGCACACCGCGTCATTGGGATCGACCCAGGTCGCACCAACATCCTTTTTGCAGCCGAAGTCTCCCCAAGTGGCTCCGTGAAGACGTGGCGCCTGACGCGATCACAGTACTACCGGGAGGCCGGGATCGTGGCTGCAAACCTCCAGACACAACGCTGGCATGCACAGAGCATCCGTAAGGAGCTGCAGGTGATGTCAACGGTGACGTCCAAGGGGAGCACCGTCGAACATTTCCTGGCATTCTTGGCGGTCGACCTCACAATGGGTGTGGCTATCTGGAACGAGCATCTAAAGCGACGGTGGGCACAGCAGCGGTTCCATCTCCATGGCGGCAAGAAGCGGGTTGTTGACAGGTTCTTTAATCAAATCGAAGGCGGGAGCGAACGTGGGCGACGACCGCCCGATCATGGTGGCGTATGGAGCAAGCAAGGTGGCACCAGGGGGTAAGGGCGAGGTCTCCGTACCGACGAGTTGCGTCTTCCGAGAGTGCTCCCGGCGGTATCCAACGCATCTCGTGGATGAGTTCCGGACGACCCGGGTCTATCACGCGGACGACAGCGTCATTCTGGAGAAGGTTGCGGTCAAGAAGTACAGGAGGAGTGGAGCACTGGAGACAGTCGCGGTTCGAGGCTTGCTATGGTGTCGTTCCACCAAGCAGTCAGGAGGCAAGTTCATCAACCGCGACTTGAACGGTGCCCTAAACATCCGGCGATGCCTGTTGCTACCGCAGCGCCCTGTGCTGATGGATCGTGGGAAGTGTCGAGGGGAGAGGTTGAACGATCGGATTGGTACGTTCCTCACGAAGTAAACGAACATGCATGCTGGGGGGTAGTGGCGTCTTGGGTGGAGCGCTACTGCGGAGGCGACGCATGTCCTGTGTCTTGAGAGATGTAGGCTGTCGCTGAGGAAGCAAAAAACAAGGCCCCAGCGTTGGATCCAGGGTCTCGCGTCTGCTAGGGTGTACAGAGATGCAAGGGAGGCCTGATCTATACACACAGAAGTTGGATGCGGGTGATAATCTGAGGTGTCTCAGAATTCACTTTGCCGAGTGTAAGCCGAGCAAAGTCCATGACGTTCACATTGATGTTGGTGACACGGCCGCTTTCAAAAGTGAACCAGACGACTGGTGTCTGGTCGACGTAATTCAGCTCGTCAAACTCCTCGTCAATAACAATGAGATCCGTCAATGTCTCTGGCAACGCCGACTCCAGTACTTGAATGAGCTTCGAATCGCTGAAGTCCACGAGCTCCAGCTTCCTCAAGCCCACGAACCGAGATAGTGTTGCTGATAGGATCCCGGGGGGACCCTGCACCAGATGGGAAGCCCCGCGGGCTGCACGACACCTGTTGGAGGCCGGCTGCCAGCTCTGGCGTCACGCCCGTCATGTAGTGCCAGCTCGGCAGCAACAAGTAGGCCAGCCCCGGCATGTTCGACAGCGCATGCGAGAGATGCGCCAGGTCCTCGGCATCCGGGCTCTCTTCCAGCATGCTCAAATCCATGGAACACATACGTGAGTGCGTGTTCGGGAATAGGTCCAGGAGTTCAACGAAGGCGCGGATCGGCGTCGAGGTCATCCTCGTCGGCCACTCAACGTCAACGACCGTGATCCGCGTCAAGTCAGGCCTCGGCAGCAGAGGCAGCGTCTCCATAGCTGTGAGCAGCGAGTCAATGCTGTCGAAGCCATTGAAGTCCATCTTCAGGCGCCAGCACCGCGGTTGTCGACCCGTCGGCAGCCGCTGCGGCATTGCCCCGTCTTGCAGCATTTCCGCGTAGCGAATTGTGGAGCTCAATTGCAGGCCGTCCACAAACTCTTGCAGCGCTGAGCACGCCATACGGGTGTTGCGCACGTCGGCTTTGTCCAGGCACACATAGATCGCCTGGTGCCCATCATCAGCCAAGATACGCAGCAAGTCACATAGGCTTATTGACATTGCTGGCTCGTCGTTTGCATAAGGGAATTAAGTCGACAGAGTACTATCGCGAGTGCTACCTTTAACCCCCCAGTACCCCCGTACAGTACCGTACGACAGGCAATCCTCACAGAAGATAGCCTTTCTCAACGTGTGCGACGCCTTGGAGCATGAAGGGGTGCGAACTATCCGACGACTCCAAGCGGTCCTTCATGGACGCGTTCGGTGCGGCGTTGAAGCGAGAGCTGCGCGTCGACGCCGGCGGCCGCTTCCTGACCGTCTTCCCCGACCTTCCGCAACGCGACGACGTCGGAGACGCTCGCTGACGTGCAACCTCATACCGGGCATCCTGCTGCACGGCGTGGGGCGGTTGTCGTGAGTCTTGTAGGGTCTGGGTCTAGATCTGACATTTGAAATGCGCATCAAGCAGCGTCCACATGGCACGCATGTCGTCTGTGCTCAACTTCTGGGGGCATGTCCTCTGCGCGTTGTCGTGGTGGCTTGTGCGTTGAACGTCGTCCACAAACTCCTGGTACGGCTTCTTTGTCGCCGGGTGTATGCCAGTCGCAAAGTGTATCATTGACTCCAAAATTCTCCAAAACCCGACGGCATCGAGGATACTATTCGTAAACAGAAAGATCACGCCATACTTCTGTGAGGGATCTTCAGTGGTGCTTGCTGTGATGTTGATGTCCAACCAGGATGTGTGCTCGTTGCAGTGCCAAGATCAGGGGCGGGCACTCGCATTGCCGCATGTGCGTAAACTTATGTATGATGTTGGACACAGAACCGATGATGACGAGGGTCGCAACGAAGTACACGTTCCTCCAAACAAAGTTGGGGAACGCAACGTACAGCGCGAAACATATGAGGGAGCTCAAAGGGAGCGTGACTGCCATGTTGTGCAGGTGCGAGTATGTCACGATGTCCCTGGGGAAGTAGTGATGCATGTCATTATGCTTTGCGATGGATGAGATGAAGGGTATCTCTATGCAGTAGGAGAAGTACGTGTCCTCAAACCAATGGAAGGCTGCCACAAGGACGTCCCCCACTGAGGAGACCCGCCAACACTTGAACCAGCGGGTGCATATCTTTTGGAACTGTCTTGGAAAAGGAAGGACGTTTCGTCATGCTTTGACCACTCACAAAAAGCAAGTCCCCTATCGCGCTCGTCACAAGTATAACCAATCCTCTGGGCATAAACTTCTGGCGCAACTGTAAGCACCAACACAATGCAACAGAAGAAGAGAGAGCACCTCGGTTACATCGTCTTCCTGAAGAAGGCCTGATGCCCAGGTCTTGGGGCGTGACGATCGTGAAAGCCACGATGCGAGGATTCGAGGCTTTGCAGCTCGGCATGGGGTCTCTGCCACACACGTCTATACCCATGAGCCCCGGGGCTTCTCGATCAGGGGAAACTTGCCTGGGGAGGTCATTGCCCGCATTGTTGAGGATGAAGAAAACCGATGCAGTTGCCAAGGACAAGTACGTCACCTACGATGGCATGCCCTGGTCAGCTTCGAGCATCCGCGCGTCCCCCACAGTAGACATTCCGGCGTTGGGGCCGGGATACGACCAGGTGGACGTGTTTGTGGTGGATTCAGGCATGTCCCTGCATCCGAAGCTGAACATTGTCGAAAGGCTCTCATTTGAGCCGGATCAGATTGTGAAAGACGTTGCCTTCGAAAAACCCAATGGACACGGCACGGCTGTGGCGTCTGCCCTGGGTGCCATGGTCAGCAAGCACAAACGACGTGTGTGGAACAGCGTCTGGTGTTCGGATTCACTCGTACGGGAAAGCCACACTGTCAGGGACGCTGGCCGCATTTCAGGTGGTGCGTAGCTACAAGAAACTGAAGACCAATAATCGAGTTGGAGTAAATTGCAGCTTTCATTCTTTGCTGATTGAAAACTCTGCTTCCGACAAGAAATACTTTGACGAGGTGACCAATATGCTGACTGAAGGAATCACAGTTGTTGCAGCAGCAGGAAACAACCCCTGGGGAGAATACCGGTATGTTTGGCCTGCTAATGTTCCAGGTGTGATAAGTGTAGGTGGCTACGACTCCAGCCATCAGTTCTACCCCGGCACACCTGGTGCCCATGTGGACATCCTGGCGCCTGCAGTCAACATTCCAGTGTATGATAAGTACGGCCAAGTTCAAAGTTGGGCTGGTACCTCGTTCGCCTGCGCCCATAGTATCTGGCATTTGCGCGCACTTTTTGGCCAGGAACCCATACTGGCAACCAATTCAAGTGTGGGAGCACCTGCTCCTTGCATCCAGGTCGGTGATGGGCACCGCGTTTGGGGCACCTCCTATTGGCGGCGTTCCCGCAGGCACCACCCACATGCCCGTGGTCATGCCAAAAGCAGGAACACTTTACAGGGGCGACTTCCTCAGGTCATCTGGTGGGGGCAAATATGGGCACACACTGTATTCCCCTGCGACGTCTACCTCTCAGCTGGGAGATTATCGCCTGGTGATGCAGGGTGATGCCAACGCCGTCGTCTACCGCAACTTGGACAATTTGGCTGTTTGGGCGACGAGTTTCACGGATGTGTGGGGCCAGAACCCTACGCTGAACCCTGGGCAGGGGCCATACCGGCTGATCTTTCAGTGGTCGGATGGGAACCTGGTGATGTACAACGATGTGGGCCAAGCTATCTGGGCAAACGGCATCTCATCTGGGCCTGTGATGACACAACTCACACGTGCAGGTACACTCGAGGTCTACAATGCGGCAGGCTCCCGAGCCTTCATGCGCCCAGTTCCCGCGCCGCTTGTCACGCTGTCCTGGGATTGGGACTACGGGGGCACAAGCGCAAGTTTCTCATCTGACTCACCATCGCTGGGGTCTACCTGGAACGACAAGGCGTCCAGCATGAAACTTGGTCCGCGCACGCGGGTAACGCTCTACGAGCACGAAAACTATGGCGGCCAGGTGTGGACCGTAACGAACGACACCTTTGAGAACATGGGCGTCAGCCAGTTTCCAAGCTTCTGGAATGACTGCGTGTCAAGCATACGTGTCCAGAGCGTGTAGGTGGGAAACGAATCATTGACCTCCTTGTACCCGTGTACATAAAGGATGCCTCCGGGCCAAGAACTTGAACAAAATGTCCGTAATTGTTACCAATGAGGATGCTTGGGTCCAGCAGCTGGAGAAGATCGTGCATACGTTCATGCAAACAGGCATGCCGCCGCATAAGCGTAGCGCCATGAACCGGGCAGCTGGCTGGCTGTGCATGCCGGTCTTGTGTGGCCCTTGTATGTTCTGGTCATGTGTCATTCGTATGTTATGCTGCCCCGTTCAGTGCTACTCGAAAGGCCTTTCCGGTGCATGTACAAAGAACGGGTGCAACGAGGGCACGGATAGGTGTTGCAAGACATACGGCACCGAGGTGGCGGAATTTGAGAAGTTGGGTGCGGCCCCAAAATTGCTGAGTGACGATGGGCTCAAGAAGCGGGTTGTAGCAGTTCTGGACCAGCTGGACGATATTTTTGACAAAAAAATGACCACCTCTATCACAGCGGTCACTACGCCCTTGCGGATGCGCTGTTTCGCAAAGAAATGCCGAGTTATGTGAGATTCTGTGTCGAGCGAATGCGCATGCGGCTCGTGAACGCGGTGTGATTTTCCATGTGATCGGTGCAGTTCTGTCATGGATGTGTGGAGAGTCGTGGGGGGGCTGGCATGGCCATCAGGAAATCCATGATTCCACGTCGTGTTACACTCTGTCAAGTGAATTTTGTTACACCTAAAAAGATGAGGAATACCAGGTTTTCGTCACAGGGTGTAGCAACATGTAACTCTCCAGACCGACGCTCGCTGGCGTCCCATGTGTACTCTCTATTGGGAAGCTTGCGGAAGACGGCCGCCATCCTCCAGGTGTCGCACTCCTCAATTCATCGTTGGCTCAGGACCCCCAGCCGCAAAGCCTACGATTCATCACATCGATTGCAACACGGCAAAGCTACTGCCATCACTGCCGCGCTCCCAGATTTAACCTCCATTTTTTCACAAACTTGTTCACTTCGGCAAGGCGACGCACGAGGCCTTGTGCGTCGGCCAGTGCTCGCGCTGGCACTCTGGGGAGCAGTAGTAGGTCGCCTCGCACCGCCCGCAGCACCAGCAGGCGTCCGCAGCCGGCGCACTTGAACTCTTGCATCCGAAACTCCGTGGCCGCATTGTCCAGGTCGGCCAGGCTTTGCAGGTCCGAAGCGCTCTCGTCGGCCGCCAGAGCCACCGCAGGCCGCCCAGACGGGGGCAAGCCAGCACGCAATGAGCGCAAAATGGGCCGTCGTGTTCATGACCCAGTGGGTCGCCTGGATCAGCAAGACCCGGGACACGATGCTTGTCGCCACGTCGTCTCTGGCGCCCCCCTGCGACCTCATGTCAATGAGGAGGTGCAGCACGAGCGGGCCCACGTGCAAGATGCAGCTCCGGTTCGGCGACCTCCGGCCCGCGGCAAAGAAGGCCCCGTGCGCCGCGTTGATCACAGCGACTTCTGGGCCATTCTCGTCGAGCCCCGCCTTGGTAGCCAGCGTGGCCAGGGACGTCCTCTTGGTGAACGTCGTCAGCCCGAGGATCTTAGCACGGACGTCTGGGCTCATGCTCATTGCCGCGGCTACCTCAGCGTCCTTGTGCAGCATCAGGTGGAACGTGTTGTTGACGCGCACTTGAGATTCGTAAAATGTCCTGGAAGAGGTCTGTGTGAACATGACTTGCAGCGGAACCCGAGGAGGTCTCCACCGAATGGTAGGGGTGAAATAGTCTGGGATCGTGGCAGGAGCGTGGCCCTCAAGCACGGCGGCAATCAGAGGTTTGCGAGGGACGGTCTTGGTTGGCCAGCGTTCCGGAAGGAAGACCTGCCGAAGCCCGCAGTTTCGGGCATTGACGTTTAGCACCAGCGGTGTGAAAGGCTGCGCGATCTGCAGCGCCTCGCCAAGATGGAACCGTTTGCCTCCTTGCTTTCCGGGAGGTGAGCGCTCGGGGAGCAGTCGCAGAGCAATGAGGTTTGCGATAATGCTGCCGCGTCGATAGAGCTGCGAGCAGACATCGACGTAGTCGTCCAGACGCTGTTGAAAGTGCGGAGGCAGGTGCTTGATCCGCGGTTGCAGGTAGGCTGAAAAGACTCAAGGTTCTGTGGGCCACGTCTCTTCTTTTCATGATCGTTGAGGAGGCCATGGTAGATGGCTTGACCGAGGAGTTGAGATAAAGAGGCTCCGTCAGGGCACGGCACACCGGCGTCCTGGAGTCGCTGAGCAAGCTGCTCTTTGGTCAGGCGGCCAGCCCGCAGGCCGCGGGTCATACAATCCGCTCCTCAGTATTGTGAAGTTGTCTGCCTGAAGTGAAGCGCCTGACAGCCTTTTATATTGTTAGGTCTTTTACTTTTGCATGGGCAATGACTGGCGACGTGATGAGATGACCTCTAGGACATGGTGGAAGCTTCCACAAACCCTAGAAGGTGTGACAACCTTCGGGATAGACTGCGACACTTGCTGTAATACATTGTCGCCAAAGTCATGGGAATATCAAGCATGGTAGAAAGCCTTCTTGAGGATCCCAAACACCAGTTCAATGGGATTGTATTCTGGCGAGTATGGAGGCGTGAAGAGGAGGTGGTACCCCTTGAGGATCGCAATTTCTCGGACGCTGGAGGATCGATGAAACATAGCATTGTCTAAAAGCACGGTGGTTCCTGGTGGATAGGGCATATTGTTGATGAACTCAGAGAAGATGGTAGCGTCCACTGGTCGGGAAACCAATTGCGAATGGGAATCTCCCTGTTGATGGACGGCCATGAGTAGATTGATGCGGCGACGATCCTTACACGGTGGCGCCTCAACAATAGCTTGGGTACCCACCAGGGAATACCCGTAGACAGGCCGACAACACTGGTCGAACCCTGATTCATCCACCGACACGAGTGTTCCAGACGAGAATGCTGTCTGGAAAGCGACAAAGAAATCGTCAAGCTGCACAGGGTCCTCTCTACGGGATCTTCCACGACTGCGCGTCCTTTTCCAAGTATACCCCAGTCGCCGAATGATGCAATGCGCAAGCTGCCGCGAGATGCGAAGATGCATTGTGTCCTGAACATGGTGGACGACTGACAGTGACGAACAGCATGTCCGAGTGCGCATGAAGACTGAGACGACATCTAGGAGCACCGGAGTGATGATGCTCTTCACCTGCCCCCTTGACGTTGGATCCAGTTG
Source organism: Edaphochlamys debaryana (assembly GCA_016858145.1). Taxonomy (NCBI): domain Eukaryota; kingdom Viridiplantae; phylum Chlorophyta; class Chlorophyceae; order Chlamydomonadales; genus Edaphochlamys; species Edaphochlamys debaryana. Next base: position 2,306,966 of record JAEHOE010000004.1, read on the forward strand.
TTGCCGCCATCTGCAGACTGATGCAATGCTGACACCACAAGCAGCTGCAGTTCGCCTCATGCTTTGCAGGTAAGAGTAGACACATAAGACAGTCTCCCGAACCTTAACAGGATGCATGGGGTCCTCTTCTTGAACTGCTACTAGAAATAGGTGTTACATTATTGTTTGGAAGGACTGTATCACACATTTATCATCGTGTGCAGATTGGATTACCTGTCCATGTTACATTCATAGTTTCTCACAGATTCTCATCGCACCGCGATTGGATTTCTGAGAGACTTGACGACCGCGTGACCTTAACTTTTAACCCAACGAGGGTGACGATGGGGCTGACGCTCTTGTAGGGATGGCCGGCAGCGAGCTGCGCACCGCTGTACCGGTTGTTCCAGGCCAGGTACCCCTCCAGCTTCTGGCAGTCCGTCGTTGAGAGCGCGGATTGGGCGACGACGATCTCCGCGACGCCGCCCGCAAACGACTCGGGTACTGGTAATCTGGAACCCATGCCGACCGTGCTAAGGATTGTGGCCGCTTGCAAGTTGCAACCCGTGCCCACGAGCGTCCTGTTGACGTAGACGCTGTGCGCGCCCACCGTCCCATTGGTCGACCCCGATATGACAACGACCATGGGGTCATTGTCAATGTAATTATAGGAGAAGAATGTGTTAGACGCGCTGATGCTCATGAGCAGGACGCGGTTGTTGGCCATGAGCGCAAAGGCCGACGAGTCAAAGATGTACTGCCAACCGGCCTTGAAGTTCATGTAGCAGTTGAACCCGACAGTGTATGCGGAATCTGAGGAGCCGGCGTCAAACGTCAGAATCTGCTGCGAGCTGCCCGTGTTGCGGAAGGTCACAACCGGGGCCTTCGGGAACACTGCATTAGACCTGATGGGGTCAAAGCCGGGGCCGTTGGAAGGCGTCACCCCCATGTTGTTCCCGGACTGGTCCGTCCATGTGACCAGATTGCCGCCGGCGGCGGTGGCGTTGGAGGTCGTCTCGAACCAGCGCAGCGTGCCCGGCAGGGTCAGCGGCGACCAGGTGAACGTGTCCTGTTGTTTTGTGACCGCCTGACCGCGCGTCCGGGCGAGGCTGATCGCGCCTGTCCTTGGGACGGTCGTCATCTGCCAGTAGCTCTCCGTCAGGTCAGTCAGCGGGTCTTGGGCCGTCAAATCCATGGTGTACCTGGCGCGAAAGGCGGCCTGGTTGCAGTGCGAGTAGGCGTACGTGTTCTGGAAGAAGGGGGCGTTCTGTGTGAGCAAGAGGGGCGCCCACCCGGAATTGTTCGAGTTGTACTGGGAGGGCACTTCGTTGCTCAACGGCGCCGTGATCGCGCCAAAGGTCTTGCCTTCATGGTAGGTCAAGTCCGTGGTGTAGTATGGTACGTTCGAAGAGAGGTTCCACATGGGCAGCCAGGTGCTCAGGTTTGACCTCTGTTGAACCGGTGTCGTGCCGGACAACATGGGAGCAATACACGCATAGCCTTGGCTTGCATAACCGACTTCCGAGTTCGAGGAGTAATTCGAGGCCGCAAAGTACGTATTGACGAAGCGCGGCGCAGTAGTCGAGAGGTAGCCCCGCGTGCCGTGGCGTGCTGCTTTCAGTGTACTGTTCCAAATGTAATGCCCTATTTGACCGGCGTCCGAGGGCAGGACCTCGACCCAGCCCGTGCCCGTCGTGTTGCTGGCGGCCGGCGGCGTCAAACCCAGCGCAGACTGCGCGTAGAAGACCTTCCTGTTGTTGCTGAATGAAAAGGACGCGATTGAATTGGGGTCCGTCGACCGCCACTGCGGCACCCAGCCCTCGCCCGTATTATTTGCGGGCTGGACGTTGCTATTGGCCGCGCCGGCAATGTTGCTCCCAGTGAGTGCGTAGAAGTAATTGGAGAGTCCCGGGACATAGACGGTCTCGTTGCTCAAATGGTCTAGATTGGGAATGTTGCTCTGGACGGACTTGTGCAGACGGACCCAGCCCTGACCGTAGTTTGAGTTCGGGCCGACGGGCGCGTTGGACGTCCCGGGAGTCGCCGCGATGTACAGGATGTTGCTGTCCTGGAGAGAGCGGAGGAGCGCGTTCTGCGGGTGCGGCAGGCCCGCCCAGCCCTGGGCAGTGAACAGGGATGTATCCGTGACGGTGACCTCGATGTTGGACCCGCTCTGCACCGCGTTCTGGATGGCGCGGTAGACGGTGCCGTTGTGGACGAGATAGATATTGGCCATGAAGGGAGTGTACTCGTGGGTCGTCGGCTTCCAGATGGGCAGCCAGCTCATCGGTGTCGTCGGCGTGGAGTACTCAAAGCCGTTGCTCGGGGTCGCATTCGATGCCAACATGTAACCGCTGCCATTGTTAAAGACAATGTCGCATTGGTTGTACACCGTCTGGTTGCTCCAGGTGCTGTAGTAGTTTGCGCCGCCCCCAGACTCGGCCGTCTTTTGCACGATGAACATGCCAAGGTCAGCCTGGCGGAAGAGCTCGTTATCGACGAGGCCGGTGCGGTCATCGCCGCGGGGGAAGGTCTTGACCCAGCCGCCGCGGAAGGCGCCATTCGTCGCGAGGATGTTGCTGGGCGCGATCGAGTTGCTGTCCGTTGGCCAGAACGGCGCCACGAGCGTGTACGCGCGCTTCGTCGATGGCAAGTAAGTGACATCATACGGCGCCCAGATCCGGTTTGATGACCACGCGGGGAAGCCCTTGATCACGATGTTGCGGAGAAAACAACTGTGTGTTGCACCGGCGCCTTGCCAGCAGTGGAAGCCAAAGTACGCATTCGAACACGTCCCATGGTGCGAGTCTCTCAAGTGAGGGACCTCGTCAACGTAATTGCGGTAAACTTTGACGCCGTTGAACGTAGCAGTAATAATGCCAAAGTTGTAATCCAGCGTGTACGACCGCCACGCGCCATCGCTGAACCGGTACTGATTGCTGGACGTGGGCCAGACGTTACACTGGGAGAGGCCCACGCCCCTGACCGTGTACTGGTTGTAGAAGCCAAAGCTGGTCTTCAACCCGGTCGTGGAGCCTGTCGATGAGGTCACAATGTAGTCTGTGCCCTCACCATTGGTGGGCAGGCCGTCGCGTGCCCAGGTGAAGGCCATGAAGTCGCCGTTGCCGGTGATGAGCGCATCCCAGGACACGCTGAACCGGGGGCCCAGAGCACCCGACCACAACATGTACGAGTCCTGGTTGGACCGTGTGCTTGACTGGAGCTGGATGTTCGAGGTCATATTGATGACGGGCGCGATTGCGGCGGAGGCGCCAGCCGGCCGGAACGTCAGGAAGCTGGGCGGCGTCGCGTTGCACTCGGCGAGTGTGGGCGAGAATGTAAAGATTGTATTATAATTGTTCGACGACATTTGCGCGGTGCAGCTTGAGCTTTTTTAAATGGGGGGCAGACATTTGCGCTGCGCCGCAATTTCTAAATGTCGTCGATGCGTACGGTAGTCAGAAGATGTTACACTCGGCAAAGTGAATTGTGAGACACCTCAGACACCTCAGAACTCAACATCAACCAGACGTCAGCAAACACCCGCATTCAATGAGCGCATTTCGTCTGGAATCGGTTGAGAGGACCCGCAGGACCCGCAGCTTTCCGTCGAGTTTGCCGATCGCTGATACACACAGAAGTTGGAAGTAGTTGCCGAGTGTACTCCCGACTTCTATGTCAGCTGCTTTGAGCAGAGGTTCAAGATCAACACCAGGCACCAGGCTCTCCCGACACGCCGCAACAGGTAAAAGGGCAACCTGGTCTGCAGTGACTGCTGCAGGAGACTTGAGAGTTGCGGATTTAGGGGTCTTGAAGTCTGCCCTTCCCGATTGGGGTGTTTCATTTTCTCGAAAAACTGAATTGCGTAGGCCAGCCACGCAAGAGGCTCATCAAAATCGAGCGAACTCATCATCGACAAGAGCAAGAGCATCATCAATATTGTCGACTTGACTTAACCTACAAACATGCACAGCGGCCCCGGCAAGTCCGTTCATGGCAACGGCAGCCTCGAGTACAAGGGCCTCTTCAAGAACGGCGTCCGCCACGGCCGTGGCACCTCCTACTACGACAATGGTCAAGTCGAGTACGACGACGTCACATTCAAGGACGGTGTCGTCCATGGCTGCTGCGGGACCTGGTACTCGGCGGACGGCCTCTGGCGGTACTCGGGAGAATTCCGGCTGGGCGAACGGCACGGCTACGGATACCTGGAGTACCTTCAGGTAGCAGACTGGGTCATTCTCTACGATGGGAGCTGGGCCCAGGGCCTACGGGACAGCGAGGGCATGCAGTACTATCCTGTCAAACCTGTCAAACCTGTCAAACCTGTCAAACCTGTCAAACCTGTCAAGTCAAGCCAAGTCCTAGAAGACAAGGTGGTCGAGTACCAGGGTACCTGGCACATGGGCAAGCGGCACGGGCGGGGCGAGTCCTATGACGCGGACGGTCGCCCGGTGTTTGAGGGCCTCTGGTCCGATGATAGGTTCGGCAGCCACGGCATCCTGTACAACTGGCCTGCCAGCAGCGAGGTCGACTGTTACGAGGGCGATCTCCATGACGGAGTGCCCCACGGCTATGGCATCATGTGCTATGAGCAGGGCAGCATGTACGAGGGCGACTTCCTGGACGGTCAGCGGCATGGCTTCGGCCGGTTCACCCGAAAGGTTGACAGCCGGCGGCGGCTGACGTACGAGGGTGACTGGGTCAATGACGAGCACCACGGCTACGGCACGTCCTATTGTTATCTAGACTCCAAGGGCATCAAGTACCAGGGCTTCTGGGCACGTGGCGCGCCCCACGGCTATGGCACGTTGTATCTCCCTGCTGCCCCTCAAAAGAAGGTCAAAGGTACGAAAGCGGAGAAGGAGAAGGGGCCGGTCGATTACCAGGGCTTCTGGGCCGATGGCAAGCCGGTGGACTCTTGAGGCAAGAAGCGCATGGGCGAGGAAGTCTTTGAGGACTTTTCAACTGTTCAAGAACTGTTCAAGAGGGCCTGCATCGTCACGGACACGGACACGGTCACGATCATGATCAAGGTCATGTCATAGTCATTGTCAAGAATGCTGACGATGAGACGATGACTACATGTTTTTTTCGTGTGACATAAAGGCCCTTGCCGAAGCCACCAACGGCGGCGCCAACATGTTGCACATTACGGGCTGCGCGTCCCCCGTTCAACAAGGCCATGAGGTCAAGACGCCCCCGAGCCCGCAACAAATCGCGGATGAGCTCGAACGCCTGCGCGCCGCCGAGCAGCGCCTGCAGCGTGCCGCCCTTGCCGCCCTCCGCGCCTCCCGACGAGTCAATGCTCATGTCAACACTGGCCATGAGGTCGCCATGAGGTCGCCATGAGGTCGCCATGAGCGAGATCTTGACCGGTAAAGATCCGGAGCCAACTACGACATCTTTGAGCGGGTCATGCGGTGCTCACCGGCGGCGCAGCTGACCATATCCAAGGCAGATCGAGGAGTTCATTGACAGGGAGGACCGATGGGGCCCGGCATCATGGTCGTGTTTGAGATGCCCAGCCTCTCCAGGGACTTCAAGCTGAGGTTTTTTTTCGCCCAATCGTGTGGTCTCGCGGAGTCTCTGTACCTTGACATCTGAGGACCTAATCATCCTCGCTGAACTCGTTGAAGGCGCGCCTGCTCAAGCTGGACATGATGGAGCTCTCGCACTTTTACAAGCAAATTGAACAAAATGTAACAACAATGTAACAAAAATTTAATAAAAAGTGTCAAGGCGTGTCAAGGCGTGTCAAGACCGGTGGAGCAGCGCGCTGGCCTTTGTGCCCAGCAGGGTCATCGCGGCGGACCGGGAGAAGTTCATGCGCAGGTTGAGCCGCACATTCGCGGTCAACTTGGCGTGTTCATTGGAGGCTCCGGAAGAGAGAGCGCGGGAAGCGACAGCGGCAGCGGTCGCGATCGCGTCCTGGAGAATCTCTGGAGAGTCCCCGTCGGTATTGATTGGTGGTATCCTAGTCCCGTAGTACGCGGACTCAATGGCGCGCAGCATGAAGGTGCCTAGGGCGCGCACGACCTCGCGGTTGAACTGAGTGACATCCTCGAAATACGGCGTGATCTTGTCATGGAGGACTTCATACCTCTGTACAAAGACCTCTGCCGCTTCGTGGCGGACCCAGTCGTCCGCGAGGGAAGAAGCCTGGCAGGCGACCGCGAGCTGCCAGAGCTCGTCCTTGGCTTTTGCCATGCGACGGCTGATGCTGGGCATGTCTTTTGCTTGTGGAGTCGTCGGGTCTTTAGAGTCGGGTCTTCAGAGACGGGTCTTCAAAGAAAGCGAGAAGATGCGCCCATCACTTTTTTGATGTTTTGGTCGACGATAGAAGTTTTTGAAGTAATGGTACACGTACACGCGTACCCCTCGCCAGACACACGCAACCACCAGAATCCATTGCCAATTCTGCAAGACGGTCTTCCAGCATGGCTCCGGCCTCCGCCGACACAAAAAAGACATGTTGCTCCCAACCAGCCATGACCCCAGGAGGAACGTCAACCGATGCCATGGCAGGCCTGCAGCAGCAGAAGCCGACCTCAAGCTTCATGTCCAGGGAACAACCATTCAGGTCAATCAGACAATTAATGCTACCGTCATCATCAATAACTTTGGCAGTGAAGACACGTCCTACATCGACAAGGATAACCTCCACACGCTGCTGCTGTGTCGCACAGATGGCGTGGTCTCGCTCATTCAGCACATGTATTTTAATCATGACCATCCCCAGAATTGGACCGTGTGGCTCCGCTCTCTCAAACAACGCCTTGCTGAGATCCTCTGCATTGATGAGGAGTACAGGCTCATCAATCAAAGATCGCAACAGCCCAAATTACCCCCCTCGCGTGAACGTCCTCAATCAATGAGCAAAAAGTCATTCGTGAGGTTGAGGTCAATCAGTGTGAAGCGATCTGCTTAGATCAAGCAGGTCCCAAATGGGCTGGTCGCGTCTTCCTCCTCAAGGTTTAACGCGTTCACGAAATCGTCCATGGCATCGCTGGCCCATTCGAAATCCGGGTGCTTCTTGGTCAGGCCCAGGTCCACCCGCGCATGGATTGTCGAGCCGCTCAGGAAGACGAGCTTGGCCAGCTTCGTGGTCGCATCGGTCCGGTCCGGGTAGATCTTCACCAGGCCGGTGTATGTCCTGAAGCCGTTCTGAACGGAATCGCTGGTCAAGTGGACGAGGACGTGCATGACGTTGGAAGCCATTTTGACTTGTCTCAACTCAAGCTGTATTTAGTAGAGTAGCGAGTTTAGTGGGAGACAATATCCTTTCAATTTTTTGGTCGACATTCCTTAGGCGACATCGCGACCTTGGCAGTACGACAAGTGTGGATCTTGGAAGCTGACACAGAGGGGAGAGGACCGGGCCAATGGCAATTAAGCTCTTCTCTAAGTCTAGTTTAGCTTTGAAATAGGGATGAAGAAGAAATGACGGTCCTCAGCGTCATGCTGCCGATCGTGGGCGTCAACATTGCGGCCGTGCTCATTGTCAGCACCGCGGTCGCAATGGGCAACTTGGGAAACTCTTCCTCTGGGAGATCGCCGCCCGGGTCACTCGCAAATGGAACCAAACCTCCTCCTCTACCAGCATCATTACCAGCATCACATCCTGCAGCATCTCCTGCCTCATCATCAGGAGCATCATCGGCTGCTGCCTCATCAGGAGCATCGTCTGCTACTGCTTCTCCATCGTCATCTCCTGCTTCATCAGGAGCATCGACGACGTCATCGGCTGCTACAACAGGTGAACCTCCCTCATCGGCGACGGTCGCAACCTCCGCAGAGCCTTTGTCGGACGGTTCCTCGTACACTTTCGATAGCCTGGAATCGCTCCGCGACAAAACGTTTGCTGGTATCAAGGAACTAGATAACGTACAGGTACTGCCAGGTGGCTCGCCAAAGGTTTCCAAGTCATTTGAGAACCAGTACCATGCTATTAAGACTCACCGCACATACAACTGGTGCATGGCTCGCTACCATGAACGCGTCGAGCAGTACTGCCAACAAGTGGGTGGCCCCGCTAGGTGGCAAGCCTACCAGAGCACCTACGATTGGTACATTGATCACGCGCCCGCGTTGGTCGACTTGGAGGAATCCGTCAATATCACGTTCATACAGGACTATGACTTCATCATGATGGAACAGGGCACATCATCCGCCGCATCATGTTGGTACTACGTCATCACAAAGGTGTTGCCCGGCGATAGTGGCAACGAGGTGCTGGGCTAATTGCAGAAGCTGATCTCCCTGCTATCAGACCTGGAAGAAGCCTTAATTGCCCAAGGCAGCTCAGACAAGCATCGCGCTGTTTGGGAGGCGTACGCCCAGCTGTGCGCTGTTTTCCTCGTTATGTTGCTGGCCAGAGAGCCGCCTCTGCCTCCCAACGTGCAGACGTACAAGCCATGGTTTGAAGCCAACTTTACATAAGCAAGCATGAACCAATTCGCCCAAAAATTGATCTGTTGGGGGGGGCCATGAGAATCGTGCTATATCATCTGTGTAACAACTCTCTCTCACAACTCTCAATTTGCTACCTCAACTTCTCTGCAACCATGTCGACCACCGTGACTCTCGTCAAGGCGGCCGCCCAGACGCAGATCAAGTCTGAGCCCGCCGCGCAGCCCGCTGCCGGTGTGTTCAACTTTGGCCTGAAGAACAAGGACGCCAAGGCGACGATCATCGCATCGACGACCACGGTGGATAAGAAGGGTGAGCAGATGGTTAAGAAGGGTGCGGCCCTGCTCGTCAAGGGCAGCATCAACATTACCAATGGAGCTGCTTGCCTGTCTCCTGAGGAGATGGCGAAGGCTGCGACCAGCAAGGAGGCGGCCAGTGAGGCCGAGATCCGGGCTCACCTTCGGATCATGAACGCAAGGCGTGTGCAGGAGAAGTTCATTGAGCATACTTCTGCAGTCACCTCGCAAAAGGTGACCGCCACCATCAACCGTCTGTCGGTGAAGAAGGAGTAGGGCTCGTGAGAGCTTGCTCCGCCTTTTTTGGGTCGGTCGTAGTGGTCGTAGTCAGAGTCAGTGACGATGAAGGTCCGCACATATAAACGACATGTCAGAAGTTCTTGTCATGTTATGACACCATGCGCTTGCCGGGGCCAATTGTCACTTTTGTCACGCGTCCGGTCGGGCCGCTGACGCTCGCGGCCTGCTCCCACAGCTTCTGCGCGGTCGACACGACCGGCCGCGACTCCTCGAGCCTGGACATCCAGGCAGAGCCCACGATTGCGGTCGACGGCGGCGACGTTGATGCCGCGGCGTCTGACCCGTTTACGCAGGGCGTCGTCTGGGTCCAGGGCCGCGGCATCTTTTACGCCCGCGACGGCGTCTGCAAGGGCGCGCGCATCAGCACGCTGCCACGGGAGCTCTGGCCCATCCGGTCCATGCACGCAAACGCCCGCGGCGGCGGCGTCGTCCTCTCCGCCTCCGGCGCCGTCGCGCTCCTGCTGCTGCCCGCTGTCAGCGGCCGCGACTTCTCGGAGCCGCGCATCCTCGTCAACTCCTCGGCCACGGCCGTCGCCGTCGACGTGGCGCGGGGTCTCATCTTTGTCGCCTTCAAGGACCGCACCGTCCGACTCCTCTCGATCGAGGTCACGGGCGAGGTGCAGAGAGTCCCGGTCCTCCAGCGCAAGAGCTTACGCCTGCAGCAAAAAGCGCTGGGCGAGATCGTCGCGATGGCCGTCGACCCGGGGACGCGGGTCCTGTACCTCGTCGACGACGTGGGCCCAGCTGGCACAGACTTCGGTCACAGCTATGATGACGATGACGTTGACCATGACGCCGAAGAGGGTGAGGTCCTGCACGGCCATGTCCATGTCAACGGTCAAGGTCACGGCCAAGGTCACGGTCAAGGCCAAGATGAAGATGTCCACGATGTTGACAATGAAGATGTCGACGATGTCAACGATGGAGATGAGGTCCGAGTCCACGACGTCGACCGTGCTCTTGACAACGTGCGGGTACTCTTAAGTCCGGAGCCGGCCGGCTCGGACATGGCCGCGCGAGTCGCCGCCGTGCTGCAGGCGCTGCCCCGCCACATCGTCAAGGGCTTCAACGCTGTCTGTGACGTCGTCCATCTGACCCATCTCTCCCGAGTCAGGCCCCGGTCCAGGGTCTGGCGCCTCGAGCCCGACCAGCGCCTCGAGCTCGTCCGGGAGGTGCCCTTTGGCGCGGACGCCGCCGCCTTCATGCCCTGTCCGTCCGTGCCGTCGCTTCAACTCCTGGCCGTGCGCGACGGCCTAACCGGCGACTGGGACGTCGCTGAGATGGCGGCGACGACGCCGCCAGGCACTTGTCAGACGGCGCGGATGTGACCCTCGTGGTCGGGCCGGATGAGAAGGAGTTCCGCGCGCACCGCGCCGTCCTGCTCGCGCGCTGCGCCTTCTTCCGCCCCTTCCTCCTGGGCGGGTTCTACGTCCGCGTCGAGCGAGAGTTGAGCATGCGCATCAGGCTACCCGACGACACACCGGTCATCTTCGAGCGCATCCTGGAGCACCTGTACTCTGGCAGCGCCCAACACGTGCCTTGGAGCGACCTCCTCGAGACGGCCGCCGCCGCCGACCGCTTCATGCTCTTTGAGTTCCGCAATGCGCTGCTCGCACGCGCGACCGCCGCGATGACGCCGGGGACCTTTGTCCAGATGCTCGCCGCCATGCGCCGCCTGGCCGCGCCGCCGCCCGAGGAGCTCATGCGCGCCGCGCTGCGGTACTACGTCGACAACCAGGAGCCCATCCTCCGCGACCACGAGGCCTCCGTTGGCGTGCTCATTGCGCAGGAGCCCGGCCTGGTCCTCAAGCTGCTCGGCGCGGTGGCTTCTGGGTCTGCGTCCGGGTCTGCAGGACCCCAGACGCGACCTCACAAGCGCCGGCGCCACCTGGAGGCCTAGGGAACGAAGGACAGATGGAAATTTGCGGGCAGACAGGGATGTGGAAAGTCAGGGCAGAGTTCAGGATTGATGAATTGATGTCTAGAATGTCTAGAATGTCTAGCGCCGTCAAAGAGGACGCAGACGTGCAGGACCTCTTGGAGCAACTGAACATGGCTGATGATGACGACGACCACGATTTTGTAAGATGTAAGATACCGGTCGATGTCCGCTTTGGGTCCGCTTTGGTCCGACATGTGGAGTCCGATGTCGTGGTCACCAAAGAGACGACACTCCGAGAGCTGCGCGCCATGGTCATGGCCCTGACCCATGTCAGTGTCGACAAGATGGCTTTTCTCCAAATGGCGATCGTGTTCGGCACAGTGCCGCCCCAGGAGGTCCCCCTCTTTGGCGCCGACTTTGACGACTGGACGCTCGCCGATTACATAGACGCGATCACGGGTGACGCCTTTGACCTCGACGACATTGCCTGCATCCGCGTGGAGTAAATGCTGAACGATCACGATCATGAACCTAGGCCTCGATGCCCCGGCAGTGGTAGGACCCCACAAAGAACGTCACGAGGCTAAATTCAGAACCAAACTCCAGGTACGCCCGGATCAAGTAGTGCAGAAGGCCCGCGCTGATCGTGACAATGATGAGGACGGATAGGAGACTCCTGAGATAAACAATCCTCTTCTGTAGGAGGTCATTCTTGCGGCCTCGCAAGTCTTCGTTGCGGTAGACATCCAGGAACTGGTCGATGACCAAGAGGATCAACATGGGGAGGACAAAGATGAGCTTTGCCTTGGTCGTCACCAGGTACAGCCCGTAAATGAGCAGCGTCGTCTTGATGTGGTCGAGGAAGCGTCTTTTGTTCTTTTCCTCTTCTTTCTCTCCTTCTGGCTCTTGGCTCTTCTTCTCAGGGTCGGCCTCTTTTTCGTCTTGTTCTCCGGGTTGACCGGTATTGACCAGCGTGATCACAAAAAAGACCGAGAGCACCGCCACGACGTGCTTCGCCAGGATGGAGTTTGTCAGCAGGCGCTGCAGGTCGCACGAGAAGAACTTGTCAAAGTACGGCGCGACCATGATGACGTAAAAGACCATGAGCGCATTCTTGTAGTCCATTGCCGATCCGCGACGGTTCTATATGACTATGTGAGATATGAAGTGCGCGCGTCTGTCAATGCCAGTGAAGTACAATGTCCATTGTCAAAGACGGGTTGGACGCACAGCAAGATGTCCACGACCTCGACGTCAAAGTCAAACTGTCGTTCAAGTCGACGCCACTTCATGACCATCCATCGGGGGTGGCCAGGGGCGATGTCTGGCTGCTCGCCATGCAGCGCTTTGGTGGCAGTCCCTACTTTGACAGCCTGGACGGGCACAGCAAGGTCGTCGTCGCTGAGGCGTACCTGACAGAGGCGTTCCCTCTGGAGTTCCGGCACCCGTTTGCCGAGGCGCTGACGCCGTCAGACCGCAACGCATTATTGTCTGTGTACGTGTGGCGCGGGCGGCTCTGGCTCCAGGCTCACCGGGAGCGCTTTGCGTAGGACCCCGCGGCGCTCCTGAAGTTCATGGAGAGCCACCACGGCTGGAACACGCAGGTGCACTGCGCCCTGAGGCAGTGGTGGAACCGTGAGCCGCAGAGGATGCGCGTGCCCATGGAGAAGGCCATGCACATGCTGCTGGGCATCCTTCAATTCGAGCAGCACGACGGCAGCATGACGTGCACGGACATCATGACCCAGTTTGTCATGTCTGGCTCAAACTCAACTTGAAAAATGTAGCGGGTAGCTTTTTGCCGAGGCGCTGCAGGTCGCACGAGAAGAACTTGTCAAAGTACGGCGCGGCCATAATGACGTTGCTAGGGTGCACAGAGATGCGAGGGTGGCCCGATCTATACACACAGAAGTTGGATGCTGGTAGTTCTGAGGTGTCTCAGAAGAGACTTTGCCGAGTGTACCCTGGGACGCGTCAAGGATTTGGAAATATGGAAGAGGTTGAATAGAACACAACAACGAAATGAAAGGAAATGAAATGCACGGGGCATTGCTGGAGCTCTTCACCAACACCAGGGGTCAGGGCGTGCCTCGCGCAACGCTATGGGGCCCAAAACGCACCAAACACTCACACTACACCAACTCGACTCACGCAACTGTGACGCTTGACGGCGGAACGGGCGACACGCTGGACATCCGGGTGCCAAGAAACGGGGACTTGCTCGGAAACGCATGGTACGAAGTGTTGCTCGACAGCGTGCCAGAACTGAGCAGTGTTTATGATGCCATCGAGGCCGTCACGCTCGAGGTAGGGGGTCAGGTGATAGAACGGTACTCGGGACAGGCGCTCAGGATCATGGCATTGTTCGACCTGCTTGCAGTACCATGCGTACAGGGTTGCACAGTCGTCTTCCCGCTGAGACTCTGCATTGGTCAAGACTCGCATCTGTATCTACCCCTGATATGCCTTGCATTCCATGACGTCTGGATCAGGATCAAGCTCGCAAGCGGCATCAAGCCTATCCAGCAGCGGGTGCACCTGATGTACATCATACTGGACACCGACGAACGCCGACAGCTGTGTTGCGGCATGAACGAAACGCCGCATAGGTTTCGCATCACCCAGAAAGAAATATTGCATGTGAACGTGCATGCACCCAAGACAGACGTGGTGAAGATTCCCTTGACCACAGACAGGACTGTGCGAGACCTTGTAGTGCTCATCAAGCCCAAGCAGGACAAAGACATGGACCCCATGATAGACATGAAGTTGTCAATCCGGAGGAAGAGCGATGTAGTCTGGGTGGACCTACAAGGTGCACTCCCTGGTGTCATGACTCGCCATGTGATCCCAAAGCACTTTTACGGAGTCCTGAACAATACAGAGTTTGCCTACTTCATGCCATTCGACCACACACCGACACGCGTTCATGACACCGGCAGCATCAACCTGCACATGCTGGACAGAGAGCTGGTCATGAGGTTGCTGCCAGGTGACTACGAGGTTCACTTGCTGTTGAGATGTCTGAACACCCTCGAAGTGACGCAGGGCATGGCTGCGCTACTGGGCATGTCTACAGACCCTGACATGTCAGAAGAGGAAGAGGACGAGTGACATGGCTTGGGCTTGGGCTTGGGACCGGACAAAAAAATGCGGGGTTTGAGGCCGCATGACTTTTAGGGTGCTAGGAAATTACAGTATGACAGTCAACAGAAGGCAAGCAAGAGCATGGTGGGGCGCGTCAGGATGTCCAGTGCAAAGTCTAGGGTGTGGCCCGCATCGTTCAGGGCCTGCTTGGCCGGGCTGGCGGTATTCGGACCCGTTGCGATCCTCAGACCCGTGCACAGCTCGAGGGCAACCGCGTAGCTGTGCCGGACGGCGTTGCTGCACAGAAGGGCCTTGACGCCGTTAAGCGCCGCGCCGGGGTACAGCATCATTCCCGGCGGGTTAGATGCTGACTTGGCAAAGCGGTGTCCACTGGCGTCATCGAACGGATCGGCGGCGTTGCCAGATAGCGAGACGCAGGCCACCTGGGGCTGGTGGGTATGGAACTTGAATGGTTGTGCAGTCGCGTCCAACGCCTTGGGGCCAATCTCGGAGGCCAGGGCAGACATGCGGGACGTCATGGGGTCATGGTCGTAGCGGCTGCATGTCTGCCGGCATAGCGTCTCGCGCAAAGCCGGCGTGTCGCGCAGCAGGAGCAGTCCGCCGCAAATGTCAAGAACATGGAGTGCAGTTCTTGAGCGTCACCGAACACTACACTGGGTCCAGCCCAGCCGACTTTTTTGCCCTCTGATATAAGCAACATCCGCCATCGAGAAGCAACAATCTTGATGGCAGCTAGCGGTGACCAGCACCCAATGGGGATCTTTCTCGAGTCCCTCTGCACTCCAGACTGCCTGGAGCGCGTCCTCGTCAAGTATGGCACAGACAAGGAGCAATACAAGCAGAAAGTGTGGCGCGACATTGTCATCAGGCATCAGCACTGGCTTGACCGCGTTGTCAATGCAGAGACCTGCCAATTGATTGACATCATCCCAGAGGACATTCAGCGCATCGAGAGTGAGCTGGTGCTGGCAAGGGAGTATGGGCAACTCATGGGGTACGGGCTGGCTGAGTGATGTGGAAGTGATGACAGATGAACGCAAGACAAAATCAAACCAAAAACCCCATGTTAGCATCTTTGAGCTCTTTCCGATTATCTGACGCATTTTTCATCATCTGTTCATCAGTACGGGTTTTGCGGATAGTAGTTCATCTGTTCATCAGTACGGGTTTCGCGGATAGTAGTACCAGGCTACGTGGCGGTACAATTCACGATCCTTGGCAAAGGACTTGCAGGTCATTAAGAATTTGCCAGCGTCGTTGTGAGGCAGCAGATACATGATTTCCGCAATGATGTGCACAGGTATCGTTTCAAATGATCCCAGCAAGGATCGATCCCGAGCGTCCCATGTGTTTGTGGGCATTGCTTGATCATAAGACATGAGGTGGTTTGGTGGTTGTCAGAAATTATGATTATGTAACCAGCGGCTCGATGGCGGCGGCAGAGCCCGGTGTCCATGGAATTTGATACAGTCCTTCCAAACAATAATGTAACACCTATTTTTAGTAGTGTCTCCGCAACGTCTCCATGTATGCTGTCAAGGTGCGGGAGACTGTCCTGCGAGTCTACTCTTAACTGCAAAGCATGCGGCGAACTGCGCGTGCCTGTGGTGTCAGCATTGCTTCAATCTGTAGATGGCTCCAGCGATTGCAACCAAATTCTCGGCAGAGACTCAACGCGCAGTGTCGTGTTGTCACCCCAGTGCTCCTGGATGTCGTTTCCATGTTTCTGCGCTCCCGGACATGCTGCTCATCGCTTTCAGTTGTCCACCACGTACACAATACGTTGCAACTCTGCATTTCCCGACAGCTGGCTCACTGCATTATTCGGCGATTCGGGTACACCTGGAAACGTACATGCAGCCGAGGCAAACTTCGGAAAGATGACCCCAGACAACGCGCTGACTTTTTCACAGCTTTTCAGAGTGCGTACTTCAGCGGCACCCTAGTGTCTGTGGATGAATCAGGGTTTGACCAACGTTGCCGACCGGTCTACAGGTACTCCCTGGCGGGTACCCAAGCCATTGCTGAAGCCCCTCCGTGCAAGGATCGTCGCCGCATTAACCTCATTATGGCTATTTCCCAACATGGTGACTTCCATTCTCACACAGTCTCTACCGCATTGGACGCTGCGGCGAGAGGTTGCCTCGCCCTTCCTGCGGAGCAATGAGAGGCAACGTTGGCAACCTCCTGGACCCTTGGCAACCTCCTGGACCCTGGACCCCTGGCAAGATCGGCGCGCCTCTGGAGACGGCCAGACGCAGCACTACAAAGACCCTAGTAGACGCACACCTCTACTCGCTGACCCTGGGTATACCCAGAGCCCTGCGCGTCGACACAACAGACCCCCACCTCTACTTGGCGACCCCTAGTAGTCAAAACCCTATCTATAGAATGACGCCAAGACCGAGCACATACCCAAAACGAGGTACAAAAAACTTCGGAAGGTGCGGGCATGTGTATTGGGCATGCAGGTTGCATTGCCAGGAGAGTTCTGAGCTCTCAAGCGCCTATTGCTATACCCACATAGCCCTCTCGCACAGCGTACAAAGCAAGCTTCACTCCAGTCGTCTCTGCCATATCGAGCATCTCAGAATTGCCGACCAGCGACTTCTCCCAAGACCAACGAGTCAGCCCAGGCTCGCATCTGAGCATTCACGCGGCTCTCGTGCTGGTCGTGAGGCACCGGCTGCACCGCAGGTAAACTTCTGTGGTGCGGCTCGCAAAGTGCACGCTCGTGAAGACCCGCTTCCTCTTCTTGCTGCGACTTGACTCACGGTCGATTAAGGGTGTCTTTGGGCCAACTTTTTCGGCAATTTTCTTGCAGGGCATCGCTGGTGCCCGACCTGCAGACCACGCGTGCACGCTCTGCTGGAGCTCGGTGACACAAAAGCGTTGACGTGTGAGGTTCTGGCTCTGTGGGTCGGGTGTGGCGGTCGGTGGACATGCACACGATGCAAAAAAAAAACCCCACCGGCCACACACACACACACACACACACACACACACACAAGCTTTCTGGCCGAATCCTGTGCAGCTAACTGCTTGCTGTTCCAACTCATACTGCTGCGCAGGCACTCGTAGCCATGAATGCCATTGAGTGGCGTAAACAGCAACTGACAACACAGTTGGCCAGGCTGCAGGATGCCCTGGGCATGTGGCAGGGCTGCAATACGTCCATGGGCCGCATCCTGCGGGCGCTGCAAAGCATGGGCATTGACATGGAGCAAGTGGAAAACGTCTGCGTGATCTGGAAGGAGCTGGAGGCCGCCAAGACCCTGCCGTATGGGCTGACCGTCTGGAGAGCCGTGCCGCCTTCAGCAAAGGAGCCGGTAGTCGACTCGGACGCGTGGATCCCTGTCTCAGCCACGCTGGAGGGCGCAGAGGCCTGGGCGCGATCCAATCTGACTGGAGGCAAGGCCACTATTTGCAAGATCATCATAAGTGACAGCTATGTGCGCGCGCTTGCGGTGGGCTCTGATCCCGACTATGAGCACGAGGCTGAGATTCTGCTGATGCCGCACGTGTCCTTTGCACAGCGGCCCACAGCCAAGCAGCAGACCACGGCCTCGGGCAACGTCATCGCAACTTTCGAGGTGCGCGGCGAACAGGCGGCAGGATATGGAATGTAGTGATATGCTCGCTAATGCCAATCGTTGGGAAGTACTGGAACAGGGGATCAGATTCTGGAGGCGGTGTGCGGTAATCGACTCGGCGGACAGAGACAATCATGGTGTCTCTTGGTCCTGTGTAGTCATGGCGGTAGAATCGCCTGCCAAAATCGTAGTAAATGTCAAGGTTTACCATTGCCAGACCGTGCTCTCTCATGTGCCAGCCCGCGACAGTGTGCAAGGGGACAATCACAATGTGGCCGCGGGAGTTAGGTTGAGGCTGGGGGCAGCTGTACCGCAAGCACATAGACTCGGCAAAGGGGCCCGTGGAAAATGGCGTCAGGTCCATGCGCATGGGCTTCACCTGGAACGCAATGCGCGTGTCAATGTCACAGTGAGGGAGAATGTGCGTGTATATAATGTCGGGTGGTATCTCTCGTAGCTCTCTCAGATCTGGTACCATGGTTATGGTTCTTGCTTGGGAGATGGGACTTTATCTTTGCACAGAAGGGCAGCGGAAGGTGCTGGGCGCGTGTGTGGGTGACCCCTCCGGCTTGCCTGGTGCCAAACGCACCTGCATGGCAGCAGTGGCGCTCGGTTCCAAGCATCTGCGCTTGCCCGGAGTCAAGACGGGTCAGTGGCACAGAAGAGAGTGTTGCGAAGCCACGCGCGAATCAAGGAGTTAGGCTTTGTGGGTTGGGCTGGGGTCGATAAGGATGGTGGCGAAGAGATCTTCCTCATGTGCCCGATCAACAGGCGAGTCTGCGTGACCAGGAGGGACCTCGCGTGACCAGGAGGGACCTCGCGTGACCAGGAGGGACCTCGCGTGACCAAGGGCACCTCGCGTGACCAGGAGGGACCTCGCGTGACCAGGAGGGACCTCGCGTGACCAAGGGCACCTCGCGTGACCAGGAGGGACCTCGCGTGACCAGGAGGGACCTCGCGTGACCAAGGGCACCTCGCGTGACACAGCTACAAGCTCACCTCAACCTCCACGTTTGCTCGCTCGGCTCCTCGAGCAATTTCGGCCGACATCTTCGATTGACGCTTGCGCTCACCCGCAACCCAGCTAACCCAGCCAGCTTCCTCAACGAGCTAATCGCGCACCTTTGGACCGCCGCCGCGGGGAGCTAGGAGCTCAGCGCGCCGCTCGTTTGGTAAGATTCTGCGTGTTCCTTCACAAATTTGGGCCCCGCTCAGCGCCACAGGTCTCGTTGTCGATCATGGCAGCCCCTGAAGGCGGCGAGATGCTGTGCGTGCTGAACTCTCGCGCTGCCCATCCATCTAGGGCTCTGCTGCCAGCTCCTCTCGTGGACACTCGGGTCTCGCTTGGACGCTGCAACCTTGTGTCGTCATCACAGAAACGGTGGGTCTAGAGAGCAGGGGGGTCGCGGGTTCTGACTCCCAACATGCTCGATCAGAGCGGCGGGTTCGGGTCGGGTCGAACTTGGGGATGGGCGTGCCTGAGCGCGCCAGCGCTCCCCAGGGTCGGCCTGAGTGGGTTTTGGGGGCTCTTTCGGGACCCTGGGGCGCGCCTGAGGCGCCTGGTTGGCTGGGATATATGAGCATAGGCGCGCTCAAAAGCGACCGGCCGTTTCCTCCCGTATAACATACTGACCTGCGACTGACTTGTGCCCCTGTGGCCCCGTGCAGACCCCTGCCCAACCTCTCTTGAACGCGACCGTGCACCATGCCAACTCTCACTCAGGAGGAGCTGGATGCGCTGCTGAGCGCAGCACGGATTGAGGGCATCAAGCAAGAGCGGGCTAGTAACCTGGCTGCCATTGATGTGGCCTGCGGGATCCTGCGCAACACGGGCAGGTATGCTCGGAGGACGAGTTGCAGAGAGCGGGCCGGGTTCGTACTGCGCTTGCTGGAGACTATCCGTGCACAAATCGCGTCACGCCCCATCCGCATTCTCAATCCGCATTCTCATTCTCAAACATCCGTGACACTCCCCGCCCAACCTCAGGTGGCTGGGCAACGCTCGGACCATGTCCAAGGAGACTGTGCGCGACCACTTTCTGAGGAGCAGCTTTGCCCTGCCGAATGTGCGGCCAGCGGGCTGGACTGCGGAGGAGGAGGCGGCGCGGACCGTGATTGCGGAATGGCTTTCTCTCCACCCCGTCAACCCGGGTCAGGGGGTGGCGGCGATTATGGACTCGCAGGTGAGGACCTGAACGGACCTGACGCAGTAGCAGAGCGGCTCACGTGCCTGACGTGGGCGGGGCTTGACGTGGACCTGCAGGCTTGGTGCCTTGAGAGGTCTGCGGCGGCGGGGCGGGGGTGCAAACTGTTGACAGCAGCAGTTTGGATGTGATGAGGTTCTTTGCCGAGGCTGCTTGCCGGGCAACTCATTCGGCGCACGGATTTGGCAGGGGGGTGGGGGAAGGTGCCGGGAGCGGCACTGTGTATGGGCAGGAGTGTGTCATGACTTCTTCTTTGTCGCTCGTGCTCTCATAGCTCACATACACTCGGTCCGCCAATCACTGAGATATCCGCCAGTGTCCGGCCAGGTGTCTGACGGACAAGATGGACATCGGACATCGGACATGCCCCGATTGTGAAACCTTTTGTTTTCTGTGCGCATGTGACATAAGCCTTGGTCACCGACTAGGATGCAAAGGCTGTCATGATGGAGGCTGCACTACCGGGCATCTCGATTCGCTTCTCAAGCCTGGACGGCGGCAACAATCTTAAGCGGGGCAAGGATGTGCCCGCATTCGCGTATTTGTCTTCCCTGGGCAGCGGTTGCTTCCTGGTCCAGGAAAAGTGCGGTGTGGAGAGTCCCGACCTGACCGACCGACCTGATCGACCTGAATGCCGCCACTACCACGCATACGTCCAGGGCGTGTTGAACAAGCCCGACACTGCCACCAAATGGTTTTCCCGGAGGGGGTGGAAGGGGCTGTACAGCATGACGCGGGTTCGTGAGGCGGGACCCGACTTTGAGCGGCTCTGCAAGGGCCCGTGTGCGACTGAGAAGAAGGACCCGGTCGTCGTCGTGAATACCCTCGGCGTTGATGTGAGCGCCCACCATGAACGGTGGTGGGCTCGGGGTACGCCCACGATGCCACCCTCAAGGACCTTGAAGTCCTCAGCGGTACCCTCCCAAAAGGACAAAGAAAAAGACGAAGACCGCCCATGGCACCGGCTGCTCCGGTGGTACAATGACAACGACGTTGCGCTGAAGGCGCTGCCCGTCCTTGCACGGCGGCAGGCCATCGCCCGGCAGGCCATCGCCATCAACTCCGATCCCACCAGGATCGGAGAAGAGTCCTGCAGCATGGAGACCCTCCGCGCCTACGTCACGCGGCTCATGGGCCGTGAGCCTGATGGAATCGACGCGCTAGAAAAAGCGCTGCTGCTGTCCAACGACGGACGTGGCGATGAGCGTGGAGACGGACAGGACGGACAGGATGGACAGGATGGACAGGACAGACATCAGGCTCGCCGTCACTGGTCTCTGTCCTCTCTTCTTCTCCACGCTCATCGCCACGTCTGTCGTTGGACAGCAGCAGCGCTTTTTCTAGCGCGTCGATTCCATCAGGCTCATGGCCCATGAGCCGCGTGACGTAGGCGCGGAGGGTCTCCATGCTGCAGGACTCTTCTCCGATCCTGGTGGGATCGGAGTTGATGGCGATGGCCTGCCGGGCGATGGCCTGCCGCCGTGCAAGGACGGGCAGCGCCTTCAGCGCAACGTCGTTGTCATTGTACCACCGGAGCAGCCGGTGCCATGGGCGGTCTTCGTCTTTTTCTTTGTCCTTTTGGGAGGGTACCGCTGAGGACTTCAAGGTCCTTGAGGGTGGCATCGTGGGCGTACCCCGAGCCCACCACCGTTCATGGTGGGCGCTCACATCAACGCCGAGGGTATTCACGACGACGACCGGGTCCTTCTTCTCAGTCGCACACGGGCCCTTGCAGAGCCGCTCAAAGTCGGGTCCCGTCCATGTGCGCGACGGACAGGACAGACATGTCAGACACACCCAAAAGAAAACCGCTGGCGTCTCTGAGCAGACAGAAGGGTTTCTTTCCGCAGACACACAGGGTGCCTGAGTGCCTGAGTAACCCCGCCATTCACATGTAGAGATGTCCGCCCGTGTCCGGCCAGGTGTCCGACGGACAGGACAGACATCGGACATCGGACATGCCCCGATTGTGAAACCTTTTTTTTTCTGTGCGCGTGCGAGTGTCCCCCAAGTTCCCGCAGGATCCGCCGACTGGCCCAGGATATCTGAGGTGTATGTCCTGTCCATCAAACACATGAACGATATTCGGACACGATCAAAGAAAGACCTTCTTTGCGATTGGCGGAGGAGACAAAGAAGTCAAGCTGTTTGTGCCAAATGTCCGTGTCCGTGTCCGTGTCCGTGTCCGTGTCCGTGTCCGTGTCCGTGTCCGTGTCCGTGTCCGTGTCCGTGTCCGTGTCCGTGTCCGTGTCCGTGTCCGTGTTCCGTGTCCGGTCGTCCGTGTCCGTGTCCGTGTCCGTGTCCGTGTCCGTGTCCGTGTCCGTGTCCGTGTCCCGGTGTCCGTGTCCGTGTCCGTGTCCGTGTCCGTGTCCCGTGTCCGTGTCCGTGTCGCGTGTCCGTGTCCGGGTCCGTGTCCGTTCCGTGTCCGTGTCCGTGTCCGTGTCCGTCCGTGTCCGTGTCCGTGTCCGTGTCCGTGTCCGTGTCCGTGTCGTGTCCGTGTCCGTGTCCGTGTTCCGTGTTCCCGTGTCCGGTCCGTGCCGTGTCCGTGTCCGTGTCCGTGTCCGTGTCCGTGTCCGTGTCCGTGTCCGTGTCCGTGTCCGTGTCCGTGTCCGTGTCCGTGTCCGTGGCCGTGTTTCCGTGTCGTGTCCGTGTCCGTGTCCGTGGTCCCGTGTCCGTGTCCGGTCCGTGCCGTGTCCGTTCCGTGTCGTGTCCGTGTCCGTGTCCGTGTCCGTGTCCGTGTCCGTGTCCGTGTCCGTGTCCGTGTCCGTGTCCGTGTCCGTGTCCGTGTCCGTGTCCGTGTCCGTGTCCGTGTCCGTGTCCGTGTCCGTGTCCGTGTCCGTGTCCGTGTCCGTGTCCGTGTCCGTGTCCGTGTCCGTGTCCGTGTCCGTGTCCGTGGCCGTGTCCGTGTCCGTGTCCGTGTCCGTGTCCGTGTCCGTGTCCGTGTCAGTGTCCGTGTCCGTGTCCGTGTCCGTGTCCGTGTCCGTGTCCTGTCCGTGTCCGTGTCCGTGTCCGTGTCCGTGTCCGTGTCCGTGTCCGTGTCCGTGTCCGTGTCCGTGTCCGTGTCCGTGTCCGTGTCCGTGTCCGTGTCCGTGTCCGTGTCCGTGTCCGTGTCCGTGTCCGTGTCCGTGTCCGTGTCCGTGTCCGTGTCCGTGTCCGTGTCCGTGTCCGTGTCCGTGTCCGTGTCCGTGTCCGTGTCCGTGTCCGTGTCCGTGTCCGTGTCCGTGTCCGTGTCCGTGTCCGTGTCCGTGTCCGTGTCCGTGTCCGTGTCCGTGTCCGTGTCCGTGTCCGTGTCCGTGTCCGTGTCCGTGTCCGTGTCCGTGTCCGTGTCCGTGTCCGTGTCCGTGTCCGTGTCCGTGTCCGTGTCCGTGTCCGTGTCCGTGTCCGTGTCCGTGTCCGTGTCCGTGTCCGTGTCCGTGTCCGTGTCCGTGTCCGTGTCCGTGTCCGTGTCCGTGTCCGTGTCCGTGTCCGTGTCCGTGTCCGTGTCCGTGTCCGTGTCCGTGTCCGTGTCCGTGTCCGTGTCCGTGTCCGTGTCCGTGTCCGTGTCCGTGTCCGTGTCCGTGTCCGTGTCCGTGTCCGTGTCCGTGTCCGTGTCCGTGTCCGTGTCCGTGTCCGTGTCCGTGTCCGTGTCCGTGTCCGTGTCCGTGTCCGTGTCCGTGTCCGTGTCCGTGTCCGTGTCCGTGTCCGTGTCCGTGTCCGTGTCCGTGTCCGTGTCCGTGTCCGTGTCCGTGTCCGTGTCCGTGTCCGTGTCCGTGTCCGTGTCCGTGTCCGTGTCCGTGTCCGTGTCCGTGTCCGTGTCCGTGTCCGTGTCCGTGTCCGTGTCCGTGTCCGTGTCCGTGTCCGTGTCCGTGTCCGTGTCCGTGTCCGTGTCCGTGTCCGTGTCCGTGTCCGTGTCCGTGTCCGTGTCCGTGTCCGTGTCCGTGTCCGTGTCCGTGTCCGTGTCCGTGTCCGTGTCCGTGTCCGTGTCCGTGTCCGTGTCCGTGTCCGTGTCCGTGTCCGTGTCCGTGGTCCGTGTCACGGTGTCCGTGTCCGTGTCCGTGTCCGTGTCCGTGTCCGTGTCCGTGTCCGTGTTCGTGGTCCGTGTCCGTGTCCGTGTCCGTGTCCGTGTCCGTGTCCGTGTCCGTGTCCGTGTCCGTGTCCGTGTCCGTGTCCGTGTCCGTGTCCGTGTCCCGTGTCCTGGTCCGTAGTCCGTGTCCGTGTCCGTGTCCGGTCGTGTCCGGTGTCCGTGTCCGTGTCCGTGTCCGTGTCCGTGTTCCGTGTCCGTGTCCGTGTCCGTGTCCGTGTCAGTGTCCGTGTCCGTGTCCGGTAGTGTCCGTGTCCGTGTCCGTGTCGTGTCCGTGTCCGTGTCCGGTCCGTGTCGTGCCGTGTCCGTGTCCGTGGTGTCCGTGTCCGTGTCCGTGTCCGTTCGGTCCGTGTCCGGTCCGTGTCCGTGTCCCGTGTCCGGTGTCCGTGTCCGTGTCCGTGTCCGTGTCCTGGTCCGTGTCCGTGTCCGTGTCCGTGGTTCCGTGTCCGTGTCCGCTGTCCGTGTCCGTGGCCGTGTCGTGTCCGTGTCCGTGTCCGTGTCCGTGTCCGTGTCCGTGTCCGTGTCCGTGTCCGTGTCCGTGTCCGTGTCCGTGTCCGTGTCCGTGTCCGTGTCCGTGTCCGTGTCCGTGTCCGTGTCCGTGTCCGTGTCCGTGTCCGTGTCCGTGTCCGTGTCCGTGTCCGTGTCCGTGTCCGTGTCCGTGTCCGTGTCCGTGTCCGTGTCCGTGTCCGTGTCCGTGTCCGTGTCCGTGTCCGTGTCCGTGTCCGTGTCCGTGTCCGTGTCCGTGTCCGTGTCCGTGTCCGTGTCCGTGTCCGTGTCCGTGTCCGTGTCCGTGTCCGTGTCCGTGTCCGTGTCCGTGTCCGTGTCCGTGTCCGTGTCCGTGTCCGTGTCCGTGTCCGTGTCCGTGTCCGTGTCCGTGTCCGTGTCCGTGTCCGTGTCCGTGTCCGTGTCCGTGTCCGTGTCCGTGTCCGTGTCCGTGTCCGTGTCCGTGTCCGTGTCCGTGTCCGTGTCCGTGTCCGTGTCCGTGTCCGTGTCCGTGTCCGTGTCCGTGTCCGTGTCCGTGTCCGTGTCCGTGTCCGTGTCCGTGTCCGTGTCCGTGTCCGTGTCCGTGTCCGTGTCCGTGTCCGTGTCCGTGTCCGTGTCCGTGTCCGTGTCCGTGTCCGTGTCCGTGTCCGTGTCCGTGTCCGTGTCCGTGTCCGTGTCCGTGTCCGTGTCCGTGTCCGTGTCCGTGTCCGTGTCCGTGTCCGTGTCCGTGTCCGTGTCCGTGTCCGTGTCCGTGTCCGTGTCCGTGTCCGTGTCCGTGTCCGTGTCCGTGTCCGTGTCCGTGTCCGTGTCCGTGTCCGTGTCCGTGTCCGTGTCCGTGTCCGTGTCCGTGTCCGTGTCCGTGTCCGTGTCCGTGTCCGTGTCCGTGTCCGTGTCCGTGTCCGTGTCCGTGTCCGTGTCCGTGTCCGTGTCCGTGTCCGTGTCCGTGTCCGTGTCCGTGTCCGTGTCCGTGTCCGTGTCCGTGTCCGTGTCCGTGTCCGTGTCAGGTCCGTGTCCCCTTGTCAGTGTCCGTGTCCGTGTCCGTGTCCGTGTCCGTGTCCGGTCCGTGTCCGGTCCGTGTCGTGTCGTGTCCGTGTCCTGTCCGTGTCGTGTCCGTGTCAGTGTCCGTGTCCGTGTCCGGTCCGTGTCCGTGTCCGTGTCCGTGTCCGTGTCCGTGTCCGTGTCCGTGTCCGGTCCGTGTCCGTGTCCGTGTCCTTGTTCCGTGTCCGTGTCCGTGTCCGTGTCCGTGTCCGTGTCCGTGTCCGTGTCACGGTCGTGTGCGTGTCGTGTCCGTGTCCGTGTCCGTGTCCGTGTCCGTGTCCGTGTCCGTGTCCGTGTCCGTGTCCGTGTCCGTGTCCGTTGTCCGTGTCCGTGTCCGTGTCCGTGTCCGTGTCCGTGTCCGTGTTCCGTGTCCGTGTCCGTGTCAGTGTCCGTGTCAGTGTCGGTCCGTTTCCAGTTCCGTGTCCGTGTCCGTTCGTTCCGGTCGTGTCCGCTGGTCGTGTCCGTGTCCGTGTCCGTGTCCGTGTCCGTGCCGTTTCGTGTCAGTGTCCGTGTCAGTGTCCGTGTCCGTGTCAGTGTCCGTGTCCGTGTCCGTGTCGTGTCCGTGTCCGTGTCCGTGTCGTGTCCGTGTACGTGTCCGTGTCCGTGTCCGTGTCCGTGTCCGTGTCCGTGTCCGTGTCCGTGTCCGTGTCCGTGTCCGTGTCCGTGTCCGTGTCCGTGTCCGTGTCCGTGTCCGTGTCCGTGTCCGTGTCCGTGTCCGTGTCCGTGTCCGTGTCCGTGTCCGTGTCCGTGTCCGTGTCCGTGTCCGTGTCCGTGTCCGTGTCCGTGTCCGTGTCCGTGTCCGTGTCCGTGTCCGTGTCCGTGTCCGTGTCCGTGTCCGTGTCCGTGTCCGTGTCCGTGTCCGTGTCCGTGTCCGTGTCCGTGTCCGTGTCCGTGTCCGTGTCCGTGTCCGTGTCCGTGTCCGTGTCCGTGTCCGTGTCCGTGTCCGTGTCCGTGTCCGTGTCCGTGTCCGTGTCCGTGTCCGTGTCCGTGTCCGTGTCCGTGTCCGTGTCCGTGTCCGTGTCCGTGTCCGTGTCCGTGTCCGTGTCCGTGTCCGTGTCCGTGTCCGTGTCCGTGTCCGTGTCCAGAGACAAGATGTCCGACCGCGACGGATAGGACATTGACAGGACAGGACAGACATCTCGGACATGCCCAAAAGACTCAAAAAGCAGGCAGGCATTCATTCTTCCCGCAGACACACTCGCCGATCACAGAGACAAGATGTCCAACCACGACGGATAGGACATTGACAGGACAGGACAGACATCTCGGACACGCCCAAATTTGAGTGTTTGAGTGTTGAGTGTTGAGTCACAGTTTGCTCCGACTGGCCCGCAATGTCTGTCCTGTCCGATAAACACAAGCACGGACACGGACACACGGGCATGGGCGGAAATAAGCCCCCCTGCGTGCTCTCTGCTGAGAAGGCCGGCGCTAGATGTCCGTGTCCGACACGTGGTCATAAGTCTTCAACCCCTCTCGCGGGACTCGCAGGTTAAAATTGGCGGTGTTTGCTGACTGGGTCCGCTTCCATGTCGCCTGGACATTCGGACACGGAATGGAACGGAAGAGGACGTGAACGGAGACAGTGGGGGTGTGGGTGTACCTGCTCTGGAGAGAGCGGAGGAGCGCGTTCTGCGGGTGCGGCAGGCCCGCCCAGCCCTGGGCAGTGAACAGGGATGTATCCGTGACGGTGACCTCGATGTTGGACCCGCTCTGCACCGCGTTCTGGATGGCGCGGTAGACGGTGCCGTTGTGGACGAGATAGATATTGGCCATGAAGGGAGTGTACTCGTGGGTCGTCGGCTTCCAGATGGGCAGCCAGCTCGTCGGTGTCGTCGGCGTGGAGTACTCAAAGCCGTTGCCGGGAGGTGCAACATTGCTCGGGGTCGCATTCAATGCCAACATGTAACCGCTGCCGTTGTTAAAGACAATGTCGCATTGGTTGTACACCGTCTGGTTGCTCCAGGTGTTGTAGTAGTTCACGCCGCCCCCAGACTCGGCCGTCTTTTGCACGATGAACATGCCGAGGTCAGCCCGGCGGAAGAGCTCGTTATTGACGAGGCCGGTGCGGTCATCGCCGCGGGGGAAGGTCTTGACCCAGCCGCTGCGGAAGGCGCCATTCGTCACGAGGATGTTGCTGGGCGCGATCGAGTTGCTGTCCGTTGGCCAGAACGGCGCCACGAGCGTGTACGCGCGCTTCGTCAACGGCAAGTAAGTGACATCATACGGCGCCCAGATCCGGTTTGATGACCACGCGGGGAAGCCCTTGATCACGATGTTGCGGAGAAAACAACTGTGCGTCGCACCGGCGCCTTGCCAGCAGTGGAAGCCAAAGTACGCATTCAAATACGTCCCATGGTGCGAGTCTCTCAAGTGAGGGACCTCGTCGACGTAATTGCGGTAAACTTTGACGCCGTTGAACGTAGCCGTAATAATGCCAAAGTTGTAATCCAGCGTGTACGACCGCCACGCGCCATCGCTGAACCGGTACTGATTGCTGGACGTGGGCCAGACGTTACACTGGGAGAGGCCCACGCCCCTGACCGTGTACTGGTTGTAGAAGCCAAAGCTGGTCTTCAACCCGGTCGTGGCGCCTGTCGATGAGGTCACGATGTAGTCTGCGCCCTCACCATTGGTGGGCAGGCCGTCGCGTGCCCAGGTGAAGGCCATGAAGTCGCCGTTGCCAGTGATGAGCGCATCCCAGGACACGCTGAACCGGGGGCCCAGAGCACCCGACCACAACATGTACGAGTCCTGGTTGGACCGTGTGCTTGACTGGAGCTGGATGTTCGAGGTCATATTGATGACGGGCGTGATCGCGGCGGCGGCGCCAGCCGGCCGGAACGTCAGGAAGCTGGGCGGCGTCGCGTTGCACTCGGCGAGCGTGGGCGAGAATGTAAAGATTGTATTATAATTGTTCGACGACATTTGCACGGTGCAGCTTGAGCTTTTTTAAATGGGGGGCAGACATTTGCGCCGCGCCGCAATTTCTAAATGTCGTCGATGCGTACGGTAGTCAGAAGATGTTACACTCGGCAAAGTGAATTGTGAGACACCTCAGACACCTCAGAACTCAACATCAACCAGACGTTGGCAAACACCCGCATTCCATGAGCGCATTTCGTCTGGAATCGGTTGAGAGGACCCGCAGGACCCGCAGCTTTCCGTCGAGTTTGCCGATCGCTGATACACACAGAAGTTGGAAGTAGTTGCCGAGTGTACTCCCGACTTCTATGTCAGCTGCTTTGAGCAGAGGTTCAAGATCAACACCAGGCACCAGGCTCTCCCGACACGCCGCAACAGGTAAAAGGGCAACCAGGTCTGCAGTGACTGCTGCAGGAGACTCGAGAGTTGCGGATTTAGGGGTCTTGAAGTCTGCCCTTCCCGATTGGGGTGTTTCATTTTCTCGAAAAACTGAATTGCGTAGGCCAGCCACGCAAGAGGCTCATCAAAATCGAGCGAACTCATCATCGACAAGAGCAAGAGCATCATCGATATCGTCGACTTGACTTAACCTACAAACATGCACAGCGGCCCCGGCAAGTCCGTTCATGGCAACGGCAGCCTCGAGTACAAGGGCCTCTTCAAGAACGGCGTCCGCCACGGCCGCGGTATCTCCTACTACGACAATGGTCAAGTCGAGTACGACGACGTCACATTCAAGGACGGTGTCGTCCATGGCTGCTGCGGGACCTGGTACTCGGCGGACGGCCTCTGGCGGTACTCGGGAGAATTCCGGCTGGGCGAACGGCACGGCTATGGATACCTGGAGTACCTTCAGGTAGCAGACTGGGTCATTCTCTACGATGGGAGCTGGGCCCAGGGCCTGCGGGACAGCGAGGGCACGCAGTACTATCCTGTCAAACCTGTCAAACCTGTCAAACCTGTCAAACCTGTCAAACCTGTCAAACCTGTCAAACCTGTCAAGTCAAGCCAAGTCCTAGAAGACAAGGTGGTCGAGTACCAGGGTACCTGGCACATGGGCAAGCGGCACGGGCGGGGCGAGTCCTATGACGCGGACGGTCGCCCGGTGTTTGAGGGCCTCTGGTCTTATGATAGGTTCGGCAGCCACGGCATCCTGTACAACTGGCCTGCCGGCAGCGAGGTCGACTGTTACGAGGGCGATCTCCGCGACGGAGTGCCCCACGGCTATGGCATCATGTGCTATGAGCAGGGCAGCATGTACGAGGGCGACTTCCTGGACGGTCAGCGGCATGGCTTTGGCCGGTTCACCCGAAAGGTTGACGGCAGGCGGCGGCTGACGTACGAGGGTGACTGGGTCAACGACGAGCACCACGGCTACGGCACATCCTATTGTTATCTAGACTCCAAGGGCGTCAAGTACCAGGGCTTCTGGGCACGTGGTGCGCCCCATGGCTACGGCACGTCGTATCTCCCTGCTGCCCCTCAAAAGAAGGTCAAAGGTACGAAAGCGGAGAAGGACAAGGGGCCGGTCGATTACCAGGGCTTCTGGGCCAATGGCAAGCCGGTGGACTCTCGAGGCAAGAAGCGCATGGGCGAGGAAGGAGGACTTTTCAACTGTTCAAGAACTGTTCAAGAGGGCCTGCATCGTCACGGACACGGACACGGTCACGATCATGATCGAGGTCATGTCATAGTCATCATCAAGAATGCTGACGATGAGACCATGACTACATGTTCTTTTCGTGTGACATAAAGGCCCTTGCCG
Source organism: Edaphochlamys debaryana (assembly GCA_016858145.1). Lineage (NCBI taxonomy): Eukaryota > Viridiplantae > Chlorophyta > Chlorophyceae > Chlamydomonadales > Edaphochlamys > Edaphochlamys debaryana. Next base: position 2,337,011 of record JAEHOE010000004.1, read on the forward strand.
AAGCCACCAACGGCGGCGCCAACATGTTGCACATTACGGGCTGCGCGTCCCTCGTTCAACAAGGCCATGAGGTCAAGACGCCCCAGAGCCCGCAACAAATCGCGGATGAGCTCGAACGCCTGCGCGCCGCCGAGCAGCGCCTGCAGCGTGCCGCCCTTGCCGCCCTCCGCACCTCCCGACGAGTCAATGCTCATGTCAACACTGGCCATGAGGTCGCCATGAGGTCGCCATGAGGTCGCCATGAGCGAGATCTTGACGGGTAAAGATCCGGAGCCAACTACGACATCTTTGAGCGGGTCATGCGGTGCTCACCGGAGGCGCAGCTGACCATATCCAAGGCAGATCGAGGAGTTCATTGACAGGGAGGACCGATGGGGCCCGGCGTCGTGGTCGTGTTCGAGATGCCCAGCCTCTCCAGGGACTTCAAGCTGAGGTTTTTTTTTGCCAAATTGTGTGGTCTCGCGGAGTCTCTGTACCTTGACATCTGAGGACCTAATCATCCTCGCTGAACTCGTCGAAGGCGCGCCTGCTCAAGCTGGACACGATGGAGCTCTTGCACTTTTACAAGCAAATTGAACAAAATGTAACAACAATGTAACAAAAATCTAATAAAAAGTGTCAAGGCGTGTCAAGGCGTGTCAAGACCGGTGGAGCAGCGCGCTGGCCTTCGTGCCCAGCAGGGTCATCGCGGCGGACCGGGAGAAGTTCATGCGCAGGTTGAGCCGCACATTCGCGGTCAACTTGGCGTGTTCATCGGAGGCTCCGGAAGAGAGAGCGCGGGAAGCGACAGCGGCAGCGGTCGCGATCGCGTCCTGGAGAATCTCCGGAGAGTCCCCGTCGGTATTGATTGGTGGTATCCTAGTCCCGTAGTACGCGGACTCAATGGCGCACAGCATGAAGGTGCCTAGGGCGCGCACGACCTCGCGGTTGAACTGAGTGACATCCTCGAAATACGGTGTGATCTTGTCATGGAGGACTTCATACCTCTGTACAAAGACCTCTGCCGCTTCGTGGCGGACCCAGTCGTCCGCGAGGGAAGAAGCCTGGCAGGCAACCGCGAGCTGCCAGAGCTCGTCCTTGGCTTTTGCCATGCGACGGCTGATGCTGGGCATGTCTTTTGCTTGTGGAGTCGTCGGGTCTTTAGAGTCGGGTCTTTAGAGTCGGGTCTTCAAAGAAAGCGAGAAGATGCGCCCATCACTTTTCTGATGTTTTGGTCGACGATAGAAGTTTTTGAAGTAATGGTACACGTACACGCGTACCCCTCGCCAGACACACGCAACCACCAGAATCCATTGCCAATTCTGCAAGACGGTCTTCCAGCATGGCTCCGGCCTCCGCCGACACAAAAAAGACATGTCGCTCCCAACCAGCCATGACCCCAGGAGGAACGTCAACCGATGCCATGGCAGGCCTGCAGCAGCAGAAGCCGACCTCAAGCTTCATGTCCAGGGAACAACCATTCAGGTCAATCAGACAATTAATGCTACCGTCATCATCAATAACTTTGGCAGTGAAGACACGTCCTACATCGACGAGGATAAACTCCACATGCTGCTGCTGCGTCGCACAGATGGCGTGGTCTCGCTCATTGAGCACATGTATTTTAATCATGACCATCCCCAGAATTGGACCGTGCGGCTCCGCTCTCTCAAACAACGCCTTGCTGAGATCCTCTGCATTGATGAGGAGTACAGGCTCATCAATCAAAGATCGCAACAGCCCAAATTACCCCCCTCGCGTGAACGTCCTCAATCAATGAGCAAAAAGTCATTCGTGAGGTTGAGGTCGATCAGTGTGAAGCGATCTGCTTAGATCAAGCAGACGCAGTCGCAGCCGCATACTCGCGCAGGGCGGCCAGGAGCTCCTCGTTGGGCGTGTCATTCGGGAGAAGACCATCGACCCACGACTGTGCATCGAGTATCTTGATCAGGGCGCCCCCCGCGGCATTGGCATTCTTTACCTCCGTCTCATGACGGCCAGCCCAGGTCCCAAACGGGTCGGTCGCGTCTTCCTCCTCGAGGTTTAACGCGTTCACGAAATCGTCCATGGCATCGCTGGCCCATTCGAAATCCGGGTGCTTTTTGGTCAGGCCCAGGTCCACCCGCGCATGGATTGTCGAGCCGCTCAGGAAGACGAGCTTGGCCAGCTTCGTGGTCGCATTGGTCCGGTCCGGGTAGATCTTCACCAGGCCGGTGTATGGCCTGAAGCCGTTCTGAACGGAATCGCTGGTCAAGTGGACGAGGACGTGCACGAAATGGAACTAAACCTCCTCCTCTACCAGCATCATTACCAGCATCACATCCTGCAGCATCTCCTGCCTCATCACCGGGAGCATCGTTGGCTGCTGCTTCTCCAGCATCACATCCTGCAGCATCTCCTGCCTCATCACCGGGAGCATCGTCGGCTGCTGCGTCTCCAGCATCACATCCTGCATCATCTCTTGCCTCATCACCGGGAGCATCGTCGGCTGCTGCGTCTCCAGCATCACATCCTGCATCATCTCTTGCCTCATCACCGGGAGCATCGTCGGCTGCTGCGTCTCCAGCATCACAATCCGCAGCATCTCCTGCCTCATCTCCTGCCTCACCATCAGGAGCATCGTTGGCTGCTGCCTCATCAGGAGCATCGTCTGCTACTGCTTCTCCATCGTCATCTCCTGCTTCATCAGGAGCATCGATGACGTCATCGGCTGCTACAACAGGTGAACCTCCCTCATCGGCGACGGTCGCAACCTCCGCAGAGCCTTTGTCGGACGGTTCCTCGTACACTTTCGATAGCCTGGAATCGCTCCACGACAAAACGTTTGCTGGTATCAAGGAACTAGATAACGTACAGGTACCGCCAGGTGGCTCGCCAAAGGTTTCCAAGTCATTTGAGAACCAGTACCATGCTTTTAAGACTCACCGCACATTAAAAGTGCTCTACAACGAGGGCTACAACTGGTGCATGGCTTGCTACCATGAACGCGTCGAGCAGTACTGCCAACAAGTGGGTGGCCCCGCTAGGTGGCAAGCCTACCAGAGCACCTACGATTGGTACGTTGATCACGCGCCCGCGTTGGTCGACTTGGAGGAATCCGTCAATATCACGTTCATACAGGACTATGACTTCATCATGATGGAACAGGGCACATCATCCGCCGCATCATGTTGGTACTACGTCATCACAAAGGTGTTGCCCGGCGATAGTGGCAACGAGGTGCTGGGCGAATTGCAGAAGCTGATCTCCCTGCTATCAGACCTGGAAGAAGCCTTAATTGCCCAAGGCAGCTCAGACAAGCATCGCGCTGTTTGGGAGGCGTACGCCCAGCTGCGCGCTGTTTTCCTCGTTACGTTGCTGGCCAGAGAGCCGCCTCTGCCTCCCGACGTGCAGACGTACAAGCCATGGTTTGAAGCCAACTTTACATAAGCAAGCGTGAACCAATTCGCCCAAAAATTGATCTGTTGGGGGGGGCCATGAGAATCGTGCTATATCATCTGTGTAACAACTCTCTCTCACAACTCTCAATTTGCTACCTCAACTTCTCTGCAACCATGTCGACCACCGTGACTCTCGTCAAGGCGGCCGCCCAGACGCAGATCAAGTCTGAGCCCGCCGCGCAGCCCGCTGCCAGTGTGTTCAACTTTGGCCTGAAGAACAAGGACGCCAAGGCGACGATCATCGCATCGACGACCACGGTGGATAAGAAGGGTGAGCAGATGGTTAAGAAGGGTGCGGCCCTGCTCGTCAAGGGCAGCATCAACATTACCAATGGAGCTGCTCGCCTGTCTCCTGAGGAGATGGCGAAGGCCGCGACCAGCAAGGAGGCGGCCAGTGAGGCTGAGATCCGGGCTCACCTTCAGATCATGAACGCAAGGCGTGTGCAGGAGAAGTTCATTGAGCATACTTCTGCAGTCGCCTCGTAAAAGGTGACCGCCACCATCAACCGTCTGTCGGTGAAGAAGGAGTAGGGCTCGTGAGAGCTTGCTCCACCTTTTTTGGGTCGGTCGTAGTGGTCGTAGTCAGAGTCAGTGACGATGAAGGTCCGCACATATAAACGACATGTCAGAAGTTCTTGTCATGTTATGACACCATGCGCATGCCGGGGCCGATTGTCGCTTTTGTCACGTGTCCGGTTGGGCCGCTGACGCTCGCGGCCTGCTCCCACGGCTTCTGCGCGGTCGACACGACCGGCCGCGACTCCTCGAGCCTGGACATCCAGGCAGAGCCCACGATCGCGGTCGACGGCGGCGATGTCGATGCCGCGGCGTATGACCCGTTTACGCAGGGCGTCGTCTGGGTCCAGGGCCGCGGCATCTTTTACGCCCGCGACGGCGTCTGCAAGGGCGCGCGCATCGGAACGCTGCCACGGGAGCTCTGGCCCGTCCGGTCCATGCACGCAAACGCCCGCGGCGGCGTCGTCATCCTCTCTGCCTCTGGCGCCGTCGCGCTCCTGCTGCTGCCCGCCGTCAGCGGCCGCGACTTCTCGGAGCCGCGCATCCTCGTCAACTCCTCGGCCACGGCCGTCGCCGTCGACGCGGCGCGGGGTCTCATCTTTGTCGCCTTCAAGGACCGCACCGTCCGACTCCTCTTGATCGAGGTCACGGGCGAGGTGCAGAGAGTCCCGGTCCTCCAGCGCGAGAGCTTACGCCTGCAGCAAAAAGCGCTGGGCGAGATCGTCGCGATGGCCGTCGACCCGGGGACGCGGGTCCTGTACCTTGTCGACAACGTGGGCCCAGCTGGCACAGACTTCGGTCACCGCTATGATGACGACGACGTTGACCATGACGCCGAAGAGGGCGAGGTCCTGCACGGCCATGTCCATGTCAACGGTCAAGGTCACGGCCAAGGTCACGGTCAAGGCCAAGATGAAGATGTCGACGATGTTGACAATGAAGATGTCGACGATGTCAACGATGGAGATGAGGTCCGAGTCCACGACGTCGACCGTGCTCTTGACAACGCGCGGGTACTCTTAAGTCCGGAGCCGGCCGGCTCGGACATGGCCGCGCGAGTCGCCGCCGTGCTGCAGGCGCTGCCCCGCCACATCGTCAAGGGCTTCAACGCCGTCTGTGACGTCGTCCATCTGACCCATCTCTCCCGAGTCAGGCCCCGGTCCAGGGTCTGGTGCCTCAAGCCCGACCAGCCCGACCGCCTCGAGCTCGTCCGGGAGGTGCCCTTTGGCGCGGACGCCGCCGCCCTCATGCCTTGTCCGTCCGTGCCGTCGCTTCAACTCCTGGCCGTGCGCGACGGCCTGACCAGCGACTGGGACGTCGCTGAGATGGCGGCGACGACGCCGCCGGGCACTTGTCAGACGTGCGCGCCCTACGTGCGCCCCCTGGCTGCCGACTTCCAGGCGCTGCTCGGGACGGCCGACGGCGCGGATGTGACCCTCGTGGTCGGGCCTAATGAGAAGGAGTTCCGCGCGCACCGCGCCGTCCTGCTCGCGCGCTGCGCCTTCTTCCGCCCCTTCCTCCTGGGCGGGTTCTACGTCCGCGTCGAGCGAGAGTCGAGCATGCGCATCAGGCTACCCGACGACACGCCGGTCATCTTCGAGCGCATCCTGGAGCACCTGTACTCTGGCAGCGCCCAACACGTGCCCCAGAGCGACCTCCTTGAGACGGCCGCCGCCGCCGACCGCTTCATGCTCTTTGAGTTCCGCAATGCGCTGCTCGCGCGCACGACCACCGCGATGACGCCGGGGACCTTTGTCCAGACGCTCGCCGCCATGCGCCGCCTGGCCACGCAGCCGCCCGAGGAGCTCATGCGCGCCGCGCTGCGGTACTACGTTGACAACCAGGAGCCCATCCTCCGCGACCACGAGGCCTCCGTTGGCGCGCTCATTGCGCAGGAGCCCGGCCTGGTCCTCGAGCTGCTTGGCGCGGTGGCTTCTGGGTCTGCGTCCGGGTCTGCAGGACCCCAGACGCGACCTCACAAGCGCCGGCGCCACCTGGAGGCCTAGGGAACGAAGGACAGATGGAAATTTGCGGGCAGACAGGGATGTGGAAAGTCAGGGCAGAGTTCAGGATTGATGAATTGATGTCTATAAATGTCTAGAATGTCTAGCGCCGTCAAAGAGGACGCAGACGTGCAGGACCTCTTGGAGCAACTGAACATGGCTGATGATGACGATGACGACGATTTTGTAAGATGTAAGATACCGGTCAATGTCCGCTTTGGGTCCGCTTTGGTCCGACATGTGGAGTCCGACGTCGTGGTCACCAAAGAGACGACGCTCCGTGAGCTGTGCGCCATGGTCATGGCCCTGACCCATGTCAGTGTCGACAAGATGGCTTTTCTCCAAATGGCGATCGTGTTCGGCACAGTGCCGCCCCAGGAGGTCCCCCTCTTTGGCGCCGACTTTGACGACTGGACGCTCGCCGATTACATAGACGCGATCACGGGTGACGCCTTTGACCTCGACGACATTGCCTGCATCCGCGTGGAGTAAATGCTGAACGATCACGATCATGAACCTAGGCCTCGATGCCCCGGCAGTGGTAGGACCCCGCAAAGAACGTCACGAGGCTAAATTCAGAACCAAACTCCAGGTACGCCCGGATCAAGTAGTGCAGGAGGCCCGCGCTGATCGTGACAATGATGAGGACGGATAGGAGACTCCTGAGATAAAGAATCCTCTTCTGTAGGAGGTCATTCTCGCGGCCTCGCAAGTCTTTGTTGCGGTAGACATCCAGGAACTGGTCGATGACCAAGAGGATCAACATGGGGAGGACAAAGATGAGCTTTGCCTTGGTCGTCGCCAGGTACAGCCCGTAAATGACCAGCGTGGTCTTGACGTGGTTGAGGAAGCGTCTTTTGTTCTTTTCCTCTTCTTTCTCTCCTTCTGGCTCTTGGCTCTTCTTCTCAGGGTCGGCCTCTTTTTCGTCTTGTTCTCCGGGTTGACCGGTATTGACCAGCGTGATCACAAAAAAGACCAAGAGCACCGCCACGACGTGCTTGGCCAGGATGGAGTTTGTCAGCAGGCGCTGCAGGTCGCACGAGAAGAACTTGTCAAAGTATGGCGCGACCATGATGACGTAAAAGACCATGAGCGCATTCTTGTAGTCCATTGCTGATCCGCGACGGTTCTATATGACTATGACAACTTGTACTGTCTCCTAGAACCAAAAAATGGTGTCAGTCGATTCAGTCAATTCAGACAGTGAGATATGAAGTGCGCGCGTCTGTCAATGCCAGTGAAGTACAATGTCCATCGTCAAAGATGGGTTGGATGCACAGCAAGATGTCCGCGACCTCAACGTCAAAGTCAAACTGTCGTTCAAGTCGACGCCACTTCATGACCATCCATTGGGGGTGGCCAGGGGCGATGTCTGGCTGCTCGCCATGCAGCGCTTTGGTGGCAGTCCCTACTTTGACAGCCTGGACGGGCACAGCAAGGTCGTCGTCGCCGAGGCATACCTGACAGAGGCGTTCCCTCTGGAGTTCCAGCACCCGTTTGCAGAGGCGCTGTCGCCATCAGACCGCAACGCATTATTGTCTGTGTACGTGCGGCGCGGGCGGCTCTGGCTCCAGGCTCACCGGGAGCGCTTTGCGTAGGACCCCGCGGCGCTCCTGAAGTTCATGGAGAGCCACCACGGCTGGAACACGCAGGTGCACTGCGCCCTGAGGCAGTGGTGGAACCGTGAGCCGCAGAGGATGCGCGTGCCCATGGAGAAGGCCGTGCACATGCTGCTGGGCATCCTTCAATTCGAGCAGCACGACGGCAGCACAACGTGCACGGACATCATGACCCAGTTTGTCGTGTCTGGCTCAAACTCAACTTGAAAAATGTAGCGGGTAGCTTTTTGCCGAGGCGCTGCAGGTCGCACGAGAAGAACTTGTCAAAGTACGGCGCGACCATAATGACGTTGCTAGGGTGCACAGAGATGCGAGGGTGGCCCGATCTATACACACAGAAGTTGGATGCTGGTAGTTCTGAGGTGTCTCAGAAGAGACTTTGCCGAGTGTACCCTGGGACGCGTCAAGGATTTGGAAATATGGAAGAGGTTGAATAGAACACAACAACGAAATGAAAGGAAATGAAATGCACGGGGCATTGCTGGAGCTCTTCACCAAAACCAGGGGTCAGGGCGTGCCTCGCGCAACGCTATGGGGCCCAAAACGCACCAAACACTCACACTACACCAACTCGACTCACGCAACTGTGACGCTTGACGGCGGAATGGGCGACACACTGGACATCCGGGTGCCAAGAAACGGGGACTTGCTCGGAAACGCATGGTACAAAGTGTTGCTCAACAGCGTGCCAGAACTGAGCAGTGTTTATGATGCCATCGAGGCCGTCACGCTCGAGGTAGGGGGTCAGGTGATAGAACGGTACTTGGGACAGGCGCTCAGGATCATGGCATTGTTCGACCCGCTTGCAGTACCATGCGTACAGGGTTGCACAGTCGTCTTCCCGCTGAGACTCTGCATTGGTCAAGACTTGCATCTGTATCTACCCCTGATATGCCTTGCATTCCATGACGTCTGGATCAGGATCAAGCTCGCAAGCGGCATCAAGCCTATCCAGCAGCGGGTGCACCTGATGTACATCATACTGGACACCGACGAACGCCGACAGCTGTGTTGCGGCATGAACAAACCCCGCATAGGTTTCGCATCACCCAGAAAGAAATATTGCATGTGAACGTGCATGCACCCAAGACAGACGTGGTGAAGATTCCCTTGACCACAGACAGGACTGTGCGAGACCTTGTAGTGCTCATCAAGCCCAAGCAGGACAAAGACATGGACCCCATGATAGACATGAAGTTGTCAATCCGGAGGAAGAGCAATGTAGTCTGGGTGGACCTACAAGGTGCACTCCCTGGTGTCATGACTCGCCATGTGATCCCAAAGCACTTTTACGGAGTCCTGAACAATACAGAGTTCGCCTACTTCATGCCATTCGACCACACACCGACACGCGTTCATGACACCGGCAGCATCAACCTGCACATGCTGGACGGAGAGCTGGTCATGAGGTTGCTGCCAGGTGACTACGAGGTTCACTTGCTGTTGAGATGTCTGAACACCCTCGAAGTGACGCAGGGCATGGCTGCGCTACTGGGCATGTCTACAGACCCTGACATGTCGGAAGAGGAAGAGGACGAGTGACATGGCTTGGGCTTGGGCTTGGGACCGGACAACAAAATGCGGGGTTTGAGGCCGCATGACTTTTAGGGTGCTAGGAAATGACAGTATGACAGTCAACAGAAGGCGAGCAAGAGCATGGTGGGGCGCGTCAGGATGTCCAGTGCAAAGTCTAGGGTGTGGCCCGCATCGTTCAGGGCCTGCTTGGCCGGGCTGGCGGTATTCGGACCCGTTGCGATCCTCAGACCCATGCACAGCTCGAGGGCAACCGCGTAGCTGTGCCGGACGGCGTTGCTGCACAGAAGGGCCTTGACACTGTTAAGCGCCACGCCGGGGTACAGCATCATTCCCGGCGGGTTAGATGCTGACTTGGCAAAGCCGTGTCCACTGGCGTCATCGAACGGATCGGCGGCGTTGCCAGATAGCGAGACGCAGGCCACCTGGGGCTGGTGGGTATGGAACTTGAATGGTTGTGCAGTCGCGTCCAACGCCTTGGGGCCAATCTCGGAGGCCAGGGCATACATGCGGGACGTCATGGGGTCATGGTCGTAGCGGCTGCATGTCTGCCGGCATAGCGTCTTGCGCAAAGCCGGCGCGTCGCGCAGCAGGAGCAGTCCGCCGCAAATGTCAAGAACATGGAGTGCAGTTCTTGAGCGTCACCAAACACTACACTGGGTCCAGCCCAGCTGACTTTTTCGCCCTCTGATATAAGCAACATCCGCTATCGAGAAGCAACAATCTTGATGGCAGCTAGCGGTGACCAGCACCCAATGGGGATCTTTCTCGAGTCCCTCTGCACTCCAGACTGCCTGGAGCGCGTCCTCGTCAAGTATGGCACAGACAAGGAGCAATACAAGCAGAAAGTGTGGCGCGACATTGTCATCAGGCATCAGCACTGGCTTGACCGCGTTGTCAATGCAGAGACCTGCCAATTGATTGACATCATCCCAGAGGACATTCAGCGCATTGAGAGTGAGCTGGTGCTGGCAAGGGAGTATGGGCAACTCATGGGGTACGGGCTGGCTGAGTGATGTGGAAGTGATGACAGATGAACGCAAGATGAAATCAGACCAAAAACCCCATGTTAGCATCTTTGAGCTCTTTCCAATTATCTGACGCATTTTTCATCATCTGTTCATCAGTACGGGTTTTGCAGATAGTAGTACCAGGCTACGTGGGGGTACAATTCACGATCCTTGGCAAAGGACTTGCAGGTCATTAAGAATTTGCCAGCGTCGTTGTGAGGCAGCAGATACATGATTTCCGCAATGATGTGCACAGGTATCGTTTCAAATGATCCCAGCAAGGATCGATCCCGAGCGTCCCATGTGTTCGTGGGCATTGCTTGATCATAAGACATGAGGTGGTTTGGTGGTTGTCAGAAATTATGATTATGTAACCAGCGGCTCGATGGCGGCGGCAGAGCCCGGTGTCCATGGAATTTGATACAGTCCTTCCAAACAATAATGTAACACCTATTTTTAGTAGTGTCTCCGCAACGTCTCCATGTATGCTGTCAAGGTGCGGGAGACTGTCCTGCGAGTCTACTCTTACCTGCAAAGCATGCGGCGAACTGCGCGTGCCTGTGGCGTCAGCATTGCTTCAATCTGTAGATGGCTCCAGTGATTGCAACCAAACCCTCGGCAGAGACTCAACGTGCAGTGTCGTGTTGTCACCCCAGTGCTCCTGGATGTCGTTTCCATGTTTCTGCGCTCCCGGACATGCTGCTCATCGCTTTCAGTCGTCCACCACGTACACAATACGTTGCAACTCTGCATTTCCCGACAGCTTGCTCACTGCATTATTGGGCGATTTGGGTACACCTGGAAACGTACACGCAGCCGAGGCAAACTTCGGAAAGATGACCCCAGACAACGCGCTGACTTTTTCACAGCTTTTCAGAGTGCGTACTTCAGTGGCACCCTAGTGTCTGTGGATGAATCAGGGTTTGACCAACGTTGCCGACCGGTCTACGGGTACTCCCTGGCGGGTACCCAAGCCATTGCTGAAGCCCCTCCGTGCAAGGATCGTCGCCGCATTAACCTCATTATGGCTATTTCCCAACATGGTGACTTCCATTCTCACACAGTCTCTACCGCAGTGGACGCTGCGGCGAGAGGTTGCCTCGCCCTTCCTGCGGAGCAATGAGAGGCAACGTTGGCAACCTCCTGGACCCTTGGCAACCTCCTGGACCCTGGACCCCTGGCGAGATTGGCGCGCCTCTGGAGACGGCCAGACGCAGCACTACAAAGACCCTAGTAGACGCACACCTCTACTCGCTGACCCTGGGTATACCCAGAGCCCTGCGCATCGACACAACAGACCCCCACCTCTACTTGGCAACCCCTAGTAGTCAAAACCCTATCTATAGAATGACGCCAAGACCGAGCACATACCCAAAACGAGGTACAAAAAACGAGGGTTGCAGGGGACCTGCGAGCGCGTCAGCAAAACATTGTAGCGTCTCTGCAGACTTCCACTTGACTGGGCGTCATATGAACGGGTCAGGCATGTGGGCTGTTCGCATCCGGACGATTTGTGTGAGAGCGGTTTGAGCTGATTAAATGCCAAATTTAATAGGCGCACGTGGAGGGAGGACTGGTGACTTGCTGGAGACTAAGGAGGAGGCCTAGGGAGAGTGCGTAGAGGGCTGTTGCAACTTTGCGATTTGCATTGAGCTCGCGAGTCACCTTGCGACTCGTTTGCGACATCTCGCGACATCTAGCGACTTTCTCGCGATTTTCGCACCGCTGTACTGCCGTGAGTCCGGGAGGCGGGGTCGACGCGATTCAGCGTCGCTGCAGACTTCCACCGCTTCTTCTGCAACGATAGAAACCTCTGGCAAGAACCTATCAATTGCAATCTGTATCGGGCTGCAAAGAGAAGTCGCGCAAAAGGCCGCGGGTTTCCTGGACTGCCGTAATGGGGGTTCGTGTAGCAAATCTCCCTTATCCCCCATCGCCACCATTCTTGGTCTTCTTCCGCAGTGTCAAGTGCAAGGGCACTGAGTTGCGGCTGGCGGATTGCACCATGCATGAGACTACCTGGGCCAAGCACACGTGCTCGCACTGGGAGGACGCAGGTGGGGGCCGTCCGCGCTGAGTTTTGCATGCATGCATGCCGCAATCAGACTTAAGACTTGCATTACTAAGGTTTGTAAACGTGGGTTCGCGTACAGGTAGGGTTGCTTCCTGCTGCTGCGTGCGCGCTCAGCCAGGGCAGCCCCACCCCACTCATCGAAGTCATGCCCGCCCTGTGTTGGCTCACCCTGACCTGGCTACAGGTGTGACGTGCTTCAAGTGCCCTGGCTGTCCTGCGGAAGGCGCGTCACGCCTGCTCGGCAGCCGCGCCTCGCCCCTCCTCATCCAAACAACGCGGGGTATCAAACCCTTGTGGACCGCTGGGCGTGTTGGGGTAAGCCAACCGCTGGTCGTTTCGTTTGTGCTTGTTTCGGCCAGGTGATAATAATATTGACGAGGGGGCGTTTCTCCCTGCCGCTCCATCCGTCCCCCCACAGGTCTGGCACAACCTGAACTGGGGCACTGCGTGCGGCGACTCGTGGCACCGGGTCAACTCGGACGTGTTCTGTCGGAGCATCGGCTTCCACGCTGGCTGCGCGATAGACCCCAGAGCCATGAACGGTACCCAGGTGGGCGCCGTACCGCTGGGTGTCCGGCTAGATAGTCCGGCAGGAAGAAGCTGGGGTGCCAGCTGGATGCAGAAGGACATTGGCCCCTTCCTACCGCTCCCACCGTGCGGCTCCCACGCCCTGTGCGCCCCCTTTCCCCTCATATCCTCAGGAACCGGCATGCACTGCTGCCAACCTGGCGGCGCTCGTGGCCCCTCCGATCAATAACCCCATCTGGCTTGACAATGTGAGGCAAGGGCTCTGTCTGCTGTGCATTCATTCTCTCTGGGGATCCCTGCTTATGCTGTGCTTCGGCTCACCGCAATTCCGCAAGGCTGAGCTTCTTTTGCCTGACCCCTCTGGCGGTTGGCCCGGCCCCGAACCATCCCACGCCCAGGTCGATTGCTACGGCGACGAGCCCAATCACGCTCGCTGCGAATGCAACTCCTGGGGGTACCACGACTGCACCCACGGGCAAGACGTCCACCTCAAGTGCATAAACTTCGTAAACGGTGAGGCTAGAAGCGGTAGCGGCGGGGGCGGGCGCCAAGCTTGCCAAGCCTCCCACGGGTACCGGTCTGAGGCTTGGACCTGGCACGCGAGTGGAGTCCTACCCCCCGGTCCCACCCTGACCCCGTCGCCTTGTCACTGGGGGTGAATCCACCGACCAGCCTTGAACTGAAGGCCAAGCCCCCGTCACGCACCCTGTCCACTCCATCCGCCTAGCTGACTGACCACCGTGCACTGGCCTATCCACAGGAACGCTGCGGCTGGTGGACGGCTACCCCAACCAGCAGGTCCGGGGTGCCTCCGCCACCGGGCGGCTGGAGGTCCTCAGCAACGGGGTCTTCTCCAGCTTCTGCCGAACGGGCTTCACCAACCAGACGGCCCGCGTCGCCTGCCGCTCTCTGGGCTGGGTCGAGGGCAGGGCGGCAAACAACACGCTCGAGTTCCCGGCGCCGCTGGGCGTGCCGGCCTTTACTAAGGTGGGTGCATGCGGCTAGCTGCTATCCAATCGCACGTGTCGGCGACTGCGAGACGCGGGCAGACCGGTTATCGGGAGTATCGGGAGGTATGGAGATAGACCCCTCCGACCCGTTCTGTGCGTCCCGACTCGCCCGGCCCCGACCTGCAGGTGCTCAGCTGCACAGGGCTGGAGGCTTCTCTGGAGGCCTGTCCCTCGACCCCAGCGGGGGGCTGCCTAGGTGGACGCAGCTCCTACGTGCAGCTCTGGTGCTACAGTGAGTACGGCAGCCTGCACGTGCCGTGCACTACTGTGTGACGCGTGCTGTCTGCGTCTGCGCTTTCAATGTGTTTTTCGACCCCTATTACCCCTATATGTGTGTGCGTGTCCCATCCGCCCAGACCCGTCGCCGCCTCCGCCCCGGCCGCCTCCGCCGAAGGTAAGCCCTGGCAAGCACGCACAACTCCCTGCCCCTATCTGGACTGAGGGCGAGCTCCCTCGACGCATGTCCTGACTTCGTGATCGCTTGCCTCCTACCCGCTGCCGCAGCCTCCACGCCCGCCCACGCCCCCAAGCCCGCGGCCGCCCAAGCCGCCGGTGCCGCGGCCGCCGCCCAGCCCTCGTCCTCCCAGCCCTCCCAAGCCCCCAGCACCCCAACCGCCCAGCCCTGTGCCCAAGCGCCAGCCCCCTAGACCGTCGCCTCGTCCCCCGCTTCCCCGTCCGCCTCGGCCCCCACAACCCCCCCTACCCCCCCGGCCGCCCCGCCCAAGTGCGTGCGTCGACTGCCTCGCCAGCCACAGAGCATTGGGCTGCCTCAGGACGTTCGTCAGTAACGCTATTGTTGCAACTCCTGTGCAGGTTGGAATATCGGCTGGGTGGATGTAGGACCCTACGGCTCGACGGCCGGCGGTTCCCGCTGGGATGACATCGACTACATGGAGTACGGTTTCCCTCCCGACAGTGGTCTCTACAACCGAAGTGAGCACACATCGAAGCCAGGACGAGGCCACAATGAACTTGCGTTTCTACCATTGCATGCATGCATGTACGCGTGCTGCACTCACACGCTTTGCCTTGTGCGTGCTCCCTGCAGTCACGCAGATTGCCTGGCGCTCCACCGGCGAATGGATTTACGCCATCCGGGTCCGTTACGGCGCAGTGGATGCTCCATGGCATGGCGGCGATGACGGGGGCCTCCTTCCCCTTAACACCGTGGATATGTTCTATGATGAGGATATCATACAGTACCAGGTCACAGTGTAGCATACGTCGCGTTCACCTCTCAATACCGGACCTTCTACATCGGTACACCGCAATTAGATGGTACCCCAGGGTACCTATCCGATTCAGCAAATCGTATAGAGGACTACACTAGTTTCAAGTCGCGCCGCCTCGTGACGATAACGGGCACCACCAGCACAGCTTACACAGCTGATAACTCCAGCTATCTTACGTCTCTTACATTTAGATGGGGTTGGTTCAGTTGAGGCGAGGCGGGCGGGGGGGTGCAGTTACCA
The DNA here is from genome assembly GCA_016858145.1 of Edaphochlamys debaryana. Taxonomy (NCBI): domain Eukaryota; kingdom Viridiplantae; phylum Chlorophyta; class Chlorophyceae; order Chlamydomonadales; genus Edaphochlamys; species Edaphochlamys debaryana. The sequence continues at coordinate 2,352,195 of JAEHOE010000004.1, forward strand.
GGGGTTGCCCTAGCATGCACGATGATTGGGGGTAAACCACTGAACGGCGCAGCTGGAGGCTTGCCCCTGTAATAGGCAATTTGAGCGAGGCTGTTACAAGGGCACCCGCGAGGTATGGACAGAAGGGGGCGACGGGCCGGAAGTGCCAACGGGGTGTGCGTGGCCACGGGGGGAGGCCACGGGGGGAGGCTAACGGGGTGAGGCCGCATGTGTTCGGGCACGCGTGTCTGGTTGCCGGCTCCGCAGTTGTCCACGTTCTCCTAGCACCATGTGAGTTCCTAGCACAACATCAAACGTACGTCGTGAAGCGAGGAGCGCGGAAGCACACTGGCGCAGATCAAGTGGTCGGAGCATTGCTTCAGCAGAGTGCACCGCATGATAAGGAACTAGGGCAATTCAGGTGAAAGCGCTGTGTTGGCGCTCTGTCATTTTAGTATTGGCTGGTTCAGTTGATTGCCGTACGGGTTCAGCGGCTGCGGGAACTTACAGCTACCCCCCGGCAGCTGGGAACGGGGATATATAATTGGATTGATTGGCACCGTGTCATGCATCCTTGCGGGGTTGGGCATGGAGGGGCCACCCGCGGGGGCCAGCCACCGGTTGGCAGCGGGTGCAGGGGGGCTACCTCGTAAAGGTCTGAGCTGCAGTCGGTTGTGTGGGGCGAGCGGGTCGGGAGAGATCGGTCAAGTGCTGTACGGCGGCTGTGCACGTGCGTGGTGGATGCTGGAGTGGAGGCTGGTACTATATCGAGAGTGGGGCGGCGAACTCTGCCCTCCCCGTCCTGTAGGGTGGCCTGGGGATCAGCCGTTGTCGTGCCTTCGTGCCTTGTCTAGTAACGTCCCATTGTCTCCGGACGTCCCATTGTCATCACGGGTCCAGCGAGCCGCAAAGCCGTCGCCGTCCTAGACGCAACCAACCTCTGAGTTTGGAGCTGAGGCCGACTCTCAGCAGGGCGTTGTGAGCTGGGCGTGTGGCGGACCGGGGCGAAGTAGAGCGCGCGCCGCGCGGTTTCCCCCCGCCCCCGACCGCGTTTGCTGCAGTCAGCCGTCGAGCGCCATGCGGCTGCGGCAGGCGGAAGCCTTTGCTGCGCTGGAGCTCCAGGCAAGCGAGGGAGCGGCGGGAGGGGGGAGCGAGGGCCGGCGATTGGTTCGCGCGCGCTCCGCTGCAGTGGCTGCGCGAGTAGCGGCGCGAGGGTGTGGCAGTAGAGATGGCCATCCGACCCACCGAGCCGGGGGCTGGCGGCGGCGGCGGCGGCGGCGCCTGGCAGACCCTCCGGCCGGCCAAGGGCGAGACGCTTGTAGTGGCACCGGGGCTCAAGCCAGGTGCGTGCTTGAAAGCACAGTTGTGGGAAGGGCTAAAGATATGTAAACAGCCCTCTCCGGAGGGGTTTGAGATTATCTCTCTGCTGCGAAGTCCACACCCTGGCCTTCCCTTTCGTTTAACCAACCCACCGCTGCACCCCCCCTTCCGCTTGCCCCCCCTTCCCTTCACTGTCAAGTGTCCTCTTCCCACACCTGACTCCCCACCCCAGGGACGCCGTACCAGGTCCGGGCCCGCCTGGGCCTGGCGGGTGCCCACACCTGGAGCGGGTCCACGGACTGGCGGCCCTGGGGCCCGCACGTGACCTTTGCAACCAGCCCCGGGCCCGGGGCGGGCCCCGCCCGTGCGCCAGCCCCTGCCTCCGTCAACCGAGCCCCGAGAGCCTCAGGGCTCTGAGGAGGGGTTTGAGGAGGCCGAGGAGGAGGGCGCGGACGCGGGCAACGGAGAGGGGGAGGACGGCGATGACGGGGAGGAGGATGGGGAGGCTGCCGCGGGGGGCAGACGACGACGGCGAAAGCACCGAAGGGGAGGATGTGGACGCGGCGGAGGCGGGTGAGGAGGCAGAGGAGGGCGCATCAGATCCCTCCACGCCGCCGACGCCCTCCCCATCCCAGTCCCCGCGTCGGCCGGGTGCCGGTCTTCCTCCGAAGCCCGCCACTCCCGGCGGCGCCTCCAGCGGCAGCAGCGGCGCCAGGGCCAGCGGCGGCAGCAGCGGCGGCAAGGCAACCGGCGGCGGCAGGGTTGCAGGCAGGGGCGGTGTCGGGGTAGCTGGAGGGGGCCATCAGGGCCCCGGACAGTTTGGCGGCTCGGGACCGCGTCCCGGACAGGGTTCCGGACATTGCGGCGGCTGGAGGCCGCGTCGCGGGGAGGGGCAGGGGCAGAGGTGGGGGCAGGGCCGGAGGCCGGAGCGGCCGCGACGCTGGTGCGGGGCGCGGGGGCGCTAACGGTGGCTGCGGCGGCCTTCCCGACTCCCCCGGCAGCCCCACGGGCGGTGCGGCGGTGGCGGCGGCGGCAGCGGCGCCCAGCGCCGCGCGTGAGGCGGTGGCGGCGGCGCTGGCGCCGGGTCGCGGTACTGGGGCCGTCCACGAATCCGCGGTGGCGGCGGAAGCGGGGGGTCGGGGCCGGGGGCGAGGGCGGAGCCCGCAGCCGGGCTTCAAGCTGCGGACGCAGGACTGCCGGTGAGAGGGGGCCCGAGGGAGCGAGTGAGGTCTGCAGGCTGGGGTAAAACCTCCCTGCGTGGTGCGTGCCCCCCGCCTGCAACACTTGATCAAGCCATTCCTCACACGGCCCGAGGGTACCGGCACCCGCATTTCCAAGCACCCGCCGTCCGTCCCTGCCCTCCCTGTGCCATCCAGGCACTGGCTGCGGAGCCACTGCGCGATGGGGAGGGCCTGCGCCTTCCTGCACGACCCCTCCAAGCGGGGCAGCGCGCGGCAGGCACGGCAGCAGCAGGGCCCGGAGGCGGGGCTCGCCGGGTCTGGGCAGGCGCCGCGTGAGGAGGAGTAGGGCTAGGGCAGGGGCCGACGAACGTGGGGTCGGGGAAACAAGTCCTCTCGAGGGCAGAGCTTGCAAGCGGGGGTTGTGATGCTGTCGTGCACACTAGCTAAGCATGTGCAGTGGGGGCCGAGTGCGGCGGGCGAGGCCTGAGTACGGTATGGCAGACACGGCAGGAAGCGGCCAGTTGATCAGTACGGTAACAAGGACGTGCGGAATAGCCAGATAGGGCAAGCGACACACCGCGCGCGTTGGGGCTTTGGTTGCCTCAGCCCCTTGTATACATGCAGTGTAGGCCAGGTGTGGGGGCAGATGAACGACGGAAGGATAGGAGCGAGGAGGCAGTTAAGGCAGGCGAACTCAGCCCCTGCGCTCCCGATCTGCGGACAGCACAGCTGTTATGGCAACCCCCACCCCACAAACAGGGGGGGGGGCAGGGGGGGCGGGGCACTGCAGGGGTTGCTGTCGTCAAGTGCTCTGCGGGGCCGACACGCTTCTGCCGATCCACTGCGACTTGTCGCGATCGCGTCGCTGATGCCCAGTGTCATTGAAGCGACCACAGGCGCAGCCCGGAAGCGCTGGGGCGCGACGATTCCCACCATGTAACACACACTTTTCAGAGCTAGGCCGCTCGCGTAACCGCGCAGCACATCTTGAACAGCGTAGCGCGATGGAGACACTAGTCGTGAGAAACGGTGCTCCCAAACCGAGGCCGAACATCAGTCGCTCTTGCTCTTGCGCTGCCCTCGCGACCTCGCAGTCGCTGCATGGTGTAGATCAGCCATCCATGTAATTACTGAAGCTAGTGGCAGGCTGCGGGAGGCCCGCGCGCCGGAGCACGCCCCCCAGATCGCGAGGGCACCAAGGCGCGCTTCCTCCAGGGCACGAGCCTGCTCGAGAAAATGAGATCAGCTATAGCGGGCATATTCAGCTACCGCACGCACGCATCGGCAGGGCGCGAGAGGCCCGCAAACCCCCGAATTCTGTGCGTGTACATTTTTTTCACAGCGTCCTTAGATATGGGGCGAAAGAGGGGCGGGTGAGGGCAGCGGGGGGTAGCCGACGTCTCGTGGAACTGGGGTGTTCCTACCTGCTTTCTCCTGAACGCAATTGGGTAGTGGCTCCGTAGGCGCACGGCCACAGTGCGCGGGCTTGGGGCACCCCACGCCACGCGGCCGGCCACTTGGAGCGCGGGGTCAGTTCCCTGAGCTCCGCTTAGGCATCGCTGCAGGCATATGTAACTAGGCGTAGTTGCTCCGTGCATACTGCAGCCTTCGCAGACCGCGACAGCTGTCGATTGTCGAGGCCGTGGTGAATGCGGGCAACCCGTTGAACTACAACAATACACAAACTGCTTTTCTACAGCGTGGACGTGATTAACGCGTGCCGCACCAAGCCTTGACAGTCACTCTGGAGTCGGGGTTGTGCTGGTCCCCAGCACGTTCACACCAGCAACAACAATGCCTACTAGTAACCTACCTGATTGAAACGTAATTAGCAAAGGCCGTGAGGATCGGCCGTGCCTGAGAAGAGCCTGCGCGAGGATGCGCTGCAGTGGCACGCGTGCCCCTAGCTTCAAGAGCGGCGGATGGTCGCCATAGGTAGGAATGAAAGGCCACGGCTGCTCGTGTTGCGTGTTGCAACCCGCTACGCTGGCCCATCCTCGTTTATCCCGCCCTCCAACCCCTGAACGCTCGCGACAGGATTGGAATAGCCTAGCAATCGATGGATCCTGCTGCTCAGCGTCTGACGAGGCGCGCGCTGTGCCCCCCACTCGCGGGCGGTCCAGCCTTGGCGACCGCGGCGGGCGCGCCCCGCTGCGGCTTGGATGGGCATGCCGGCGCGGAGGCTACCGTCCTCACTCCTCTCGCTGGTGTATGGGGGCTTGCCGGCGGTCGGTGGGCCAGCACTGGACGGGCCCTGCTGCTGCTTGGAGGACGGCTGGCGCGTGGGGGCTTGACGGGGCAAGCACTGGGCAGGCCCTGCTGCTGCAAGCTGCTGCTGCTTGAATGGGCGCGCGGGCGCGGAGACTGTGCTGGCGTACGGGGCCTTGGCGACGCGGGGCAGGCACTCGGCTTGCCCTGCTGCGGCTTTGGCGCGCAAGCGCCACGGTTGCGCCCCCATGCTCTCTCCGCTGGCGTGTGGGGGCTTGGCGACGGCGGGGCGTTCTCTTCCCGCTGGCTCCTCCTGTGGCACACGCCGGAATGCCGGTGATGCATCGGCGGACCCTGCTGTCTGCAGGTAGGGCTGGGGCCGTCCGCGTCGAACCCCGTCGGTGCTGTGCCAAAACCTGGCGGGAAAGGTGCCAGTCCGACGACTCATTTATGTAGTTATTAACTGCCCCTCTGCAGTTGTTTCGTGCGCGCGACAAGCGTGAGGCCAACGCGAGCGCAATTGAACACAAAAGCGAGTACGAGTGTGCACCATTGTATGGTTGGCATAACCGCGCGGACCGCCTTCTCATGTCGAACATTAGCTAGATGGTGTAAGCATGTCTAACAGCAGCGAAGGCGCACGACCGCGTTACGTCGCACGTGCCCTAGTCGGCCTCGTTCTTCTCGCGGGCGCCGCGACCGCCTTTGACGAATGCTCTGCTTGGTTTGCCGCTAAGGCTGAAGGGAGAATCGACCCGTATGCTGAGCTCTACTGGCGAGTCAGGCGCACCTTCGGACTGCCGCACAATCAACTCTGCTTGGCCCAACACGCCTGAACCCGGCGCTGTTCTCCCTCTGAAGGGTCACTGTTGGACCTTCACGCCTTGGAGCAAATGCGACTGACGCGTAGCGGCTTAAGCTGCTGAACGTATCCAAGTCCTGGACAAATTGCGGACCGCCCGCGCCGGACGTCGTCAGCCAGTGAGCACAGCAGCAGAGCGCATATAACGCATCAGCAATGGCCAATGCAAATAGCTGGGGGTAGGACCCTTGCGCATAGTAAGACTTCCCACTAGAGCTGAGCGGCTCGTGGGCGGGCCTCGTGGGCCTGCCCGCTGCAGGTCCGCACCCCGCCGCCCGCGCCCCCGGGCCCCCGCCTGCCTCCGGTCACCCTGCTGCGCCGCCGCTCCCCCCCCCCCCCGCCCCCCCAGAATCTCCATCGTCTCCCTGGACACCGCGCGAAACACGCGCATATGCAAGGTGGATATACGCACGCGTGGCGGCCAGAGCTACTCGTGGCTACTGCCCCTTCGGCGTGCCGCAAACCCTGGACCTCTTCCCGGGTGAGCCAGCCTCCCTCGGTCCAACCTATAGGGGCAGAGCATGGAGAGAGCTCGCGGGGCCAGCAGGGAGCAGAAGGTGGGTGATGCATGCGTTGCACCGCCGCCTGGTTTACCGCTTCATGCCTTTTTGCGAGCTAGCAAATAGATGAGCGGAAGGTTGGGGTGGCTTTCCTGCACGCACGCGGTTACCTATACATACCTCACCTCGTGGTTGAACCTCGCCCTGCCTGCCTTCGTCCTGCCCACCCTCTGGCAGGGGAGCGCATTCTGAAGGTCAGCCTGGCTTTCCTGGACATCCCGAAAAACAGCTTTCGCCGCAACACCGTGACCCTGGGGTCCCTGTGCCTCGTCACCACGTACGGAGGCGTGCTCCAAAGCGGCAAGGCGAGCTGCAAGACCGCACTCCCTGTGCGCGAGCCCAACTCGGGGATTCTGGCAGGCATTGGAGGCAGCACGAGGCTTGATGATACCGGCATCGAGTACGTCAGCAGCCTGTTCTTCATCTTCCACCCCTGGCCAGGTTGGCATGCATGGGTGGCGGCAGGAGGTGTGCGGCGAGAGCTCTGCAGGGGTAACCGGCTGGCACCCTCAACGTTTGACGAAGGAGTGCTGTCAAAACGAAACTGACGCGTCCTCCGCCACTGTGCATGCCGATTTGCTTTCCCGACCGCCACAGAGAAGATCCAGTTTGCCCTCAACACGTACAAGTTCCTGGGCAAGAAGCCCCAGCAGAGCATCAGCGTGCAGGACGAGTGCCTGGGCAACAAGGCCTTCTGCAGGCGAGCACGCACACGTGGGGTTGGGGGTGTTTGTAGTGTGTGACGGGCTGCTCGTGTGAGCCTGGGAAGCGCATGGCGGCGCGCGGTTAGCCAGGGTCCGTGTGGGCGTGCGTGGGGTGGCGTGGACCTAGCCTACCTTGGGTGCTCGCCGCCGTCAGCTAGCCCCGGCCTTACGTGGCTTAAGCTATGTACCCTTTGAATGGTTGGCTGCTGCTGCGCGCGCGCGTGCCGTGCCGTGCCGCCCCCCAGGCTGGCTGAGACCGACACGCGTATGACCTGCACAATGACCGTGGAGCGCTCGGAGACCTTTTCGGTCACGTCCTCCGACACGATGTCTCGGTCGTTCGGGGTGGCCAGCAGCAAGTCGCTGTCACAGGCCCTGACAAAGGGCAAGGAGACGGGCCTGACAACCCAGGTGCGTGCCTGCCGTAGCAGCAAGGGAGCGAGCCTGTTGGCATAGACGGCAGCACGGTACCAAGCTTGGCAGCTAGCAGTAGACCTGAGCGTGTTGGGGCTGCCTAGCTAGGGCGCCTACCGTTTTGTTTACTGGCGCAGCCCGTCTTTCAACCTCACAAACGTGTGCACCAGGTCGGCCTCACCAAGAGTGCGACGACAGGTCAGGTCACGGGGGTCAACCTGGGGCAAACGACGCAGCAGGGCGTGGAGGTGTCTGAGGGCATCACGGTGACCAAGGAGGACACCTCCTCTGTGGACATCACGGACGGCCTGTCCACGTCATCACACTGGTCGGACTCGGTCTCGGCGGGAACTACCATGTCATTTGCTAGGTGAGCCTGGAGGCACCGGATGGCACCATACTCCGAGGAGCAGTGCGGGGCGGGTGGAAAGAGAGATTACATATTGAGGGCTCAGGCGTGGGCGTAGTGGGCGAGGACGAAGGACGATTGGGTGGGGCCTGCCACGGATACCACGGCGAGCGCTCCACCCAGCGAGCCTGAGCGAGCCTGGCTTGCACACACCGGCTCCCTAGCTACCGCGTTTCATGTCCCCGCCCTTCGTGTCCCCAGGTCTGACTCTCGTGAGACCTCCAACAGCCGAGAGCTGACCAACACCCAGGAGCTCAGCCGCGGGCGCACCCTGAGTCAGTCCTCCACGACGGGCACTTCGGATACCATCAGCAGCGAGATTGCCAACTCGCAAGCCTTTGAGCAATCTGCAACACGGAGCAACGAGGTCACGAATATCCAGGTCTGCGGGCAGGGTTTAGTCGGCTCGATAGGGGGCGGCACCAGATACGCGGCAGCAGGGCACGGCAACCGCGCGCCAGGGTGTGAGGGTGAAACGAAACTCCCCTCAATGCTCCATGCTCCCCCCGCCCACAGGAGAACTCCGTGACCAACGGCCACACTTCGTCGACCTCGGATACCCGCTCTACGAGCTCCACCACATCCAACACCGTGGGGACGTCCGCCACGGGCGGCTACGCGTCCCCACTTGGCGGGCCGAGCTTCAGCATGACGGCGAGCTACGAGAGGACTTGGTCGGACACCGTCGAGAACAGCAGAACCACGGGTGAGGTGATGGGCAGGCAGGGCGCATACCTTGTGACCTGCGCGGTTGGGGAAGGCGTGTGTAACGGTTGAGAAGGGCGTTGCGAGCTGCGGGCCTCCCCCTTTACAGAGCAATGGCTCAATTGTTCGTTTCCTGCCAGCCCAGAACCTTACCCGCATTCCCGCATTCCGCACAACAAAAGTTACTGTTTGCCCTGATGTGCCCTGACATCACTTCCGCGTAGGCAGTGAGTCATCCACGTCACTATCCAACAGCCAGAGCAACGCACACTCCCAAGGCATGCAGGTGAGGTTTGCTACCAGGGATGAAGGAGCAGGGGAGGGACCAGATCAACGCACCTGCGGTAGGTCCACGCTGCACAAGGCTGGGTTTGGCTCTCAAGTTCAGGAAGCCTGCCTAAGACCCGCCCCACCCCCCGCCCCTCGCCCCCGCCCCCCGGCCCCCAGGAGTCCCAAGGCACCACGAGAGGGGTCACCTCCACGCAGGGCCAGGCACGGACCTCATCGCGCGAGCGGACGGTCGGGAACAAGGCTTCGACAAGCTTCTCCCAGTCGAACGCCCTGTCCCAGGTGGGCATGCAGCAGGGCCTTTCGTTCCAGGTTTACCAGGCAGCAGGGGCGGGGTCGCATACCATGGGCGGGGCCGACCGGGGCAGACCTGGCATTGACGAACAACCATAGGTTTGCATTGCTTGGGCGCACATCATGAGGGGCATACGGCAGCGGTACCGTCGTATGGCAACACATGATGAAGCACCATCAAGTCCCTGGGTTAACCCCTGAGGGTTAACCCCGTGGGTAAACTCCACCCGCGGATGGGTTGCGCTCGAAGCACTTCAGTGTGGATTGACTTGACAGGGGCCGGGGGTGGCCCTAGGGGGGCGGTTGTCCCCTGCACCTAGGGGGGCGGTTGTCCCCTGCACCCGTGACCCTAATAAGTGGTATCCGCCCCTCACTCCCCTCCCCCGCCCGTGTCCTCCCCAGGGTTGGTCCGAGACCTTTGGCAGCACCATCACGCAGGAGGAGTCATTCAGCTCGGAGCGGACCTCGGAGCGCGGTGGATCGGTGGAGCAGTCACGCAGCGTGGGGTACGGGAGGTGAGGCGGCTTGCTCTCTTACTGCCGGCCTCCTTTCGTTCCGTTGACCGATACTCGTACTGAAGCCTGCCTAGCCTGCCCACGCGCCCGTGTGTATGTGTCCTTGCAGTTCCTCGAGTCTCTCAAATGCTTTAGACCGCTCGCAGTCTCGCAGTCTCGTATCGACTCGTGAGGTCAGCGAGTCGGCTCAGAGGAGTAAAGAGATCTCTGACTCTGTCGAGAAGAGCACCGGCACGACGGACACCTTGTTCCATCAGGTGGGCCTCTGACCGGGGAAGGGGTACAGGGCCAACGACTTGCCCGTTCAATTGGTTAACCAGGGATATGGTTGTTGTCTGACTAGATAGGCAACGATTGCTACATACCTCGACGCCCACGCTTCCCACCTTGTCTCCTACCCACCTTCAGGCTATGGAAGAGAGCGCGGCCAGCCAAGAGCTCAACATCAACAGCGGCACAGAGGTAAGCACAGCAGGCTGCGTGCTGTCGTACGCCTAGTCAGACCTCCAGCCCGCAGCAGAGCGGCGCATCTATACGTGCTGTCTTAAGCTCCGGGCTCCTTGAACCCACCTGCCGTGATCCCGAGATGCGTCCCTTCGTCCCGCCCATCAGAGAACCAATGGCACCGAGTACTCTATCACAAGCACAATTGTAAGCGGCGTGGCGAGGTGAGGGGGTTACGTAGCTGCTTAGGATGGATGGGCTATCCCGAAGTCATGTCCCCATGCAGACGCTGAGTGACATTTTATCACACGCCCTTGTGTCGTGCCTTCCCCGCAGGGCTACACCCGCAGCGTGGACTACAACCCGGATAAATATAATGTGCGCATGTGGCTCAACTTCGAGGAGTACAAGGATATGCCGTACAGGTGGGTGTGCACACGTGGATGGGTTGCAAGCATGGGTTGAGCAGGTATAGCAGGGAATGACTCATGCATGGCCCATCAGGGCCGGCCTCCGTCAGTTCATCTCGCATGCGTCGGGCACCCACCTAGCTACCCTCCACTTCACTCGCCTGTCGTCCCTTGTGTTGCTTTCCCCGCCCAGGGCCATGGCCCTCATCTACACACGGGGCCTGGGGGGCACCATCCCGGTGCCTGTGAGCGGCTTGCTGAGCGGCCGCTTTGCCTCCGCAACCTCGTACGTCGACAACACGCTCGAGATCGACTGTGGCGGACCCAAGCCAGAGGTTATCACGAGTGAGGAACGTGTGTCGTATGGATACCATGCGGCAGGGAGCGAGGGACGGCGTGCCAACCTACCTGGCTTTAAGCATGGCAAAGGATTCGTTCGCAGTGTGCTGTGAGACCGTAAAATCGCACGCACGCCACCCCACCTCGCTTGAAGCACGCCGAAGGGGTGCATCGTGTGCTGTGACCCCATTGATTGGACCTAGCAACAGCTGTTGTCCCTGCACGCTTTATGCAGACACGGTGGTGCTACTCAACGAGAGCATGAGGAAATGGATTCTGGTGCTAAACCCGACGTCCTTCCGACACGCGTACGACTACTGCAACGACCTCGGTGCGTCGATAGTGAAAAGGGGGCGGGGGTCCGGCGTCGCAAAAGCGGATTTAATCCGGTAGATCTAATAACCGAGTCGGATCCCCGCTTTGCCCCCAGGTGGTAACCTCATTTCCCTGAACAGCGCGGCAAAGACCTCTCAGCTTCTTCAGCTCTTGCACGTAAGAAGAGGCTAAAGCTCTGGTTCCACCTTCAGCGCAAGGCCGATCTCGAGTCATCAAGGCATCGAGCCTCTCTATCACGCCCCCCTTCCCCGCACCTCCCTGGTGCAACCCCAGGCACGGCCAGAGATCCGGCAGCCTGGCTTCACGCCCACGCTTTGGGCCGGGGCGGTGTCAGACCTGGACACCCGCAAATGGCGTTGGCTGGACGGCTCGTCACAATGGGGCTATAATGAGGACGGAGGGTGCGTGTCTACCTGGCTTGAACCGCCCTGCATTGCACTTAGCTAGGCTCCCTTTGTGTCCGTCCGCGTGCTGCACTACGCTCCATGTTGTCAACGCGTATTCCTGCTCCCATTTGACTGGTTGTACCCATCTGCAGCTTCTTTGACAACTGGGCCAGGGCCCCTTTCAGGGGAAATTCGGCCTGCCTGTCCTTTGTGAACGCTACCGGCTTATGGTCCGATGCGGCCCCCTGCGACAGCGACCCCAAGGCTATGCTTGCCTCGGTGTGCGAAAAACAAATACCCGGTGGGTCACGCATGCATGGGGCCACATCACATCACCTGCACGCAGCTGCACGTGTGTCGTACAGACGTACCGGCACGCATTCCAACTTATCAGCTTGGGTGCGCCACACTTCTTGTGTTCACTTGGCGTGACACCGCCCTCTCCCACGCACCCCCTCCAGGTTGTGGGGTTGGCAGAGCCGGCGTACCGCCCACGTGTCGTCTTTGCAACGGCCAGGTAGGAGCGCCGGACGGAGCAACGCACCGTCAGGAGGCTGTCGGGTCTTGGGGCGGGGTCCGCCGGGTGTGGCTGGCAATCTGGCAATCAATGCCTCTTATGACACCTCCCCCCTGGTTCCCACTTCTCCCCCCCTGCCCGCAGTACGAGTACAGCGACAAGCCCAGCCTGGCTGACTGCTTCAAGTGCACCTCGCCGGGGGTGGTCAAGGACATCGACCAGAACGGCGGGAACGACGCATGCGTCTGCCGACAGGGGACCTTCGGTGCGTGGCGTGCATGATTGCCGATGGGTGCGTCGGTACGGCGCTTGGTGTCGTCGATGCATGGCCTCGCATTTCCCTCGGGGCTCGGACATGGGCTTAGAAGACCACGCATCGACTGGCTTTCAGCCGTCAAAGGCCTCCCCTTCACCCCTCGGTTTCCCGGTTTCCCGCCCACGCACTCCCCAGGTGACCCCACCAAGGCCATTGGCTGCGTGCCCTGCACCGGGAAGTACTATGCGGATGCGGAGGGGCTGAGCGCCTGCAAGCTCTGCAACGGCATCGCAGGTGCGCAACCGGCGGGCGGTGCGGCTTTACGGCGGGGCCAAACCTGGAAGCCCTGCTGCAGACGTGCTTCGCCTGCCGTACAATGCCACACTGTCGTACGTGCTAGCTCACGGACCCGCCCTGTCCCGCCATCGCTTCTTGTCCCGTCACGCAGGGAACTCCTCCATGGTGGGCCCCTGGTACCTCGACGATGGCAACGCAGGCAACGTCATCTGCATCCCCTACTCCCCGCCCCCGAAGCCCCCCAAGCCCCCCAGTCCGCCCAGACCCAAGCCGCCTTCTCCGCGCACCACCACAGCAGTGACCGCTGCTGCTGCGGTGGAGGTGGACGTCACCCCGCTATCTTCAGCCTCGACCTCCACCTCATCAACCGTCGCGACCCTCGGCCCGACGGCCCCCCTGCTTCCAGCCAACTTCTCACGCTCCTCCCGGCTCCCGCCTCTGCTCTTCAACGCCAACTGCTCGGTGCTCTTTGCGACGCTGTCGTCCCTGCGCAACCGTACAACCGGGGCGTGCGGCGTGCTGACCGCCGCTAATCGCGCCGTGGCGCTTCTCGCCAAGCCCACCGAGGCCAACTGCCCCGCCAACACGTCCGTCTACGCCTGCGTCGCGGTGCGTGCACGCATCCTGCGCCACGCTAGCTGCTGCTCACGCTTGCAAGCGTCCAAGCCTGCCTTGATCACACAGCGAACATGTGCCCTTGATTGCCCGTGCTTGATGTATGCAGGAGGCGGCCCCCTACGTGACGAGGCTGGCGGAGAAGCGGTGCTGCGCAGAGCTGGCCCGGGTGACGGAGCTGTTCCGACCGCCCGCCGCAGCCTGCGTCGTGTCCAACAAGGCTGGTAGCCAGGAGGACCGTAGCTCGGCCCGTGGGTCCAGTGATGCTCCACAGAGTTGTTACAAGGTGTGAGCGGCGGGGCATGGGCCGTGTCATGTGGGAAGCACCCACAAGGCATGCCAGTCCGATTCAGTCGCGAAGGTATGGGATGCCTAGTTCGAAATGATTGCTGGGTAATAGAGTACAGCCATGCATGTGAACGTATTGCAGGGCAAGGTTCGGAAAGTACTGTCAAGCTGTCTATGTCAACCAAGATGGCAGCCATGGGAGGTTTATGCACATGTGGAATGAATGAGGAGCGCATCGGTAACCCAGCCGACGCAGCCGACCGACCATGACCGACGGACCGACCAACCGACCATGAATGAATGCCCCGTCACTACCCCCACCCCCCTGCCAACCACGAGGACGGCCTGTGGGTCTGCAGTGATGCCCTCCTAATAGCTGTGCGTGGCGACGAGGAGGTTCTTCACAGCTTCCACGAAGTCCTGTAGCGACGCACCCTCCCTCATCCCGCGCCTCGCGAAGGTGGTGGCAGCCTGTCGGTGCAGGAGTGGAGGCAGGTGAGTGTGCATTCGCCGGGGCGGGGGCGGGAGTGTGCTTAAGGTGGGGGGGAGGGGAGTACTGAACCAGCCAAGTACCCACCAGCTGTACGAGGGTCGACCAGGACACACGCGCCCCAAAGATCTGCAGGTCGTCGATGGCGGCGTACATGGTGTATAGTTGCGCGAGGAGGAGGTTGGCGGCGTTGTTGTTCTCGGTCTCCACCATCCACCATGACCATTTCTCGTCGGACGGCCTCCGCGGAGCCCTTGCGAGGCTGAGTCCAACTCCTCAGAAGGGCAGGACCGCGGAGAGGGGCTTGGGGACGTGTCCCTGCTGTCCGGCGGCATGAGGCGTCGCCCATAGGTCGGGGTCGCTGAAGACGTCGTTGATGCAGTTGACCATGCGGACCAGCCGGTCTCGCAGGTTCTGGCCGCAGCCGATGACGATGGTGCGGAAGCGTGAGTCCATGATCTTGTGCGTGCCGATGTCCACGAAGTGGCTGATGACCGTCTCATTGGCGCAGTCGCGGATGAGGTTGCGGGCGTCGGCGTTCAGTGTCCTGACCTGTAGGCCCACGTTCGGCACAGTCGCAGTCACCATGCTTTGCGTCCCCGGCCCGCGGTGCCACACGAGGTCGTGGGGGATGCTGAAGGTGCCCTCCACCATGGCGGGAACGGCGAACGCGGAGGAGACCTCGATGTGCAGGCTCTTGAGCGTTATGAGCTGGTCGCTCGCGTTGCGGAGGGCACGCAGCGCGTCTTGCGTGGTGGGGTCGAGCCAGCGCAGGAACATCGCCTGCATCGTGACCTCCACCCCCGGCACTGGCGGGCCCTGCGACGCCGATGCGCCGGCGCTGCTGTGCTCCGAACGGTACCGGTCCGACCATCGCAGGAGCTCGCACCGCGCGGTGATGGCGTAGAAGACCGTCCACATCTCTTCGAAGATCGCAGGCATGTTAGCGTACATGATGTCAACGGAGCGGATGTCCAGCAGCTCGCAGGTCTTGTCGCCGTGGGCGCTGGCCCGTGTGGTCTGTTCCGATGGGCCCACTCCCCCTGCTGCAGCGTCGCCGCCGCCGTCGTCAGATGCTCCCGGCTCGCGGCGACCCGCGACCTCGGTCCCTTTCGTGAGCTCCTCCAGCAGCTGCAGTCTGTTGAGGAATTCGTTGGACGGGTGCGGCCCCACGTAGTCCTCACGCGTGATGGGGGTCAGCTCGAACAGTCGCAAGCTGAAGTCCAGGTTGGGGAGCATCGTCAGCCGCTCCAGCGACTTCAGGGCGCTGTTGAGGTGGCGTAGGAATCTCAGGCGGACGCTGTCCGTGCCGTCGTTGGAGAGGAGCGTGTCTGCCGTGTGCACGATCAAGCGCTTCAGGCTGGGCATCACGGGCAGCATCCACCAGGGATTTTTCTCCGTGAGGTAGTGGAACTGTAGCTGCGCCTCCCAGCCCAGCGTGAAGGTCACTACGCCGGGCCGGGCGCGGGGTTGGTTGTTGCCGTCGAGGGTCGCAGCCCGCAGAATGCAGGCAATGTCAAAGTCAGCGACGGTCCAGGACGTGATGTGCTGTGCCGATCTGAAGATCGCCGCGAGGCTCCACGCGAAGAGGTCGGAGTCGCTTGGTCGCGCCTGTGTGACGGGAGCAAGGAGGTGTTGTTGGATGGCGAAGCGGCGACGTGGGAGGTCAGAGCTGCTGCGAGCAACACTCGCTCAAGCAGGCATGGGATCGTGCCCTTGATGTTGGGACACCGTCGGCGAGCGGTGGAACCCGGGTACTTGCCCGTTGCGTTCCCCCTACTCACCAGGATGTGTAGCCCCCGGGCGTAGGGGAATGCGGCCACGAGTGTCTGTATCAGGTCGCAGGGGATGAGGTGCGCGTCAAGGCGCGTTGCCGACTGGAGCGAGACGTCGCGCACGTTCCGCCCGAGCCCTGGGCCTGTCGTCCACGCCCATTCTTGCTGCGCCTTGAAGTATGCTGCCCCGGCATCCACGTAATTGTCGATGGGGGAGTTGGGGGGCTTGGCTGGGAACCAGGGCTCCGCTGGCGTTTTCTGGCCCAGGTGGTTGCGGATGATGCAGTCCATGAGGAGGAGCAGGCGCCGGTTGCACTCGTCGTTGTCAGCGGTCCGGACCATGACCTTCTGGACGTTCGCCGTGCGTTGCAGTAGGGCCCTCACCGAGTCCGTGATGTTATCCGGCATGAGGTCAATCCTCAGGCAAAGCTCGTCCGTCTCCGCGTCGAAGATGTTCCTGAAGCTCTTGCACGCCAGCCGGATCGCGTGCTTGTCGCATGGGTCGAAGCAAGCCGCGCCCTTCTTCAGCTGCCAACGCAAGATAGTCTGCAGCAGTTTGGCCGACTCTTCAGGCGTACAGAAGGAAGGCTCCATGGCTTCCGCGAGCTCCATTGCAGCTGCTACGTCAGTGCGCGGAGCGGGCCGTAGCGTCAATGGCAATTTCACCCTTAAGCGTTGTTCTGAATATGTTGTGCAGCGGAAGTCAGCGTCCGAGCCGTTCTGTTACATCTCGTGGAATTGTGGAAGTTTCTTCCACGGTGTGGTGGTCGCCCAATCGCGCCGTGCGCGTCGTGGGAGGGCGCGATGAGCCTCCCCCGTGGCCTCTACCCCCGGCTCTTTCCCCCCGCCCCCGGCGCCCCCTTCGTCACAGCGCCTCTAAAACGCAGCGTTGCTCGCGCCTCCATCATATGCCGACCCCTGGCCATTTGCATGTGTGCGTCGGGCATCCCCCCCCCTCTCCAATCAAAACAGCTACATCGCGGCGACTGCTTACTGCCGAGAGCTCATTCACACGTCGCCCCCCCGACCCCGTTTGTCCGGCCCTCGACCCCCACTGCCCCACGCCCATCCCTATCAAACGTCGGGGTGTAAGCTGTACATGCGCTGAGTGCGCTCGATGATGAAGAGGAAGTCGTTCCCGCTGCAGCCGGGGCCTGCCTCCTTGAGTGCCTGCACGTAACGCACGGTAGCCGTTATGTAGCGTCGGGGCCTGCAAGTCCTAGAGGAACGAGTGTTCCCATCGAGCATGGTTGATGCGTAGGGCCCCACCTCTTCCACGATGACGTTCCACTCCTGGTCGCTTGCCAGGAAGCGGTTCCCGCTACTGCGGTCACCATCTTGGTGGTAAAACTCCTGCAGCAGCAGAGCTGCCGCCACGCGCGTCCCACACTGCATGACATACACGCGCAGGCCGTCCCCATCGGCCGGCGCGTTGGTGACGAGCGCGTGGGCAAAGAGCTCGGCCGCCCACTCCACGGTGGTGTGCTTGATGCAGTAGAGGTCGAGCGTGGAAATGGCGCAGATGGAGGGCGAAGGAGGTCGTGCTGACTATGATGATGGTGCGGGCGTCCGCCACCATGAAGGCCCCGTGGCGGGTGTCCCTGAGTCTTGCTCGGGCGGCGCAGCACACACGCTCGTATGCTGCCTCAGCGGCCGCAGGCAAACGTGTGGCCCATGCCGATGACTTCATCGCCTCCAGATCGTGGTGGTACCGGTGGTACCCAGCGTACGGAAACCACGTGAGGGTGGTGGGCACTCCCAGGACGCCCATCATGTCGACGACGTGGTCGCGGCGAGGTCGGTGCACCGTGATGTTCTGCGTCCCCATGTACCGGCAGAGCTTCAGGACTCTTGCGACATCAACGAGCCCCTGCCGAATGTCCGTTCCGCTAACGTGTGCGTGGCTGATGCGGAACGTGGGCGCTAGTGACGCCGGGTGAGCTTGAGCGGAGGCCTCCACCAGCGACGCAAGGGCGCACCACAGGTGTTGGTCGGTGTGGTCCAGGTGCACCAGCATCGTGTGAACGCTTGTGAGGCGTCGCCCTTCCAGTTGCGTCTGGTCAGGCAGGCTCCAGACCACCTCCACGTTGTCGCCGACTTGAAGCCGCGTCAGCTGCGGGGCAGCAGCCGGCGCGTGCACACACAAGCTCGCCGCCAAACCCGCGACGCTCATTGGGTCGGGGGCGTAGATGAACGTGTCGCGGCCGTTTACCTCCAGAGTTCGCAGTGCTGGGAAGCAGGGGAGAGCGGTGTGGAGGTTCTCCACGAGCCTGGGACAGCACTTGCGGTCTCGAGAGCCGATGACGAGCGTGGTCACGCAGGGCAGGCTGCAGCCTGTGAGGGCCTGCAGGCTGTCCATGCTGGGCAGCGTCAGGCTGTTCAGCCGCGCACCCCAGAGCACGAGGGCATCGTGCAGGACGCTGTAGTCCGGTCCGTCCACCCCTTTCCGGAGGTTGGTCTCCAGCGTGAAGGCGGTCACGTTTGGGAACGTCTCGGCCACCGCGGCAAGGTCTTGCAGCGCGATGGGGTGGGCGTCGTAGTGCATTGACGAGCCCACAATCCGTACGTGCGAGACTTCTGCCCCTCTCGTGGTTGACTCACGGATGTACCGCAAGAGGTCGCGGAGTTGCGTGGGGTCGTCCGCGGGGTCGGCCGCGTTCAGGGTGATACACCTCAGTCGTTCCAGGGCGGCGAGCAGGCGGCCGACTTGATGTCCACCGCCCTTTCCAGGTGCTATGTCGGTCCGGGCATTGTTGAGCCCAGTGCGGGACTTGAGGAACACCGACTCGGTGTTGAGGTCGACGCATCCGCGAACCTCGCTGCTTACTAGCCTCAGTTTTATAAGGCTCGAGGATAGCATTCCCCGTTTCAGCACGATGCCCAGAGCGTCAGTAAATGTCGGCACGTCGTGTCGCCCGAGGTAAGAGTTAGCGGCGGCCATTTCGAGGGAATGCAGGCTCGCCCTTGCCACCGGTCGCTGCCCGTGTGCTATCCACCGCGGTTGTATGTAGAGCGTGATGTATGTGAGAATTGCGCAGCGGCCTGCTTCATAGAAGCGGCCCGGGATTCGTCCCAGCTGGCGGTACGGCCCAGGCAACTTCAACCGACCTCAACTGGCGTGGTGCCGGACGACGGCAGCGGTGCCAGGGCCGCAGCTTACAGATGCCTGGGCGTTCACTGAAGGTAGAACGCCTAACCCAGCATGCTGGGCATGCGCGGCTCGTAGCCCCCGGCTCTTTTGTTTCGAAGCAACGACCCAACAGTCGGCCAGCCTCAGACCTCGAGGCTGCATCGCTACCAAAGGCCTCAGCGTCAAGACTCGCTGGTCCTGCCTCGACGTCAAGTCCGTCCCCTACCGAAATGAGTGCTGAGCCCCAGCCTTTGTCGCGGTTTCCTTGCCTAACCAATCTGCATGAGTCCGAGTCGCAACCCACACAAACAACACGCCTACGATCACTTCGCCACTGCCCTCTCACGTCTCTGCTCAACGGTCCACTCCTCGTCCCTGCAGGGGTCCTGCGTCCCGTCGCTGCAGGGGTGGTGACACGATCCCCCACCCATCACTGTGTGGATTGCGTGGATTGGGTGAGGTGAATGACATCATCCTCATCGTAAGTGGCCCCCGCCCGTGCTGCCGCTGCCGTTGCCGCCACCTGCAGTCGGTGTTGCTCGAAGCACTCCTCGATCGTCCACCTCTGCCGCGACGCTCGCCGCCCTCCGTCTGGCGCGAGCTCGCTGTCGGCTGCACGCTTGGTTGCGGCACCGTCTGCTGGGCTGACGCCCACCTTTCCGGCTCCTGACGGCCCGGGTCCAGACCCGCCGGCGCCCAACGCCCCCATCGCGTCCATTCCAGCACCAGGCGCGGGCTGCGCGGTGTTGGCCGACCGCGGGCGGCTCGCGGGTCCTCGTGACGCAACCGGCGGATCCCCGGCAGGCGGAGGGGGCCCAGCCATGAGCTGGCGCCTCACGCCGTAGAAGGTTTGGAACACCCCACCCTCCCCCGAGCGGATGATGGAAGGGTCTCCACCGAACCAGCGCGAGTCCTTGTCCCAGTCAGGGTCCGCCATGACCCCCGCGTCCCGAGCTACCATCGCAAGACGGTACAGCTCGCAGGCGGTGAGCTCCCCGACACTGATCGCTAGAGGGTTGCTTTGATCAACCATCACCAGGCCCAGGAGATCAACCGTCTCGAGCGGGATGGCCTCGACGGTCGCCCCGAAGGATGTCATGAAAGCCTCGTCATATGAAAGCACCAACCCGGGCAAGTACGCTCGCCCGTCCAGGTAGATAGTCTGCTGCGTGGCAAAGTGATACCAAACGTGGCACCGTCATTGCGATGTGGATGTGGACCACGCACCCGGCCCCACAGTGTTGAGAAGAATTAGTCTCACCGGCATGCAGTACAGAATCTCGGCGGAAGGCGGGTCCTTCCGCTTGGACAGGACAAGCGTGCACTCGGGGGTCATGTTGCGCATCTCCAGGGGCTTGCACTCCAGTGTGATCACACAGGCAGCGAGGCTGGTCGTGGCTCGTGTGTCACACACGACGTCCCCCACGGGCGGTTCCCCGGAGATGGGCATGAAGCCACCCCTCTGGGTAGCGACAGTGAAGGGCGTTTCCCACGATCACCTCCGGACGCGCCAGCAGTTTACTCGTGGACTTGAAAATGTTGTCCACCTAGTAGGGCATTGCGTTGAACTCTGGGGCCCCTTATCGCCGCCGTCCGAAAGCTTTCTATTCTGAGAGCGTTTACCTGCTTGAAGGACCCACAGCGGCCAGCGTCCATGCTGTGGTGCAGCTTTCCGGTGTCCACAATCTCCACGGCTTCTGCGACAAGAAGGTGGCGTGAGCATTGGTACATGCAGTTCTGCAGGGCTGGAAAATGGCAACGCCGCAGGGACTCACTGTAGATGCTCAGCTCAGCGAGCTGGTCTGCGGTGGGGTTTCCCCCGCTCAACATGTTTTTAAGCCCGTGTTGAATGGCACAATGCACCTGT
Source organism: Edaphochlamys debaryana (assembly GCA_016858145.1). NCBI lineage: Eukaryota > Viridiplantae > Chlorophyta > Chlorophyceae > Chlamydomonadales > Edaphochlamys > Edaphochlamys debaryana. The sequence goes on from JAEHOE010000004.1 coordinate 2,372,784, forward strand.
TGCAAGGCGCCTCGGATGTCGGGCCAGACGCGGATTTGCAGCACCATGCTGTCTGCTCGTGGCCTCAATGGTCGGGAGCTAACAAAAGCGGTCGTCTGAACAGTCGGTAGAGGGGAGCGAATGAAGGAAGCACTGCAGTAGTCCTTTACAGGCTGAACAATGTTGTACGGACGGATCGCTTGGAGGACCCTCCCTTAAGTCACGCAAGCCTTAGCCCATCCCATATCAACGCACTAGTCCCAAACTCTCCAGTTTCGCCGTCAACTTGCTACCCTGCAGCTCCAGTGTGTTCAGAACAACACCAACATACGCCCCCCTCCCTCGCGAGGCTCAGTCGCTCACAACATCAGTCCTCGTCCTCCTCCGTTCCCGTGCGCCACTCACTCGAATCCCTGCTAACTGATTCCGTCTCCTCCGCCTCCAAGCCGCTCATACTGCTCTCGTCCTCTCCATCCTCCTCCGATATGAAGTCACTGTCGCTGCTGTCCTCATCGCCACTGGCACTTGGGCCGCTGCTGGAGGGCTCGCTTGTCAGCGCCTCGTCGTCGAACCACAAATCCAGAGCCTCCAACGCCGCCACAAGCGGCAGCGGCGCACTCGCCCAGGACGGCGGCGTCTTGTAGCCCATCGCGCTGAGGGTGAGCTGGGTGGCGAGGGGAAAGCCGTGGTGGTCCTGCTCCCCAAAGACGCTCCGGCCATTCACCACGCAACTCCCCAGCGTCTGCGCGATGCGCGGGGATTCTGCAAGTGCCAGCGCCGCGCCGACCACCGCCGGGGTCCACCGGGGCTCGTCAACGCCCCGCGCTCCGCCAATTATTCGGCAGGGCAGCAGCTTAGAGCACGCCAGCGCCGACGACGAGATCAGCGCCCGGTGCGCCTCCGAACCCGCGACTGATTGCGCGTGGCTCAACACGCTGTCGCCACCCTCGCCTGCGCAAGGGCCGGCGTCCAGGCGCGGGTACAGCGTGAAGAGGTCGAACGAGTCGCGCGGCCCCCGGCCCACGACAGCGTGTCGCGCGCCGAAGGAATAGGCGGCGTGGATTCCGTCATCAGCGTCAATGGCATACAACGTCGCTGCTGCCTCACGGTCGGTGGCACATGCCGGGCACAGGCACGACACTACCGTCACTGGCCGCGATGTTCTCTGACTCTGTCTGTACGTTGGGAGCCCGCCCACTACCGAAAACGCTAGCCCCGGGAATTGCTCGTGCGCTGCCACCAGCCCGCCCTCTATCAGGTGCGAGGCTGCGGACAGCATGCCCACCTCCGACCTGGCTTGCTCCGCGATGGCTCCATGCACGGCAACGCTACCCGGGCTGTCGTCAGCTAGCCATCGCGCCCCGCGCGAAAGGCGGATGAGGTGCTCCAGCTGCGCTGCCGTCATGACGGGAACGGACCTGGGCTCCCGCTCCCAGATGCTCCCCCGCTCGGCGCTCACCGTCATGACCTTGCCATCAGGTGGGACCGAGAACGTTGCGCCCTCGCCGGAGCTGTTCATCGCGGCGCACGACGAGCCCGCTGTGGCGCTGTTCGCCACGACGGCAGCCACCCGCTGCAGGGCCAGCGCGGCCGCGAGCGTCGGCAGCTGGAGAGGCGCCGGTCCGTCCAGCGCGGCGGACCACGGCATGCTGCTCCCTCGCTTGTACGTCGAGGCCAACGTCGCCGCGCGCGGCGCGCTCGCGCTGGAGGTCAGACCACCCTCCTGGCTCTCGCCCTGCGTTTCATTGATTGCGAAGGCGTTCATCAGCAGCGAGAAAACAGCGCTGCTGTTAGGGGCCGAACCATAAGTAGAATCGCCGCCGTGTGATCCAGACCAGACGTATGGCTCCCGCCATGCGCACCTCGTCGTGGGCTGCGTCGGTTCTCGCCCCGCCCTTGGCGCGTGATGGCCTGCCTCCACCTGCCCGGGGAGTTGCGCCGCCCCCCTGCTTCCCAGCGTTCCCCCGCTCTCCGCCGTGGACCACGCCGCGACCCGCGCCCTTTCCACCAGCTGACGGGCCGCCGTCCTGAGGGAAGGGATCCAATGTCGAAGAGGAGGCTTGTTAGCCAAACGCTCAAGTACGCTCGACGAACAATGGCGCTGACTCTCCAACGACCATCGGTCGGCGAACCTACCTTCCCTGCGCTGTAGTCGCTGTCGTCGTCGTCCCCGCCGCCCTCCCCGCGGCGCCGCTTGTTAGATGCCGGCCTGCAGGGCTGCACAAGGCCATGCAGGGGCGAGCGACGGTTGGACAGAGCACGGCCGCGACCATAGTTTACGGGAAGCGTGCAAACGGCCAACTTCTCCGCGTTACTCCTCGCACCTTGGATGACGGCTTCCTCGTCCGCTCGCCGCTGCCGCCATCCTCGCCCGCACCGGACCCGATGTTCCGGCCTGCGCCAGCGGCCGGGCCCTCGGCTCCGCCCGCGGCGTAGGTGCGCCCCCCAGCCGCCCGGCCCCCCTCGAGCGCGTCTCCGAGGTTGGAAGGCGGCCGGCCGACCTGCGGCCGGACTCGCCGCCATTTCGTCGCGAACGCCTTGATGTTGTACACCGGCCCACCGTCTTGGACCAACCAGCAGGACCGCATCACGTCAAAAACCCACTTGCGCACCGGCCGGATCTTGAAGAGGCCGTCACCCAGGTCCCAGAATTCCGCGAGTCCGAGGAAGCTCACATCGCTGCTCGGCCAGAACTCGAACCAGACCTTGCGGACCGAGGACCAGGCGGCGCTGACGATGGCCACCGGCGTCTGGTAGACCGTCGCGTCGTCGGTGACCTTGACCAGTATCTGCGAACGTTCAACGGGGTGCGATAACCGCAGGGGCGTGAGAAGCGAGGACGGCGAGTAAGGACAACGAGTCACGCTGCCTTCCTGAGAGATGTCGCGGGCTCACGCTTGAGTACCCAGCCTTTTCCCCACGGCCCATTGTGTCAGGAAACACCCCTAGGCAAGGCCCAACTTTGCCAACACCCACCGGCACCGCCAGCGCCATCTCGGCCACCCCCGGGGCGGAGGGTGTCGGCATGCTGCAGGCGCTCTCTCCGCTTGCGGGCGCTTCCGATGTCGCAGACGGAGCGGGGACGCACCTCCAACTCTCCTCGCCGCCCGCGGTCTCTGGTTTGTTCGAGACCGGCATCAGCAGGTCCTGCAGGGGCGTCTCCCGCACCATGTGCACGCGTTCCAGGCTGCTGACGTTCTTGAACTCGTCCGCCAGACAGATGATGCCCAAAAAGTCGCACACGAGGGTCCCGTCTCCACCGTCGAACACGGCACCGGGGTCGGTGAGGTCGGCAACCCTCAACGGCACCGATGTCACGTCGTTGGGGTTGAGCGGCTGGGGCGCCACGTAGACGAGTGGCGTCACCATCATCGTGCCCGCGGCTTTATAGAAGTCCACGACCTGCAAAGAGGGCAGAATCTGTCGCAATTGTAGGCGTGGGACCTGTCACACTCTGCTCCGCACTCTCACCGTTCCCAGTAGGAGTTCATTGATCTCGTCCTGGAGCTCGTATGTCCGGGCCCTTGGTGCAGCCTGGTTCGCTGTTGTGCGGTCATGCACGAGGCCTGCCAAGGGCGAGGCACGAAATTGCAGTGGATGGTTGCCGGGCGATCGGCAGCATCGTCAGACTCACGAGTGAAGTACCCCTGGGCCGCTGCGCTCCCGAGAGCAGCCGCGATTGGCGAGTCTTCCCCCGCGTCCTGCCGATCCTTTGCTGCTTTTCTGATCAAGTGCTTGACGGAATCTGAGCTAATACTCAGCGGAGAGATGAGGCTCATGGCTAGCTTTGTTGTGCTCGTGCCACCGCTGCATTCAAACGTCCGCAGCGGCGCTCGGCTACAGACCACGGTGGTTTTTGTAGCAGAGCAAGCACAATTTCGAGTGGTGTCGTTGTGATTGTCAGGGCTTCAGGGCGACGGCCTGAAGGAACGGTCATGTCGTACGACTCCGGGCCTTTTAGTCGGCGCCGACAAACTTTCCAGACAATCGCAGCATTCTAAGCAACCACTACACAAGACGCGGGCCTCTGGCTTGACATTACCCACTAGCACCAAGCCGCTTCCCGACATGGCGAATTGGCTGCGGCGTGTATGCCAGGAGACCCTTCCCCGTAAGTCTCATTTGCGTCCCGTGCCATTCTCAAGTTGAGTGGTTTCGTCACTAGGGAGTTTCTTCCTCGCAGACGTGTTCCCTGCAGGGGGGTTTGCGCCCGCCTTTTAGTCCGCGCCGACAAACTTTCCAGACAATCGCAGCATTCTAAGCAACCACTACACAAGACGCGGGCCTCTGGCTTGACATTACCCACTAGCACCAAGCCGCTTCCCGACATGGCGAATTGGCTGCGGCGTGTATGCCAGGAGACCCTTCCCCGTAAGTCTCATTTGCGTCCCGTGCCATTCTCAAGTTGAGTGGTTTCGTCACTAGGGAGTTTCTTCCTCGCAGACGTGTTCCCTGCAGGGGGGTTTGCGCCCGCCTTTTCGACAGCCGACACTCCTGAAAGCCGCGCTCGCGTCAACGACCTAGTGTTCTCCGAATTGCCGTTGGAAGGACCTCTATCCCCCAGTAAGTCAACCTGTTATGGTCAGGGCCGAGGTGGAGGTGGGGAGACCACGTTGCGAGCCAACCATGCCATCGTGCTCTGCCATCAAGACTGCCATCAACAAGCGCGGTCCCCCTCTTCGTTGCCAGGCGGCTTTGAGATAAGTAACTACACTGCCGCGTTGGAGGGAGGCATCCTGCTGCCGGAAGGTTTGTGGGTTGCCATGAACGACGACGACCGCCGCAGGCTGGAAGAGGTACAGGAGTACCTCGCCAACGTGGCAGGAGCGTCGCGGAACCGTGACGAAGGTGCGAGTGCCACCGGGGTGTAGAGGGAGCATAGCTATCGACGGCAACGCAGACCGAACACTTTCCCTCCATTCGCAGGGTCGATGAAGGACTGGCGCGAGCGATATGAGGATGAGACCGAAATGATGTTCAGGAACAAGGCTGGTAGCCAGGAGGACCGTAGCTCGGCCTGTGTAGCCCGTGCTGAGGTGGTCCCTTGACAATGGGGGTGGTGGTGGCACCCTTGCGCTGGAGAGTGGCAAGAATACCGGCACCGGAAGTGTGTTCCCGGCCAACGCCCGTCGACGGTCCCCAATGCAGGCGGGCTGAAGCCAGGTGGTCCCTTGGCCATATCCATGCACTGGGCCAGTCGTGATGAGCAACGTTACAGGAGCGGCAGTCGGTCCGGACACTCAAGGCCGTGAACTTGTTAGGGCCCTTCAAACTCGCGGTCATTCCAAACCACTTGCTGGCGAACGTGCATGCCCCCTGAATGTGTGTAAATCGTCTGTGCCCCCCCCCCCTCTGTGGTCTGGGCACCCAACGCCGTGGATGAGTTGGGGCCCTACAAAATCGCGGCCAATCCACCCGCCAAGCCCTGGGAATGTGATGAAATCGTCTGTGTTCCCTACCCACAACGCCGCGCATCTGTCGCTGTCTGGCAAAGAGGAAAAGCAATAATGAAATAATGAAGTAGCATCATAAGCCGACCAAACGGTTGGTGGACGTTGTGCTAGCGGGTGGCGGGGCCCCGTGTGGATGAATGTGCCGCCGATGTGTTCCCGAGATCCGGAGCAGGGCATCACGGGTGAAGGAGGTCCGACCGTTGCAGCTTGTCCAGAAGGTAGAGGAGGTCGTTGCCGCTGCAGGTGCCGAGGACGCGGAGAAGGGCCTGCAGGTGCATCGCGAGAGGCGGGGAGTGAGTAAGCGCGGGCGATAAGGACAGTGTGAAATTAATACGAGGTGCGGTATTGGCCCACCTGTTCAATAATGTCGCTCCAAGGGAGAGGGCTCGCAAGGATGGTAGCTTTGGAGGGCCGTCTCGAGGCCAGGGCGTGGAGGTCGGCGAGGACCAGCTCTGCAGCGGCCGGCGTGGAGCATTGCAGGAGATACATGACGGCTGATGGACTGCCTTTGGAGGGGCGTCTGCAGAGCTCCTTACTGAACAGCCGCACGACATAGAGCAGTGCCGGAGCGGGCTGGGAGAGCCTCCCATCTCGTTCGTAGTGCAGGCTGGAAGTCTGAACCGGGTCAATGAATTTGTGTGCGGCTCCGTTCCCGACGACGACAATGGTGACCGCGCCGGCGACAGTCTGACTACCCTGGCGGGTGTTGATCAGCCGCTTGCGCACAGCCGCGCACAGCCGGCCTTAAGCCGCCTCTGCGACGCTCGGTGTGTGAACGTCCCACGTGGGGCTTCCCAGGCCGCTGATGTGGTGTACGCACCGCTTCTCCAGGTAGTCCGTGCTCCACTCGAGGCTGCTGGGTACGCCGGTCGCCGCGAGGACGCCCAGAACGGCGTGTCGTCTGGGCCTGAAAACGAAGACCGACGTGGGCGGCGAGGATCGGCACACGGAACGCAGATTGCCGAGGGCGGGTAGGCTGTTGATGGCGTCTGCCATGTACGTGGTGACCTGGTCGATGCTGAAGGTGGGTGGCGGGTGGTTGGGGTGGCCGTCGCCATTTTCGCAGACCAGGTTGGCCAGCGCGGCCCATAAGGAATCGTCATCGCGGTCAAGGTCGGCCCATGGGACATGAATGCGTGAAAGCAGGGTGGCCAATTGTTGACCCCCGGCGTCGTTCTGACCAGCAGCGGTCCAGTGCAGGGCAACTTCGTCGTTGACGACCAGGGTGGTGAGGGAAGGGGCCATCACCTTGGCTTCCTCGCAGAGGAGCGCTGCGAGGGATTTCATCGGTGCGTCCAAGTTGTCCGGCGGGTTGTTGTGGTACCAAGTCTCCTCGCTGTGCACCTCCAGGTGTTTGAGGCAGGGCATGCTCCGCAGAGAGCCGAGGGAGATTGTGCAGTGGCGATCGCTGCAGTGTCCGCGGATGTGGAGGCGAGTCAGTGCGGGGAAGGTGAGTCCGTCGAGGGCCCGAAGGCTCCCCATGTTGGGCAGCGTCAAGCTGCACAGCCGTCCCGAGCACGATGCAAGGGCCGCGGAGAGGTCGCCGCCTCGGGTGTTGCCGCGCCAGTCGCCAGCGTCCGTGAGGAAGCGGAAGTCGCTGACGTTCGGGAACGTCTCTTCGAGCACTCCCAGGTTCTGCGCGTTGGGAAGACTGTAGCGTTCCCGCGCAACAGTGAGCGTCTGTACTCTTGCTGGCAGAAGCGTGCTCTCCCGGATGTATTGGAGCAAGCGGTTTAGCAACGGGTTCTCGTCGTCCACAGTTTCCACGGTCAGCGCCCGCACTCGGGGCACCCTCGACAGCAGGCGCCCCACGAGCTCGGGCATCGTGATGTTGCGAGAACTGTAGGCTTTCAGGTGCGCGACCTTGATAGTGAGGCTTTCGGTGTTGAGGTTGACAGCATCGCGCATGCTACGACTGGCGCCGCGCAGCCCAGCCCAACCCTCGCAGGGTTTGGTGTTGCTTAGCATGACCTCAAGTACGTCCGGGAGTCCGGTGAGTTGGTGGTGCTCTGTGCGCACGTCGCTGATGGCCGACATTTGTGACGCGGCAGGTTCCAATGCGGGATGGGTCTATCGGCGGAGATAGTAGCAGGAACGGTTGCACACAAGTATGTGAAAGCGTCGTGGTTGCGTCGCGGGTTCGTATTGAGCTGCGATGCGCCGTGACCCACCTTCACTACAGCTCTCAACCCTAAAAGTCGTTTCAAGTACAAACTGACAACGGCGAGATACGGAATATTGAACCCTGGCGTTGCGTAGGAGGCATGAGGGAGCTGGAAGGTGCTGAGTGTGACCCCACCCCCCAAGCGACCAACTGAGGGGAAGACACAACCGTCGCAGGTGATGGCCCGCGTACAACGATAACTGGCAGAGATCTCCAACTGGTGCCAAGGCGTGGTGGAGTTCGGCAAAGGGCCGAACTGGTCGGGCCGAGTGGTCCCCCCGAGTGGTCTCACTCATAGAGCGGGGTAGCTCTGGCGAACAAGTAATGTTACAGAACACAGTCCGGTTGTCCCGCACAGGCCGGGCCTTGGTGATTTCCATAATTTCACCGGTGGGTGTATCGCAATATTTTGCAGTCTTTACACAATTATGTGGTCAAACCACAGGCGGAAGTCACCTGGGCGCTGTACAGATAGTGGTGCAGAATGCACTGGTCGGCCCGCTGTGTGCCCTGCTATGAAACACTCTACTATGTGCTCAGATCACCACGACCTGTCGTGCATTTGCTGCAGTCTTTGCAGTCGCTCAATAATGAAAAGAATGTCATGAATGCTGCAGGCGGGGGCCACCGCTTGCACCGCCTGCGGCGTAACAGGAACGAGAGCTTTGTGAAATCGCTGGACGTCACGTGTTTGTGCTTGCTTGCTCTCTGTTTCGCTCACCTCGGACAGGATGTCGATCCAGGCCATGTCGCTGACTTGAAATCGCGTGTTCATTAGTGCGTTGGTGGCCGCGCCATGAAGGTTCCTCAGCAGTAGCGACGCTGTTTCCGACGTGACGCACTGCACCACGTACATGAATGCAGAAGCTGTGTCATCTGCGGCAGGGCAACAGAGTCGCTTTCTGAACAGCTGGGCCGTCCAGCGCACAGGTTGTGCGTGGGATGGCAGATGTCCTTGATCCCGTTGCCGCTCAGTCAGGCCAAGGGCCAGCTTGATAACGTTGTAGTAGGTCTTATCCCCGTGGATAATAATTGTTTTGAAGGCGGCGAGTGGTGCCCGACCTTCTCGGACCAGGGTAAGCCGTTGTCGGACAGACATGCAGGCACGGCCATGGCCGTCGTCAGTGTTGCACTGTGGCAGTCCGTGCTCTTGAAGTTCTCGATGCGTAGGTTCATTTGGGTGCTTTGAGGGCACCAAGTTCATGCGAAAACGTTGGGCATCCCGAAGGCGTTGAAGATGTTTGGAACGCGATGTCTGCTGGGATAGTCTACATGCAGGACGTCCACGGGGGAGGTGGTGCATAACCGTTGCAGCGCTCTGATCGCGGGCAGCACGACGTGCTGGTTGCCACGGAAGGTCCACACGCGGCCGATGTTTAATTTGGGGGACGGTCGTCGGGGATGTTGAAGGTGATGCTGCTCAACCGCGCGTTTCAACGCACCCCACAGGCGGTCGTCCTGATCGTCAAGGTTCACGCACTCCAGATGGATGAGGTCGAGACAGGGGCCGGTCCACTGGAGCCGCATGTCGGAGTTGACTGCCAGAACTTTGAGCAGAGGAGCTGAGGTCTTGGCCAGGTCGCAGAGCAGAGCGGCCACGTGACGTGGGTTGTAAGTGTCCATACGCCGGTCTCCAGGCCCCCACGATTCGATGCTGCGGACGTGCAGTTCTTGGAGATGCGGTATTGCTGCGAGGGAGGACACCGAGATGTGGGCGCTGTGACTGCCATTGCTCGACCACTCCGTTCCTACTCGGAGGCAAGTGATGCCAGGGAGGGTCAGACCCTCCAGGGAGACAAGGCTACCGAGTGAGTGTAGGGTGAGGTGTCGGAGCTGCTGGCTGTACGAGCTGAGGGCGGTGTGAAGAGCTTCACCCCCGGCGTGAGGCAGCTGCTCATACACAGTGGAAAGGATCGTGAAGTCCGTCGTCGCTAGAAAGGTTCCAGCGACAGCCGCCAGGTCTCTTGCGTACACCCATACGTATCCTCCGCCCACAATGACCCGGCGGACACGCGTGCCCAGCGTCATGTTGTCGTGGACGTAACGTAGCAAGCACCGGGTGTCCCGCGAGTGGTCGGGGAGCGTGTCGACTCGCACGCTCTGCACTCCTGCCAGCGTCTGGAGAAATCTTTCAAAGCGTATACCAATGAGCAGAGTCCGCTGTGACCTTGGCCGCGTGTCCCGGCGGATCAGTTGCGGTCGTAGTGTGACTGTCTTCACGTTAGCGTCGACGCAGTCACGCGCCTCGCGGCTAGCAGCATGCACAGCGCTCCAGCATGCCATACTGTCTACATTGGAGACTACGTATTGTAAGATGTCTAGGAATTTTACGTCGCCGCCGTGGCTTGCTTTGAAGTCCATGGCGTTGGGGTCCGAGGTGATAGCCCACAGCAGCTAGTGCGTTATGCCTACGATCGCCCAAGAGTGTACTTGCGAGTATCGCAGCATCGTGCACAGAGACAGAGAATGCCGAACCTGGCTCGCCTAATCCCGATGGCGTCAGCCGCTTCCATCAGTGTCTAAAAGTGTTGCGATGGCACACACAGCCACCACCTCTGCCGTCCAACCAGTCGTGATCATGCTAGACCGCTGCGTTGAACAGCTTCGGGGCAAAGTGCTCGTCGCCATGCATTCAGACAACCAGGCGGAGGTAGAGACCCTGCTAACTCCTATCAATGACGCGATCATTAGCGACCGTCTCTGGAACGACGGAGGCGCGCTGTTTGGCGAGTGCTGCCGACGCGTCCTGCCGGGTTGAGCGGGCGTTATTGTTTGCATGTGGGAGGCGGAATTTGGCGGCGAGTTCTTCGGAAGGCAGACGTGGTCTGACGCTGTTCAGGCCACAATCACACGGAGCTCCGGGGATTTCGTCGTCCTATTGCTAAGCCACGTGCGACGGTACCCGGGGGAGAACGCCGACGCCGTGAAGCTCAAGCTTCAGGACGCTGGCAACAACATGTGCGTCAAGGCGGGGAGTTGCTGTATGGCCGCTCTGTGGCACCTGGCGTCTGGAGCCTTGGGGGCCCCGTGCGGCCTCAGGCGCTGCGACCTCGAGTGCGGAAATTCGCGGAGCGGATGGACGGCTACGCACGTACGCGTCTTCCAGAGCTGGCACTGCAGCCAGTGTTGGGGCCGGACGAGGTAGTGCTGCAGACAATTGCACGAGCTGCCATTCCCTAGGACGGTACCCGCCCTCAACTCGCGGCCTACCCGGACGACCGCGACCCTAAAAGTCGGCCATGTAGCTGATGGACGACGACGTCCGCATGTGTCAGGGGCATTATAGCGGTTGGATTGTAGGGTAGCTTGCCGGTGGGCTCCGGATTATTCGGTGCAGCGGGGTTGGACGTTTTGGCATCAGGGGATAGCGCGATTAACGTCGCCAGGGGTTGCATCATCGAGGGGGCGCAAGGGCCCATTAGGTGCGTCTTTCACCACCCTGACCCTCTAGAAGCCTCCAGAGGGTGGGAATGAGTATTCTAAATTGCAGCCTCCAGTGCACAGTCTATGACAGATGGTGAGGCAGGGGTGGGGAGTCGAGGGTCTGCAGAGCTGCGGGACGCGCCATGAATCCACGCGTCGGAAGCGTGTGTTGTTGTGTTTGTCAAAGCCCAGGTCGAACGTCGCAGGCCCGCACTCAGGGATGAGCTGGCATCCCCGTGGTGCCACCCACTACAGCGTGTCAGCGCACTTCGTGGTAGACATGGTCGCAGCCCAGGTCGCAACACGGCTGATACCGGGCTCTGGAGGGAGGGTTAATTAATCGGTCGCGATGATTGTGTGGCCAGGGATTCATAGCCGCCCCATCATTAGCGATGCTTTGGATGTGCCCATGTATGGCCTGAAAGGCTGCAATGTTGTACTTCAACCACAGTCTATATCGCGTGAATTGTAACCGCGTTGTCTATCGTCGGCCCACAAGTGCCCCTCTAGGTTCATCGCTAGCAGCGCCGAGGTGTATCCATCGGGAATTCGTCGAGTGAAGGGTTCACAGCTGTGCCGAGTGAGCTTCCCCATCTGCGTTCTCGCAGTGCAGAGACTGAATGCCTGGAGACGAACCGCAACTGAGCGAGCCATCCTCGCCCTCAACAACGGTGGTGCCAACTCGCTTACCGGAGTCAAGGGAGAGACTTCCCGTGAGACACAATGTGCAGACGGGTACACCGCCCCGAGCCGGAGTTGTCACGTGTGTGACGGGCGTTGTGTTACCCGCACAGCCACGAGACCGTTATGGGTCGGTGCAGCAGTAGTGTCTCCCTTGAGTCTGTCAATGCAGAAGCGACTGCTGGATTTCAACTTGTGCTGGCCACGCACATGCACGCTTAGGGGTAACCCCTGGTCTGCTCTCCAACAGGGAATGGGGCAAGTCAACGCGACCCGGCTGTAATTACATAAGAGTTCATGAGAGCGTCCGTCGTGCAGAGGCTCACGATCACTGCGTGTGACAGCACCAAATGCCAGTTCCGCCACGGGTTGGTGCGACCCCAGTTCGCGAGGGCACCCACAGCATGATGCCAAGGCCCCCCTGCAATCACTCCCTTGCAGCGAACAACGTTCCTCAGGGCGCGCACGAAGTCTACTTGCTCCCGAGTCGGGTTCAGCTGCGAACATGAGCTACCCTCAGCTACATAAGCACCCAAGGGCCCGGGCCTACTGGCAGATACGGTCCGAGTTGGCCATTCCCCAGCACTGGCGCCCGCCCGACCGGAACGATTAAACCGTCCGATAGAATTGTGGAAACAACCTGTGCCGTGGAAGTCTCAGGGCAAAAAAAGCAGCTTGTTGGGTGCACGATCCGTACAGCCACTCTGCGGCCGTCTGCCAACAGCACGGCGACCTCGTACCAGACGTAACATCGCGACAACCGGTTACGGACATCACCCGCAGGATACATAGGCGGCCCACGCGCACACGTCATGATGTTGCGTGCCGCGTACTTGGCCAAGTCATATCCCGGCAGCAGAAGCAGAGCTGTGCCGTGAACATCAAACACCCCAATGCTCCACGGGTCCTGCGCTCCATGGTCGGGCCTATCGTCGGTGACGAGCAGAACGTTGATAGTATCTCCTGGTTCGGTGAACAGTGGATCGCAAGCGACAAAGATGCTCTGGACCACGGGTAGGACGGCGAGTCTCCTCGCACATGTCATTCCGCGTGGTCATTAGCTGCTGACAGATTATAGCAGATATCGGCCCGTATGTGATAATGTCATGCATACTGAAAGACAGCAGAGTCAGGTTCAGGTCGGCGACCGTCGTTGCCACCACAGCCACCGCCGTTACTTGGAGCGATATGATAAGCAGGTTATGTTTAAAAAGACGAGGAAGAGTGCAAATGAAAGTAGGCGCGGCCATGAGTGCACTGTCCAAGAACGGTTCCTTCATTATGGCTGTCTGTAAACAACGACAGGGAGCCCAGTCATATGTTAGAACCAAGGTAAGACGTCTAACCTGAGTGGTTTGCGCCAGACAAATCCGTTGGGTATGGACTTCGCGGGATGACTTCACGTCGCGCCGTCACGATCGGCGCGGCGAGCGACTGCACCGACATCGTGATCGCCGTTGTACAGCTGCAATCGCTGATTGGACGCGGAAGGAGGTGTCTACCTGCAACCCATAGCCTGGCAAGCCTCGGAGCTCCGGAGTAGCTGGGCTTCCCCCACTCTGGGGGGATCGGGAATAGGGGCTGGGTGTCCTGGCCGCTGACGAGGTGAGCGTCGCAAGCGGTTAAAGTTGACAGGTGCACCTTGGCGCCGAGTACCAAGTACGCTATACACAGGCCGAGCTACGGTCTTCCAGTGCCGGGGCATGTGAGAGCGCGTATCACCGAGGGGCGCTTTGAGCGGACGACCGGGAGTGGCACCCTAGAAGCCGGCCGTCCTGACTTGCTAGCGCGTCGAATAGTTCTATCCCTGGAACTTGGGCGTGGGTGTTCATCGACGCTGTACGCGTTACATGCGACCATGCAGTTCCGTAGGAACATCACCACGCTTACCCATTTCTAGCATCAACCAACGCCTTTGCACGGCGGAAAAGGGCCGCCCTCTTCCTCCTCGTCGCTGCTGCAGACCGCTCCAACAACAGACGCTCGCAACGCAAATTCTCGGGAATTTTGGCAGCAGCGACGAATGCTGCTATCACTCGATTTCTTCCGTCCGTATCCCCCCTCCGCCACAGTGGCGCCAACAGACGGATGTGGTCCATTGAAGCGTATCGTGTGAGCAGTACATACAAACATGCCCGATCAATACCCCCCTGGGGTGGACGCAAATCAGCAATCCAACATTCATTTCCAAACGACGCTCCTTGCACAAAATAATCTGTCACGGCCAGTGCATCTGTCAAGGGAAGGTTCTTCCGATATGCTGAAACCATGACGGGTTCTCCGTTGTTCGCAACGCTCTTGATTCTACGTGAGTTTCTGGACATGATGGGAGTCACCGGGAACACAGTTGGGCCAAAGTCCCCGGGAACGTCCAGTCCCTTCATGATGTTCGTGTCCGCCTGTGCTACTACGGGCTCTACTAACACCGCTCTTGGCATGAACTTCAACCTCCACGCTTCCCCCTCACCAGTGTCTGGCTGTTCTGCAGGATCCAGGACGATCCCCACGGCGCGGACGAGGTTGTTGCGTGCAACTCCGGCATCAGCTTGCGCACTATCGGTCAGTAAGAACAGCCCTCCTTCAAAGTACCAAGTATCGCTGGTGAGGTTGTTGAAGTGTTTGTCGGCTTGGTCGAGGAAGTTGCTCTCCTGCACACGATTCAGAGGTGTCGCGATCCCCCGTCCGCGTCGTTCCTTCACACGGTGATGCGTTGCATTCCATACAATAAGTCGCTTCTTGGCATGTATCGCTGCTGCCTTCATGAGGGCGGTATTAATGAAATGGCATGGTTCGTTGCGTTGTAGGACAACCCGCGGGTTATGGGCCGACAGGCCCTGTAATTCCTCCGGGCTTGTTAGAGCACGCTCGTTGAGTTCGTCCACCAGCTTGGTCACCAACTGTTCGCGCTCTTTGCCGTAGTCCTTGCTGACGTTGTTGTCGGTGTTGTACTTGTCCGCCCACGTTGTCCCATTAAACAGGCCGGCGTAACGAACCAACCGGCGCCCAGCGTCGGTCTTGTCTTGTCGCTGTGGCTGGCTAAGCAAGAAGGTGTCCTCCACGGCCCGGTAAACCTCGAAGCCTCTGACCGTAGCGGTGCATACCTTTTGGTCTGCTTTCATCATTCGCTTCGGCGCCGTCGGCTTTGTTGCGTTCCCAGCTCCTTGTACAGCTGCACCCGTCGTGGGCTTCCCGGTGTGTGCCATCGCGACTGCAGCCGCGACGGCTTGGGCACGCTTTGCCGAAGGCTGGGCCTCTTCGGTGTCGCTGCCCGTCGCTTCTTCCACAGCCACAGCGGCGCCCGGAATGTTGACGTCGGGAGGCAACATTGTGCGTGGCGTGAAATTCGAATCCTGATGTACTCGGTCC
This sequence comes from Edaphochlamys debaryana, assembly GCA_016858145.1. Classification (NCBI taxonomy): domain Eukaryota; kingdom Viridiplantae; phylum Chlorophyta; class Chlorophyceae; order Chlamydomonadales; genus Edaphochlamys; species Edaphochlamys debaryana. Next base: position 2,387,850 of record JAEHOE010000004.1, read on the forward strand.
GAAAACGCAAACACTGGACTGCCCATCGGCTGTACGTGCTGGTACACATCTCCAACCAATGCGAAAGGACGACCTTTAAATGCCACCATACCTCGATCGGTGGGAGCGACGCGATCGTATGGGTCCAAGACCAGGTCGCACGCGATGTTGCAAGAGCCCATGTGTTGTAAGCTGTTGTACCCGATCTCATCGATGAAGATCGCATGCTCGTCTATGTTGCGTTTAACCTGCCATGGGCAAGGGAATGCTTGTAAGCGGAAGCTTGATCGGCAAGCGGAAATGCAACAAAGCGTGATTTTGTACGCCTTACCCGCTGGGCGTATCTGCCATTCTTCTGGAAGGTCCCGTTTGGTGGTCGCAAGCCAAACATATGATGTGTAGAGAACGAGCGATGTTGCTTCGAAGAGAAGTTCAACGCTGCCGTCCACGCGAACGCGGAAGTAGCCACCCAATCTGAATCCCTGTGCTGGAAGCAATACCAAATAAGGGCATGAATGAATTGAGATTTGCCGTACCCAGCGGCGCCCACCACCATCACCCGTGGTGGTCGATCGCGATCCGTCAACGTCTTTGCACGCATCTTGTTGAAATACTCCGCAAATAAGATGAACGGCTTGATCCACCGCCAGCGTGAACGTTTGGACGGTCTCGTCCACGGTCGGTGGTCTGTCAAGCAACACTAACGGAGGGCGATGCCCAGGGGGCAAGACCGTGTCTGCCGAGCCATCGGGACGGGTAACCACGACGCACAAAGCCGTCCCATTGCACCGAAGGCGAAGCTTGCATCCCGCAAATGCAGGATCCTCTGCCCCGAGCCAGCCCTCATCTGCAGTGAGGCGATCGAACTTTTTAAGTCGGAGCGCTGCTTTAGCGATCGCCGTGGTTACCACTCCCGTGCCGGAGATCGTGTTCTTGGAGGGCTGAATCTCGCGCGTTGGATCCAGCAGTGGTTGCGGTGCAGCCATGGCAGCCTCGATCGCGTAATGGCCCGAAGCAAAATTCAGGTCATAACGGATGTCGAGGTCACGCTGGCTCAGATCGGCCTGGCTGACTCTGACTGACGATCGATCATCCACTCCAGGACGTTCTCCTACGTAAGCAGCGGCCTCGTCCTCTCCAATCCCTGGATCGACCTCGTCGCCCTCCACATAAGACGGACCGTCGTCGTTGTCTGAAGAATCCGACCACTGACCCATGCGACGTTGCTTCCGACGAAGACGATTACGTTCCTCTCGCCCAGCAAGGCGCAGATCGTGCTCGCGTTGCAGCCCATCCAGACTTTCAATGCAGGCGCGGTAGTCGAGGTCCGGCACCGGAGGCGTATTTGGAGCAGTGGAGGTATCGATGGACTTCACTTTCGAAATGAGGGGCAGTTCCTCGTTCCGCCAACGTTGGAACACGTCCCCCCATGACTCGCCTCTCCTCCTTGGTGGGGCCACGTCGAAAGTGTACGCCCGAAACATGCTCAGCACGAAGGAGTAATACTCGTCTGCAGCTGAGCCGGTGTCCTCCCCAGGAGGAGGTCGAGGAGGGACGTTGCCATAGAACTTAACGTACGCGGGTCTTGGTCGCTTACGCAGGGCGTGCGTGGAGTAGAGTGGGTGCGTCGGTGCAAATGGAACCCAGGTGAAGTAGGGGACGTCGGCAGGGATCTCTCCTTCAACCCGGTTAGACAAATGTGCACGCCGTACTTTCTCGTCGGGAAGAGAAGTGGCTGTTTTCCCCTTGGGGATCCTGACGACCTTGTACAGCATTGCGACGACATAGGGGCTCATCGAGAGCGCGTGAAGTTCACGACCTCTGTGCGTGTAGTGTGTCACCTCAGTAACAACTTGCACAGGCGGCGGGCTGTAATCTGCGTTATCCCCAATAACCAAGAGGGTGTCTGCCAGCCCCTCACTCGCGTCCGAGATGTTAGCAGCAGCTCTGAAGGAGTATGCTTCACTGGCGATCCCGCAATTGTCGAACGTGGAATAAAACGTCGCATTGCCGTCGAGAAGCAAAGACGCCATCGTAAGACCAACCGTGCAGCTTGCTGTGATCCGGTTGACAGCAGCCATGAGGTTGCCCACTGCCCGACGAGACACGACGCCCAACCCAGAACAGCTGGCTTGTTCCGCCTTGCGTCCAGCTGGCGACGTCAGGAAGGCGTTAGTGATGCCCACCGCCTTGGTAAGCTGAACTGCTTGACTCGATCGCACCGATTTCCCAATATACTTGCATGCGTAGTACGACCGCTGCATCGCTCAAAACTCTGGGCACTGCAAGACTGGAAACACAATATCCGGGTCCTGTTCCCCTTCAGGCTTCATCAACTCGGCGTCCACCTCTGCCGTCAAGTCGCGGTCCACCTCGACAGGGAGGTTGAAATGATTATTAGCCCCGAAGGCCATGGAGGTGGCTGGGTTCTGAGAAACCAGGTTCGGACCATACCGAGGTAACGCGAAGGCTCCGTGCCGCCCAAACCACTGCATAGAACGTCGTAACACTCAAGGATATACCATGCTGCAGTCTCCATCGACCATTGTGCAGCCATGCCGATCACATAGCCCCTTGACGTGCTTGCCGTGACGACACGATGAATACACCACGGCTGCTAGATGTGCAGCACACCTCTTGTGGATTACCCGCTTCCCGGCCAGTACCGATACACGGGGCGGCAATGTTGCAACCTTGCGGAATTTGAATGAGGCCGGAGGGCGCTCTTTGTCCACAGGTGGAGGACGCAAGGGCTCTACCGGACCACCTTCTTCACCCAGAAGGTGCAGGTCGAGACCATCCGCAGGGTCCACGTAACGCATCTCTGGGCCGGCCTGAAGGTCGTCATAGGGATCTGGTAGCCACATGCAACACAACGAATGGGCCAAAGATAACGCACGGCAGTTGGGACCCTCGAACAACGCCTGTAGACGTTCTGGAGATAGGGCCGCGACGTGCGCTGCACCATGGAGATGTAAGGCCATTCGTCCACTTTGTTCCACTTTCACGAAGACGTGGAATACCACACCACAGAAGCAGCTGTCTGGACCATTCTGCTTCTTCGATCCACGCTCAAATCCGAATAATTCTTTCAACATCGCGTCTCGAACTGCCAATAGTAGTCTCATGCACGAGTGGGGGTTCTCGCGCATGCGACGCCATTTCTTCACGAATCTTTTCAGACGAAGTGGGACCACCGTCAATCCCAGTCTCCACAACCTCGCCAGCCGCAGTCATGACAGCGGCGCTGTGAAGGTCGGCGGGATTGACGTTGAATATGAATGATGGTAATCCAACCACTGCGTTGACGGCTGCCATAGACCCCTGAGCGCCCTGGTAGTAGGCATCCGTCATGTCCAGGCGTTGTGATGTCCGCGTCATAGTTCGGACCAAACTTCGCACTAGAGGCGAGTTGGCGTTCAGCAGTTCACGGCGTCGTGTGTCATGGTAGGGTAATGCCAAGACTTCAGCCATAGATCGCACGACGTCGCGCGGAATATGCCCCACAGCTTCGACGTCGGCGACGCTTGATTTGGCAGTAATAGATGAATGTAGACGCGACCCTTCAAGACGAAGAATATCAATCATCCTGGCTACGAGGAGCGGATTGCCGTTATGCTGACGACGAGGGACCCGCCGAATCAAATGACGAAAGAATTGTGCCAGAGACATTCCCGCTGGGCGATGGATGCCATAAGGGAACGACGTGGGGGAAACAGTGACCAAGGTGACCGTTGTCCCGAAAGTCCAGAACCTGCAAATGCCACCAGCTGTTAGATAGCCCGGAAGGAAAGAAGCAAGTTCCCTAAACAGCTCACCTTCGCCCCAGGACCTCCAGAGGCCAATACTAACGTCCGAGAGTTGTTGAGCTCCTGTTGTACCGTGGCAGCATTGCGGACAGTGTTGTGGTCCGAGGGAGAGGGTTTGGGAGACTGTTCCGCAACTATGATCTCCAACTCGGTCAACCCTTGGTCGTCGTTGTCGGAGTTGGTCCGAAATTGAGGAGGCACGTGCCCGTCACTCAGGGAAAAGAATGGTAACGGTTCCTCAGCGACCACATCGGCACCATCACGGACAGGCGTTGGGCCAGATCGATCACGTAGTAATACATTCCTAAGTAGGTCACTGATAGCGACGTCCGACGTTGCGATTGCATCTTGCAGCAACGCTCGAGGTACTGTCCCGCTCGGATGGCGGTTCTTCCAAAATGAGATTGCATCCTCGTCCCACATCACCTCGTTGTCACATTTCTGGAGGAACGTCGTCCATGCCAACACAGCTCGTGGTTCGACGGAGTACGCTTTCGCCCCATTCAGGTACTTGAACACTTCAGCCGCCGACCGTACAGCGGGGATACACAGCAGCGAAATGTTGGAAGCCAAGGACTCGGGGTGTCGCGGAATCGACTCCACCAATTGGTGAAACGGAGGGTTGGCGACTGCAATTCCGTGACTTGTGATCTTCAAAGGGGCCGCGTCCGTCGGATACCCATGATCATCATCGCGATCTGCAGGCAGAAGAAACTGGCTGCACCTTTCCACGCCCGAACAGCTGCTGCTCCATAAAACTCAGTTTTGGGAGGTCGTCTGGAACGTCTCCACCATCCATGCGTGCCAATGAGCCTTGTGGGATCCGGACAGTGGGGATTGGAGTTCCTGAAGACACAAGAGGGGATTCCAATTAACAGCAGGTTGGCATCAGTGCGTTACGTCCACCACTCACCGTCTGGTTTCCGACGCTGGGACCCCTCTTTTGGGACGTGCTGCAGAGCGGCAGCGCATACGTCGCAAACAACCACCTCCAAGGACCCATCGTCAGCAAGAACCGCCGTTGCGTTGGCACCCGACGTTTCCACACGCATGCAGAAGGCAGCGACCGTCGTCGAGACGCCGCCGATCACATCAACTGTAGGCCTGCGATCGACCCGTACTGGGTAGGTCTCTGGGGTCGCTGTCCGCATCGCCTGCGGCATGCAAACGTCACAAAGAGTTATGCCTTGTGGACTGAGCGTAATAGCACGTCCGCGTCTAACTGCTCACAACCTACCTCCACCCGTACAAGTCGTTTGTTGTTGCCCACCTAGGCCGGGCACGTCTCGCGCAGCAACCGACGGGATATCACCTGTACAGCCAGACGACGTCGTGAATGGTCACAAGTGGAATTGCCCGACAGACTGACTCACCATGGCCCATGAAGACGTCGGCATCGATATCCCGATAAGCGACCGGCCGGTCGCATCCTATCTCTCCATCAATAGCGCTCATGGAGGCGGGTCCATAGGCTCCTCCCCCGACACATGGAATGGTTGTATTGTCGGGCAGGACTTGGTCTGCCGGAGGAAGACCTTGAGGCGGCTGTGAGCGCCCCTTCCGCTGTTTGGGAGGCGTTGGTATCCCATTGGCCGAACACGTGAGGGCGGGTCGGGATGTAAGGGAGGTCGCCAGTGCACCACGTGAGCCGGCCGACGCACAAGTGCGTCAGGCTGGACATCGGCACGTAGATATTCAAACTCCGCTGCCATAGATTGCCATGAAAGCAGCTTGCTCTCTTTGGTAGACACCATCTCGCTGCACACTGCGCATACTCTGCTTGGCATGACCCCCCCCGACAAACAGTTCCATTCGTTCGGCTAGAGCGATTTGATCCGCCAGCAACGCGGCCGGGACATGAGCTCCCGCAGGTAGTTCCTGCTGACGTGAAGGGAAATCTGGAGGGAACGACTTCATGGACGACGCTCCTGCCAGGGCGTCGACCCTGCTGGATGCATCGCAATGTTTCCACATGCAGGCACCAAGGACGGCGAAGTGGGAAAAGTCCGGCTCTTTACTCGGAGCGGTGCCCTCGTCATCGGCTTCTGATCCAGTGCACTCGACCTGAATTTGAAACATGTGGTGAGGACATCTTCAAACGGCCCAGAAACTAGTCGTGCGTCGACAGTTCACTGACCTCCTGAATCATCTTCTCACGCTGCCGGTACGCCCTCGAATACTCGCGAACACGGGCGCTCCACAGCAGCTCCGCTTCTCACGGGCTTCCGCTCGCTCCTTGCGTGCTGATGAAGCGACAGCATCTCGTCGTCGGTTGGCGACAGGCTGATCCTACAAGGCAGGCGGGTGGCACGTTGACGCCAATATAGGATGGATAGCAAACCTGATCCGGCAAACATCGCCACTTACCCAGTAGGGCTTTGAACGTTCCCTCCAACAGACACGCAAAAGCTCTAGCGCCTACACGGGGGTTCGTGACAGTTACAACAGTACGTAGCAACGTCTAACGCAAGTCACTTACCACGCCAATGTCAACTGGTGCCATCTCAACGGCCGAAGCCCGCCACAAACACCCCGTTGTTAGCTCGCGCTGGGCTCGGCATCAATTCTGGACAGCGCAACAGGAAGCACGATCTTCTCAAGTAAAGGCGGTGTGGCCGTCACAGTGACTGTGTAGGCAACAGAACACTTGCAAAACCGTCTGCCAAATCGGCGGACACGTAGACATACCTTCTACACCTTCCAGTCGACCATAAGCCTCCTTTAGTCGGATGTAATATTAGCAGCCAGGCTGCCATGACGGCTCGCTGAAACCCGACCATGCACCAAATAGAACATTCGACGACGGCCCTTCAAACGCTCAGCTCGGTGAGCTATGATCTTGTCCACTGCCCAGAACGCGCCTCAGTAACACCGCTATTGGGGCCGGTGGGGGGGCTGACATTGTCGGTTGTCGCCTTCACCTGAAGCAAATGAAACCCCGTTACAGGCAACATACTCACAACCGTTCACAACACCTTGGCTTCTGCCCAATGCGCGCGAGAACTTCGCGGGTAAATCCGATCGCAAACGCTCCAGTCTGAGGGGCCGAACAACTTCACGACACCACAATAAGAAGCGCCAGAGTCGTTGAGAGTTGTGACCGAAAGAGCTGTAGAGCCATCTGGGCACGCCTCGCCCACGTTGCGGCCAACGTCTGGCAGTCGTCGGCCGTATGCTTGGGCACAGTTGCTGTATGACGCTGAAGCTGCACGACAAATGTATCGCCCACCAATTTGCGTATCTGGTCCATCAACCCTGAAGCACACGGCGAACTGTTAAATAAATGTACGGACAAGAACGAACAATTCAAGTACGGCCTCGCACTCACCCACGATAGCTTTCTTTAGTCTGAGATTACGAGCGGGGAACGTTCGACAGCAACCTTCTGTGGCGTGGTAACAGCTCCAGGGACACGCCTAACGATGCACAGTTAGGGCACAGCCACTCTCCCGAGGGGATTTCCGACAGCGGCGGCGAAAGGCCAGTACGTGTGCCATCCAGTGCTACAACGATCGCAAGTAACATCAGGCCAGCTTCCTCTGGACTGGAACAAACTTGGCAGGGCAATGAGGCCGGAGTTTCCACGTCGCTGGTTCCGCGTCTTGGCGGGCGAAGATGTTTTTCTTCATTGGCAGGTACAGAACCGCTCTAACAAAGGAGTGGACAATCGATAAGTGTGAGAATTGTCAACAGGGTGCAAATGGGGCGCCCAATTCCGCACCTGAACGTCGTAGTTGCTCCTTCCTCATCTCTGCTTGATCAGTTAATACAGACTTGAACTTCCCGGGCGGCCGACCACGTCCTCGTGCGGTGGCGCGAGCGAACCGGCCACCACCACCACTGCTTCGACCCCGACCTCGACCGCGGCCTCGACCGCGGCCTCGACCGCGACCACGACCACTGCCACGGCCATGGCTTCCACCTTCCTCTGCGCAAGCCTCCTCCAAAAGAGCTGCCACGGACGAAGGCTTCGGCTCCACGTCATGGATTGGGCCACCTCAATGGACTCACTAGAGCACATCTCCTCGTCCGAGAGATCGCCTGCAGACGAATCGCTGCTTCCCTCAATGCTGGTACCGTCGGTGCTCACACCGTACTCCGACGACGACTCCGCGGGAGAGGTCTTTGCCGACGCCTCCTCTGCCGAGGTGTGTGCTGACGTCGTCTCCGATGCCTGGTCGTCGGTCGGTCGTCGTCGTCGGACGACTGGTCCAAGACGTCCGAGGTGACTTCGTCATCGTCGTCGTCCGAGGTCGAGGTGTCGTCGTCGTCGTCCGAGGTGTCGTGTCGTCGTCGCTGAGGTGGTGGTCGTGCCTGAGGTGACGTGGTCGTCGTTGTCCGAAGCGCCCGCTATGTTGGCCCCGTTGTCGCAGATTTCGTCCAGCTCCTGGAGCCCCTCGTAGCGGTTGACAGTCGTCGTCGGGTGGACCCTTACGACCTTGGACGAAACCGCCAGACGCGACGATCGACGGTGACGCGGTTCCTGCCACCCATCCTCAGCAGCTCCACACGCGCCCGCATCCGCACGCGGGCATGCCGAATGAGGTGGAGGCATCCCGTGAACCGTTGTCATGGGGTGACTGCTGCATCCGTTACCACCACCTTGGTTCACGCCGCGAAGGGTGGCCGCACGACGGTCCACCACACGCCCAGCTCCCACAGGCTGTGGGGTGACCGGGCCTGCAAAAGCCGTTCCCGCTGAAACAACTGTCTCCTGGACCGCGACGCTTGACCTCTGCACCACCCTCGGCATTGACGACATGGCCGACCGCAGCAGTGTCATCCGCGGATCACCTGCACAGGCATTACTTCCCTAAAGTTCATATACCAGTCAAGCACAAACTCCGTTCCCACAAACTTAGTCGTAGCAAATCTACGTTGGTACGCACCGCGGTAGTCGTCCAAGATGGCGTCGACAGCCGGCCCAAGCACAGCAGGCACTGCCAGTCTTTGAGGTCGGCTGCACCAACTCTGACCAGCCCGCCAAAGTGCTCCGGAGTGTCGACGAGGCCCTTGTAATGGCCGTGGTTGTTCTTGCCAGAGTTCTCGTACAGCACAGATACCACGGGGCCGGCCTTCCCCGAAGACACAGCTGCCACGCGAGTGTACTCCGCAGCCTGGCCAACGCGCTGCCAGGTGAGGATGGACACACCCAGCAGCGCTGACACGAGTTGTAGTTCTAGGTACGTGAGCCACGAACAGGGATCACCAATCCACGCGCTGTATGACGACGCCGAGCGCAGGTAGGGAACCGCCGACGTCCGCGGGCCAGCCGCCACAGCCTGGATTGCGGTCCCCGTGATGTGAGCAGAGTCCGGGTCCACGCAGAAGCTCCAGAGCCACGAAAAGAACACATCGCGACGTGACGCGAGCACCATCAGCAATTCACGGACGAATGCCACAGCCGCGAAACGCTCCTCTTCGGTCGCAGCTGTGGCGAGAACCGCGTGTAAACTGCATGATCCATCCTTTGGTGTCTCAAGCTCGATGGCAAACGACTGAGGGACCTGAGCACCGGCCATTCTTCAAGGCGGATACAACAAAGCTTCAAACCGCTGAGTTCTGAACTGCAATAAGTATTGCGTATGTGTATTAACTACACCGGACGCCACTTCGTATGTGCCAATACAGTGAGCCGCCATCCCCAAAAGACCACATCTCGACCATTCTCAGACGGAGCCCGTATACACTTGGGAATCTACCAAACCGCTAAAGGCTTGTGTGTGAGTGCCTGGCACAAAGCGGAAGCTGGGGCAACAACTCGAAACTCACGCCGCAGCAGGGGGGGTCCAAACACCCCAGACCAACGACCGTTTTCTCACGCAGCCCCTTTATAGTGAATGGACAACCATACCGCTATAGACCTCAGTTCCTGAATCGCTGGCAATGTGCGAAGGCTGGTGCAGGGGCTGGCTGCTCCGGCCACCGCTGCGAGAGTGGAAACATAACCGTGGGCATCCGAGTCGCCATCCACTGTGTTCCCTGGGCATCCGAGTCGTCAACCGATGGAATCAGCCAGTAGACGACTTGGACGAATCGGCCTGAGGAATCACTCATGGTCAGCCCTACTGATGTCAGGGACAACTTCGACCAAGATTTCCCAATTCCTTACATGTGGCTTTCTTCGGGGGTCACACTACACCAACTCGCAACCACAGATGCCTTGCCCCTCCGGTGTCTCAAGTACATGAGCTCTTGCCAGCGATGAGGTCTATAATCTTAATACTAGCTACGCAACGGGCAAACCCGTGCATGCCCCACTTCGGGGTTAAGGGGGCGGGGCAGAATCAACGCCCCCCCACCGGCCACTTCCTTGGCCCCACCCCCGATGAGGTCCACATTCCGTTCAACGCCACTTCCACAGGATACCCGGCAGCAAACCCATCAACCGCGATGGGTCGTGGTCACCGGGCATACCGGTTGCGACGAGGCGGTCTATAGGAGCAAGGCTCCACCAGCCACTAGGACGCCTAGCAGGCGCTGGGGGGACCTCTTCTGAGCGGGCATCCGGGACAAGTTCTGGCATATCATCCAGATCAGACTCAGAGTCACCCCCTGACGCTAGCGGTGGGAGGGAATACGCCGGGAGTAGAGGG